>CM045748.1:28465359-28595359 GCA_024760905.1 Plotosus lineatus | reverse complement strand
GGGTTGGCCAAGGTATTTGCTTTGGCTTCCTCCAGGTACTCTAGTTTTCTTCTCTTGATGAAACCTGACTATATGAGGAATTTAAATAAATAAAGTACACAAAAAATATCCCGCTCAATCAGATGGACTGCGAATCAACTTCAATAAAACGAGGATGCGCATTAATTAGCGGATCATTTAAACCGATCTCCAGGCAGCCTTGACCTTGTATTGACCTCTGCTCTTTATTGACTGGGTTCATGTGTGCAATAAAGCAAAGAAATGTGCATTTTTACAGTTACTGACCCAAAATAGCCGTCCATTAAAACCACTGTAACCATTACACCAGCATGTTTTTTTTTTTTCCTTTTATGTCTTTAAGTAGGGAATGAGAAGCTTCCATTAATAAACAGAGCAGCTCTCGACCGAGAGTCCGAGTACAGTCTCAGCACAGACATGCAGGAGTTCTAAAGCAAGAAATCAACACATGGGATACACACACACACACACACACACACACATGCACTAGAGAGGTCAGTGAGAGGTCACGAATCATGTCTGGCATTCATTTCCTGTGTCCTGTGTCACAAACCGGCGTAATGAAACATTTTGTTCTCGGATACGAGGTCATCTGAGAGCGTGTGTGTGCCCTCACACTCTGATTTTATCTAAGAAAAGATGAATGACTACAGCTACAACACACACTGGCTAAAGGTTGTCTGTATATGTGTGTGTGTGTGTGTGTGTGTGTGTGTGTATACGCATGTTTGTTCAAGAGGGTTCAACAAAGGCTAAGAGGAAGAAGTTCACCGCCATTTCCACATGACAGATGAATTTCATGTAACGTGTCTGTCTGTCCGTCTTTTAATGTGTGTGTGTGTGTGTGTGTGTGTGTGTGTGTTAGAATCCATCCATCCATTTTATGAACCGCTTAATCATAATTAGGGTTGAGGGAAGCTGGCGCCCAGAGTACACCCTGAATGGCTTGCCAGACCATCACAGGGCAGAAACATGCTGACGGCTTGATGAAAGTCAGCAGTCTTTTTTTTTTTTTTTTTTACATGAACCATAGACGGTGAGAGACTTGGTCAGCCTATGGTAACCCAGTTAGTTAGCTGCACCACGGGGACAGCAGTGACAACCACTGAGAGTGGGATTTGAACCCCCAACCTTGGTATTGGTAATCCAGCCCCTGACCACCACTGCCTCGCCTTATTTATTTTCTAAGACACATAACCCTCATTAGTGGCTGGAACCCATCTCAGCTGACTCTAGGCGAAGGCGGTGTACACCCTGGACCAACACACATACAACCGCTCGCAATCTCACCTCGGCCAACACAATTTAGAACCAGCAGTCAGTTTACTGCGCATGCTTTTTTGGACTGGAGAAGGAAACCTGAGTATCCGGAGGAAACCAAAACTCCACACAGAAACACCCCGACTCTCAGGAACTGAACCTGGCTCCTTCTTGCTGTGAGGTAAATGTTCTGAACCGTTTGATCTTATTTAGGGTCATGGGGAGGCTGGTGCCCTTATCGGCCGACTCTGGGTGAGGGCAGAGTACACCCTGGACAAGTCACCATGTCATGGCGGGACTGACACTCACACAAACATTCATACTCACACCTCGGGGTGATTTGGAACAGCCACATAAGCATGAGGCGAACATGCAAACTCCACACAGAAACACCCAAACTGGGAATCGAACCCAAGACCTTCTTTCTGTGAGGCGGACATGCTAACCACTACACCACCGTACCTCCCTATTAAAGAACTCATACATTTTTTACTCACTGTCGCTCATTTACCAAATCATTTAATAGTATTAGGGTCGTGGTGAGGCTGAAGCCTATCTTAGCCGACTTGACGAAAGCGGGATATAACATACAGAGGGCTTTGAACCGTTGCAAGGTAAACACATACACACTCGCACCTTGGAGCAATTTGGAACAGACAGTGAGCCTATTGTGCATGTCTTTGGCCTATGGGGAGGAAACCAGTCTACCCAGAGGAAAGCCAGCGAAACATGAGAAGAACATACAAACCCCACCCAGCCCGGGATTCGAGCCCACAACCTACTTGTTGTGCTGTGGCTGTGCTTGTAAACCATTTCTGCATTTAGAAGTAATTCATATTTTAAGACCAGTTACAGTCTCACTTGTAACTGCCGAGTTTAACGTTTACGTTCAAAACAATTAAAAAAAAAAAAAAAAATAGAATTAAATTGGTAGGTGCGGAGTTTCGGGTTTTCTCGTCACGTTGCGCAGCTTCATAACGCACTCGATACATCAACTTTGTATCGTGCTCGTAAAAGCAAACAAACCTGTTGGTGCGTATAAAATATTAAAGAAGCATCTCGCCTCAGAGGAGTACATTCTTCACCCCACCATGCCCCCCCACCCCCACCCTACCCACACCCCTACACACACACACTCACCTTTAATTAAAAGACAGCACAGCAAAAACTCCACACACATTAACTCACACAGATCACACACACACACACACACACACACACGCACACACGCCTAAAACGACTTACCAGACAATTTTATTTTTGCATTTCTTACACCTCTCATCTTTTACCTCCTGATAGTAACGTGCAGGTGGGTGTGTCCACAGTGCTTTCACACACATTACTCATATCCAGCATTATCAACCTTCCAAACACAGAGCAGCAGTTTATCACAGCAGGCCAGAGGGCATGGCCTCAATCCCCCCCACCCACTCCATCCAGGAGACGGATGGAGACAGACGCCTGTAGTCATGCGTCAAGCAGCACAGTCAAACGTCTCCCAGGAACGAGTGTCTGCAGTCAGACATTCATCACAACTTCCAAAGTTTCACTATACTTTTCTCAAATCAGATGACTTTACAACGCATCATGTTTATGGGAAATGCAGAAGACGAGGAGGATTCTGGCCTGAACCCCCAAAATTATTGCCTGAACACATTAATTTACAGAACCTCAACTGCATTTTCATGGGTAACAGGTACGGATACAACCTCATCAGAGCCGAAGCTGACCCCCCGTTTCTGTATCGTGAAGCAACGATGGAGTTGAACTCCACTTGGATGGGATGCTAGTCCATCGCGGGGTTACCTTTCCAGTATCTGTTACTGGGACCCATTTATACTGCTGGGTGGACAGAGGCACACGTGACCTTGTTCAATGGTTTCAGAACAGTGTGAGTCTAATGGTGTTTTTGAACCCACAACCTCTCGATCATGAGTCCAGCACCCTGAACACTACACCGCTGGCCTCGATTCGTGGTTAATAGTATATATCAAATTTAACATTTTAATAAATTATTATTCAGTCATTTTCTAAGCGGGGAATGGTAGTCTAGTGTTATAGTGCGCCGGATCGCTGATCCAAAGGTTGGGGGTTCGAGTCCCACTCTCCACAAGGTTGTCACTGTCCCCCCCAGTGCAGCTAACTGGGTTATCAAAGGCGGGCCATGTCTGTCACTGTCTATGGTGAGAGGCATGTAAAAGAACCATTGCTGACTTTGGTAAAGAGTAGCTGCAAAGTCATCAGCGTGTTTCTGTCCCTTGCTAAAAAGGGTTGTGACAGGAAGGGCATCCGACGTAAAAACCTCTGACAAATCAAACGTGCGAATCAGATGATTCGCTGTGGCGACTCCCGAGTAAAAGGGAAAAAGCCGAAAGGAAGACAGGCGTTCATTTTCTAAGCCTTTAGTCCTAATTCGGGTCATGGGAAGGCTGGCGCCTATTTCCACCGACTCTGGGTGAGGGCAGGGTACACCCTGAACAGCTTACCAGGCCATCACAGAGATAACACACATGCACACACACACACACACACACTAAACCACTACACTAGTTTGGAAAGTGCAGGACAAACAATTATGGCTCGGTCCCCTGTCACTCACAGCAATTGCCAGCCAATCAATGGGCGTCTGTGAGCTTGTTTGTACAAAAGTGGGCGGATAGTGCTTTCTCTCAGAGTGTGTTCGACCACCTCCAAATGTGCATGTGCAGCAGTTTGTAAAGAGGTGGGTTGCAGCATTGCATGTCACGGAGGCGGTATGTGCATGCTCAGACCCCTCAGTGGTTGGTAGAGGTATGAAACACTTCACAGATAGGAATTGAAAATTATTAAAATTAGGGGAGAAAAAAAAAAATTAAAAATCATGTTCACAATAAATAAATAAATAAATAAATAAGTCCATCCATAATCTATACCACGAAGCTGTCACGGTTCCAGCTAACTTTAGGAATGATGCCGGGTACCGCCTGGGCAGATCCAATGAAATGTGCATGATAGTCATTCATTCATCTTCTGAACCACTTAATCCTAATTAGGGTTGCACGGAGGCTGGCACCCATCTCTGCTGACTCTGGGTGAGGGCAGAGTACACCCTGGACTGCTCACCAGGGCATCGTAGGGTGGAAACATGCTGATGGCTATGCAGCTCCTCTTATCAAAATTCAGCAATGGTTCTTTTACATGAACCTCACACTGTAGCCAGTGAGAGACATGGCTGGCCTTTGATAACCAAGTTAGACCACTGGGGGGACAGTGACAACCCGTTGAGAGTAGGGCTTGAACCTCAATCTCTGGGACCCGTGATCCAGCACCGTTTACCACCCGGCCACCACTTCCCTTGTATAATATAAAATAAATCTAATATTTATTCACATACAATTTTCCATTGACTTTATTTTTCTCCTGTTTTGTATTCAGTTAGGAAACTGTAATGATTATGATTATTCCAGTATGTAATAATAATAATAATAATAATAATAATAATAATAATAATAATAATAATAATAATAATAAGGCAGTGTCATTGAAGTTTTTCTCACTCTGCATTTTACTTTTTTTTTAATTGAAATAAATAATCACAGGCAAAGCAGTGCTGCCACCTAGAGACAGAGAGCGAGAGCACGTGCGTTTTAAAGAGAAGGAGAGAGCGAAAGAGAGACAGAGTCTTTCTTCTTGGCCCTGGGGGGTGACACATCCATCTCTGTCTTTTTGCCAAATTTGATTTTAAATATTTACAATGCCATACATCTTCGCTGAAACAAATTACCACCAAAGTGCTATTGTCTGGAGTGGGGCTAGTAAGAAGGATGGCGGCTTTGGAGGGAGCATCAATGTTTTATTTGCTGAAATATATGACTATTGGATACACAGCCACCACACCTTCTTACTTTAAACGCCGAGATTAAAACAAAAGCTGAACTTTCATGGAGTAAATATCACGATGAACTATTGACCATCTCGTACTCGATGCTAACATGTTAGCACTTGTAATGCGATGTCCTTGAGTCTTATGTCACACGCTTCATCGTTCAATATTCAGAGAAGTCCTTTTGGCTAAGTTTATCACTTCAATTCATTCATTCATTCTTATAAGCCATTAAATCATAATCAGGGTCAACGGGAGCCTGGTGCCCATCTCAGCCAACACTGGGCAAGGGCAGGGTGCACCCTGGACAGCTTGCCGCGCCAACACAACCATTCACACTCACTCTCACAGGTGATTTGTAACAGCCAGTTAACCCACTGTGCGTGTTTTTGGACTGTGCGAGGAACCCCGGGTACCCAGAGGAAACCCACGCAAGCACGGGGAGAACACATAAACTCCACAGAGACACACAGGAGCTGAGAATCAAACCAAGACTTTCTTGCTCTGGGGATGACGTTCTGACCACTACGCCACCGCCCTGCCACGTCAGGTCCAGTGTTGCCGAATTATAAACAGGACAGTTTTTTCTTTCTCTTGAAAACATAAATCGAATGTTCCATGTAGTAAAGTGGAGTGTCTTTGATGTTGCTATGTCCATACCTCTCTTTCGCAGACTATTAAATCATGGTAGGTCACTTTAATATATTGCTGAGCAACACACGGGCTGAAAACAAATCTCATGCGGTGTCTGGTTCCCTGTCAGACATCTCAGGAATGCACTCAACTATTTTTTTTCTTTTTTTTTTTCAGCTATGATGAGCGAATAGCATCATAAAAGCTAAATCCAGTCATACGGACTCGAGTCTAAATCACTCGGTTACATATGGAGTGTTTTTAAAGCTTCTGAGGACCACACGCATTTAGTTCAGGTTTTTAATCATCATCATCATCATCATCATCATCATCATCATCATCATCATCCTAATGTCTATTATATTTTTGGTGGTATGGTTTGGGTGGCATAGTGGTTAACACATCCACGTCCCACCAAGCAGGCCATATGTTCACGTCCCACGCTCAGACGTTTCTATGTGGTGTTCCCTTCGTGCTTGTATGAGTTTCTTTCAGATACTCCAGTTTCCTATTAGCTTGCAAAGACATGCACATCATGCTAACTGGCTTGTCTCAATTGATCCTTGGTGTGTGTGTGTGTGTGTGTGTGTGTGTGTGCTTCTGTGTGTGTGTGTGTGTGTTTGTGTTGAACTGCGATGGTTTCTGTATAGATTTCATCTTGTGCTTGAGTGGGTCTCCTCCGGGTTCTCCAGTTTCCTCCTACAGTTAAACGACTTGCACTTCAGGCTAAGTAACTGTTCCAAATTGCCCCAGGTGTGCGACTAAATGTAAATGATGATGAGTGTGTGTGTTGCCCTGCAGAAATCCGGCAAGTCTTTCAGGGTGTATCCTGCCTTTGCTCTGTGTTGGTTGTGATAGGCACCAATGTCCCTATGACTATGGTATTTTAAAGCAGTTTAGATGATGAATGATTAAAAAGTGATTTTTTTTTTTTTTGGATTGACATCACTTGACAAGCAAACAGAAGCAGTAACGTCTTTGAAAAGTTCACTTTCCAGGTGCAATGTGGAATATTTTAAAGGATCCATTGGTAGAAAGTAAGTATATGAGCAGTCAGTAGTAAGTTTTCATGAAAAAAAAAAAAAACGGAACCTTAGAATTGGCGGCACAGTGGCGTAAAGGTTTGCACATCCGCCTCACAGTAAGAAGGTCCTGGGTTTGATTCCCAGCTCTGGTGTTTGCAGACAGTGACGATGCACAGACAGTGAGAGACAAGGCCGGCCTTTGATAACCCAGTTAGTGCAATGGGGGTACAGCGCCAACCCATGGAGAGTGAGGCTTGAACCCACAACTTTAGGATCAGTGATCCAGCACCTTTACCACCACTGGGCAATTAGTAACAAGTGCTGGGTGCTCAAATATTTGAGGTGTGTGTATATATATATATATATATATATATGTTTTTTTCTGTGTGTGTGTGTGTGTGTGTGTGTGTGTGTGTGTGTGTGTGTGTGTGTGTGTGTACATATGAGCGATTTGCTCATGTGCTCGATAATAATTGGTTAATGAATATTTATTAATGGATAGATAGGATAATATAAGAAATATGAATATTAATTAATTGGAGTATAAATAGGACCACCAATTAATCTTAAAGCAAAACCCTTGCTTTGTATTTTTCTTCAGAATCTGAGAGGAGAAAAAACAAAGTAGACCTCGCTCAAGATGGTCACCAGACTTCTCCAACCTCGCCAAGATACAATAGTGTCCTCAGTCAGCTTTCATCCATCTCGGTATCTATTTATAAAACCCAAAAGGTCAAAATTATCCACGACATGACTGCGTCAAGCTGATTATTACTTTCAACACTGATTTTTTTTTTTTTTCTGATTTGTGCTCACAGCTTTTTCTTACCCTTTCTCCTGTTTTCTTGGCCCCCAGATTGCTGGTGGACGTTTGTTATTTTTCGGTGGGCGAGTCTCGCTGGAACGCGACCACTTAGAGAAGTAGCTACAACAACCATTCCTGCCAAGTTATGCCAAATTCAGATCCTCATGCAGGCTTGCTGGTGATAAACAGTTTTAATTAATCTCCAGCCATTTAAAACAAATAACCTTTTCACTCTTATACTGGCCTTTCCCCCTCTCCATCATTAAATGGAGATTTTTTCCCCCTCTTCACTACAGAATGATCAGCCCCATGAGGCAAGAGAGTTGAAATGAAACATTCCTTCCAGGTCAGCGTTTTAGCATTTCTGTGGGGCGGAGCAACAGGATTAGTGGATTTTTTGACACTTTTGGCGTCACTCGGGAATTTAGAGAATATGGACTTTTTCTGGAATAAACTGAGTCCATATCAGAAGCGCTGAACAGCCAGGCGCTAGCGGTTAAGCTACACGCTCTTGAAATGATATTCTATCTTTTTTAAATATAATATTTAAATCCGAAGTGGAGACTTACCACATTACTTTTGTAACGTGTCAGTGAAATGCTTTACATCCTGCCAATTACACATTGGATAGCCTGTTCGTCTCACAATAAGAAGGTCCTGGGTTCGAATCCCAGCACAGGTGTTTTTTGTGTGGAGCTTGCACGTTCTCCCCGTGCTTGTGTGGGTTTCCTCTGGGTACTCCAGTTTCCTCCCACAGTCCAAAAACATGCACAGTATGCTAATTGGTTGTTCCAAATCACTTCCCGGGGGAGAATGTGAATGGATATATATGTATGTTACCGTTGCAATGACTGGGCCAGCTGTTCATGTTGTACTCTGCCCTCACCCCGAGTTGACCGAGATAGGTGCCAACCTCCCTGCAACCCTAATTAGGCTTCAGTGGCTTAGAAAAATAAACAACTGGATGAGTACGACATGTTAGTTTCCACCCACTTATCCACCAAGGCCATAGTGGAGTGAGAAAACGATTGCTTTCTGTGCAGTCAGCAATTTTTTTATGTACAGTCGTCCCTTGACTTACGAATTTAATCGGTTCCGAGGGCGAGCTCGTAAGCTGAAAAGTTTGTTAGCTGAAACAATTACTCCATTAAGAAATAACAGAAACCCAATTCCACCCCCTCCCAAACGAAAATAACCCAAACACAAACATGTATATTTGACCTAATATATTAAAAATAAACATGTAAAAACAATACATATTTCATAATAATAATACATGTACATTAACTCTATCTATCTAGTGCCCAAGTCATAGGACGACCATTGGCAACCCACCATGAAGGATAACACCCTGGTTATCATGTTCATGGAGGTTTTCTTGGCAGGATTAGTTTCATGGTTTGCCATTGCCTTCTGCACGATGCAAACCTACAGGCAATTTAGAACGGCCAATTAACCTACTGTGCATGTCTTTATATTGTGGGAGGAAACCGGAGCAAACCCACGCAAGCACAGGGAGAGCATGCAAACTCCACACAGAAACGCCCAGGCCAGGAATCAAACCCAGGCCTTCTTGCTATGAGCTGGACGTGCTAACCACTACGCCACCGTGCAGCCAATAATAATTAATGATAAATAATAATGAAACAAGTCTAGAATTAACTGTAATTGTGCAGCCACTACAGTAGGTGGCAGTGGCACTCTCATTGTCATACTATAGTGCAGGGGAAAATAATTGAGAATCACTGTGCAAGGCATTTTGGAAGCGCAGAGGAATACACGCGAAAGAATACAAGGCTAATCAGCCTGGAAAAGCCATTTCATGGTGAGCTTGTAAATCAAAATTTTGTGGTGTGATGGGGCAGATTTTTGGTGGGATCGAAGCTTGTATCATGGAAAATTCATCATGAAAGACACTCGTAAGTCAAGGTATCTCTGCAGTTCATTTAATTTTATCAAGACAAGACCAAGTTTGGATTTGACAATTCTTAAGTCTGGAAAATGGAGACATCAACTCATTGACTACTTTTTCCAAACAGCAACAATGATTTTTTTTTTTTTTTTTAGATTCTTCTCACCACAGGCAAGTGAGAAACATGGCTGACCTTTGATAGCCCAGTTAGCCACACTGGAGGGACAGCAGTGGCATCTTGGTGATAATGAAGCTCAAACCTCTGACCTTCAGATCAGTGAGCCAGCACCCTAACACCTGGCCACCAAAGCTGGAGCCAGTCCCTGCTGATTTTGGGTGAGAGGAAGGGGACATCCTGGACAGGTTGCCAGGTTATTGCAAGGCTTGCTTCCACAGATCCAGCCTTTCAAACCCACATTCACAGATACATACAATTTATAATAGCCAGTTGTCCGACTCTCTGTCTTTATACTGTTGGAGGAAACCGGAATACTGTACAACAAGAAAGCCCAAAATTTCTTACTACAACTGACCATTCATCCATTTTCTGAACCATTTATTCCTAATTAGGATTACAGGGAGGATGGTGCCTATCTCAGCCGACTCTAGAAGAGGGAAGAGTTCACCTTGGACAACTCACCAGATTATCGGACAGCATTTTAAATATTTTTATTCATTCATTAATTTTCTGAGCCACACACACTATATATATATATATATATATATATATATATATATATATATATATATATATATATATATATATATATATATATATATATATATATATATATATATATATATATATATATATGTGTGTGTGTGTGTGTGTGTATGTATGTATGTATATATATATATATATATACACCCAGTGGTAAGGTGCTGGATTGCTGAGTCAGAAGGTTGGGGGTTCAAGCCCCACTGTCACCGGGTTGTCACTGTTGAGCACTTAACTGGGTTATTAAAGGCCAGCTGTGTCTCTCACTGTCTATGGTGTGAGGTTCATGTAAAAGAACTATTGCTGACTTTAAAGATTACAATAACTCCAAAGCCATCAGCATGGTTTTGCCCTGTGATGGCCTAGCAAGCTGTCCAGGGTGTACCTGCCTGCGCTTGGAGTCGGCTGAGATGGGCACCAGCCTCCTTGCAACCCTCATTAGGATTAAGCGGTTACAGAAAATTAATTATATATATATATATATATATATATATATATATATATATATATATATATATATATATATATATATATAAATAATGGTTGATAATTATTTATTTAAGATGTGGTTTAATGTAGCATGAGTGGTATATCTGCTTTGATGAAATCTCAAATATTTTAAAATAATAATGATATAAAGATCTGTATGAAATGGTTTGTCCTCTCTCAGTCCCCCTTTAATCATCTCTGCTTTGAAGATCAGACATTTTATAGACTTTTATTTATGGGGAAAAAAACATTACTTTCATGTTGTTGTTGTTGTTGTTGTTGTTGTTTCTAGACAGGAAGCATCAATAGTGATATCAATGCACAAAACATCTAAACACTGTGTAGATCCACCTCAAAAGGGTCACTGACAGCTCAAGTTTACATGCACGTTTAAAAATGCATGAGCATTGAAGAAAGTCTGTGATGTTTCATTATAGCTGCCTCATAAAATCCACTGCGTTTTTCAAGGACACTCTTGATGAAAACGGCTAAATTATTAATGAAAGCAGTTTTTAGGGGAAGTGTATACAGCTTATGTGCACGCTGCCTACGCTGATGAGCTCTTAACTTAATGGGCTCAGGAGAAAGAATACATATATTTTATGTGTTGTGGGTTAAATAGCTCTCCACAAGGCCAGATATATTAAAGAAGAAAAAATAATAATACTGTCATGGTGGATCCAAAGTGGTATCCCTGCACCTGCCCTGGATGCCCACCTCGAGGCAAAGTAGTGCAGCATATCAATTTTTTTTTTTTAGCAATCAAAATTTCATTTCATTCATTTTCTTTAACCGCTTAATCCTAATTAGGCTCGCAGGGAGGTTGGCACCCATTCCAGCCTACTCTGGGCAAGGGCAGAGTACACCCTGGACAGCTCGCCTATTGTGGGGCAGAAACACGCTGACGGCTTTGCAGCGTCTCGTGTAAAAAGTCAGCGATGGTTCTTTTACATGAACCTCACATCATAGACAGTGAGAGACATGGCCCGCCTTTGATAACCCGGTTAGCTGCACTGGAAGGACAGTGACAACCAGTTGAGATTGGGGCTTGAACCCCACAACCTTAAGAGCTGTGATCCAGCAGCTTTACCACCAGGCCACCACTGCTTCATCAAAATTTTCAATTGTTCTACCTTTTTTTTTTCTTTTTTTTTTCCAATTTCCAATAACAACAAATGAGAAATAAACGAGTAGAAAACCACACACATCCCATCCATGTATTAGAACATTTTCCATGATTGTCAGGTGATGTGATTGACAGTAAAGAGAAAATATGTGACTCCTCCCACTCAGAAATGTTATTTTTATTTTTTTATTGTTGGTCTCCGGGACTCCTGTCCACAGGGTGGCAGTAGCATCGTCTCAATTCAAGCTCTTGATTTCTATGCACCCACTCACTCACTCCAAAAAATGCTTCACACTCACATTCACACTTGGGGGCAATTTGAAGCAGCCTCCTGTGCATGACTTTGGACTGTCGGGTGGACGTGATAAACACGACACCACTGTGCTGCCTGGTCACAAACCGGTTTATTGTTATTATTAGCCACTCATTTTCTGAACTGCTTAATCCTAAATACGGTCAAAGGGTGCTGGTGCCCAACTCAGCCAACTCTGGGCGAGGGCAGAGGTCACCCTGGACAGCTCGCCAGGCCATTGCAGGGCAGGAACACACTGACGCCTCTTGACGAATCAGCGATGGTTCTTTTACATGAACCTCACACCATAGACAGTGAGAGACATAGCCAGTCTTTGATAACCCAGTTAGTGCACTGGGGGGACAGCAGTGACAACCTGGTGATAGAGGGACTTGAACCCCTGACCTTTTTGGAACGGTAATCCAGCACCTTACCACCGGACTAGGACTGCTACTCTTATTATTATTATTATTATTATTATTATTATTATTATAGAAGAAGAAGAATAAGAATATGAAATATGTCCTTAATGTGTTCATGTTTAAACATTAATACTCGGATGTGAGTTTTGCATGTAAGACGAGTCGTGTGCACAATGTTGAAGAAATAATAATTGATTCTTTTTTCTGAAAATGACCATTTAAATAAATAAATAAATAAATAAATAAACACCCAGTGCACATACAGTGTATAAATAGTTTTAAAGTTACATGTACAGTATTTGTATATACAGTAGGTCCCCACCCATTCGCGGTTCACCGGTCGCGGCTCTGCATACTCCCGGATTAGCGGCAGCCCCGACAAATTACTGGCACGTGATTCAAATTTAGCCAATGGCTGAGAGCTTTTATTTCTCCCTCCTGCTGATTGGTTGCAGGTGATGTGTACACCCCGTTTTTTCTCCTTCGCACACGTCATCAACATAAATGTTTAAATTGTGAATCCATGTATTTTTTTTATTGTGTGTTTTTTTTTGTTTGTTTGTTTTTTTTTTTTTACTGATTATTGAAGCCCTATGATGCCACTCAAACGCCCTGCATCTTCTCTAGCTTCTGGTGAGGCGTCTAAGTGCTTTATTTATTCATAAATATTATCACAGTACAAAATTACAAAGTTTTTATTAATCATTAGTACATTTTACTGAATTATTACTGTATTATTGAATAAGACTGACGAGGGAATGTGTTTAACAAGCAGATTTTAGTGCCTCTAATATCATACATAGGGTTTTAAAACCACGTCAATTATTTGCGGATTTTCAGGATTCGCGGGAAGGGGTGGAACGCAGCCCCCGCGAATAACGGGGACCTTCTATATATGTTTATATGATTGAATGCCAATAAGTAGTTGAGAAGGGATTGTGGGTAGAAGGATTAAAGGCCCACTTTTTGGAGCAAATGGCAATTTTTTCAGAAAAAAAAAAAAAAATCTGCGAACATTTCACGATGGGCAGGGGACAGAATGTAACCGACACCAACAACGATGACGACAGATGTGAGGCTACACAAAATGATCCCCATGTGTTGACCCTGCTGTGCTGAAAACACAATCACATATACAGTGTACACACAGAATAACCACAAAAGATAAACAACCCATATTTCCTCACACCAAGGTGCACCATAAGACCCCTGGTGTATTAGTATGACATTTCCACAAGGTGGCACCAAACGCATTCATTCTATTCATACAGTTGGAAAAAGTTCTGTCAGTGGCAGTAAAAATAAATAAATAAATAAATAAATACATTAATTAATTAAATAAATAAGGAATATGTTTGAAGATAATAATAATAATAATAATAATAATAATAATAATAATAATAACTCGATTTTTAAATTTTACATATTTATTATGTATAGTAACACACACACACACACACACACACACACACACACACACACACACACACACACACAAAATAAAGACAACAGTGGAAATTTTTGATTTCTCAAATAAAGACAAACAGCGCAACATTCTGTGGACTGATGAAACTAAGATTGTTCTTTTTGAGTCTAGTGGCCCTCCCGAGACAATCCCCAAACACTGAATACATAGTGCACTGTGAAGGCGGTGAAGCCTGTTGGTGCCAGCATTATGATATGGCGATGTCTCTCATACTACGGTGTCGGGTCTATTTATCACATCCCAGGGATCATGGATCAGTTTGAATCCATCAGAACACGTGAAGAGGTCGCGCTGCCTTATGCTGAAGAGGAAATGCCCTTGAAATGGGTTCCAACAAGACAACGACCCCCAAACACACCTGTAAACAACAACATCTCAGTTCCAGACCAACAAGATTGACGTTCTGAAGCGGCAGCCCTATCCGGAACATTAATCCAATAGAAAACTTGTGGGGTGACATCAAAAATGCAGCTTCTGAGGCAAAACCAAAAAATACAGAAGAACTGTGGAATGTAGTCCAAACACCTGTGCACAGGTAACAGAAGTTGGTCGACTGCAGAATACAGATGTGCAGCAGGATTCAGAAACAGTGTTTATACAAATAAATATTAATTCAGAGATGCAAATGAGTGGTGGATGACCTGGTGGTAAAAGAGCTGGATCACTGATCCCAAGGCTGGGGGTTCAAGTCCCACTCTCACTGTCCCTCCAGTGCTCTAACGGGGTCAGCAAAGGCCGGCCATGTCCGTCACTGTCTATGGTGGGAGGTTCATGTAAAAGAGCCATTTCTGACTTTCATCAAGAGGAGCTGCAAAGCCGTCAGTGTGGTTTCCACCCCGCGATGGCCTGGTAAGCTGTTCAGGGTGTACTCTGCCCCCTCCCAGAGTTGGCTGGGATGGACACAAGCCTCCCTGTGACCCTAATTAAGATTAAGCGGTTACAGAAAATGAATGAATTATAAATGATTCAAAGGAAAACAAAAACTTCAAGCATTTTTTTTTTCAGTTTATACACTAAATGTTTGAGTTTATAAAGAAGAGATGCAGACCCTGATATTTTTAACAGTCTAACGTTCACTTTCCTTCAATTTCTTTGCACTAATAACACATTTGATAGATTTTTCTTCACAATTTGATTCGGAATAGAATGTGTCATGTTCCCAATGCATTTGTGTGTGTAGAAGTAAAAACTACAAGAATGTTGAGCTTTATTCACTTTTCTAAACACACCCCTATTATTTTGAACACACCTGTATACCGCACGGCTAATACAGCCCGCCATTCACGCTCACACTTACACACCTGTGGGTGGAGATTAGCCAAGTCAACATAAATGTGATTGTTGTTGGACTGTAGAAGGAAACCACAGCACCCAGAGGAAACCCAATCATGGGGAAAAAAACAAACAAACAAAAAAAAAAAACACACCCATAATCCGGTTTGAACTTTGACCATTCTCACTGTGAGGCGACCGAAGGCATAATCGCTGCACCACCGATTCGACCTTATTCATTATAATTGTTAATTATTGCAAACAACACCCTCAGTATAGCTGACCTCTTTAACCATAACCCGAGGCCTATAACGATCGGCCCTGTCCTACTTTCACACAGGTAGAAAAACATACCCAACGCTGACTTCATCTTTAAAAATAAGCAGGAGAATTGAAATGAAATCAGTAATACATGCTGATATGAGACGAGCAATGCACATAATACATCAGTTTGATCGATTGTGATCCAATAATATCACGGGAACATGGATACAGATGGAAAAAAAAAAAAAAAAAAAAAAAAAAAGCTTACATTGGAGCTTTGGAGCACATATCAGATCTTAATTACACACTGTCACGAAAACCTCATGCATTTATTCATGAGTGGAGGATAAAAAATATGGGAAGATTCACATTGGGTGCCATTTTATTTCTTCCGACTCATTTTCAACACGGTGGCACTAGATGGCAATATCGAAGCATGGCAGGCCCGGGTCGCGTTCCACGCCGGGTCTGAGTATCCTAATCACCATCACAGCACTGGGACAGAGCAAGGCATAATATTAATTAATTGTTAGTGTAGAAGTGTGCCAGCGGAAGGGAGTGATTACGAGGAAAACGTTTCAATGAATAAGACAGTTTCGCAGTGTTTGTACACAATAGGCGGCTGGAAATGAATATGGATGTGACTGATAGAGAGCTGATCTTTCTGCATGAGCTTTATAATCATTTTCGGTGGAAATAAGCAGCTCATTACATCTCATCAGGGAACACGATTTGTCTAATATCTTAGACGTGAATGCATTTTTATAAATGCATCCCGAATAAATGGTGGAAATACGTGAGTGATCAAGAACACGTCTTTCCTTTTAATGCAAAATGCTACTTATTATTATTTATTCATTATGGAACATTATTGGTAGAGTCTCTCTCTCTCTCTCTCTCTCTCTCTCTCTCTCTCTCTTCTCTCACACATACACACACACACACACACACACACACACACACACACACACACATGCAACACACACACACGCAACACACACACACACACACACACACACAAATCCTTGTCTTAATATCTGTGTGGGAACCTTCCACTGACTGTATTAATACAGCGGCTGCTTAGCCTCTCTAAATAAATTGGCCCCGAGGCTTTGTTCAAAATGAAAACATTTTCTTAAATATTCCCACAAGGTCAAACCAGCAACATATTCCCATCCTAGCAAAGACATTTGGTCTCGTCTCACACACACACACACACACACACACACACACACACACACACACACACACACACACACACATTCACTATATGGGTCATTTATTTGAAACCAAACAGCAGAACAGGTCTTTGTAGAAAACATACAGCCACAATACTATACACGGTTATTAAATCATCAAGGCAAGCTATAACCCTGAGATATAAATGTGGAGTGCAAAAGCTTCATTAAATTTGCCAATAAAATATTTGCAATACCTCATTGACTCTTGATGGCCATAATGAAGGCTACGACTGCGTCCATTCGGAAGGCATTAAGTTTAATTTACTTGGCATTTTGCAGAAGAGGGACGTACCGACAGGAAAGATTTACCAAAACACAGACAGGGATACATCAGGAATGTAGGGATTAGCACGTCCACCTCACATCAAGAAGATCCTGGGGTCGAGTCCCTGGGCTTGTGCGTTTCTCTGTGTGGAGTGTGTATGTATTCTGTGTGTGTACTCCGGTTTCCTCCCACAGACCAAAGGCGTGTAAATTAGACAAATTCTGTTGGGGTTTTTACACCCGAGCCTGGTGGCTCATCAGGCCGGTGCTTAGTCCCGGTTTCCAGAGCATGAAGCGACCAGGAGTTCAACTCCTCCTGGAGGTTACCTTCCCAGTATACTTTTACTGGTACCCATTTATACTGCTGGGTGAACAAAGGCACACTTGTGGTTAAGACCTTGCCCAGGGGTCTTAGCACAGTATGGGTCTAACTGGGATTCAAACACACAACCTCCTGATCATGAGTGCAGCACCTTAACCACTACACCACCGGTGCCACAAATTAGGCTCGTTAGCTGTTCCGAATTGACCCTTGGTGTGTATAGTTGTGTGAGTGTGTTGTTTTGTGACCGTGTGATGAAACTTTCAGGGTGTACCCCGCTTTTGGACAGTGTTACCCGAGATAGGCTCTAGCCTCCCCACAACCCTAAAAGGATTAACTGAGCAAATAAGATGTTGTATTGATGACAGAAGCACAGACTATATAATTCAAAGCACTTTTTTCTTCTTCAAAACTCATCCTTTCTTTATAACATCACTTTGGCGGATGCTTGACACTCATTGGTCCATTACAGCATTCAAAGGTTTGTGCTTCTAACCAGCAGACCATCCCAAGGGTCCTCATCCAAGTGCCATAACAGCTCTGCGTTGGTTTCGGGTCCTGCGCCACCCTGTCAAGTTTCATTTCACAGTAATATTGACTTGCAGCATGTTATCGCCGAAATAACAAATGTATCCACCACATGGATTGTACAGGGGATGTAATAAAAAGACTAGATTGTAATTCATCAGGGCAAAGTGGTAAATATGGAGGGTATGGTGGGGTAGTGGATAGCATGTCTGCCTCACAGCAAGAGGCATCCTGTGTTCAAGGCCTGGGCTTGAGGAGGGTGTTTCTGTATGGAGTTTGCTTTTGTAGTTCCTACTTGAGTGGGGTTCCTCTGGGAATTTCAGTTTCCTTCCACAGTCTAAAAGACATATGCACGCTAGGAAAATTGGCTGATCTATATTTGGGCAAATGTGAGTAGGAATGGTGATATGTGTGTGTATATTGACCTTGCAATGGACTGGTGAGGTGAGGCAGTGGTGGCCTGGTCGTTGGGTTCAGGATCACTGGTCCCAAGGTTGGAGGTTCAAGCCCAGCTGATTGGGTTATCAAAGGCTGGCCATGTCTCTTGCTGTTTATGGTGTGAACCATGTAAAAGAACCATTGATGACTTGTCAAGAGAAGACACTCAAGAGGCTGCATAGCCATCAGCGTGTTTCTGTCCTGTGATGGCCCGGTAAGTCGTCCAAGGTGTACTCTGCTCTCGTCCAGAGTCAGCTGAGATAGGCAGCAACCTCCCTGCAACCCTAATTAGGATTAAGTGGTTCAGAAAACGAATGAATGGACTGGTAAGCTGTTTAGGGCATACCCTGTCTTCACCTAGAATTGTCTGAGTTGGCCACACCCCCAGAAAGATGAAACGAGTCTGCAAACAGATGAATATAAAACGTATTTCATCTCTCAAGTTTATTTAAACTTCACAGATGGAGTCTCCATGACCTGCACTTTTAACCAGTCAGAAATAAAGCAGTTTTTTATTTTTTGGCAGAGTTATAATCTTATAAATGTTTATGCAAGGTTAGAAGCCTGAGACAAAAAATAAAGTTCCAATGAGCACACTCAAAATTCTCATGAAACAACAGTAACTCTGTCCTTTACACGAAAAGCATCATGGGTATTATGGAGATGCAGCTCCATAAGAGCCAATGGGAGGGATCTGCGTCATCCCTCCTAGCCAATGGGAGGCCAGCAGGGCGGGATGTTGGGAGATAGCCAATGGGAGGCCAGTGGGGCAGGATGGACCTATCAGAAAGTAATGACGAGGATTTTTCACCCAATTCTCCGGCTCAATAACTTCATACATTTAAAGATATTCCTGGCCATGTGTGCTTATCATGTCGAATACTCTCTCTCTCTCTCTATATATATATATATATATATATATATATATATATATATATATATACCCTCAATGGGATAAACTTTTCAATATCAGTTTAATCTTCTTTTCCTTTTGGCTTTTGCCCTTTCTCAGGGGTCACCACAGCGAATCATCTGATTTGCATATTCAATTTGGCATAGGTTTTTACGTCAGATGCCCTTCCTGACACAACCCTTCAGCAGAAACACGTTGATGGCTCTCTTTAGGAAAGTCAGCAATGGTTCTTCTACATGAACCTCTGACCATGGACAGTGAGAGACATGGCCGGTCTTTGATAACCCAGTTAGCTGCACTAGGGGGGGCAGTGACAACCTTGTGGAGAGTGGGACTCGAACCCCCAACCTTAGGATCAGCGATCCACCAGTTTACCACCAGGCCACCACCGCCACCATTCAATATCAGTTTAATATAGGACAGAATTCATTGGTAATTGATTATAGAGATCGATTTTATAACTCTGAGATCTTGATAGGGTTTTATAACATATTATTTTCTCTTCCCATAAGCGCCCATATATATATATATATATATATATATATATATATATATATATATATATATATATATATATATATATATATATATATATATATATATATATATATATATATATATATAGAGGATTTTCTGAGTAGATCCTTCCGTAGGAGAGTGCTCAATACTTTTTGGTAGAGCAAATAACAAAAATAAAAGGACAGGACAAAGACTTTCTATTGAAACTCCATTTATCACTACAGATCTGTTTCGAGGGGTGGTGAAACCATCCTCTCTCTTCAGGTGATTATAGAAGAAATGGTGAGATGCTGTTACATTACTGCAGTAAGAGTAACGCAACATCATTATAATGTAACATGTCACACGTCTAGCCTGTTAGGGAGATTAGCATTATCTAGTTGTTTAGTGACCATGAAAGAAGTTGAGTCACATCATCATACAATATACCAAAGGCAAAAACATGCCGAGAGCCCTGCTGTGCCATGATTATTATTGTTTGGTTAAACATGTCTCGTGCACTAGTGGAAGTTGATTATTTGCTGCAAATCCGTCATTTTGCCTGACCAGCTGGTTGGAAGCGTGAAAACTTAGCTTTTTGCTTTTTTTTTTGTTTGTTTTTTGTTTTGTTTTTTTTCCCCCCAGTTTGTAAGATTACGGAGAATTGACTAAACTCAAGCAAATCAAGTGTGATAGTTGCTTTTCAGATTCTTCCCCTTGGAGTGTAGACATGCGATCTGAACAGAGGAGATAGGTGAGGTTCTATTTATTGCTAAAGCCTCTCTTTCTGTCCATCTATATCTCTGGATACTTTGAACATCACGGTTGCAGAATTTCTTTCTCAGACATTTGGTGGAAAGTAAAATGATTGACATTCTGTATAAATGCTTTGGTTTTGTTTGCAGTAGGTTATATGGTTAGAGCTGAATTACTGGAAGGTGGAACCCTATCATAGATGAATGGCACCATGTAATTCAGGCAGAAGAAATGCAACATATACATTCATCCATTCAGCTTCTGTAACCGCTTAATCCTAATTAGGGTCACAGGGAGGCTATCGCCCATCCCGGCCGACTCCGAGCGAGGGCAGAGTACACCCTGGACGGCTCGCTAGGCCATCGCAGGGCAGAAACATGCTGACGGGTATGCAGATCCTCTTGTCAAAAGTCAGCAATGGTTCTTTTACATGAACCTCACACCATAGACAATGAGAGACATGGCCGGCCTTTGATAACCCAGTTGGCTGCACTGGGGGGGGACAGTGACAACCCGTTGAGAGTGGGGCTTGAACCCCCAACCTTGGGATCAGCAATCCTGCACGTTTACCACCAGGCCACCACTGCATACAACATTTAACAAGGGTATAAAAGACAAGTAAGTGCAAACCTCCCCCAAGTTGAAAAAAGGGTATAGTGCCCCCTGCTGTGTCTGGTGTAATACAATAATTCCAATCATCTTTCAGTTTATTGTGCCCACCCACAAAAAAAAAAAAAAAAAGTTGTGGATCAAAAGTTAGATCCGGATCATCCCCTGAATCTACTGGGAATGTTTGATTCCAAACAGAAGGAAATAATTCATTTTAATGAAATCAAATTACTGGCACGTTGGATTTTTTTGGGTTAGGAGGAAACTTGGTAACTCAGAGAAAATCCATATGGATCCAGAGTGGACGTGAAATGATACACTTGAGCTCAGAATGAAACAAAGTTAGCCAATTATACCACCATGCAGTATTATTATTATTTTATTTATTTATTTATTTTTTTTCAAATTATAGGAAGAAAAAAAAATACGGATTCGAAAATAGAGTGTGCTATTGTAATTTATGGAGAGAAAGAATGGGGGAAAAAAATGAGCAGCCAATTATAAAAAGCAGACTAACACCAACAGGCTAAACACAGCTGCAAACTGTAGCACAGGCAAAAACAAACACTCCACTCATGCTAATTTCTGTTATCAAAGCTTCTTCTGTTAAAAGAAATGACTTTATAAAACTGACTTCACAGTCATTTAACCAGCGTGCTGGAATTCCCATGAGGCTTGTGTTCTTCTGTGGAGGATGAAGGAGAGGCAGGGTGAGAAAGAAGAAATGCACACACACACACACACACACACACAGAGTGAGAGAGAGAGAGAGAGAGAGAGAGAGAGAGAGAGAGAGAGATTATAGTACAGTATATATAAAGAGAGAGAGCGTATGTGTACTGTACTATAATCTCTCTCTCTATATATAATAGAGAGAGAGAGATGAGAAGTGTGTCAGAAGTTTCTTATCTGAATGTGCTGAGCAGAAGTTGTCCGAGAGGCTCTGAACAAAGCAGAAAAGCAAAATAGAAAAAAAAAAAATCATTAAAAAGAAAGAAAAGAAAAATACAGAATGCATATAGATGAAGGCTATAGGGGTTAGAGCAGTCTAATCACCAAGTGTGTGTGTGTGTGTGTGTGTGTGTGTGTGTGTGTCTGTGTGTGTGTGTGTGTGTGTGTGTGTGTGTGTGTGTGAGTTCGCTTATCTTCTCAGCATCTTGCTGAGATAAATTGGCTCTGACCTGCACATGACCTCAGCCAATGTTCACGAGACCATTAAATCCGTGCAAAGATGGCATTTTTGTGTGTGTGTGTATGTGTGTGTGTGTGCGTGTGTGTGTGTGTGTATGTGTGTGTGTGTGCGTGTGTGTGAGAGAGAGAGAGAGAGAGAGAGAGAGAGAGAGAGAGAGACTTTAAAGGATTTTTCTGTCAATATATCAAAACGCCAACATCTTGCTGCCCTCCATAACTCCAAATTAAACATCTCTATGTTCTTATTGAATGTGCTGTGTGGCTGAATTGTGTTTGAAAACTTTCCATCAAGACTCTGCACCAATGTCTATAAAGCTCCCACACTGGATTTCTTGTATATGGACACTAAACACTCACTCATTGATTTGCCGAACTCCTTAATCCTACTATGGTTGTGAGAGGCCTATCTTGGGGTGGGGGTGGGGGGGGGGTGGCAGGCAAAGGCGGGCTCATAGCTCGCCAGACTATTGCAGGGCCAACACACACACACACACACACACACACACACACACACACACACACACACACACACACACACACACTTCTAGGTGCAGGTCATTGGACTATGGAAGAAAACCGGATTACCTCGAGGAAAACCCAAGCTCTGCTCAGAAATGCTCGAACCCAGCAATGGTCGCAGGACTTTCCTACTGTGAGACAGATATGCCAACCACTACACCGTCGTGCTGCCCCTCAGAGAAGGCTGGAGCTTATCTCAGCCTGAAACTGGACATGAAAACTTGAACACCATGTTAAATAGTCAACTGTTAAAAGAAATGTTCACATAATGTACAATCTTGATTTTATTTATTTCTGGAAAAGAAAGTGATCTAATTGTAATTACACATAAATTAACATATGTCTCATCTCATCAAAAAAAAAAAAAAAAAAAAAATACATGAATAACAATGAGTAATTTAATGGAGGAAAAAACATTAGGGCCCTGTGATGGCCTGTCAAGCTGTTCAGGGTGAGACTGGTGCTAGCCTCCCCGTGACCCTAATTCTAAAGGATTAAGTGGTTCAGATAATAAATGAATGAATAAATTAAGACACCCCCACATATTTTCCACACTTAAAATGGCTATAATGACCCAGGTGTATCAGTTCAGGTGAACATGATCAGAATATCGGAACCCAGCATTCTGAAGACAACTCGCCCTGTTGAAACCTCATACATTCACTTTGGTGCCCCTGTCTATTGAAGTGAGACTGAGCGCCGTGGTGAGCTTAAAAGAGCTGTCTGAGGCCCTCAGAAAGAAGATTGTGGCTGCGTATGAGTCTGGTAAGGGATTTAAAAAGATATCAAAAGAATTTGACATCAGACATTCAACCATCCGGAAAATTGTATACAAGTGGAGGACATTCAAAACAACCGCCACCATGCCCAGGCCTGGCCGTCCAAGCAGGTTCACCCCCAGAGCAGTCTGCAAGATGCTAAAAGAAGTCATCAAAAGTCCTAAAATATCATCACAGGAGTGACAGCAGGTTGTTGCTACTGTTGATGTGTCAGCGCAGGGCTGTACTATCAGAAAGAGATGACACAAATTTGACCTTCATGGGAGGAGTGTACGCAGGAAACCTTTGCTCTCTAAAAAAGAACATTAAAGCGAGACACCAGAACAGAAGATGTGTTTGAATGAACCGAAATACAGCATTCCAGGAAAAGAACCTCATACCAGCTGTGAAGCATGGAGGTGGAAGTGTCATGGTTTGGGGATAGCTTTCTGCAGCAGGACCTGACCAGCTCACCATCATCTTAGAATCCACCAGGAATTGTACTGTGTATTCGAGGCTGGTTGAAGCTGAATTGGAAGTGGACACTGCAGCATGACAATGACCTGAAAAAATGCCAGTAAATCCACCATGGCCCGGCTGAAAACTAAGTGGAGAGTCCTTGAACGACCCAGTCAAAGCTTGGATCTTAATCCCATTGAGATGCTGTTGGGTGACTTGAAATAGGCTGTGCGTGCAAGAAACCCCTCAAACATCTCACAGCTGAAATAATTCTGCATCGAAGACAGGGCAACCTTTCCTCAGATCGACACGGTACAGACTGCTAGATGGCTACAAGAAACATCTAACTGAAGGTATTTCAACCAAAGGGGGTAAAAGATTTCCTCCCTTGAAGTACACATTGTTGAGTTTAAGTGATGTGTTGGCCCAGTGGGAGCTTGATGGATTACTAACATGAAGGTTGGAGATTCAAGCCAGTGGTCACTGCTATAACCTCAGTGAAGCTAACCGGGTTATCAAAGGTCATGTCAATCACTGTCTGTGGTGGGAGGTTCATGTAAAGGAACCATTGCTGACTTTCATCAATAGTAGCTGCAGAATCTTCAGCGTGTTTCTGCCCTGCGATGATCCAGATTGTACTCTACCCTCACACAGGGTCATCTGAGATGGGCACCAACCTCCCTGCAACCTTAATTAGGTTTAAGCAGTTCATGAAATGTATGGACCCACTCACCCACCCACCCACACACACACACACACACACACACACACACACACATAAACATACACAGTGGGTTAATCGGCTGTTCCGATTCACCCTCAGGTGTCAGTATGAATGAATGTGTGAGTGTTGGTCTGGCGAGCTGTCGAGGGTATACCCTGTCCTCACCCAGAGTCGACTGAGATGGGCGCCAGCCTCCCTGCGACCCTAGTTAGAATCAAACGGTTCAGAAAATAAATGAATATTTTCATGGAGAACAGAATGCCATCCTGAAATAAATGGTGGAAATATATGAGTGATCAAGAACATGTCCTTTTCCTTTCAATTCCAAATGCCCTTGATTATTATTTATTCATTATGGAACATTATTTGTTGGGCTCTCTCTCATATACACACAAATGTGTGCCTTACTTCCCCTATTTCATCCTTTCTCTAACCAAACCTTCTCTCACCTCCATCTTCAACATCACCCTCACCCATCATCTGGCTCCTTATTCTCACTGTGAACTTTTGTTGGTTTTCTGGTTTGTGTTGCTTCTCTATGCTCACTCTATGCATGCTGGATTGTCACTATGAACTCATCCTTCACATCGCTACGGGATCTTTTCCTCGCTCATCACCTTGCAGTGCCAACTTTGCTTTCTACCTTTTTGAAGTGCCACGGAAATTTCTAACTCTTTTCTTTACAACCTAGAAATACACGCAGAGTGCAGACCCACACCAAAGTTGTGCAGTTTCTTTTAACATGGGTTACGGTTGTAGATGATGTAGAATTATGGCGTCCCTTTTTGGCATGTTTGATTTTTTTTTTCTTCCCGACACATGCTGGGTGATTTCCACCTCTTTGCTCCATCGCACAATGCTAAAAAAAAAAAAAAAAAAAAAAATCTGGATTTAGATTTTTAAATCAGTTCTTTGATGGCACAAGACCCACATTTTTGTTTTTGTGTTATGGTCTCACACACACACACACACACACACACACACACACACACACACACACACACACACACACACACACACACTTCCCCTTGGTACAAGTAATAAAATATACTTGTATATATTTTTTACCAGTTTTGTGCTCTGCTGTACACATCCATTATGATATAACTTTGCCTCAGAGCAACACACTTTTTTTTTTTTTTTTTTTGTAATTTCCTGTGATGCATTTGATGTCATGTGAAGTTTTTGAAATTAATTCTTAAAGATCTTTGGATGATTCTTCTTGTTCTTTCGGCTGTTCCCTTCAGGGGTCGCCACAGCGACTCATCTTCCTCCATCTCCATGGAAGTCCTATTAATGATTTGCTTGTTTGATTTGCTTGTTTGATTTGCCGTATGTTTTCGGATGCCCTTCCTAATACAACCCATTAGCAAGGGACAGAAACATGCTGACGGCTTTGCAGCTCCTTTTTTACGAAAGTCAGCAATGGTTCTTTTACATGCCTCTCACCATAGACAGTGATAACCCAGTTATCTGAACTGGGGGGGACAGTGACAACTCGAACCCCCAATCTTAGGATCAGCGATCCAGCGCCCTTCACCACTAGGCCACCACTGCCACGATCTTTGAATGATTATTGGATGCAAATAAGTGAAAAGTAAAAAGCAAATAAGTGAAAAAGAAATCCTTCATCTGCAGACTTCTGTGCAATTTTAATCAGATTGTGGTGGCCAGCGCACTCTTTGGTGTGGTTGCACGGGGTGGACAAAACGCACTCTACAAAACAGACTGAGCAAACTAGGAAAGAGAGCAAACTCTCCCATCAGGGCTGTGTTGGAACAGTTCAGCAGGTGGATAATGTAAGGTTAGTCAAGAAACTGAAATGCATCCTGGATAATAAGCTCTCACCCGCTACGCTACACATCCTTCAGGTGTCTCGAGAGAAGTACATTCAGCTCAATCTGTAGGATTGAATGTAACAGGAAGTCGTTCCTGCCAACAGCCATCAGGCTTTTTAATATCCACTAATTACCTGACATACAGTCTGCTCTCTGTAATTATCACATGGTGCAATATTTTGTATATTTTCCACGTGTGCCGTGTTGTATGGCTCCTGCAGCATGTGCAATATCATCATTTCTGAACCGCTTCAGCCTAATGAGGGTCACGGGGTGGTCGGCGACCATCTTAGCCAACTCTGGGCAGGGGCAGAGTACACCATGGAGGCTCACCAGGCCATCAGCAGGGCTGAAACTTGCTGACGGGAATGCAGCCTACTGTTTTCAAAGGTCAGCAAGAACATGTGCAATATCCTGTGTAATATTCTGTGTATTTTGTATATTTCTATGACTTTTTTTGCTCTTTTTCACTCTTTTTGTTCTTTTAAATTTAATTTATATTTGGCATTGGTTGGGTGCTGCTGATATAACAAAGTAATTTCCTGTCAAGGATCAATAAAGTACTCTTTTTCTTCAAGAAGGAAGCAAAACAGACCCCTGTGGGTCACGGGGCCACATTTTCTCATTTTCAGTGGTTAGTATTTGTGTTTTCCTCCCATGAGATAGCACTGACCAAATTAATGAGTGTTTCATTTTATTCTACAAAAGCTAAAACAGACTCTGTAAAGGTCTGGTTATGTGGGATTTTTACACCCGAGCCTAGTGGCTCATCAGGCCGGTGCTTATCTCCGGTTTCCGTAGCGTGAAGCAACCAGGAGTTCAACTCCTCCTGGATGGGATGCTAGTCCATCGCAGGTTACCTTCCCAGTATATTTTTACTGGTTCCCATTTATACTGCTGGGTGAACAGAGGCACACCTGTGGTTGAGACCTTGCCCAGAGGTCTTAGCACAGTGGGGGTCTAACTGGGATTCGAACACACAACCTCCCAATCATGAGCCAGTACCATAACCACTATGCCTCTGGCCCCACAAAAAAAAAAAAAAAAAAAAAAAAAAAAAGACTGTGCCAATGGTTTAATCCTGTAGTGTAAAATGTGGACATGGCAATATTTTTATTCAATTATTTTATTTTTATTTATACTTGTGTGTAAACCATGCGGTCCTTTGATTGCAAAATATACAGTAGGTCATATACTTGTATAATATACAATGTTAAAATTGATAATTACTTCAAATGGTCATTTTATCCTTTAAAATTTGCTTTCATCAAAAATTCTCCTTGGTAGCATTTACATTCTTGCAGACTTTGCCAATTATAACTTTTAATTTATCAAGATAAAGAAATTTCACCCTTCAAGCTTCCTCAACAGCGCAACAGCTTTACGATCCACTGACTATCCTTACAACTCGTGTCCCGACAGAATACCAGTTCAGTTCATTTTCTGTAACCACTTAATCCTAATTAGGGTCACTGGGAGGCTGGTGCCCATCCCAGCTAACTCCGGGCGAGCGCATAGTAGACCCTGGCCAGCTCGCCAGGCCATCACAGGGAAGAAACACGCTGACAGTTACTCTTGTCAAAAGTCAGCAATGGTTCTTTTACATGAATCTCACACCATAGACAGTGAGAGATATGGCCAGCCTTTGATAACCTGCCCTGGGGGTGGGGTGATAACAACCTGTGGTGAGTGGGGCTTGAACCTTCAACCTTGGGATCAGTGATCCAGCACCTTTACCACCAGGCCATCACTTCCCCACAATACCAGCTGACTGCTTGTTCTCTGAATAGTTCTGTCTTTGTTTTAAATGTTTCGGGTCCTTGTCCTGTTGTAGGAGGAACCTGACTCCAGTGAAGCCCCTCGGAATGGTGTGATGCAGCAGAAGGGGTGATAGCCTTGATATCCTTGTTCAAGATCCTCTTTTACTCTGTACACACATTCTGCTTTACCACCAAAGCATCCCCGGAGCATCACATTTCCCTCACAATATTTTTCCGGATGTCGTTAAACACTGTTCCGCATCTTTTCCTTTATTCTGCACATTAAACATATTTTCCTTCGTGACCCAAACATCTTAATGCAGGCATCCCTCACTACTTCACACGTTAATTCATGTGGCTTCAGTGCATCGTGTTTTTTTTTTTTTTTTTTCGTTTTCTTTTTTTTAAATTTTCATTGAATGAAAATGAAATTTGATGTTGAAATTTTAAAATTTGAAATAAGAAAATTAAGGAACAATGGGGGGGGGGGGGGTTGCCACAAAACGAGGCCAATTATGCAAAAAAAAAAAAAAGAAAAAAAAAACCTAAACAAACACACAAAAAAAAAAAAAAAAAAAAAAAACAACCCAAAACCTCCCATCAAAACTACTTACATTTTTATGTGAGGTGTGCATCTGAGTGATCGCTCATCTATATGTGTGTGTATTTATATTTTATTTACATCTTATGCACTATTTTTGAATGTTTAGTTGTTATTATACCCCCAGTGCAGCTAACTGGGTTATCAAAGGCGGGCCATGTCTGTCACTGTCTATGGTGAGAGGTTCATGTAAAAGAACCATTGCTGACTTTTGTAAAAAGTATCTGCAAAGTCGTCAGCGTGTTTCTGTCCCTTGCTTAAAGGGTTGTGACAGGAAGGGCATCCGACGTAAAAACCTCTGCCAAATCAAACGTGCGAATCAGATGATTCGCTGTGGCGACTCCCGAGTAAAAGGGAAAAAGCCGAAAGGAAGACAGACAGACAGTTGTTATTATAAGCATTTATAGTATTGAATATGTATGTAATGATATTATATACACATATACATCAGTCAGGGGGGGGTCGATCCTACTCCGTGGAATTTGGCGGTCGCGCGGGGGTTCTTGGTTCCAATTAACCTCGGAAAGTGAGGGATCCCTGTATTACATTCATCTAGAGCAACTCCACCCTGAGCTTTCCTCTGTCCAATGTCTAAACCGTCTCAGATATGACTTTTATATTTGCAACTCTGGGATTCGCCTCTTCATTGTTGAAGTCGAGCCTCGTGTTTTTCAAGTATTATTTTATGAAGCTGTAAATTGGGGAGCTGTCAGGGATGTTTTTTAAATGAGGGACTTTGATGTACTTGTCCTCTTGTACAGTTTTTCACCAGGACCTCAGACTTTTCTTTCTATCCTAGTTAGAGCCTGTGTGTGTGTGTGTGTGTGTGTGTGTGTGTGTGTGTGTGTGTGTGTGTGTGTGTGTGTGTGTGTGTGTGTGTTTGTGTGTGTATGTGGTGTGAAAGGAGCAGTACACGGCATTGTATTAAATCTTCAATTTCTTGGCAGTTTCTCTTGAATAACCTTTTCTCAGATCAAATATAGACTGATGAAATTCAGAATAAAAGTTCTTTTTCCTAGCCATTCTGAATCTATAATCAAACCCACAAATTCTGATTCTCCAGGTACTCAACTCTCCCAAAGAGGGGAAATTACTTTAATTATTACTTCATTATCAATTATCTTTTTCACACAGTAAACTTGGCTTAGCAAACACTTGGATTACCGCCACTGGAACACACATATGATTGTTGATCTAAACGGGTCTCTGTACACCAGTGTAGATATTAAATTAAAAATCCAGCTTTCTCCACCTCCAATAGACATGTACAACATTAACAGGTACAGACTGTCTTTCTAGTTAATTTTTGATATATATATATATTAATATAATAGTATAATATATATATATATATATATATATATATTATGACTGGCATGGACACCACTGATTACATGCAGAACTGTAAATCGATGTGTGACTGTTAGTCCACAATTAAGAGAAACAGGAATTTGTACTCTGGATATATATTTTCATGTAAGATCTTGTAAACCAGGCAAGTTATCTGTTGAGTTGATTTGTTGGTGACTGCACGTCATCAACTATAACCAACAAAAGAAAGTCACAATTTTCATCTAAACAAAAATGTCAATATATTTTTCCACCACTAGGTGAATTTGAATTATTTTCCGTGACATGTTGGATGTGTCCCTGTGGTTTGGGCAGTGGTTGCTCTATGAATTCTTTATAGTTTTTGAAAAATATTAGGTCCAAATCTGTGAATCATTAAATTCGGCCCAGTTTCAGAGAATGACCCAAATAGATTCACATACAGTGGTACCTTGACTTATGAATGTCTTTTATAACAAATTTTCCATGATATGAGCTTCAATCCCACAAAAAACCTGCCCATCCAACCAGCAAAATTTTGATTTACGAGCTCTGCAGGGGAAAAGGCTTTTCCGGGCGGATTAGCCTCGTATTCTTTTGCGTGTATTCCTCCACCTTGTGCACTGCTTCTCAATTATTTTCTGTGATGCCCCCTATAGGAAGGGAAAAAAAACATTTCATCCCCTTCGTGTGACTACATATAGTGTTACTGCACTTCATATTGTTTGTTCGGTGCTTTTTTTTCTTACACCATAGCGTAACAATGAGAGCACCACTGTCATCTACTGTAGAGGATGCACAATTACACTTAATTCTAGTACAGTATGGCATAAAAGCATGTTACCCAGAGTCATATGCACCCAGCCTAGCATCACACCGCACCCTCCAAGGGGGCGTGCCCCACTATCTGAATAGCACTGGTCTTTTGGGAGCGCACCACAAGCTTTTCCTCACTGGCATTCGTAGCGTGCACATGCACCAAATTCTCCTCTTCTTCCTCGGTAACGCACGACCTCTTGCCTGCCCACATGATATCTTTGCTGCAGTTGATGATCTAAAAGGACAGTTCTTCTTCTTTTCCTTTCGGCTTTTCCCTTCACCACAGCGAATCATCTGCCTCCATCTCGCCCTATCCTTTGCATCTTCTTCTCTTACACCAACTACCTTCATATCCTCCTTCACCACATCCATGAATCGTCTCTTTGGTTGACTTATTGTTTATTCTTGTTTTATTATTATTTATTGTTAATTATTATTAATGCTAATGTACATTTATTATTATGAAATATTTCTTGTTTTTACATGTTTATCTTTAATATATTTGGTTAAATATATGTGTTTGTGTCAGGTTATATGAGTTTGGGAGGGAGTTGGAACAGATTAATTGGTTTTGTATTGTTTCTGATGGGAATTGTTGTTTTATCTAACCAACATTTTGACTTATGTGCTCGCCCTTGGAACGGTTCAGTTTCGAAAGTCAAGGTACCACTGTATTTGGAACTGAGTGAAGCTTCAGTAGTCTCCACTGAGAACATGACAGAGCTGATGATCGACTTAAAATAAAATCAAAAGCAAAAATGGGTTTCTGAATCCTAACAAATGTGGAGACGTCCTATTGGATGTTGCAGTTTTATTTCAAGTGTATGACCACATAGTTATAGAACTACATAGCAAAACACATTCACCACATTCCACAAGCAGCATTGTATGGAAACATGTCAGTCTTGATTTACTTAAAATATAACACAATCAAATTAAAGTCTGACGTGAGTCACGCTAATGGATCATGAATCCTACAGAGTTCTAACCATTTAGGTTTGCAAGCAGAACGTATACACACTTTGAAGTGGTACTCATTTGTCGGCGGTATAAAATAGTGGTTTTTTTTTTTTCATTATTAAAAAAGAAAAAAAAGCCCTCTCATATTGGCTCAAGATGAGCTTTTTAATCTGTTATGAACTTTAAAACTGCATAATGAAAGTTGACTTTAGATTGAAACAAAATGTCAGCCTTCTTAATGTTCAAAACTCGCTCATTCACAGGGCATCAGCAATTTGAGGCCGAAAGCACGCCGCCATCCTGGGTGCACTATTTAAGCCTTTTTTTTTTTTTTTTTTTGCTAATCTTCTACACCTGATTCAACTCAGCAGCTAATTAAGAAACCACTGAAGCTGAGAAGGAACTGGCACGCATGAAAAAGGTTAGGGTAGGAAGTGATGATTTATCAAAAGCCGTGAAATGCAAAAAAAAAAAAAAAATCTAAGAAGTGGGTTCATTGGATATTTTAATGAGCTCGACTCATAACTTTTTTTTTTAATAGATTAGAAAAGTATGCATAACTAGCATATACAACTTTCACATGATGAACAAATTATGTTTTATAATATGACCTTTTTCTTTGGAAGGGAAATGTATTCAAATTGTAAAACTACAAACAGCAATTCAGAGACGAGGTCTAATTAACTAAAGGTTAATATAGAACAGGTGAAGCTATGCTAACAAGAAGGGCAGAACCAAATAAACCTAGAACTTGCTTTGTAAGGTTTTATTTATTTATTTATTTATTTATTGGTTTTCTGTACACTGCATATTAAGAGAAAAATAGATGGTTGCAGTTCAATTAAAGAAATTTCTACATTCTTGACTTCAGACATTCCCATCCCTGCTCAGACATTACCTTGACTCAACAGGCTTGAGGAGACCACAGCGCACAGGATCATGGTCAACAATGTTCAGGATCTCCATACGTGTGTCATTAAAAAAAAATAAAAATGAGCTCAATTCTATTGTCCCATTTGTGCCCACATGACCACCCAGGCAGCCCAATATAAGAAGCAAATGGCAGGAAGAATACATTGCCCCTCCCGCTGGCACTGAGAGCACTTGCCTTTCGCAGCTTATTCACATTCCTTTGTACCTCAGTACTGTATGCACATACAGATTTTTTCAGAGTTCTGCTTTTATGTCGTGTCTAAATATTTATAATGTACAGTAATTGAATTACCGCAATGCAGGGGTAGTCGGATCAAAGGAACACGATATAGACTAGACGGACAATGTTCATCAGACTACTGGACAGTTAGAATGTGATCAACTCAGAGCAGGGAGGGGTCACCAATTTCTCGATTCGTGATTTTGTTCACACACACAAAAAAACCCCTAAAAAATAAATAAATAATAGAATTTTTATTAAAAAAGTAAAAATTTAGAATTACAGTATGCCATTTTAAAGCACTGTATATTTAGGAGTAAAGAATGTATGTTTATGTGGTTCTGGGTAAAAAAAAAATAATAATAATAATAAAAAATCAAATTATATACAGTAAGCCCTTGTCCATTCGTGGTTCAATGGTCACGGCCCCGCATACTCGCAGATTAGCGGCAATTCCGGAAGTTACTGGCACATGATACAAATTTAGCCAATGGCTGAGAGCTTTTGTTTCTCCCTCCTGCTGATTGGTTGCAAATGATGTGTACGCCTCTTTTTTCTCTCCTTCGTGCACATGTTATCAACATAATTTCTTGAATTGTGAATTCCCATGTTTTTAATGATTATTTAATCGCTATGCTGTCACTCAAACGCCCTGCATCTTCTCTGGCTTCTGGTAAGGCACCGAATCGCTTCATTTATTCATAAATATTATCACAGTACAAAATTAAAAAGTTTTTACTTGATCATTATTACATTTTACTGCATTATTACTGTATTCATGAGTAAGACTGGCGAGAGAATGTGTCTAACAAGCATATTTTACCGTATGTAATATCATACATAGGGTTTTAAAACTGCATCAGTAACTCACAGATTTTCAGCATTCATGGGTAGGGGCGGAACACAACCTCCGCGGATAATGGGGGCTTACTGTATACGATAAGGGTGCTATATGTACTCTATGATTCTGTATTTTTATATCTCATTTTTGTGTTTTTAATATTATTGGCTTTAAGACCACCATCATTTAGAGACTCACGCAATGATAATATGGAGGTCTACCAAGCTCAACTCATAAATACATTCATTCATTTATTCATTTTCTGAACTGCTTAATGCTAATCAGGGTCACGTGGAAGCTGTTCCTCATCTCAGCCAACTCTGAGCAAGGGCAGAGTACACCCTGGACATCTCGCCAGGCCATTACAGGGCAGAAACACACTGAAGGCTATGCAGCTCCTCTTGTTGAAAGTCAGCAATGATTCTTTTACATGAACTTCACATCATAGACAGTGAGAGACATGGCCCGCCTTTGATAACCCAGTTAGCTGCACTGGGGGAAGCAGCAGTGACAACCGTTGGCAGTGGGATTTGAACCCCCAACCTTAGGATCGGCAATCCAGCACCTAGTCACCACTGCCCAACTGATAAATAGTAATTTGTTAATGATGTGTATAAAAACCATCAATCTAAAATCATACAGCATATAAAATGCTTTATTGGTGGAGCTTGCATAGATGAAATTATCATTAAATGTACCCCAACGAATTTGCATATTGAAATGTCTTAAACATCAACATACACAAGCTTATAATAATCATACCTCCTCTCGAATGCACACATTCGTTTCCACTTGTGCTGTCATGTTGGCCTAATCCAAAGTGATGTGTGGTTAATTTGTTTCTGTACTCCACTGACCTTGCACGACACACTCGGCAGGCATAAATTTCATGCCTCTCGCAGCGACCCCCACCCCACCTCGTCTCTGGAGAGAAAATTAGAATTCTGATTTGTAAACGTGTCGCTTTTAAGCTCCGTCTTACACAAACATGGCAAAGAAAGGCAATTAACCTTGAGTGCTAAACAGATCTCATAATTTTGCAAAATGGCAGCATGAAAATAGTCAACATATTCACATTTCATATTCCATTATGTTTGAAGAGTCTCATAGGAATCGAGCTTTATAGCAACTGAAATGGAATAATAATACTAAAAAACAAGAATATCGAGTATATATGCTGCTGATATACGACGCGGGTTTCAGTAATAGTAGATGATGTTAATGCTGAAAAATTTTGCCGACTCACTCTATAGCGCTCCGTGTTTGAGACCCTTAAAGTACGAGGTCAGAAGAACATGCTCCAAATACAACGCTGTGTACTTTTATGACCTCGTGTCCTGATGTTCTTTCTGAACTTATTGCCCTTGATATGAGGTTTCATGGGGCAGTGGTGGCCTGGTGGTAAGGTTCTGGATCACTAAGGTTGGAGGTTCAAGCCCCACTCTCAACGGGTTGTCACTGCCCCCCCCCCTCCCCCCCAAGAGTGCCGCTAACTGGGTTATCAAAGGCTGTCCAGGTCTCACTGTCTATGATGTGAGATTCATGTAAAAGAACCATTGCTGATTTTCGTCAAGAAGAGCTGCATAGCCGTCAGCGTGTTTCCGCCCTGTGATGGCCTGGTGATCCATCCAGGGTGTACTCTGCCTTCATTCAGAGTCAGCTGACATGGGCGCCAGCCTCCCTGCAACCCCAATTAGAATTAAGAGGTTCAGAAAATGAATGAATGAAGGGAAAAGTGTACAAGACGGTGATGAGGCCAGCAATGTTGTATGGGTTAGAGACAGTGGCCCTGGGGAAAAGACAGGAGGCTTAGCTGGAGGTAGCAGAGATGAAAATGTTGAGGTTCTCTTTGGGAGTAACGAGGATGGATAGGATCAGAAATGAGTACATCAGAGGGACAGCACATGTTAGAGGTTTTGGAGACAAAGTCAGAGAGGCTAGATTGAGATGGTTTGGACATGTACAGAGGACGGATAGTGAGTATATTGGTAGTAGGATGCTGAGGTTGGAACTACCAGGCAAAAGGCCCAGAGGAAGACCAAAGAGAAGATTTATGGATGTGGTGAAGGCGGACATGAAGGTCGTTGGAGTGGGAGTAGAGGATGCGGAGGATAGGGAGAGATGGAGCAAATCATTTGCTGTGGCAACCCCTGAAGGGAACAGCCGAAAGGAAAAGAAGAAGAAGAAGAAGAAGAAAATGAATGAATGACGTTTCATCTTTCAAAAAGTGAGAAATTAAAATGAAATCCTTTTGTTCAGTAATATTTAATTCACTTTTATTATCGATACGGATATTAATACAGATTCAGTGCTGTGTTCCCGGATAACAGGAAAGCCGATAAGTGCATGATGGTGATGTAATGCCAACATCCAGCCTGACTTATTCTGTTATCTACCGCACCGCTTATCAAACTGGGTCACAAGAGTCATGAGAGCCAATCCCATTTGACTTCGGGTGAGAGGAGGGGCTAATACGGACAAACAACATCCATTTGAATCCTCCTTTACTCTTATGGATAATTTACTGCAAGCAATTGACCTAATCTACAAGTCTTTGGACAGTGTGCGGAAACTGAAGTAACAAGAGGAAACCAGCGTAAACATTCACAGAACATGATTATACTTCACATAGAAAGCCCTTTGGCAGACATTTGAACCCAGACAAATCTTGCTGTGAGTTAATAGCGCTAAACATTGAGTGGTAATGCCCTTCCACCTCTCTCGTAATGTTTGCTAAAATTGTGTGGTATATTTGCACAAGCTAAATATCTTATTATTATTTATTTATTTACTTATTTTCCAAATGGAAACCTCAATCTTTATTCTCACAGATGTATGTTGATAACCCACAGAGTGCAAAGCATGTTTTTGAACCCTGGGTTTGGTAATTTGCATTTAGCGACACCCACAAAACTCTATAAAAGGTCAAGAGCACAGGCAGCTAAAATCATAAAACGAACAATCAGGGTAAATTCTGAAAGGCTGAAGTGGTGGTTATTAAAGTTAAACTGTGGCACATGTGGGTTGTAAATTATTTCTTCATGGATTTGTTTTTCTCTGAATATATTTATTCCAGTTATTTTTATTATTAAAAATGGGGTTGAGGTTCTCTTTGGGAGTAACGAGGATGGATAGGATCAGAAATGAGTACATCAGAGGGACAGCACATGTTAGATGTTTTGGAGACAAAGTCAGAGAGGCTAGATTGAGATGGTTTGGACATGTACAGAGGAGGGATAGTGAGTATATTGGTCGTAGGATGCTGAGGTTGGAACTACCAGGCAAAAGGCCCAGAGGAAGACCAAAGAGAAGATTTATGGATGCGGTGAAGGCGGACATGAAGGTCGTTGGAGTAAGAGTAGAAGATGCAGAGGATAGGGAGAGATAGAGGCAGATCATTTGCTGTGGCGACCCCTGAAGGGAACAGCCGAAAGGAAAAGAAGAAGAAGAAGAAGATTTTTATTATTAAAAACAAAAAAAAATATATATATATATATTTTAAACCTTTTTAACTAATATTTACAAGAGTGAAAATTGTAAAAGTTTACTGTATGAGGGTGGGCTGAAAAGTTTATTGGCCGACTAAAGGAGTAATACCAGACCAATAAAACATGAGAGCTTCTATATTAAAGGGATGAAAGTGCTGCAACACTGATGGAAGAAGAGTGTGGACTGCAGGAGAGACGATGCGGGGGGGGGCACATTTTGGGTCAAATTTGACCACTGCGTCATGTTTCCATCTCTGAAATTTTCAGCCCACCCTCGTATAGGACTGAATCTTTCATGTCAACTCCAAATGTTTTACCAGATTCCCTCAACATGACACATTCTCAAGCCTCCATTGATGTTGAAAAAGTGTAAAGACGTTTATAGTACACGGGTTTACAGCTCAGTGAGAACACGTTTTTCCTAACAACTTTCAATAATCTCCATGTGAAAAATTAGTGTTTAATTTTCCTGGAACAAGCTTTAACTAATCAACAACTTTTGTTTCCAGGTTTCTCCAAAGTACAAATTGTGTTTAATGAAATGAAGAAACAGTAATCATGCAGTTTACACTCAGCAGGAGAAACCGAGCTGCAATCACAATATAGCGTGTGTAATAAATTGACGTCTCACAAGCCTTTATTTTGTTCTATTTGCATTGCATTAGTAACAGAGCACTCAGACGGCTGGTGCACATTCGTCATGTAAGTCTCTGCCCATTAAAATGCAACTGGGCCAAAGCAGCACTCCTTTTAATGCGAAACATCAGTAGTGGTTCTGCAGAGAGAGGAATTTACATTCATCTGATCTGCTGTGTGCATTAGACACTGGAGTCATATAAAGAGAACTGTGTGAGATGTGATCATTAACTCTGCTATCACTCCAGTCATGTTTCACAAACACCTGAAATTAATTATACAGGGAAATTAATTCAATTATTAAAAAAAAAAAAAAAAAACTAGAAAAAGAGAACCTCTTTAAAATGTTGGTGAAAAGTCATATCACGAAATTCCAAACTTAAGTAAAAAGCATCCGTAAGACATTTCAATAAATGAATACAGTGTGTGTGAGTGTGTGAGTGTGTGTGTGTGTGTGTGTGTGTGTGTGTGTGTGTGTGTGTGTGTGTGTGTGTGTGTTTGTGTGTGTGTTTTCCTCCCCCAGTATCATGAATTATTGAAACCTCCTTTCCTTTTTCACAGCAGAATATCATAAAGCTTCATCGACAGACCCTGATAATAAGTGCAGCTTTTAAAATCAAGTCTGGTTTCTTCAGATTAAATACATTTTTGTTTTCATAATTCACAATTTGAAAAAAAATGTGTAGTATAAAAAGTCCAATCTACCATATGCTGCCATCTGTTCGTTTGATTTTATAGAGTATTACATTAGATAAAGATAACGAGATCTTTGTCAACTGTTGCATCAACAATGAAAATCATTTTAGCAGCAATTATAAAAAGAAAGTGCACAAAAGACAACTAATGAACTACACTAAGCTATACATCTACATATACCTTACATATACATACACACACATATGCACAGATATATACCCTATATACACACATATACACACATATACCTTATACACACACGCATATACACACATATACATATACCTAAATACACACATATACACAGAAATACCTTATACACACATACACACACACACACACACACACACACACACACACACACACACACACACACACATATACAGACATATATGCCCTATATACACACACACACATAGATACACATAACTAAATACACACATATATCCCACATGCAAACATATACACAGATATGTCCTACACACACACACACACACACACACACACACACACACACAGACACACACACACACATCGTGTGTGAATAGGGAAAAGAGGATGGGGGCTAAGAACCCACCCTTGTGGTGTCTTGGTGTTCAGGATGAGAGTGGAAGAGATGTGGTCCCATTTCAAAAGGTTCTGAGGTTCTTTGCAAAGGAAGTCCAGTATCCAAGTTCACAATGAGTGCCCTCGGCCCAGATCGCCCAATGTTACAACCAGTTTATGCAGTTGGATTGTATTAAACGTGGAGCTGAAGTCTACTAACAGCATCTTCACATAAGAGTTGCTGTTGTCCATGTGTGTGTGTGGAGGGATATATTGATGGCATCCTCTGTTGACCTGTTGCTCTGTATGCAAACTGATGTGGGTAGAGAGCAGCAGGGATCGCAGCCTTTATGTGAGACAAGACAAGTCGCTCAAAACATTTTGTGATGATGGAGGTCAGGGCAACTGAGTGATTGTCGTTCAGGCAGCTTGCTGTGCTATTCTTAGGCAATGGAATGATGGCTATCTTGAAGCACCACTGCAGTGGTGAGACATTAAAGATAGTGGTTACCACCCCCCCCCCCCCCCCCCCCAATGCTTCTTCAAATGTGTTTAAAAAAAAAAAAAGTACTGTTTCACATTTTAGCATAGAGTTCTGTGAAATATTTTCATATAATGTGTATACAGTCAATGGATAAGCAAAAGAGAATAAGAGGGGAAAAAAAAAAAAAAAAACATAGCTGAAGAAGCTGAGGGTGCTCAAGTAAAAGCTGGGGATATAACAAGCCAAGGCCCCTGGAGGCGTCCATGGCAACCATCCTTTCTCTGAACACAAAGGGAAATGAAAAGTCCAGGACCTGATTAGATCACAAGATGATGATTATGATGAGTGATTGAAAGTGTGTGTCAGTTAGGAGGGTTTGTTGTATTTCAGGGCCTTAAGAGATACAATATGAGCCACATGCTTTATTGGGAGCAGTGGTTATGAAACCTCACAAGATATCTAACCATTTTCTGGGTCCTGATTCTCTGCAAGGAGATGGGATTTTAATAAAAAAACACAGCTGACAATTGAAACGGGACAATGAATGGAACATAGATTTAGTTTTAGCTTTCTGGATTTTATATATATATATATATATTGCTGTGAGCTGTCATATGGCAAATATGTTTGTCTTTTGCCTAGTTCTGAAAGGTGTGGTGTCTTTCTGCACATCTCACTCACTCTCTCACTGCATTTGCCGCATCAGACCATATCACGTTTGGTCATTTAACTGGTATAATAAACTTCATATTTGTGGATGGGCTCTTCATTAGATTTGGAAACATAGCGGTGATGTGATCATTCAGACTCAAGATTGCAAGATGTTGTGTAGAGGTTGCTCAGCAAATAGACTCGAGGTGAAGCGGGTGCTAGACTTCGTCCCAAAGATATCCAGTGAGGTGAAAGTCATTAAGGTGAAAGGCTTTGCGCAGGTCACTCAAGTCCGTACAAAGTTACCTTTCCATGCCAGGTCTCTGTGGAGCAAGCTTTGTGCACGGTAGCATTGTCATGCTGGAAACATATTTCAGGCTTCTTGCTACAAAATGGAATTTTTTTTAATACCATTATTCATTCATTTTCTAAGCGACTTAATCTGCTTACACTGTTGCCCATCTCAGCTGATTCTGGGCTAGGGCGGGATACACCCTGGACAACTCACCAAGCCATCGCCGTTTGTTTATTCATTTTCTGAACAACTTACACTTAATTATAAGTCACGGGGAGGTTGCCGCCCATCTCAGTTGAATCTGAGTGAGGGCAGAGTACACCCTGGACAGCTCGCCAGGCCATCACAGGGCTGTGAAGCTCTTCTTGACGAAACTCAGCAATGGGTCTTTTACCTGAACCTCACACCATAGACAATGAGAGACATGGCTGGCCTTTGATAACCTAGTTAGCTGCACTTGGGGGTGGGGGCAGTGACAACCTGTTGAGAATGGGGGGATGGGGGGAGGGGGGCAGTGACAACCTGTTGAGAATGGGGCTTGAACCCCCAAACCTTAGGATCAGTGATGCAACACTTTTACCACCAGGCCACCACTGCCCCTTTAAATACCATTATATACCTTTACACTGATCAATTCTAATTCCATCCAGTCGCTCGTCATCGAGAGCAGCCGAGGTGATGCGGCTGAATCACCGCAATGTTGAGGCAACTCAAACTTGGTAATGAGAATCACAAGAAGACGAGTCCATTTTTTTCCCTTTTGCTTTGACAAGAGATAAAACCCTGAAGCTAAGGTTAACAGCTTTATTATTTTTTTTCCAAGGGAAGAAAATAATTTTCCACTGTGCATACCATTTTAAAGCGACTATAAATTAAACGGAGGAAAGGCAATAATTTATTTTTTCAGCCCGAAAGAATAGATGTGTCTATAAAATTCTGAGTGAAAAGTAGGTTGCTAAAATGCACTTAATTTGGCATGATAGATTGGCTCCATGCTTCAGTGACTGTAATTGAATCTGTGACCTATTTCTTCTGAAGAAGATTGTCTCTCGGGTTTTGTGTCACCATACATTTTAATGGAGTTCAATAGACTGTCGCAGGATTTGTACACTTACAACTAACTGTTAACATTTTCTCCATTTCATTTGTACATCAGCTAATGGATACTTATTCACCCATACTTCGGGTCTCCGAAGGAACCGCTGTGTTTATCACCCCATCCGTTTTTCCTTCCTCTTTTTTGTAATACAACAAGAAATTACCTTTTGTGCGTAAGTGTGTGTGGGTGGGGGGTGGGGGGGGTCCTACATGTTGCAGCCATGTCCATCAAACAATTTTCAATCAAGTAATGAATATTTTAATGAAAGCAGCCAACTCCCAAGGGATTTTGATAAATTAATAAATGTATTTCTGTGCTGTTTGTGTCCTGTGTTCTGGTGCAGAACCATGTCCGAGGTCAGTAATTTAATGCAGCTGTTTCAGTAATAATCAGTGTCCACCTGATTCACATTACAGCATAACACAATCAGAGTCTGGAACCGCAGCATGACGGAAAAGTATTTACAGCCGAGAGTGTTATGAAAATGAACACTCTGGCATTTCCTCTTCACTGTCCACTGAAATTACTGGAGGAACAGGTTTACGGAGCAGATGTGCTGCAGAAATTCAAATTAAAATGAAAATATTATTGGCAAAAAAAAAAAAAAAAAAAAAAAAAAAAAAAGAATATCTGTCCACACGCGTAAGCTGTAAGCCTTCACTTGCTTTTCTATTAAATAAGAGCATTATTTCACGATTGTGTATCACAGCCTGTGCTGATGATAATGATGTATAACCGAGAAACGCGTTAAGTAGCGTTGAAAAGGCTTTTTGTAAATATAAAGCATTAAAATAACATTTCATGGATGTGTAATCCTGTTTAATTTCAGCTGAACTGTCACATATTAATGTTGAGTCGTTTTGTTTTATATATGACATCGCTAGGGCCGAGGGTTTAGCTCATCCGCCTGACAGCAACAAGCTTCTGGATTCGAGACCTGAGCTGTTGTGTGGTGTGTTGATGTTCTTGCTGTGTGCTTATGTGGGTTTCCTGCAGGTACTCTGATTTCCTCCCACAGTGCAAACGAATGAATATTACACTAATTGGTTGTTCCAAATTGCCCCTATGTGTGAATAAGTGCATGTGCTGGCCCTGTGATGGTCTGTTGAGATATTTCAGGGTGTACCCCGCTTCTGCTTAGTGTCCCCTGTGATAGTCTCCAACCTTCCCGTGACCCTGGGAGGCATATATGGTGGTATAGTGATTAGCATGTTTGCTTCACAGCGAAAATGTCATGGGTTTGAACCCCGAGCTCGGTGAGGGCATTTTTGTGTGGGGTTTGCATGTTCTCCTCATGCTCATGTGGAGTTCCTCCAGGTCCTCCTATTTCCTTACACAGTCCAAAGACATGCACATTAAGTTAATTGGTTATAAGTATGAACTTGAATAGGTGTGTGTTGGTCCTGCATTAGTCTAACAAGCTATTTAATGGCAATTACACTGGACTTCACCCAGAGTCGACTAAGATGGGCTCCAACCACCCTTCTAGGATCAAGGGGTTTGGCAGCTACGTAATTAAGTCTATTTTCTATTATCTGTTGTATAACATTCTGCTTTCAGTATATGTGTGTGTGTGTGTGTGTGTGTGTGTGTGTGTGTGTGTGTGTGTGTGTGTGTGTGTGTGTGTGTGTGTGTGTGTGTTAGGATAATGATCAGGGTCAACGGTAGCCCAGTGGCAGGGTGCTGGCTTACTGATGTGAAGGTCCAGGGGTTCAAACCTCACTATCACCGAGTTGTCACTGCTGCCCTCCCAGTGCAGATAACTGGGTTACCACAGGCCAGACATGTCTCCCATTGACTATTCTATAAGACATGTAAAAGAAACATCTGTAAGGAGTAGACCACTGGATTGCTGTCAGCGTGTATGGCCTGGTGAGGTGTCCAGGGTGTACTCTGCCATCACCCAGATGTTCAGATGGGTGCCAACCTCCCTGCAACCCAAATAAATGAATGAGTTATGAGGATAATTCACATTGGGAGAACTGGAAAACTTGGACTAAAAACACAGTTTGGCACAGTCCCAGATTCTCATTCATTCATTTTCTGAACGGCCTAATTCTAACGCGGGTCGCAAGGAGGTTGGTGCCCATCTCAGCCAACTCTGGATGAGGGCAGAATGCACCCTGTACAGCTCACCATGACATTCCTGGGCAGCTCCTCTTGATGAAAGTCAGCAATGGTTCTTTTATATGAACCTCACACCATAGACAGTGAGAGACATGGACAGCCTTTGATAACTCAGCCGACTCTGGGCGAGGGTGGGATACACCCTGGACACCTCGCCAAGCCATTGTAGCCATTGTAGGGCCAACACTCACACAACCATTCACGCTCACCCTCACACCTACAGGTGCTTTGGAACAGCCAGTTAACCTACTGTCCGTGTTTTTGGACTGTGGGAGGAAACCGGAGTACTTGGAGGAAACCCACACAAGCACGGAGAGTTCATGTAAACTCCACACTGAAACGACCGAGTTGGGAATCAAACCCAGGATCTTCTTGCTGTGAGGTGGACATGCTAACAATTACACCACCATGCCACCCACCAAATATTTATTATTCATTTTATTTTCTGTAATTGCATGGACTACCACCAGAGTAGAAACCGCTGTAATTAAGGATGCAATGTTAGAATATGGGCAGTGGTGGGCTGGTGGTAAAGGTGCTGGGTCACTGATCCCAAGGTTGGGCGTTCAAGCCCCACTCTCCACGGGTTGTCACTGTCCCCCCAGTGCACTAACTGGGTTATCAAAGGCCGGCCATGTCTCTCATTGTCTATGGTGTGAGGTTCATGTAAAAGAACCATTGCTGACTTTCGATAAGAAGAGCTGCATAGCCGTCAGCGTGTTTCCGCCCTGTGATGGCCTGGCGATCGCCCAGAGTCGGCTGTAATTGGCACCAGCCTCCCTGCGACCCTAATTAGAATTAAGCGGTTCAGAAAATGAATAAATGCTGGAATCAAGTACAGTTTAACAAAAACTTATCTTTAATTTTGAGATTGTTTCCCCGAACAAAAACAAATATATAAATGAAAACAAAAACAAAAGAGAAGTATTTTTCCATGTACATGAAGTTTCTTCGCTGTAATAAATGAAGTGATTAATCATTTTGAACACGATAGAAGGAACTCATGGAAAAAAGCACCAGTGTAATCATGGAGGTTTTCCCAAGTTCAAAGCTCTGCCGAGCCTCCCGAATAGAGAGACGAAATTACAGGTTGTGCTTATAGCATTCTGAGAGAAACTGCTGTGAAGAGATGATGAGAAAATTGACCTGTACCAAAGTGAAAAAGGACTGCACGGTCTGCAGGAAAAGGCCCTAAATTGCATAACACAGTGTGAAATATAGCAGCACTGTGCTTTATAACTGTTTAGAGATTACCAGGACTGGCTTTTGTGATGTATATTGATCTAGAGTATGATCTACATTCTATACTGGCACGGGTAGCACTGCCAGCTCGCAGATCTACTGTGAGGCATTAAACACACAATAAGCACAAAGCGACAACATGCTGTGTATATAAATATGGAAATTTAAAAACAAAATTGGGTCGGTGGCATAGTGGTTAGGGTGCTGGCCTCATGACTCGAAGGTTGTGTGTTCGAATCCCAGTTGGACACACACTGTGCTAAGACCCCTGGGCAAGGTTCTAATCACAAGTGTGCCTCTGTTCACCCAGCAGTATAAATGAGTACCTGTAAAAACATACAGGGCTGATGGTGTGTAGCTCTGTATAGAGCAGATCACTGTCAATACATTCCTGTGATGGACTAGCATTCCACCCAGGGGGAGATGAACTCTGGGTAGCTTCATGCTATGGAAACCGGGGATAAGCACCGACCGGCCTGATGAGCCACTATGGCTTGGGTGAAAACAGCACAACTAACTTTACCTTTTTACCTTAAATACACAAGTGTGCCAGGGCAGTGATTGCCTGGTGGTAAAGGTGCTGGATCACTCATCCCCACTCTCAGCGGGTTGTCACTGCCCCACCAGTACAGTTAACTGGGTTATCAAAGGCCGGCCAGGTCTCTCACTGTTGTCTGTGTTGTGAGGTTCATGTAAAAGAACCATTGCTGACTTTCGACAGGAGGAGCTGCAAACCTGGCAGCATATTTCCACAGTGCGATGGTCTGGCGAGCCATCCAGGGTGTACTCTGCCCTTGCCCACAGTCAGCTGGGATGGGCGCCAGCCTCCCCCTTATTATTATTATTATTATTATTATTATTATTATTATTATTATTATTATAGGAGTAGTGGGTAGCATGTCCACCTCACAGCAAGAAGGCCGTACGTTTGATTCCTGGCCTGGATGTTTCTGTGTGGAGTTTGCATGTTCTCCCCGTGTTACGTGGGTTTCCTCCAGGTACTCTGGTTTCCTCCCACAGTCCAAAAACATGCACAGTAGGTTAATTGGCTGTTCTGAATCACCCGTAAGAGTGAGTATGAATGGTTGTGGGAGTGTTGGCCCTGCGGTGGCCTGGCGAGCTGTCCAGGGTATACTGGGTTGAGATGGGCACCAGCCTCTGTGTGACCCTAGTTTGGATTAAGTGGTTCAGAAAATGTATGAATTATTATTATTATTATTATTATTATTATTATTATTATATAGAAATGTGACCACAAGGGAAATACCTGAAGGTGCACTTCGGTGTGACAGCTAGGGCAGTGGACATGCAGCATTATGAGGGAAAAAACAAACAAACAAAAAACAAAATATATTTACATTTACAGCATTTATCAGATGACCTTATCCAGAGTGACTAACAGAAGTGCTTCAAAGTGATCTCGCAAGCTGCCTGGGATGTGCCCTGCCTTAACCCAATGTGGGCTAAGATAGGCTGTAGCCTACCTGTAACCGGTGTAGGATTCATTGGTTAGGGCAATGATTGAGTGATTGAATGAGGGGGGTGTATCTTGAACGTAATAAAAACTAATATTAAAAAAAAAAAAAATAGAAAAAGCAATATTATATGAGCTATAATAACTTGACATGACATGCCTGAAAAGGAGTATAAAGAAACATAACCGGCTTCTAACCCTACCCATTTTCAGGTACTCAGTAATTAGTAAGCCCCTCATTTACAAATATGGGGCTGGTGGTATAGTGGTTAGAGTGCTGGGCTCATGATCGGGAGGTTGTGAGTTCAAATCCCACTGAGACCCCCCACTGTGCTTAGACCCCTGGGCAAGGCCTCAACCACAAGTGTGCCTCTGTTCACCCAGCAGTATAACTGGGTACCAGTAAAAATATACTGGGAAGGTAACCTGCGATGGACTAGCGTGCCATCCAGGAGGAGTTGAAGTTGAACTCCTGGTCGCTTCACGCTACAGAAATCGGGGATAAGCACCGGCCTGATGAGCCACTAGGCTCGGGTGTAAAAACCCAACAGACTTCATTTACAAATGGCTACAAGTATGTGGCAGCATGGTGGCACAGTGATTAGAACATGTGACGTGTGCCTCACAGCAAGAAGGTCCTGTGGTCAATTCCCAGGCTTGGGACATCCATGGTGTGGAATTTGTGTGTTCTCCTTGTGCTTGGTTGGGTTCCTCCAAGTTTCCCCCTACAATCCAAAGACATTAGGCTCATTGACCCCGAGCGGGAATGGCTAACCACTATGCCTCTGTGTATCTTACAAACATTTGCATCACGGTGGATGTTCCCTCATGAGCAGATCAGAAATGCAGGAAGTCACAACTGCATCACGTGACGGACGTCACAGGCCTTAGCATAGGAATAATTTTGACTGCAACTGGGACGGGACCAATGAAGTCCCAAGCAGTTATCACCATCGCTGTCTATATTCATATTCATATTAATTTGCTGAACTAATGACATAAATGCGGGCTGAATCAGCGTCACTGTAATTTGAGTGTGAAAAATGCATGAAGTAATTACAGATTGTTTTACTGACTAAAGTGGGTCCTCTGCTCAGTCAATTAAGCCAGAATGAGAATGTTTTCCCCTCTCTCCGTTAGCACAACTCTGTTTATCATCAAGAGTTCAATTGCCTCACTCTTCATGGCTGTGTTATCCATATCAGACTAATGAGTTCTTCAACATTTCTGTTCTAATTAATGTCTCTAATTTATGTTAATTAATTGCAGCCAAGGCTTCCTTCCATCTGCAAAATAGTGAGAAAAGTAGAAATTGGGTCAGTGTTAAAGGGCTTTAGTAGGAAACATATACTTCTACACTTCATCAGTTATTCAGACATGTTGTTAAAGCGTGTTATGCAAACAAGATCAAGATTCCGATGCAGCAGATGACCGTGAAATCGGAACTGAAATCTTAATTTCGAGAGTTGTTTGGGTTTAATATGAAAGCCAAAGATGTACTCTTGCTTCCAAATGGTGATTAAATCCTTGAGCCATCACTTCAATCGTGGAATAAATACTGCATGAGTAAGAGTGCAGATTGAATATCCGCTCAGCTATGATTCGCTCAAGGGTTTCAGAAAAAGGGAAGCAGGAGGCTTAATAATAATAATAATAATAATAATAATAATAATAATAATAATAATAATAATAATAACACAAACACAAAGCACAGTTGCAACCAACTTTTCTCTGCACATAGACAAAGAATAGCATCAAACTGATATGGTGCTGGATCACTGATACCAATAATCAGGGGGTTCAAGCCCCACTCTCGACGGGTTGTCACTGTCCCCCCGGTGCAGTAACTGGGTTATTAAAGGCCGGCCGTGTCTCTCACTGTCTATGGTGTAAGGTTCACGTAAAAGAACCATTGCTGACTTTTATCAAGAGGAGCTGCATAGCCGTCAGCATGTTTCCGCTGTGTGATGGCCTGGTGAGCTGTCCAGGGTGTACTCTGCCCTCACCCATCAGCTGAGATGAGCGCCAGCCTTCCTGCGACCCTAATTAGAATTAAGTGATTCAGAAAAATGAATGATTGCAAATCCTTTTATTTAAATGGACAAATCAACCATCTGTTGCTCAGCAGAAGTTTTTTTTTTTTTGTGTGTGTGTGTGTGTGTGTGTGTGTGTGTGTGTGTGTGTGTTTTTTAACAAACTCAGCAAAGTAAGTAGTGTGGGAGCCTATGCTAGAAAAGCTAGCTGTGTCTGTGTGGGATGGATTCAGCAATGCTAATAGTGTGCGTGGGTCCTGCGTGAGTGGGAGCTATTGTTCAGCTGACATTGTTACCCCTAGCTAGCCAGTTATTGATGAATTCATTTGTAAATTTGTCAGCCATTGATGGATTGATTTTAAACGAACTTTCTAGCCAAGTGGGAAAATATATAACAAGCTACTTTACGGCTACCAGTGTTGCACAGTGCTAATGTAAATCACTGCTCGGACAATGTTAATGTTTTCTTTCTTTCTTTCTTTATTTATTTATTTTTTTCTTTCTTTCTTTGCCCATGGTGGATGAGATATAACTAAATTCAACATTATGTGTTGCATTCATCAATAATATTGTACTGAGAGGTTACACGGTGTCTACATACAGACTAATGCTACCAATTAACATTTAAAGGGTACCTGTGGTGAATTTTTATTACTAGCTCTTTAAAACAATCACGTATTACTTCAGCGGTTCTGTCAGGCAACGTCAGTCCTTGCCCCTTGTCAAGTAAGCACGAGTGCTGCCACACTGCTATTACTAATAGGCATGCACAGCAACAGGTTGCCTTCCTAATTGGCTTGTCCAGCCCTGGTAGGGATGTGAATTCATTGTTTGGCTACTATTGGTTTGGCTGCATGCAGCAGAAACCAGTACAAGATAAGACACGGTCGGCAAGTGCTGCGCTCTGTCACCAAGAAAATGGTGGCGGCCAAACCGTAACAATGCACAAATTACAAACTAAACTATTAATTAGGATATAGAGATTCAAAAATGTGTGTATGTGTGTGTGTGTGTGTGTGTGTGTGTGTGTGTGTGTGTGTGTGTGTGTGTGTGTGTGTTGGCCCATAATGGATTGGCAAGATGTTCAGGGTGTACCTACCTCAACTTCACCCAGAGATGACTAAGATATGATCCACCCTCCTTGTGACCCTAATTGTATCAGGTTGTTTGGCAAATGGATGAAGGCATGGAAATCTCTGACAGCTGTTACCTGTGATCAATTTATATGGATTTTCTGCAAATATTTATTATTATTATTATTATTATTATTATTATTATTATTATTATTATTCAACAATCTGTCTTGTAGATGGGGCAGCGGTTGCCCGGTGGTAAGGTGCTGAATTGCAGATCCTACGGTTGGGAGCTCAAGCCTTCATTGCTGACTTTCATCAAGAGGAGCTGCATAGCCATCAGCATATTTCTGCCCTGTAATGGCCTGGAGAGCTGTCCAGGGTGTACTCTGCTCTCACCCAGAGTCAACAGTGATGGGCACCAGCCTCCCCGTGACCCCAATTAGGATTACTGTACACAGTTCAGAAAATAATGCAGCCGTGATGGAGGGGCACAAACCAGTGTCTCTCCCTCACGCCGGTCCCAAGCCTGGATAAATGCAGAGGGTTGCGTCAGGAAGGGCATCCAGCATAAAACAAATGGCAAATAATAAATGCGAGTCACAACAAACAATGTCATACCGGATCAGTGAGGCCCGGGTTAACAAGGACCGGACCGCCATCAGTGCTGTCAATCAACAGGGTGCTGGTGGAAATTGGACTACTGTCGGTTGAAGATGTCGAAGAAGGAGAAGCGGGAGGCATGTCCGTAGACAGAGAGAGAAGAGGAAAAGCACGAGTCTAGGACTGAGAGTAGGGACTTTAAATGTTGGAACTATGGCAGGAAAAAGTAGAGAGCTGGCTGACATGATGGAGTGGAGGAAGGTGGACATACTGTGTGTTCAGGAGACCAGGTGGAAAAGTAGCAAGGCTAGAAGCTTAAGAGCAGGGTTTAAGCTGTTTTTTTCATGGTGTGGATGGGAAGAGAAATGGAGTAGGAGTCATCTTGAAGGAGGAGTTTGGCAGGAATGTTCTAGAAGTGAAAAGAGTGTCAGACAGAGTGATGAGTCTCAAGTTAGAAATTAAAGGCGTGATGTTCAATGTTGTTAGTGCTTATGCCCCACAGGTAGGATGTGAGCTAAAAGAGAAGGAGAGATTCTGGAGTGAGTTAGATGAAGTGATGCAGAATACACCAAGAGGTGAAAGAGTGGTCATTGGGGCAGACTTCAATGGACATGTTGGTGCAGGAAACAGAGGAGACGAGTAAGTGATGAGCAAGTTTGGTATTCAGGACAGGAACGCAGAAGGACAGATGTTGGTAGATTTTGCAAAAAGGATGGAAAAGACAGGATCATATGGTGACATAAAAGTGGAGGTAGGAGCACACAGGTAGACTACATCTTGTGCAGGCGATGTAATTTGAAGGAAGTCAGTGACTGCAAAGTAGTAGCGGGTGAGAGTGTTGCCAAACAGCATAGGATGCTGCAGCATGACACTGATGGTGAGGAAGGTGAAGAAGGCAAAGGCAGAGCAGAAGACAAAGTGGTGGAGGCTGAAAAAGGAAGAGTGTCGGGTTGTCTTCAAGGAGGAGTTGAAACAGGCTTTGGGTGGTCAGGAAGTGCTTCCAGATGACTGGACAACTACAGCTAATGTGATCAGGAAGACAGGAAGGAGAATACTTGGTGTGTCATCTGGAAGGAGAGTAGATAAGGAGACTTGGTGGTGGAATGAGGAAGTGCAGGAGTGTGTACAAAGGAAGAGGTAAGCTAAGAAGAAGTGGGACATTGAGAGGACCAAAGAGAGTAAACAGGAGTACAAGGAGACACAGCGTAAGGCGAAGGTAGCGGTGTCAAAGGCCAAACAGAGGGCGTATGATGACTTGTATGCTCGGTTGGAAAGTAAAGAGGGAGAAAATGATTTATACAGGGACGTGCAGCAAGTTAGAGTGTTTAAGGACAGAGAGGGAAATGTATTGACTGATGACAGAAGTGTGCTGGGAAGATGGAAAGAGTACTTTGAAGAGTTGATGAATGAGGAAAATGAGAGAGAAAAAAAAGTAGAAGAGGTGACCGTCGAGGACCAGGAAGTAGCAAAGATTAATAAGGGTGAAGTGAGGAGGGCATTAAAGAAGATGAAGAATGGAAAGGCAGTTGGTCCTGACGACATACCGATGGAGGTATGGAAGTGTCTAGGAGAGGTTGCAGTAGATTTCCTGACAAGAACATTCAACAAGGTCTTAGAGAGTGAGAGGATGCCAGAGGAATGGAGAAGAAGTGTGATGGTGCCCATTTTTAAAAACAAGGGAGACATACAGAGTTGTGGCAACTACAGAGGGATAAAGTTGATGAGCCATATGATGAAGTTATGGGAAAGAATAGTGGAAGCTGGACTAAGGGCAGAGGTCAGCATTTGTGAACAACAATTTGGTTTCATGCCAAGAAAGAGCACCACAGATGCAGTGTTTGCCTTGAGGATGTTAATAGAGAAGTACAGAGAAGGTCAGACGGAGCTGCATTGTGCCTTTGTGGATCTGAAGAAAGCATATGACAGGGTGCTGAAAGAGGAATTGTGATACTGCATGAGGAAGTCTGGAGTGGCGGAGAAGTATGTTAGAGTGCTGCAGGACATGTATGAGAGATGTAAGATAATGGTGAGGTGTGTTGTCGGTGTGACAGAAGAGTTCAAGGTGGAGGTGGGACTGCATCAAGGGTCAGCTCTGAGCCCCTTCTTGTTTGCTATGGTGATGGACAGGTTAGACAAGATTCCCCATGGACTATGATGTTTGCAGATGACATTGTGATCTGCAGTGAGAGCAGAGAACAAGTGCAGGAAAATCTAGAGAGGTGGAGGTATGCCCTGGAGAGGAGGGGAATGAAGGTTAGCCTCAGTAAGACAGAATACATGTGTATGAATGACAAGGACCTAAGAGGAACGGTGAGGTTACAGGGAGCCGAGATAAGGAAGGTGGAGGATTTTAAGTACTTCGGCTCAACAATGTGATGTGTCATAGGAGGGTATCAGCAAGAATGAAAGGAAAAGTGTACAATATGGTGTTTAGGCCAGCGATGGTGTATTGTTTAGAAACAGTAGCACTGGTGAAAAGACAGGGGGCAGAGCTGGCGGTAGCAGAGATGAAAATGTTGAGGATGAATAGGATCAGGAATGAGCACATCAGAGGGACAACGTTTTGGAGACAACGTCAGAGAGGCTAGATTGAGATGGTTTGGACATGTACAGAGGAGGGATAGTGAGTATATTGGTAGTAGAATGCTTAAGTTGGAACTACCAGGCAGAAGGCCTACAGGAAGACCAAAGAGACGATTCATGGATGTGGTTAAGGAGGACATGAAGGTAGTTGGTGTAAGAGAAGAAGATGCAAAGGATAGGGTGAGATGGCGGCAGATGATTCGCTGTGGCGACCCCTGAAGGGAAAAGCTGAAAGGAAAAGAAGAAGAGTACACAGTTTAGAAAATGAATGAATGAATGTTTTATTGATCCCCTGCTGTTTTTTTTTTTTTTTTTTTTTTTTTTTTTATGAGTACCAGCTTTTCATTTTAAATGAAAAAATGATTCCACTTTAAATAAAAATGACAGTGTTAATTAGCAAAGTATTTCACATACATCCACCCATTGATGTTTTCTTTAATCTATTGGGGAGGAAAATGGAGAAAAGGCTTCTGATGCATTAGTTTGCAATCATGGTCTCAATGATCACAGAGTAACATGCATGGGATTAATATAACATCAAAAAAGTGAATTCAAAGGAAGTGGTGGTGGTGGTGGGAGGGGGTGGGGGTGGTTGAGCCATTATTCCTCTTTTCTCAGAATTGCATGTGCTTCGGGTATAAAAGAAACTGGGAAGGGATGCAGAGAAAGTTCAATCATATTTCTGCACACTTAACATTCGTATTCTGTGGTCATTATTTATTAAATTAGGGAAGCCCAAATGCTACTGGTTCCCTGAAAGTTCTGAGTAAATACATGTAAAGCTTCTGTAAATGACATGAGTAAAAAGATCTCAAAATGCAACCAGTAATCTACTAAAAGCCTGCTGACAGCTGGTCTGATTAAAATGGCTGCTTTTTAAAATTGAGACTCTTTTGATGCAATTTACTTTGGCAGTAAAATAAAACACAGAAATAAAATTGAAGGAAGAGTTGCCCCCCCCTCTTTTTTTTCTTTTTGCCTGCAGGAATCAAACAAGAAAGCTTACACTATGCATCAATTTTCACTCACCCTGCTTCGATTGATATAGATATCAAATTTATGTGAAATTTAATGGAAAAATCAACCACGTAAAACCTCTTAATGCAAATCTGAGTGGTTTGTAGCCGTAGTAGAAAATCAAATTTTATTTTTCCTGAAATCACCCAGTTGTAATACCTACTGCTATTACAGAGGGAGGGTGGTGTGTAAGGGAGTAAGGAAGGTTTATACACACTTGAAGATTTTAGGTAGACAGAAACATTCATCAATCATAAATTGTGCATATTAGGCAGTGGTGGCCTGGTGGTAAAAGGTGATGGATCACTGATCCTGAGGTTGGAGGTTCAAGCCCCACTCTCCATGGATTGTCACTGTCCCTCCAGTGCAGCTAACTGGGTTACAAAGGCCGGCCATGCTGACTTTCGACAAGGGTAGCTGAATAGCCCTTAGCGAGTTTCTGCCCCACAATGGCCTGGTGAGCTGTCCAGGGTGCATTCTGCTCTCGCCCGGAGTCGGCTGGGATGGGCACCAGCCTCCCCATGACCCTAATTTGGATTACGCAGTTCAGGAAAATGAATGAATGAATAATAAGTTACCAAAGAAACACTACATCATTAGCTCTGTCTGTTTTAGTTCCAAATATTAATTAATCCATTAATTGTATTTATTCATCTATTTACTGAACCACTTTGTCCTACATGGGTTAGAGGAAGGTCAGAGGAAAAAAAATAAACAAACAAATATATATATATATATATATATATATATATATATATATATATATATATATATATATATATATAAAGCAAGTCTGTCTTGCCCGGGACTCAAACCAAGGACCAGACAGACTTGTTACCCACTATGCCACTGTGCCATTGTAATTCCAAATATTTATGTCTAGTTACTGGTTACTGTTGTGATGACATGCTTCTGGCATCACTGGTCAGGGCAGAAACACGCTGACGGCTATGCAACTACTCTTGACGAAAGTCAAATATTTGTATCTAGATTTGAAATATATATTAGATGTGACCTAAACACTTGTGCATCTTGGGTAGGAAGTACACTGAGGAGCATTAGGATGCTGTGGTTTACACTTACAGTATTTAGCAGATGCTCTTATCTAGAGCAACTTACAGAAGTGCTTTACAGTCTCCATCAGTGAATATATTCTATGTACTGGATTGTTAGAACATAGACTATATTGTCAGTCAAATTCAGATGGTAGGTGTTGTGTGGGTGTGTGGTGTATGTATGCAGCATCATGCTTAACCTAAGTATTGCTGAAAAAGGTAAGTTTTCAGCCATCATTTGAAGATACACAGTGACTCAGCTGTCCGGATGTCCAGAGGAAACTCATTCCACCATCTTGGATACAGAACAGAAAACAGTTTATGTGCATTTTCCCCCTTGTCCCTTGGTAGAGAGAGAGCGATCAATCTCACAGTGCTGGAAGATCTGACAGAATGTGGTGCAGTGCGAGGTATGATAAGTGCTTTGAGGTATGACGGTACAGCTTCATTTTTGACTTTGTAGGCAAACATTAGTGTTTTGAAATCGAATGCGAGCAGCTACAGGAAGCCAGTGGAGAAATCTCAGAAGTGGTGTGTTATGGGAAAATTTGGGAAGCTTGAAAACAAGTCATGCAGCTGCATTTTGGATCATTTGAATGGGTCGACAAGAGCTTAATGTTAGACCTGCCAGGAGTGAGTTGCAGTAATCTAGTCTTGATATAACAAGGGATTCAACAAGTATCTGAGTGGCCTTCCTGGAAAGAAAAGGATGCATCCTTTGGATATTAAAAAGAATAAATTGACTTTAATGATTGAGGTAATTGATATATTGAGATGATTGAGAATGATTAGTGATTAGTGAGATGATTGAGAAAGATTAGTGATATGAGAAGAGAAGAACAGGTACTTATCTATGGTTACTCCACGACTCTGTGCGGTGCCTGAAGGAGAGACCTCAGCATTGGAGAAAACCTTCGAGTCAAGGTTTACTGTGGTAAACCTTAGGTCCAGACATTGCTGGATGTATGCTTATGCACTCCATCCAACAAAACATGCCCCTTATTTCCAACAACTTTTAGTAAAATAATAAGCCCTGCTACGCCACACAAAATGTCAAAAATGGTTTGTGTACCAGGGTAGAGGTCAAGCTGTTGACTGATTGCCAAATTTCCAGATTTAAATCAAATCAAGCATCTGTAGGATGTGCTGGACAAACACGATTGACCTATGAAAGCCCTACATCAATACCTACAGGAGTTAAAAGATACGCTCTGAACATATTGGTGCCAGATACCACATCATACCTTCAGAGGTCTTGTGGAGTTTGTGTCTCGGTCTGGTGGTTGTCATTGCGCAGTGTGTGTATATGAAAGTTGATGAGACATCTCCAAAGTGATGTGGACGAGATTAATGGGTAACTCTCTGGATTGGGGTTTAAGAGCACCTGATTAGCCAGTGTTCTGAATAGATGCTTGGAAATGTAATTTTCCAAAGTCTTGTGAAATATAATATGTGTCCAAAAGCAAATAAAAGGCAAAAATCCAACCTGAATGACTGATGTTTTACAGCATCCAAGATTTGTAGCGTTATGAAATTCTTCTGTTTTCAAGAGTGAGGCAACCTTTTTTCTAGTAACGGTTTTCTATATTAAACTTCTTTTAACTTGTAAACCTGTTTTTATCTCCATCATTCTTGTCATGTGAGTATATATTTAAGTCCAACATTTGCAATGTCTGTCTGTCTGTCTTCCTTTCGGCTTTTTCCCCTTTCTCGGGAGTCGCCACAGCGAATCATCTGATTCGCACGTTTGATTTGGCAGAGGTTTTTACATTGGATGCCCTTCCTGTCACAACCCTTTTTAGCAAGGGACAGAAACACGCTGACGACTTTTCAGCTACTCTTTACGAAAGTCAGCAATGGTTCTTTTACATGCCTCTCACCATAGACAGTGAGAGACATGGCCCGCCTTTGATAACCCAGTTACCTTGTGGAGAGTGGGACTCGAACATTGTTTATGATTGATTGCTCATTAACATCCCATTGTACACTGCTGACAAGTGTCAACATTGAGAAGGTCCATGACTCATCCTGGAGATAACATAACCAATCCCCGTCTAGGAGTCCAGAGGAGCTAATTGGCTGAACTCTTATGGAAGGGGTGAAGCCGGTGACGTAGTGGTTAGGGTGGTTAGGGTGCTGCACTCATGATCGGGAGGTTGTCTGTTCAAATCCAAGTTAGACCCTCACTGTGCTAAGACCCCTGGGCAAGGTCTCAACCACAAGTGTGCCTCTGTTCACCCCACAGTATAAATGGGTACCAGTAAAAATATACTGGGAAGGGAACCTGCGATGGACTAGCGTCCCATCCAGGAGGAGTTGAACTCATGGTAGCTTCATGCTACAGAAACCAGGGATAAGGCCTGATGAGTCACTATAGCTCGGGTGTAAAAAGCCCAAAGGACTTTGCCTTTACCTTATGGAAGGGAGGGCTGGCATATACTCATCTTTCTGTCACTTAAAGTGATCAACAGTGGAAAAAACAGGTGTTTGTGAGCTCATTGTATAAAAAGGGACTGATAGCAATCTTGCTAAAGGTGTGTTAGCTTACCCCTGAATACCCATGCTTAGCAGTTCATAAAGATGGGGAGTAGGGGGGGGTGGCATCATGTGTCACGGAAGGAAAATAATACTTGACAGGTGGCAATTGGCTACATCTAAAGAGGTGAAAAAAGGGGGGAAAGATAATAAAAAATTGAAAAAAATAAATAAAAAAATACACTGCTTGAAAAATGGTGAATGCAAATAGCAAAATCTCTTTACTGTTAATTGTTATTAACAATAAGAGCAAAGACAACAGTAAGAGTAATGGCAATAATGACAATAAAACAAAACTACAAACACAACAATGGAAACAATAAGTGCATCACAAATAAGCACAGTAACAATAATTGCACTATTTCTAAGCTGGGTTATTGGTTAATACTATGCTGAACAAGAAAAATAACTCTTTTGTTTTAAGGTAATAACTGCAAAACTCGTTAACTTTTTAAGGTCTTTTAAAATGTTGTTTTCCTATTAAATGTCCTTGTTACTGCACTAGCAAATTAATCCAGGTGGCATACAACTACTGAAGGCTCCCTCATGCTGCCTTAATGTACAAAAATAGACTTTTTACCCAGCACCCACCATGTCCGTCTATACATTATTTATGTTAACGTCCGGTAAGCAATACAGCCACTAAAAGGCAGTACAGCTTCCAAAGATTCTGACAACAACAACAACCATGGAGACAGTGAAGAAGGTTGTGATAATGTACTTTATAATAATGGATGCACGGTGGCGCGGTGGTTCTCCCTGTGCTTGTGTGGGTTTCCTCCCACAGTCCAAAAACATGCATAGTAGTCTTAATTGACTGCTCCAAATCACTCCTAGGTGTAAGTATGAATAGTTGTATGAGAGTTGGCCCTGCGATAGCCTAGCAATCTATCCAGGGTCTACCCCACCCTTGTCCAGAGTCGGCTAAGATGGGTGCCAGCTTTCCAAGTGACCCTAATTAGGACTAAGCAGCTTCGAAAATGAATGAGTGAGTGAATGAATAATAACAATAATAATTGCAGGGTGGTGCAGTGCTTAGAACGTCTGCCTCACAGCAAGAAGGTTTTGAGATCGATTCCCAGGCTTGAGCGTTTCTGCGTGGAGGTTGCATGTTCTACCTGTGCTTGTGTGGGTTTCCACCGGGTACCCTGGTTTCCTCCTGCAGTCCAAAAACATGCACAGTAGGCTAATTGGCTATTCAAAATCATTCTTGTGTGTGCATGTTGGCCCTGCAATGGCCTAGTGAGCTGTCCAGAGTGTTCCCCACCCAAAGTTGGCTGTGATGGGCACCAGCCTCCCTGGGACTCTAATAAGGAATACGTGTCTTAGAAAAAAAAAAAAAAAAAAAAGGATGAATAACACTAATAATAATTTAAAGTGATGGCCTGCAGAGCTGTTCAGGATGTACTTCACCCTTGCTCAGAGTCTGCTGAGATGGGTACCAACCTACGAGCGAAGCTAATTAGGATTAAGCGGTTCAGAAAATTAATGACTAATACTTTTTTCAAGGGTCAAAAGCAGAGGCAGTGTTGTTTGGTGATTTATTATGTTTACATATTTTGCAGACACCCTTTTCTATATCGATTAACATTGTTCAGCAATGGGGAGTTTTAAGGGTCTTATTCAGAGGCCCAGCAATGGCACCTTGGTGGTACGGGGATTTTAAGCCTGACCTTTGTGACAATAAGCAAGAGCTTTAGTTACCTGAACCACCACAGCCACCCAAGCCCCCACTTATACCTGGAAACACTCGAGACTATGTAGAATTGCTGGAACCACCTCATCAGCAGCATCACCACTCCGCTTGCTCATGAACTTATTGTAGGCACGAACAAATCGCTCTCATACTGATCACATCATTCATACTGATTCATCATTCATTCATTTTCTGAACCGCTTAACACTATTTAGGGTGAGGAGAAGGCTGGTGCCCATGTCAGCCAATTTTCGGATGAGGGCGGAATACACCCCGGACAGCCGCCAGACCATCGCAATGCAGAAACATGCTGACTGCGATGCAGCTACTCTTGTCGAAAGTCAGCAGTGGTTCCTTTACATGAACCTCACGCCACAAACAGTGAGAGACATGGCCAGCCATTGATAACCCAGTGAACTACACACATGGGGCAACAGTGACAACCGTTGTCATTGGGGCTTCAACCCCCAACCTTAGGATCGACAATCCAGCACCTGACCACCAGGCCACCACTGCCAAATAACATCAGATGAATGTTTATGACCCATTACAAATATCTTTGCAAAAAAGTTCTGCCATCATTTTTGTTTCCTATGACCACCACCATAATCGTAATTAATACTCTTCTATTTTGTCCCTATAGAGCTTGACATCATAGACTCTGTACATATTCATCTTAAACAGTGGGTATAAATGAGACTTAAGCCCTCTCAAGAATAATACTTACTACATGTACAATAAACCAGGCAGACAGTATCTCAAACTGCAGGCACAGCCAGGGTCAGAGATAGAAGGCAGAATTTCAGACAATCAGCAAATAGATGAAATTACTGAAGACAAATGCCAAATCAATAAACAGGTTAACTTTAAACGTAGTAATAACATCTTGGCAGATTCAGGATCATCTTATCGAATTGTTTTGCAGAGTTTGTGAATGTCTACACAGAGTTTTTCAGGAGGCAGTCAAATGATTGGTTGACGATGTAGTGTATTAGGAGTTGGGTAAGCTTGAAAGGCTGTAGTGAATGGGTATTGTAGTGATATTTGTGGGTAGAATGGGACCATGGGGGTTTGAGTGGGGTGCTGACATAATCAATAAAAACACATCACCAGCCTATCAAGTAGTAATAGATTTTGGTGCCACCTCAATGTGGTGGCCTGGTGGCAAGGTGCTGGATTGCCGATCCTAAGGTTGGGGGTTCAAGCCCCACTGTCAATGGTTGTCACTGCTGTCCCCCCAGTTCCGCTAATTGGGTTATCAAAGGATGGCCATGTCTCTCACTGTCTGTGGTGTGAGGCATGCAAAAGAACCATTGCTGACTTTTGACAAGAGAAGGCTGCAAAGCCATCAACGTGTTTCTGCCCTCTGATGGCCTGGTGAGCTGTCCAGGGTGTACTCTGCTCTTACCTAGCATTGGCTTAGATGGGCCCCAGCCTCCCTATGACCCTAATAGGACTAAGCAGTTCAGAAAATGAATGCACCTGAAAGAGGAGATGAATGTCTCTCTAGTTGTCGGAGGTGTTAGAAGAGATGCACGAATAAACTTAATCCCCAAAGTAAATACATAAACAGCCTGTATGTTATCTAACTACGGTCTGCAGCAGGAGCACTGAGGTGTTTTTCAACCACTTGATGGTTACAAATTATCCACGTAACGAGTTCATGCTCACTTCTCCTGTTCATATGTCTTGTTCTTCTGCTCAGGTGAAAGTCAATCTGTTTACCGGAGTTAGATTGTGTGTTATTTATGAAGTGCGAGTCTGAGCAGTGGTGCATTAGCCAAGTAACAACTCAGTCATGGACACGGGGCAACCAGCAAAGTCATGTCTAATGGGCTGTGCTTAAGAGCATCGCTAGAACAATGACTGGTTGAGCGAACACATGCATTCACTGACCTTTTGTGTCACATCAACTGGCTTAGATAATGTCATGTCCTTATTGCATAATAGGGCCTAATGCTAGGTTACGTTACATTGCCTGAATAAGGGTTTATGCTAATACTACTAATAACATTATTACTGCGGTGACATTAGTTACTGTGTCATTAGTGGAGAAATGCATTCGTTCATTTTCATTTGGAGGACACAAATAAAGTGTGCTTTATCACCATTTTTGTTGTGCATTATCAGATTTAAATTACACATCTAAAAATATTATGCATATAAAAAAAAAAAATGGGAAGAAAGTTTGATGGTTGGAGGGGGTTAACTATACCAAAGGAACAAAAACACCACAAAGTCCATAAAAACCTCAAGGTATGCTACTGCATGATTATTTGGGGCATAAGATTACTTGTGTACAAGTTCTTAATTAAAGTTCTTCGGGGGCTGGCTTCCTTCTCAGCTGACTCTAAGAGAGGGTGGAGTACACGATGGACGGCTCACCAGAACATCGCAGGGCAGAAACATGCTGATGGTATGGCGATGCTCTAATCTTCATATACATCTCACAACAGACAGTGGGAGACCTGACTGTCCTGTAATAACCAGTTTGCAGTTACCATCTGCAGTGGGGGCAGCAGCAACAGCCCGGTGTTAATGGGGACTGAACCCTACCACTGGGCCACCACCACCCCCAGTGGAGAAATGTGAATTTAAAAACTTCCGAGTCTTCAGACATATGTATGCTCTGTCTTATTAGAAAACAAAGTTGAACTTTTAAAGATCTAATTCAATCCAGGCATTAACAATTTGGGGAAGTTAGGGTTAGCGCTACTGTAGGTCTTTCATTCCCACCGCTGTCAGACTGTACAACGCCACTTTGTAACTGTCTGTGAAAAAAACGGTTATGTGCAATAAAAACCCCGTGCACTTTAATAAACCACATCTACCCCACTGACTGTGAACCATATCAACCCATCTACTCTGCCCTCAGATACATGTACACTTGAATATAGGCCAGTCTACAAAGTTTTTCTTTTTTTTTTTTTTTCTATTGTATATTACTTTTATACTATTTATGTAACTCAAAAATTGCATGAAACAACAGTAACTCTGTCCTTTACACGAAAAGCATTATGGGAGATGCAGCTCCATAATAGCCAATGGGAGGGAGCTGTGTTAACCCTCCAAGCCAATGGGAAGCCAGCGAGGCGAGATGTTGGAAGATAAGTCAATGGGAAAGCAGCTCGTGCATTGTTTGAATGTTTGAATAGTGTGTTTTAATGTTTGAATGGCACGTTTGAATGTTTGAATGGTGCGTTTGGCGTGTTTCGTAAGGATAACGTTTCGTATACAGAGACAAAAAAATTTGGAAAATGTTTTTCATAACCTGGATTTTTCGTTTGCTGGGACTATCGCAAGGTGAGGTACCAGTGTAATAATAATAATATGAACAATATATAGCTCACGCAAAAGGTAATAACTTTCCAGGTCCAAACAAATTTATGGAGAAAGTGCGCAGTCGTGGACTGTGGGCCGACTAACATGTGAAATGAAAATCGGCAAGTCACAGTACCTTCCGTGTTACTTACACGAAAGCCAATCACTGAAAACAAAGTAAAAGTAGTCAAGTTGAATTTAAAATGAGTTAAAAGTGTATTAAAAATGTTTTGACTCGTACTGTATATACACAAAGAGTTTTCCTGTGATGTAACTGGACACCATAAGCAATGCTATGCTCCTTAAGTTTGATTCAGAGTGACTTACAGAAGTATCTCATTATTTACTTGGAAAATATATTTTCCACTCATTCACATCAGGGTCTAAAATTACCAGCAGGTTTGGTTTGCTGCCAGACATAAGAGTCAGGACATGAACAGTATGAACTAAAGACTCCTTAAAGTATGATTAGTGTTTAAGTAGTATTCATATACACAAATACTGCTTTTCCAGTGTCCAGTTATTGTATCAGTCCAATAGTGCGTACAGTTACTTGGGGGGAAAAAAGTAGCTTTGATTCTGACATCTGATATCAGGTTATACTGTTTACATAATTATTATTTATGCTGCTGAATTAATGAAAACATTACACGCAGTTACAGTGAGATGTTTTTTTTTGTTTGTTTTTTTGTTTAAAGATGAGTTGACTGCATTAAGTGATGATGAACAGCAAGAATGCAATGTCTACAAAGTAAGGCAAGGTGAGGAAAAACTGCCAAATGCTCTTCAGAATGTTCTTAATAATCAACTGCTCTTAGTTTTGTAACAGATGTTCTGATGCAAAAGAATGCGAGCAGCTCTACCAATAATATTTACCAACATGTAACAATATGCTAATCTCCAGGGCATGGTTTCTGTATGGAGTTTGCATGTTCTCCCTGTGCTTGCATGGGTTTCTTCAGGGTATACCAGTGCCCACCCAATCCAATAACATTCACATGAGGCTGACTGGTGGTTCCAAATTGTCCCTAATTGTGAGAGTATGTGAATGGTTGTATGTGTGTTGGCCCTGCACTGGCTTGGGGAGCTTTTCAGGATGTACGACTCCTTTCTCCAGAGTCAGCTGAGATGGGCGCCAGCCTTCCTGCAACCCTAATTAGGAGTACACTGTTTGGAAAATGAATGAATGGATGAACGTTAATCTCCCCTGCTACCTGATCCAAGGTCTCACTCAATGTAATACTGGAAAGTTAAGTTAAAAATAATTAGTATGTAATACACGGGAATAGTGCAGTCTGATTGGTCCATGATCTAGAGATTAAAAAAGCTGTCTGAATGAGGGCGGCACAGTGGCGAAGTGGTTAACAACTATACTGCAAAGGAAGAAGATCCCAGGTTCAAGTCCCAGGTGTTTCTATGTGGAGTTTGCAAGCTTCTGCTGGGGTTCCTCCAAGTACTATAGTTTCCTTCTACAGTCCAAAGACATGCAGATTAGTCCAATTTGCTTTTGCAAATTGACCCTAGATGTTAATGTGAAAGTAAATGTGTGTGTGTGTGTGTGTGTGTAGCTGAGCTATTCAGGATGTACCCTGCCTGTGCTCGGGGTCCCAAATAGGATTAAGCAGCTTAGAAAATGACTGAGTGATCCTGTGGTAGCGCGGTCATGTAGTGGTTAACATGTCCGCTGTTGGTTACATCATCCCAGTCTCAAAGAGACCATGCATTGGGGACCTGAACAATTTCAGACTGGTTCCCTTGATGTCACACTTGATGAAGACCATGGAGCAACTACTAATTCATCACCTCTGGGCACAGGTCCACCATGTTGTCAACCCCCTGCAGTTTGCATACCAGGAGAAAGTTGGAGTAGAAGATGCAATCATCTATCTACTTCACCGATCCCTTTCTCACCTGGATGGAGGCAGCGGTGTTGTACGAATTACACTCCGGGACTTTTCCAGCTCCTTTAACATGTCCAGGATCTGAACCTTTGGGGCAAACTGACACAGATAGGGGGAGGCTTGCACCAACTGGACTTGATCACTGATTACCCAACAGACAGACCTCAGTATGTGCAACTACGGGACTGCAGGTCAGACTTGGTAGTCAGGAAACCATACTCTCTTCAGTCCTGCTCATGCTACACATCTCCGTCTTCCAGTACACCTTGAGGTACTGCTATGTGCAGAAGTTTGCAGACAACACTGCTATTGTAGGCTGTATCAAGAGTGGAGTATAAGAAACCGATCCGGGTCTTTGTTTCATGGTGTGACTCCAACTACCTGCACCTCAACTCCACTAAAACAAAGGAAATGGTGTTGAATGTCAGGAAGACTCAAGCCATACCCGGAGCCTGTGACAATCAGAGGGGGAACAGGTAGAGATTGTTTAGACGAACAAATACCTGGGCGTGCGGCTGGATGACAAACTGGTCTGGACTGCCAATGTTGATGGTCTGTGCAAGAAAGGACAGACTTGTCTGTACTTCCTCTGAAGGGTAGCATCTTTCAACATCTGCAAAAAAACTGCAGCAGATGTTCTACCAGTCTATGGTGGCAAGGGCCCTTTTTTATGCGGCGGTCTGCTGGGGGTGGGGCATTGAGAAGAAGGACACCTCAAGACTGGACTGGTGAGGAAGGCGGGTTCTGTAGTCGGGACAGAACTAGACAGTGTGACATCTGTGGCACAGCAGCGGGCATTGGGTAGATTCCTATCAATTATAGACAATCCGCTGCATCCACTGCACAAAGTAATCGCCAGATAGAGGTGTAGCATCAGACCATTGGACATTTTAACCTTAATATGGGGGGGTATGTTATCATCTATTTATATATGTTTATTTTTTTAATAGAGTGGAAACTGACATGGACTGACTCATTGTGATCAGACACAGACACCCCCCCATACCCCCCCCCCCCCCCACACACACACACACACACACACACGCCTTACACTGCACCATCACTACACACCACACACCTTAACCTGCACGGACATGTTTACCCTGGACTTTTTTTTTTATTTTTTTTTTTTATTATTATTTGCTCTGGACAGCCAATTACCAGGTCAACAAAGGACTCTGTACTGCACTATCACCCATCACAGCACACCAGGCACCTCAATCTACACATAAATGTTAACACGAGACTTTTATAAATCTCTAAACTCGATCTTTATTATAGGAGATCTGTGTTCTTGCATGGGTTTCCTCTGGATACTCCAGTTTTGTTGCATTAGGCTGATTGGCTGCTCCAAATGGCCTACTGGTGTGGATATGAGTGTGAATGGTGGTCTGTGTGTGTGTGTGTGTGTGTGTGTGTGTGTGTGTGTGTGTGTGTGTGTGTGTGTGTGTGTGTTTGCCCTACTATTGTCTGGCAAGCTGCTCAGGGTGTGCCCTGTCATAATTCAGCGTCGGCTGAGGTAAGCTCCAGCCTTCCTCTGACCTCAGAAAGAATAAGTGGTTTGGCAAATGAGTCAGAGAGAGTGATTTGAGGATCTTTATGTACCAAAATAAAGTGGATGTACTTAATCCGAGAGAGAAAATGGTACCGATGAGACATCTGTGTTTAAAGATTAGTGCCATCATCACTATTTTGTAAAGAAATGGGAAATTAAAAAAAAAAAAAAAAGGAGAGCATTTGAGAACTCTCGGGTTAACATTTCCTTTCTGAAAGTGTTCATAGAGAACAACTAATGTAAGCACTGTAGAAAATATCTATCATAACAACGTACATTACACCAATGTGCTCAGAATTGTGCTCCTGTAGTAATTTCTGCACTTTATGTTGTATCAGTGCCAAACTCAATGTACTCATTCATGCCAAAGAACAAATATTTTCTTGTTCTCTCTCTCTCTCTCTCTCTCTCTCTCTCTCTCTCTCTCTCTCTCTCTCTCTCTCTCTCTCTCTCTCCCCCTCTCCCTCCATCCTGCCAAAGCTGTTCCAATTAAATTCAGCTCAGTGCTGAAAGTGGGCTCTGGCTTTCTACTTCAGTTCCAAAGCAGGAACATCTTACAATGTCAATGTCAGGGTGCTCTAAAGGAAGTGGCTCAAAGAGGAATACAGCTGCAATGAGATCAACATTTTGGAATAAAACAAGTAATCCTTATCGAGAAGAACACACAATGTTATTCAAACTAATACAAATCGTGCGCATGTAACATCATTTGCATAGGTTAATTAAAAGCAGTGTCCCACTTTCAGATTCCAGTGACGGCTGCAGGACGAATACTAATGAAGACGCAATTAATTTCAATTTGCTTCAACAGTGTTCATTTTTCTTGAAAATGTTTTCACCTAGACACTTCTACATTAGAATATCCAGCAAAAATAAATAATGGGGGGAAAAAAAGTGTGAGTGTGTGTGTGTGTGTGTGTGTGTGTATGTAGAATATATGTTTGTGTATTTAGGATCTATGTGTGTATATGTGTGTATGTAGGATATGTATGTATGTATACATACACACACGCACGCACGCACACACACACACACACACACACACACACACACACACACACACACACACACACACACACACACACTTCTATACATGTGGGGACACAATCAATTTCTTAACCTCTTACGCTAATCAACTAACCATAACCCTAATTTAAATATAAACCTAATTCTAGCCTAAACTTAATTCAAACCTGAATCCTAAAACCAAAGCATAACTTTCAAACAGCTCTTTGAAGAATGACGATCAGCCAAAATGTCCTCACTTCCCAAAAAATGACCTCACTCTTTTGGTTAAAAATTCAATCGTGTCCACGATATGTAATACACACACACACACACACACACACACACACACACACACACACACACACACACACACACACACACACACACACTTTTAAAATATGGAGTGTAAATAGGGATCAATACCGATTCACTTTCATAAACAAAATACAACATGTTGTCTTCATGGATAAGAAATCAAATTTACATTCTGACTTTTTTACATACTTATGTTTATGTTGGTTACTGTGGGGTTGCTGTTGCTTGTGGGGCATTCATTAGAGGGGAACGTATGTTTAAACCTTGTATAAGTAACCTATTCGAGTTTGTACTATATACAATCTCTCTCTCTCTCTCTCTCTCTCACACACACACACACACACACACAATGGTGTAGTAGTGAGCATGTTCGCCTCACAGCAAGAAGGTCCTGGGTTCAATTCCCAGCCTGGGCATTTCTGTGTGGAGTTTGCATGGTCTCCCCGTGCTTGTGTGGGTTTCCTCCCGCAGTCTGAAAACATGCACCAAAATATTATTTTCCAACATCGTCTCATCAACTCATCCTTATTGTTTCCCTTAGGGAGACGCCCGTGTCCATCTCAAAGTCAGAATCACTACTATTGCTCAAGTGAAGTTTGTAAAATGAGCTTTTGTAAGCTCAAGGGATCGAGTTAACATTATAGTAACATTCAGGAGCAAAACTTCGCCAAAAGGCACAGCAATACGATACACTCTCGTTTTCAGAGCATGGGAAAAGGAACCTGGTGGTCGAGGCTGTGAAAAACCCATTTAGTAAAATCACTACACTATCAATTTATTTATATATATATATATATATATATATATATATATATATATATATATATATATATATATATATATATATATATATATATATATATATATATATATATCATATATTATATATAAACATGTAGCTATTTAGGAAATGTGATTTATGAACAGAAAGGATTTGTTTGTTTTTTGCAGAATTTTGAACCGACAACTTCCACATGCTCAGACTTTCAGTAATCTTTCTGTCTTTTAATAATTTTCCTGCAGTAAAGACTCCTCGTGGTATCCATGCATTCATTTCATAAGCAACTTGATCCTAATTAGGCTGGCACTCATCTCAGTCGAATCTCTGCGAAGGCGAGGTACATCCTGGTCAGCTCACCAGTCCATTGCAGTGCCAACACATATACAAAGATTCACACTCATTTTCATGAACATGTGGTTTGATTTGGAACAGCCTGCTAGCGTACTGTGCATCTTTCTGAACTGTTGGAAGAAACCAAAGTACCCGGAAGAAACCCACACAAGCACAGGGAGAACACGCAGATTTCACATAAACACCCTGAGCCCAGGAGTCAAAGGTTGGACCTTTTTGCTATGAGGCGGACGTGCTAACTGCCGTGCCATTGTGCCGCCCATATCATGATATAATGCATCCAAAACATATCAAACACGAAGCTCTGTGCTATCACCATTATATCTAATTTGAAAAATGCATGAAAATGTATTGCTACCATGACTACATTGTTGTTGTTTTTGTTGTTGTTGTTTTCAATGATGTATTATAATTAGCATTTACAGTATGTCCATCCCCCAGTACAGCTCACTGGGTTATCAAAGGCCACCCATGTCTCTCACTGTCTAGGGTGAGAGGCTGTAAAAGAACTTTGCTGAATTTCAACAAGTGTAGGCTACATAGCATGTTTCTGCCCCATGATTGTCCGGTGAGCTGTCCAGGGTGCACTCTGCCCTTTCCTAGAGGTTGAGATGGGCATCAGCTTTTTCGCCAGCCTAAATAGGATTAAGTGGTTCAGAAAAAGCCAAACTTGTTAATCCTGATAGGGTTGCAAGGAGGCTGGAGCCTATTTCAGTCGACACTGGATGAATGTGGAGTGAACCCTGAACAGTTCATTAGACCATTGCAGGGCAATGCACATACCACCAGTCACACTTATCCCTGAGGTAAGTTGGAACAGTCAATTAGCCTGATGTATATTGGCACAGTGGTGCAGCCTCACAGCATGAAATACTGGGTTTGATTCCTGAGCTCAGGGTGTTTCTGGGTGGAGTTTGGATGATTCTCGCCCTGCTTGCTGGGGTTTCCTTCGGGTGCTTTAGTTTCCTCCCACAGTCCAGAAACATGACTCGTGGGTTAATTGTCAGTTCTATATTGCCCCTAGGTGTGAGAGTGAGGTGTAAATGCGTTTGTGTTTGTTGGCCTGCAATAGCATGGCAAGCTGTTCAGGATGCAATTCGCCTTCACCAGAATTGGCTGAGATAGTCGCCAGCCTTCCTGCGACTCTAATTAACACTAAGCGGCCTAGAAAATGAATGAGTTACTGAATTAATGAACGAGCCTAGAAACCCACACAAGCAGAGGGAAAATATACAAACTACATACAAAAACACCCTCACCAAGCCTGGGACTTGAACCAAGGACCTTCTTGCTGTGAGGCGAACATGTTACCACTTCGCCTCGAAAAATACAATGTAGATATGTACGCTGATAAAAAAATAAATAGTCGAAATGATGTATCACAGTGAACAGTGAACGAGGCAGATGATATACAAGTATAATTCTCTACATACGTAATTTGAATTCTAATGGAAATCAGTTTTTATTTATTTATTTTTTATTTTTATTTTATTTTTTTTACTTTTCCTTGTTGATAGCTGTAGGCTAATGGTTAGAGGCGTGGCTTTGGGATCAAATGGTTGCTGGTTAGATTCCCAAACCAGCAGGAGAAATGTGTGGTGGTGGGGGTTAGCAGCACCTTCCCTTCTTCCACATAAATGACTGAAGTGCTCTTGAGCAAGGCACCAGACCCCAACTGCTCTCGGGTTGCCCCCAATGTGTGTGGCAGCCCATTGCTCAGTGTGTGTGTGCACTCACTTTAAATGGGTTAAATGCAGAGGAAATAATTTCCCCTTATTAGATTAATATTCATTCATTTTCTAAACCATTTAATACTAACTAGGGTTACAGGGACACTTGTGCCCATCTCAGCCGACTCTGAGCAAGGGTGGGGTACACCCTGGACAGCTCACCAGCCCACCACAGGGTCAACTCACACAACCATTCTCACAACAACTCACACTCCTGCCTACAGGCAATTTATAACACCTAATTAACTTTCTGTGCACGTTTCCAGACTGTAGGAGGAAACTGGAGTACCCAAAGGAAACCCATGCAAGCACGAGGGGAACATGCAAACTCCACACAGAAACGCTTGAGCTGGGAATTGAACCCAGGACCTCCGACCTCCTTGCTGTGAGGCAAACATACTAACTCATATGCCACTGTGCCGCCTTACAGTAATACAATACAGTGATCCATTGCTACTTTACGCTTCAGTTCCTGCAGTTTCAGTGCATCACAGGTTTTTCAAAAATATTCATGGAAAAATAAAGAAATAAAAAAATGAAAGAAAAATAGGGGAAAGGAAAATGCCACAAAACATAAGGCCAATTATCCAAAAAAACAAAAAAAACCCAAAAAGAAACAAAACAACCCCCCCCCCCAAAAAAAAAAAAAACTTTTTTATGTGAGGTGCACATCTGTGTGCGCGCGTGTGTGTGTGTGTGTGTGTGTGTGTGTGTGTGTGTGTATGTGTGTGTGTGTGTGTGTGTGTGTGTGTGTATTTATAATTTATTTGCATCTTATGCATTATTTTTGAATGCTTAATTGCCATTATAAGCATTAATAGCATTGTATATGTATGTATTGATATTACAGACGCTCTCCGACTTACGTTCATCCGTTTTACGTTTTTTCAATTTTACGTTTTTTTTTTTTAAGCCAAATTTTGAGTATAGACATACCTACGTTGTACGCTGACGTGATGACGCAATGATGCTGCATTCATTATTTACAAACTAAAGACTGAGTGTGTATATATATATATATATATATATATATATATATATATATATATATATATGGGCAGTGGTGGTCTAGTGGATAGGGCGGAAGATTGCTGATCCTAAGGTTGGGGGTTTGTGTCCCCACAAGGTTGCCACTATCCCCCCAGTGTAGCTAACTGGGTTATCAAAGGCGGGCCATGTCTCTCATGATCTGCTCAGATCGGCGCGATCTACCATGTATAGTCAGTTAAGCAAAGAGTTGTAAAATGAATGAAAACCTGAATCCACAAATTACAGAACTATTACAGATATTTATTATCTTTTAGGAGAATCCTAAGACTTTTCTTCTTTTCCTTCCGGCTTGTCCCTTCAGGGGTCGCCACAGTGAATAATCTGCCTCCATCTCGCCCTATCCTTTGCATCTTTTTCTCTTACACCAACTATCTTCATGTCCTCCTTCACCACATCCATGAATCGTCTCCAAAGAGTGTATACTTATTTTTATATTAATATTCATTAGGATTTGTACTTGTTCTTTGTATGCATTTCTTGAATAAAGTTTACTTACTTACACAAAAGAAAGAACTCTACGCTTTGCTGGGATTCACATCAGTGCAGGCTGTGTTCTAAACGAGTTCAACGGTACCCTTGTGCACTTGAAAGACCAGAAGTCTGTAGAAGCCACAGCAAATACATTACTTTTGCAAGTACACTACTTTTGGTATTGTGCACCTCACATATTGTAAGCATTGATTGACTGTTTGAAGCTTCCTGTAAAGTGACTCGGTATAAATAAGTGACTTATTTGAAATTAATGTTGATATTATTTGATATATTTTATATTATTTTACAATGTTATGTTTATAATAATTGATTTAGGGGTGTTTTATAAGATATGGTAATGGTATTTATGGATGTATAGTACAGTATGAGCGTCATACGTTACAACTCATACGTCATACGTCACTGTATGTTCACTTTCAACTTACGTTTGGCCTTCCGAAACCAATTAAAAACGTAAGTCAGGGAGCGTCTGTATATACACGTATACATGTACGTATACGTCAGTCAGGGGGGTCGATCTTACTTCGCGGAAATTGGCATTGGGGGCGGGTCACGGTCCCCATTAACCGCGGAAAGTAAAGGATCCCTGTATATCAAAAATTTTAGAAAATAAAACAAGATCAATGCTCTGTAATCTAACTTGCTGTCCATTCCACAACCATGATGCACTGGGCCACATCTGTGGTTTCTGCAAGCCCTATGCAGAAACACCCATTTACAATTACACGAGCAGCAATTTGTCGGAGCTTGTTTTTGGAGTGCGAAAGAAAGCTACACTTATACACAACAGAAATAACATAAAAACCTCACATCTAACGCCTTCACTGGTTACAGAGGCTCAGATCCAGGATGCACTTGCTGTGTGGTGAGTGCTGATTGTGCAGCTGTGCATGTACTAGTATACGCAGTAATAAAATAATAACATCACTACAGGGATCCCTCACTTTCCACAGATAATGGGGACCGAGACACCCCCCTCCCTCCAACCACCGATTTCCGCGAAGTAGGATCGACCCCCCTGACTGACGTATACATACATGTATATGTGTATATAATATCAATAAATACATATTCAATGCTATAAATGCTTATAATAACAATTAAACATTCAAAAACAATGCATAAGATGTAAATAAAATATAAATACACACACATACAGACATGCACCTCACATAAAAATGTAATTAGTTTTGTTAGGGGGTTTTAGGTTGTGTTTTTGTTTTTGTTTGTTTGGGGTTTTTTGTTGCATAATTGGACTTGTTTTGCGACTTTTTCCTTCACGTTTTCAACGATTTTTCCTTCATTTCCGTATTTTTTAAATTTTTTTGATAAATATTTTTGAAAAACCTGTGATGCACTGAAGCCACAGAATCTGAAGCTCGAGGTAGAGAGGGATCACTGTATTTTTGTGGTATAGCTATCCATTTTTATTACATGTGTGTGATGTAAAAGGTACTTTTAGTACTTTGTTGGTGAGTTAAAGCAGTCATGAAGTACACGCCACAGTGGAATTTGTGTTTTTATTATTATTATTATTATTATTATTATTATTATTATTGTTGTTGTTGTTGTTGTTATTATTGTTATTGATGAACTGCTGTGTTTTGGTGCTTATTTTGATGTACATCATTAATTAACTGATTGACTGAGACCTATTTAACATCTGTGTCACAGTAGCAGAAACCCTGAAGTCATTCCGTGCCTTAATCCACATGACATGCACAAAGGGAGGAAAAAAAAAAACTTTTTCGTTGAAGCTGTTACATATTCAGAATATTTTCTGCACCACTTCTATTGATAAAAGCATGAATGGATGGACGTGGTTGGTCGGCTCAGCGCATACAGTAATACCATATAAACCTACCAGGTTTTTATGTTCCCTGACACACTTTTCAACCCGTAATGAGACCTAAAAATGATGATATCACTAGCGACCTGAAAGCACTAGAATCTGATCTGTTGCCAGAAGACAGTTGTAGCTTTAATGTGGTACAAAATAAAGTACAAGCAGCACATTACAAGGAGTCTATACTCCCCTTGTAGACAGCCTGCTCCCATTTGGCTCATTTAAATCGCATCTATAATGCGCTCCTGCCGTGGCCATCGTTTATTAAGTCTTGCGGCAATTACAATGGAACAGCTGCCGCACACAGATGCCTGTATGAAACTTTCCTGTAAAGTCGTACATGAACACTGAAGCACGATGATGCTCGCTGTATAATGCATGAAGACACACAGTTCAGGTTCACTGTTGGGGGAAAAAAAAAATACATAAATTCTCAAATTTGGAATAAAGGAACATTTGGAAATTTGGGATTGAGTCTTACTATATTACTACAGCATATAAATCTACATTCCTACCCTTATGAGGTCACGAGCTTTGGGGAGTGACTAAAAGAACAAGATCGTATGCGGATACCGGCAACTGAATTGAGCTTCTTTCACTGGGTGGCGGTGCTCTCTGTATGCTCTCTGTAGGAGTTCGAAGTAGATCCTCTGATCCTCCATGGTGAGAAGAGCCAGTTGAGGTGGTTCGGGCATCTGGCACCCCCCCGGACACCTCCCTGGTGTGGTGTTTTGGACATTTTCAACCGGGAGGAGACCCCGAGGTCGAGGCCTGGACTCTGAACATCATGGGGTTGCCCATCTAAAAGCTGGAGGTCGTGGCTGGGGAGAGGGATGTCTGTACCCAACCAAGGATTAAGTGGATGATGATGATGATGATGATGATGATGATGAAGATGATGATGATGGGAGACCCCAAGATGTTCAGGGTCCAGCCGAGAGCCTCCAGCTTTTTGATGAGAGACCCTAAGATGTTCAGAGTCAAACCAATAGCCTCCAGTATGTTCTGGGGTCTCTCATCTAAAAGCTGGAGGGAGTGGCTGGTAAGAGGCATGTCTGCACCCAACCAAGGATTAAGTGGAAAATGAGGAATCATCTTTTTTTTCCCGTTTCTTCCAGGGTCGAGTTACGGGGGCAGCAACCTAAGCAATGAGATCCAGACATCACTCTCCACAGCCACTTCCTCCAGCTCTTCCAGGGGGGCACCAAGGCATTCCCAGAAACGCCGAGATACGTAATCCCCCAAGCGTATTCTAGGTCGACCCCGGGGTCTCTTCCTGGTCGGACATGCCTGAAACAGCACACCAGGGAAGGGTTCGGGAGGCATTCTGACCAGATGCTCGAGCCACCTCAACTGGCCCCTCTCAATGCAGCAGAGGAGCAGCGGTTCGACTCTGAGCTCTCCCCTCTCAGCCTATCTCTAAGGGACAGTCCTACCACCCAGCGAAGAAAGCTCATTTCAGCCGCTTTTATCTGCGATCCTGTTCTTTTAGCCACTACCCAAAGCTCGTGACCATAGGTGAGGGTTGGAATGTAGATTGACTGGTAAATTGAGAGCTTTGCCTTCCAGCTCAGCTCCATCTTCACCACGACAGACAGGTACAGGCTCCGTTTTACAGCAGAGGCTGCAGCAATCTGTCTTTCGATCACCCACTCTATGATGATGATGATGATGATGATGATGATGATGATGATGATGATGATGATGATGATGATGATGATGATGATGATGATGATTCCCTGATAGGAGTATCAGAAGGTCATGCATCACCCTGAAGGAATTAATTTCACAATAACAGCTCGTTATTCATCATCATTTTCTGTAACCACTTAATCCTAATTAGGGTCGTGGGGAGGTTGGCGCCCATCCCAGCCAAGGTGAGGGAAGATTACACCCTGGACAACTCGCCAGGCCATCGCAGGACAGAAATACGCTGACGGCTTTGCAGCCTACTCTGGTCGAAAGTTAGCAATGGTTCTTTTACATGCCTCACACTATCGACAGTGAGAGACATGGCCGGCCTTTGATAACCCAGTTAGCTGCACTGGGAGGATCGTGACAACCCTATGGGGTCTCAAACTCCCAACCTTAGGATTAGCGATCCTGCACCCTATCCACAAGATCATCACTGCCCTAACAGCTCGCTATGTGATACACAATTTATGAAATGGCTTCATTGAAAACACTGTCTATCCTGATGACTGTCGGAGAGGGTCAACCTTTTGGTTCTCCTGGTGGAACTTCTGGTTTAGTCCCTTTCAGGTCATTCTGTCTATGACCCTAGACTTCAATTTTTTTAAAGTATTTTTCGTCTCTTTTCTCTGGTCCTCTTATGATTTCTGAGCCTTTTCTTTCTTTTTTTTCTATGGATCTGAGACAGACATTGATGTTCTCACAGCAGTGGTTAGACGTGACCGACATGAACCTGCACCATGTTTAAAACATCCATTTTTTTTAAGCACATGACACATGATCAGATATAAGGTAAATGTCCCACAATCTCCAAGAAGCTTCTAAAGCACCGGCACCAATTTAACAAGCACTGTCAACCAGCAAAGGGTGAGATCATCCAGTGCCTCCTTTTATGAAACTGACATTCCCAGCTACGATTACACGAGATTCGGGAACTGACAGGGTGGATCTTGATAATGTAATGTTGGGCTGCAGGGTGTGGAGTGAGGATGTTCTTCAGTGAAATGGTCGATTGATGATGTGTTGGGCATGTTCACAGATTCTCCTTCCACCTTATCTGGTTTTATTCAATTAATGAATGTAACGAGGTCTTCAATAATTCTGAAAGTGTTTCATAACAATGAGCAGCTCACTACATGGTGTCTCTTTCATTATTGGCATAAATATGTTATTTTTATTTCGAAATCACTTTATGACTTCTGATTACAATCAGATAGTGATCACTGGACAAGGCATTGGATATCATTATTGAACAATATGTGTATTAAGTAGAGAAGAAAAAATTAGAAGAAGAAGAAGAAGAAGAAGCTCTCGTTTTATCAGTCGATCTACATTTGTACCCCTATGAGGTCACGAGGTTTGGGTAGTGATCGAAAGAACAAGATCATGGGTACAAACAGCTGAAATGAGCTTCATTCGCCGGGCAGTGGGTCTGTACCTTAGTGATAGGGCGAGAACTCAGTCATCCAGGAGGAGCTCAAAGTAGAACCGCTGTTCCTCCGCAGTGAGCAGCGCCAGTTGAGGTGGTTTGGGCATCTGGTTAGAATGCCTCTCAAACGTATCTCCCTGGTATTGTTTTTGAGAATTTCCAACTGGGGAGGAGACCCCAAGGTCAACCCAAAACATGCTAGAGGGGCTATATCTCTCAGCTAGTCTGGGAACAGCTCTACCCCCACCCAGAAGAGCTGGAACAAGTGGCTGGGGAGAGTCTGGACCTCTCTGCATAGGCTGGTGTGCCCGCAACCTGAACCCGGATTAAGCAAAGAACAAGATGATGATGATGAAAAAGAAAATAGAACATGGAGGTACAAATGGTTCCGCTCAAAGAACCATTTCATAATATGCCAATATAGAATGACTATAGCAAGTTTGAAAGTCTAAGCTTCAGCATGGCAATAAGTGTGCAATTAAATGTCCAATAACCTAATATACAGTTTTGCCTCTGTGACCTTGAAAAGTGGGTCAAGGTCACTCAAACAAAAACTCAGCATCGCACTCATAGTAGTGAGCCAGTAGACCAAGTATAAGAGCTTCAGCATGCAGCAAGTGAATGTCCAGGAACTAAAGTGCATCAGACGGACAGACAGACCCCATTCCTGTAGTTCCCATGATGCTTTGATTATATATATATATATATATATATATATATATATATATGTGTATATATATATACAGTGATATCTCAGCTCACGAACATAATTGGTTCCCAGAAAGTGTGTGTAAGGCGAAAAGTTCGTCTTCCGAACATTTATTTCCCATAAGAAACAATTAAAATGAGAATAATCCGTTCCCAGGTCCCCATAAAACATAATTTTCTACTAAATAAGCCTTAAAACTACACAAAAATACCTTATTTTATGTATAATAAATGTGCTATTGTATTGTAATTAAAGAAATAAACTGTCCTGTATAATAAAGTCGTTTTATTTACCTTTGTGATGGTAGTTGATGGCTTGATGGAATGGAGTGGGAGGAGGAGAGAGGGAGGGACTTACTGTTTGGAAGGAGTGTTTGGAAACGCCTACTGTTTGGAAACACCCTTAGCCACACACGCACCCTTAATAGCTTCCTTGTTCTTAAGGATGGGAGCAATGGTAGACTTAGCGTACTGGTACTGGGACGCTGAGTCACACAAACGCACACCTCGTTCGTGTTTTTCAATGATCTCCGCCTGTGGTGGGGTCTTTTTCGGTCCCATAATAGCAAAAGTACACTCAATATGGTCCAAAATGTCGATCAAACACAAACCACTTCCGCACTCAAAGAAAGGGGGTGACGAACTGTGACGCCGTGAGCGTGCGTCAGCTTCTCGTGGCCGCCACCGTGGCACTGTTCGACCGCGTGGTTTGATTCGTCCGCCGAAAACTAGTTCGTCAGCAGAGACTATATGCTCGCAAATTTAATGTTCTTGAGGCGAAAAGTTCGTGAGCTTAAGCGTTCGTCAGCGGAGGGTTTACTGTATATATATATATATATATATATATATATATATATATATATATATATATATATATATATATATATATATATATGCCTATAGAGCAGTTGGGGGTCAGGTGCATTGCTCAAGGGCACTTCAGTCATAAAAATGAAGGAAGGGAAGGTACAGCTCATGCCTCCCCACTGCCATACTTTTTTTCTCCCTTTTGAATCACGAACCAGCAACCTTTAAGTTCTAATCCCACTTGTCTAATGATTACTTCATGACTGCCCCCCTTTTTGGGTGAGAACTAAAAAAAAAATGTATGTGTAATAAAGGAACAGGATCTTTAATTAGGTGGAGTGATGTTAAATGACATAATTTACTTGTCTTCCTGCCACAGAGCTGATTATTTTCCAAAACAATGCATGAGAAAATGTTTTTGTGACATTTAATAAAACATCCTATCACTTCAATGCTAAACACTAGAGCTCGATTTTTTTCTTTTTTTTTTTTTTTTTTCTCACAAATTATACATTTTAATGTCCGATTGTAGCACAGGGCAAAACCAAGCTAATTGAGAGTAACAACTTACTTGAATACCCTGCGATGGCCTGGCAAATTGTCCAGGGTGTACCCTGTTCTCACCCAGAGTCAGTTGAGATGGGCACCAGCCTCTCCGTGACCGTAATTAGGATTAAGTGGTTCAGAAAACGAATGAATGGCTGATTTCAAACTTCAAAACACAGGATTATTCTCCAAATCACTAAATACTGTCATTGTGGCATTTTGCAGACGACCTTATACAGAGCAGTTTTGATTTGTATCTCATTCTTACAACTGCGGGATACATTCTGAACACTCCACCAGTCCGTCTCAGCTCCAACACAACCATTCACACTCATACTCACACCTAGGGCTAATTTGCCTAATGTACATGCATCTAGACTGAAGGACGAAGCCAAGCCGAAGTCCCCAGAGACACCCTCCGAAACACCCCCACCCCCCCACCCCACACACACATAAGTCCATGGGGTGGGGTCATACAGGCTCTATACAGAAACGCCCTTGCAGAGGCAAGGACTTAAATCCAGGACGTTCTTGCTGTGCGGTGAACATTCTAAGCTGAGGCGCTGAGATGGAGGCCCCACTTACTCTCCATCTATATATGAACATTAACAAATTTGTTACTAATTTCCCCGTGACTGAATTCAGTGCAATTAAGACAACACACTGCAGAACAATGATGGTAGATGAAAAGAACAAAAAAAACAAAAAAAACAAATAAATAAATAAAAATATGCACATGGTTTTGAGATTAAATCAGGGACTTGAGGTGTAAACACGTATTGAACTGGAAGAAAAGTATGAAACCCCCCCCCCCCCCCCCTCTGCCCCCACCCACCGTCTCTCACCCACACAGACACGAACCATAAATTATTCAGTAGACACATAATTTAACTTTAGCCATGTTGTTTCATCTTGAACTCTTTCATCTGTTCCATTTCACTGGATGGGCCATTTTAGCACATTCTTTAGCGTGAAACGGCGCAGTTCTGGTGAAAATGAACTCTTGATATGCTGCAATGCAGATAGCACTTTTCATCATCCTGATAGATACGGAGGGAAAATGACGACTCTCACTCACTTCCTTCTCTCAGGTTTCTGCTCCCTACAGCCATAAGTACCATTAAACACAATCTCTTTTGCTCTTTTGTCTATCTCTGTCTTTCTTCCCTCCTCCCCCCCCCCCCTTTTTTTTTCTGCTTGACAGTTTCATATGCTCTAAAATTCATGACCTCATCAGAATGTCGAAATTGATTTAACCTGCACTCTCCCAAAACTGCACACTTTATTCTGTAGGGAGACGCTCTGTGCTAGATTTAGATTTGTATTTATTTCTTTATTTATTTCTTTATTTTACAGAAGACTGCCAGCTTTAAACCAAGCCACATTAAAAAAAAAAAAAAAAAAAAAAAAAAAAAAAAAAAAAATCTCAATTGAAAGTAATAGATAAATTAATTAATTAATTTAAAAAAAGGCAAAATCGGGAAGAAAAAAAAAGAAAAAAGTTATTTTTCAGTAACAAAAAGAAAATAATTATGATGTGGTAATATTCTGGACTAACATAATTAGCAATCCTGTTTTTACTGCATAAATCAAGAATAATTTAGAAATAAGAGATAGTTTAATGTTTTTTAAAGGTGTAATTAGTAACCACCATCATTTTGTTTTTATTTTTGGGGTGGGGTTATTTGGTGTGAAGTAATTACAGCAGTGGCTAATGTTTGCAAGAAATGATTAAAATGCTTATTCTGAACTGGACCACAAAGTCAGAGAGGCTAGATTGAGATGGTTTGGACATGTACAGAGGAGGGATAATGAATATATTGGTAGTAGCTGTGAATGCTGAGGTTGGAACTACTAGGCAGAAGACCTAGAGCAAGACCAAAGAGAAGATTTATGGATGTGGTGAAGGAGGACATGAAAGTAGTTGGTGTAAGAGAAGAAGATGCAGAGGATAGGGTGAGATGGAGGCAGATGATTCGCTGTGGCGAACCTGAAGGGAAAAGCCGAAAGGAAAAGAAGAACTAGAATCTGAACTGAACCAGTTTTTATGCAACATGAAGCTTAAATTCATCCATTCATTTTCTTCATCATTTAATCCTAATTAGCGTCATGGGGAGAAGGGTGCCCATCTTGACCAACTCTAGGTGAGGTCAGGGTACACCCTAGACCTCGCCATGCCATTGCATGGCTAACAGTCACACAACCATTCATACTCACACTTTTTCTTCTTCTTTTCTTTTCAGCTGTTCCCTTCAGGGGTCGCCACAGCAAATCATCTGCCTCCATCTCACCCTGTCCTCTGCATCTTCTTCTCTTACACCAACTACTTTCATGTCCTCCTTCACCACATCCATACATTTTCTCTTTGGTCTTCCTCTCGGCCTTCTGCCTGGTCGTTCCAACCTCAACATCCTACAACCAATATATTCACTATCCCTCCTCTGTACATGTCCAAACCATCTCAATCTAGCCTCTCTGACTTTATCTCCAATACCTCTAACATGTGCTGTCCCTCTGATGGACTCATTCCTGATCCTACCCATCCTCGTTACTCCCAAACAGAACCTCAGCATTTTCGTCTCTGCTAATTCCAGCCTTTTTCTCAGTGCCACTGTTTCTAAAGCAATACTCACGGGTGATTTGGAACAGCCAACTAACCTACTGTGCATGTTTTTGTACTGTAGGAAGAAACTAGAGAACCTGGAGGAAACCCACACAAGCAAGAGGAGAACATGCAAACTCCACACAGCAACGCCTGAGCTGGGAATCGAACCCAGGCCTTCTTATTGTGAGGCGGATGTGCTCACTACTATGCCACCAAGCCAACAGCCTACCAATGAAGTTTATATATTATATAATTTAATGTATAAGGCGGCGGGGTTAAACAGTGATTAGCACTTCTGCCTCACAGTAAGAAGGTCCTGGTGTCAGTTCCTGGGCTCAGGGTGTTTCTGTGTGGCGTTTTGATATGTTCTACAATGGCCTGGTGAACCGAAACTGGCACCAGCATCCCTGCAATTCTAATTGGATTAATCATCTTAATAATAATAATAATAATAATAATAATAATAAAAATAATGTATAAATAATTTAGTTTATGTACCATCTAAGTGCATAACAAAAACAATACATATAAGGTATAAAATATATTTCATTGGTCTGTTCGACAGAAATTACTGACTTCATTTATTAATCCTGCCAGAGTTTCAGGGAGGTCGGAGCCTATGTCAGCAAAATGGGGACAACATGAACAGCTCGCAAGAATATCACAGAACCAACACACACCCTCACACTCACTCATGGGACCAATTTGGAGCAGCCAATCAGCCTCATGTGCATGTCTTTGGATTATGGGAAAAAACTGGAGTTCCCAGAGAAAACGCACACAAGCATGACATGCAACACCACATAAAAACACTCAGAGCTTGGGACTCAAACCTATGTCCTTCTTGTTCTGTGTCAGATGTGCAAACACACAAATTACTTCTAGACTTTTAAATAATATTACATTCTTTTTGAAGCCAAATGAAATTTTAAAAAGTGGAAGGAACGAATAAACCACTTGAACTTTCTACTCAGGTCAAGGGATAACTGGAGCCTATCTCAGCCGAGACCGGTCGAAGGTAGGCGGGTACACCCCAAATAGCTCACCAGGTCAATTTCAGAACAACAACACACAAGCTTCTGGGGCATATTCGAACAACCAGTGAGCATAATGTGCATGTTTTTGGACTGTGGGAGGAAAGCAGAGAACCCAGGAGAAACCCATGAACGCTCCAGGAGAACCTGCATAGTCTATACCCAGACGAGACTTTTCGGGACTGGAATTCAAACCCGGTACCTTCTTACCCTGAGGCAGATGTGTAGTATAAGAAGTACACTATCATACCGCCTCAAATCTTAATGTTGAAACTAATTTAATTTTGTATACAGTATCCCTCCCGCCCATTCACAGCTCAGCACTCGCACCCCTGCATACTCGTGCATTAGCGGCAAACCCAGAAGTTACTGGCATGTGATTCTAATTAGCCAATGGCTGAGAGCTTTTGTTTCTCCCTCCTGCTGATTGGTTACAGATGATGTGTCCACCTCTTTCTTTTTCTCTTTCATGCACATGTTATCAACGTGATTGCTTGAATTGTGAATTCACTTTTTTACGTGTATTTTTAATCATTATTTAAGGCCTATGATGTCACTCAAACGCTCCGCACCTTCTCTAACTTCTGGTAACTCGCGGATTTTCAGGATCCCCGGGAAGGGGCGGGACCACGGGGGTTACTGTAGTTTATTATTTCTTTGCCTGATTTTCCATTTGTACATTCATTCATTTTCTGAACCGCTTAATCCTAATTAGGGTCGCAGGGAGGCTGACGCCCATCTCAGCCGACTCTGGGGAAGGGCAGAGTACAAGCTGGACAGCTCACCAGACCATCGCAGGGCGGAAACATGCTGACGGCTTTGTAGCAACTGTTGATGAAAGTCAGCAATGATTCTTTTACAACAACCTCACACCATGGACAGTAGGGACACGCCCGGCCTTTCATAACCCAGTCAGCTGCACTGGGGGGGACAGTGTTAACTCGTTGATATTGGGGCTTGAACCCCCAACCTTAGGGTCAGAGATCCTGCACCTCTACCACTGGGCCACCACTGCCCCCTCCTTTGTTTGTCTATTGTTGTTGTTGTTGTTGTTGTTGTTGTTGTTGTTAATCCACCTTTTAGTCCCCCTCTTACGGTACTAACTCCAAGAACCCTGCACAATGTCAACTATCGGCCTGAACTTCCTGTCTGTGCACAAAAGGCTAATAAAGGTGTTGATTCTTGATTATCTGCTCATTTTTGATAGCTGCCTTAAGAATCACTCAATAATACCGAAATAATTCTATGTAGGTTACATCCCAGGAAATATATAATTATACGACTTGCCCTACTTCCCCTCAGCCAAAAATAAACCTGTTTAATTGAATATTTTTTTTTCTTTTTAAAATAGTTGTTTGAATCACACCTGAGTCCTGCGTTCGGATCATAATAGCTACTGTTAAACTCAGGGTTGTACTCATTTGCCAAACGACTTAATCCAACTAGTGTTGCAGGAAAACTGGTGCCTATCTCAGCCAACACTGCATGAAGGCGGGTTACATCACCAGTCCATTACTGGGCAACACACTCACGTAACAATTCACACTCACACTTAGTGGCAATTTGGACCGACCAATCAACCAATCAATGTACATGTCCTTGAATTGTAGGAGGAAACCGGAGTACCCAGAGGAAACTCACACAAGCACAGGAAGAACATCCAAACCCCATACAGAAATGCCCGAACTTGGAAATCAAACCCAGGACCTTCGGAAGCATTTTTTTTTTTTTTAATTTTCTGCCACATTTTCTCCTTGATTTTTTTTTTCCAGGTCGTAAAATTTTAACCCACACACCGAGGAATCTGAGCTCCATCTGCTTTCTGTGTACAAACCAGATACCAAAAAAGTTGGGACACTACAAATTGTGAATAAAAAACAGGAATGCAATGATGTGGAAGTGTCAAATTTCAATATTTTATTCCGAATAGAACACAAATGAAGGGCCAAAACTTTAAACTGAGAAAATGTATCAATTTATGGGAAAAATATGTTGATTTTAAATTTCATGGTGTCAACAAATATCAAAAAAGTTGGGACAAGGCCATTTTCACCACTGTGAGGCATCCCCTCTTCTTCTTACAACAGTCTGCAAACGTCTGGGGACCGAGGAGACAAGTTTCTCAAGTTTAGAAATAGGAATGCTGCCAATTTGTGTCTAATACAAGCCTTGAACTGTTCAACTGTCTTGGGCCTTCTTTGTTGCGCCTTCCTCTTTATGATGAGGCAAAGGTTCTCTATAGGTGAAAGATCTGGACTGCAGGCTGGCCATTTCAATACCTGGATCCTTTTCCTATGCAGCCATGATGTAATTAATGCTGCACGTGGTCTGGCATTATCATGTTGAAAAAGGCAAGGTCTTCTCTGAACGAGACACCTTCTGGATGGGAGCATACGTTCTTCTAGAACCTGAATATACCTTTCTGCATTGACAGTGCCTTTCCAGATGTGCAAGCTTCCCATGCCACATGCACTCATGCAACCCCATACCATCACAGATGCAGGCTTCTGACTGAACTCAGCGCTGATAACAACTTGGGTCGTCCTTGTCATCATTAGTCCAGATGACATGGCGACCCAGTTTTTCATAAAGAACTTCGACCACAGAACAGTTTTCCATTTTGCCACACTCCATTTTAAATGAGCCCTGGCCCAGAGAAAACGCCTGCGCTTCTGCATCCTGTTTAGAAATGACTTCTTCTTTGTACTGTAATGTTTCAGCTGACAACGGCAGATGGTACGGCGGATTATGTTCACCGACAATGGTTTCTGGAAGTTTTGCTGAGCCCATTCTGTGATTTCCCTTACAGTGGCACTCCTCTTGGCGCTGCAGTGCCGTTTAAGAGCCCAAAGATCACGGGCATCCAGTATGATTTTTTGGCCTTGACCCTTACGCACAGAGATTGTTCCAGATTCTCTGAATCTTTGGATGATGTTATGCACTGTAGATGATGATAACTTCAAAATCTGCAATTTTCCACTGGGAAACACCTTTCTGATATTGTTCCACCATCTTTCTGCGCAACATTGAGAGAATTGGTGATCCTCTACCTATCTTTCCTTCTGAGAGACACTGCCACTCTGAGAAGCTCTTTTTTATACTCAATCATGTTGCCAATGGACCGCATTAGTAGTAATTGGTCTTCCAGATGTTCGTTATAAGTGCAATTAACTTTTCCAGCCTATTATTGCTACCTGTCCCAACTTTTTTTGAGATTTGTTAACACCATGAAATTTAAAATCAACATATTTCCCCTTAAAATGATACAGTTTCTCAGATTAAACTTCTGGCCTGTCATCTATGTTCTATTTGGAATAAAATATTGAAATTTGGCACTTCCACATCATTGCATTCAGTTTTTATTCACAATTTGTTTAGTGTGCCAACCTTTTTTGGAATCCTGTTTGTATATGACTTGCGAGCAAGTTTACCAACTTCTGTCTTTTACTCAGCCAAAGCCAGAGCTCTCCATCAGCCACAGGGTCTCGACAACACATTAACTCACAGTAATAGTAGTTATCAAAGACAGTCTTCACCAGTTACAAACACAAGCTGCATCCATCTCACTTACTCTGTGTATTTTCACTCCAGTTACAGCTGATGGAACTTTCGCAGGAGATTCTGTCCTTAATTGCAAGTTCAGAGAAAGAAAGCATTTCTGATATTGAATAGATTCTCAGAGTGAACCAGGGGAGCAAACTTTATATTTTGTGATTGATCGATGGACTCATGCGAGCTTTCTGTAGGATTGTTCAGTTGAGTTCGGATTCTCAAAGTAGGATCTTGGGACCCCTCAGAGGGCTACCATAGCTCCTCACTCATTTTCCAAACTGTGGCATTCTATTACGGTCACTGATAGCCTGGAGCCTATTTTAGCCGTCACTTGGGCATCACAAGGCCGACACACCCCATCAATCACAATTGCACTTCGGGTGCAATTTGGAACTCGCCTACTGTGCATGTGTTTGGACTGTGGAATTAAACCGGAGAACCCGGAGGAAACACACATAGAACATGCAAACTCCACACAGAACCGCCTGACCTGGGAATTGACCCCACGACCTTCTTACTGTGAGGCAGACATGCGAACCACTATCCAACCCTCTCTTTGGATGATTGTTCTTCCTCCCACTGTTATGGAGCCTTTTCAAGAAAAGTTTGATCCAATTCTGATTGCATTATATAGTCAGGCATGCTAGACTTGGCACTGATACGCTAACATTTGACTGCATTGAGCAAATAATAAATATTAATAAAAGCTAAATTAATTATAATTAACATCTGCCTCAAGATTTTTGTTTTGTATTAAGAATACTTTAACCCAGCCAGTATAAAATTCATTCATTCTCTGAACAGCTTAATCCTAATTAGGGTCACGGGGAGGCTGGCACCTGTCTTAGGCGACTGTAGGTGTGGGCAGAGTACACCCCAAACAGCTTGCCTGGCCAAATACACAGTGCTGGCTATGAAGCAACTCGTGATCAAAGGCAGCAATGGTTCTTTTATATGTCACCATAGACAGAGAGAGACATGGTCATACATTCATTGATTTTCTGAACCGCTTAGTCCTATTTAGGGCCACAGAAATGCTGGCACCCATCCCAGCCAACTCCGGGCGATGGCAGAGTACAATCTGGACAGCTCGTGAGGCCATCGCAGGGCAAAAACAAACTGACAGCTTTGCAGCTCCTCTTGACGAAAGTCAGCAATGGTTCTTTTACATGAACCTCACACTATAGACAGTGAGAGACATGGCCTGCCTTTGATAACCCAGTTAGTGCACTGAGGGGGGACAGCAGTGGCAACCAGTGGATAGTGGGGCTTAAACACCCAACATTGGGATCAGTAATACCTTTACCACCAGGCCACCACTTCCCCTTTCTTCTTCTTCTTCTTCTTCTTCTTTTGAAGATGATGATGATGATGATGATGATGATGATGATGATGATGATGATGATGATGAAGTCCTCAATCCCCACTGCAGAAACAATCCTGAGCACTGCATAACTTACTTCCTCTGTAGTGCACCAGTATACTGTGATGTGGAAGCTGAGTTGGAGAGCACGTGTGCACTGAGAGAGTTCCTCTTTATTGATGAATAATCATACATTACGTACTTTTATTTTATCATCCGGAAATGGCAGGATCAAATCTCTCTGAGCTCATGCATACGGAGGTGGGTAGAACTTCCTGAGATACTGCAATTCCCTATTTTCTTCTTCATTTTTTTTTCTATATAAACTTTAAAAAATATTTATAAATAATAAATATTAATTTTAAAAATGTATTTTTGTTCAGTGGGCAGCATGGCGACATAGTGGTTAGCTCTCTCAGCTCAGGCGTTGGCATGTTCTCTGTGTTTGTGTGGGTTTCTTCCAAGTCCTCCAGTTTCCTTGCACAGTCAAAAGACATGCACATCAGCCTAATGAATTTGTTTCAAATTGACTCCGCGGGTGTGTGTATTAGCCCTATGATGGGCTGGTGAACTGTTTATTGTGTACCCTGCCTTTACGTGGAGTCGGCTGAGATAGGCTCCAGCCTCCATGTAACCCTAGTAGGATTAGAACTGGTTCAAATGAGTGAGAGAATGAATTTGTTCAAATAATAATTTGATGCAAACTTGAAATTTCTTACATTGGTGATTATTTTGATGTCTATTATAGCAAGGAAAAAATAAAAATTAAACTAAAAAAAAAAAAATAATAAAAAAAAAAAATAAATAAATAAAATAAAATAATAATAATAATAATAATAATAATAATAATAATAATAATAATAATAAAATCAGACCCGTCTTAGTCTTTTTTCCCACTTTCCCAGTTTTTTTTTTTTTTTTTTTTTTTTTAAATAAAACTGGGCACCTTATGCTACCAAGATGCCAATAATTTTAAAACCAAAATTCTGAAGAATATCCAAGAAAACCTGTGAAAATTATCAACACTATTACTGATGTCTTCTACACATGTTAAAAATGCAAGAAATACATAAGAAATAGAGATTGAGTAAAAAAACAAAACAAAACAAAAAAAAAAAACATCAACATTATTTTTTTCACCCTTTAAATGAAGTAACTTTCATCCAACCATTAAATAGTGATGTGCCTTCGTGTGCGATTCAGCCGTTAAGAAAACAGTCCGGTTGACAACCTGAACAGATCACGATCTTCACAAACACCCGTCCCTTGAGACCGGGGCTAACATACAAGAGGAGCTCAAGTTCACGAGTAACAAAGCGTATGGACGCAGGCCACCTGCTGCTCGCTGAACAATGATGGCTGCCGCGTCTTCAGGTCACAAAGACAACACGCTAAAAGGTTTGGCACAACCGGAGCTGCAACATGAGGCCCAGCGCAGAACAAAGCAAAATCTTTCCTATGTTGAATAATGCAGGATCATTCAAAAGAGTACGCGTGAAGCAAAGGAGGCTTCTGTCTGCTCGCGCGACTGATATGTACAAAAATTAATGAAGAGTAGGAGAAAGGATCATTAACAGGGAAAGACGTTCGTCATTTATAGTAGCAAGATTTTTCTTCTGGTGGATGCAAATTTCATAGCGTTTCTTTTTTAGGCACTGTGCTGTCAGAATATTTTAGAATTAAAGACAGGCACTACAGACTGAAATATCAAAAATATGTCAAATAAAAATAAAATAGTTCTAATTTTTTCTGGATTTTTAATCACAAAAAATATAAATAAGGAGCAGATACTCAACAATGCATTGGTTTGGAAAGATAGTCAATATATATAGACAGTGAGCAACATGGCCAGCCTTTGATAACCTAGTTAGGTGCACTTGGGGAATGGGGGGGGGGTGTAAGTGACAACCCATTGAGAGTGGGACTTGAGCCCCCAACATTGATATCAGTGATCTTTACCACCATGCCACCGCTGCCCGAGAGATATAGTAGCCTTTGATAACCCAGTTAGCTGCACTGGGGTGGCAGTGACAACCTGCCGAAACGGGGATTGAACCCCCAACCTTAGAATCAGTGATCCAGCACCTTTACCTCCCAGCCACCGCTGCATTTTTGTTACATGATATCATCATTGATGTTTAGTACAGTGGTACCTCACTTTACGAAAGTCTCACCAAACAAAAAATGCAGCTTATGAAACGCATTTTCATAAAATGTTTTTCTCGAGATGCAAAACAAGTAAACGTTACAAAAGGGCCATCTTAAAATTTAAAACGCACCATTCAAACATTCAAACAATGCACGAGCTGCTCTCCCATCAATGACGTTCAAACATCCCGCCCCGCTGGCCTCCCATTGGCTAGGAGAGATGATGCAGCTACCTCCCATTGCCTATCTCCAAACATCCCTCTCCACTGGCCTTCCATTGGCTCAGAGGGATGATGCAGCTCCCTCTTATTGGCTATCTCCCAACATCCCGCCCCACTGACCTCACATTGGCTAGGAGGGATGATGCAGCTCCATCCCATTGGCTATTATGTTACATATTATTATGTTATATATTACATCTACCATGATGCTTTCCGTGTAAAGGACAGAGTTACTGTTGATTTATGCTTTATTTCTTGACTCAGGCTTTTAACCTTCCATAAACATTTGTAAGATTATAACTCTGCTAAGAAAACATGGTCAACACACACGTGCACACATGTGCATGCACACACACACACACACGCACACATACGCATACACGCATGCACGTGCGCGCATGTGTGATTTCCAGTGCGAGTGAGAAGAAGAAACGGGCTCGAGTGATATCGCAAAGGAATCTGGCCAAACCCGTCTACCATCGGTACGATATTGAAGCAGAAGGAGGTCTTAAAAGGTATGCTTTTATAATTTTTAAAGGGTTTAGGGGGTAGTATTGGGAGCCTTGGAACGAATCATGCGTTTTACATGTAAAATGTGGTTCAATTTATGAAAAATGCAGTTTACGAAAAAGGCACTGGGATGGATTCATTTCATAAAGTGAGGTACCATTGTATTTCAAAGTCATCTTTAAATGAATATTTTCTGAACATTTTGGCGTGTACCTACTGTGTCAGCCATGTTTGTTTTTGTTTACGACATGCAAATCAGTTTTCGTCGGTGTGCTGTATCACATTGCATTATGCACGTGAAATACATACGCGACCGTTTCATCGTTCGTGGGTTTCAAAAGATCGCCGACTTATTGAGGCTTGGTGTATTTTTTTGGACTGTGAGAGGAACCTGGACTACCCAGAATAAACTCACTCAAGCATGCAGAGAAGATGCAAACTCCATAAAGAAAAATGTTCAGGTCCAAGAATCGAACCCAGGCTTTCTTGCCTTTCATTGTTGGCTGCCCCTTTAATAGCCAGACTTTATGCTCTTGCATCTCTTTCTCCTTGTAACATGTATCCTTTTTTCTTGCACGTACAGGTAAACCCAATACAGCACCACATAACGTTCTTCACCTGAGGGGTACCCTAGAGGGCACTGCATAATGTTTCCTTCTACATACGAGCAAACCAGAAGGCATATCATCTGATATACGTTCCAGCATGATGCAAAGGTATAAAAGGACAGTTAAAAAAAAAAAAAAGGTTTCCTTGCACAAAGGGAAACCCTGTAGCGCACTGCATCTTCTCCTTTGGAAGGACAGGCTTGATGGCACTTCATGTTTTCTAGTCCACGGTGCACTAGAGTGCATTTTATCACTTTTTGTTTCATTTTAAGGACAGACATTTGGGCACTTTGTTGTGATTTACAGTCTCTGCCACAGGGACACCCTAGAGGGCACTTTAAAAAAATGTACTTTGTAATGATACTGAGAAACCACAAAGCTCTGTATTGTGGAAACTTTCCAGGGCCCCTGCCTGTTACACAGCAATGACTTTTTTTTATTAGTAATATTTTTCTCAGTATCACTAGTCAGTATCATTAGGTACAAAAGGAAAAAAAAATACATAAACATCTACTATCACGCTAAATGCTCCGCTATCTTAATCTACCATTCAAGACATCAAATATAAATGCATGCTGGGAAGGAGAAAGGACTCTTGAGTCTTTCATCACACCTACTGTGCTACGCTCATAAACCACGGCTTTGAGGCAGAGGAATGCATGACATTCAAAACTGTTTAGTCCTCTCTCAGCATATCTGATTCCCCTGCTGGCGTGCTCCACCAGAGACTCTCTGGACCTGCCCGTCTGATTCCTGCGTCCTTTTTCTGCTAGCCCTTGTGTGGACGTAGAGAAGTCTTTACATAAGCAAACAGACTATTTTTGGGAGGTGCTGACAGGAGAAGGGCTACTAAATATCAGAGCTCTGTTCACTCAGCAGTCCCGAGCAACGGAGAGACGGATTAATGGAGGAAATATAGCTGCAGCAGCAGATCCGAATGCACCGCTGCAACATTACCCAGGATGGAATGGCCAGCTGTCACATATACAATGTTAACTGGGCTCTTCACAAAGGAAAATATTATATCAGATTGAGATAAAGTGTGTCAATGAACGATGCAGTCGAAGATGAAGCCGAACATAGGAAAAGAAGACCAGTGATTACTCTGGCTACTACGGGTTTAGACTGGGGCACAATGTCCATAATAACCACGATTTGAGTGAATTGTGATGAGTGTGGCTGGTCGTGGGATCTAATCGTGATGGGTTCAAGAGTACTGAACGGATTCGTAATGATTACACTGATCATTACAAAATTTTTGCCAGTGGTGGCCTGGTGGTAAAGGTGCTGGAATGCCAGTCATAAGGTTGAAGGTTCAAGCCCCACTCTCAACGGTTGTCACTGCTGTCCCCCCCAGTGCACTAACTGGGTTATCAAAGGCCGGCTGTCTCTCACTGTCTATGGTGGGAGGTTCACTTAAAGAAATATTGCTGACTTTTGACAAGAGTAGCTGCATATCCGTTAGCATGTTTCTGGCCTGCGATAGCCTGGCGAACTGTCCAGGGTGTACTCTGCCCTTACCCAGAGTTGGGTGGGATGGGCACCAGCCTCCCTGCAGCCCTAATTAGGATTAAGTGGTTCAGAAAATAAATGAATTAGTGGATAACCTATCAGCAAAAAAATCCAGTTTGCAGAAGATATAGCATAACAGGACTATTTACCGACATTGTGCCAGCTAGTGGTGAATAATTCTGTTAGTATATAATACATGGAAGCACAAAAGTAAAATAAAATGCAATTTTTATCGACACCCCCCCCCCCCACACACACACACACACACACACAGACAATTCTATGTATATAGGCAACATTTTGTTGAATTTTTGAACTTTTTCAACCAGGCTCGACTGAAAGCCGAGACCAAAGTGCGCGAAGTAATTATCCGAGACATGCTCTTTGCTGACAATGCCGCCATCAGTTCACATAGAGCAAGAAAGAACTTCAGTAACTCATGGACAGATTTTTCGAGGCCTGCAAGGACTTTGGCCTGACCATCAGCCTGAAAAAGACCTGTGCAAAGATGTGCTGAGTCAAGGCCTGGAAACTCCACCAACTATCCTTATTGATGACCACAAACTCCACGTCATACACCAATTCACTTACCTGGGATCCACTATCAACAACAACCTGTCCCTTGATCAACAAGCGCTTTGGCATGGCTGCTACTACCCTTGGACTCCTCACCACTCGCATCTGGGAGAATCCAAAGCTGACAATTCCAACCAAGAATGCTAATGTACAATGCCTGTGTTGTCAGCACTCTCCTCTACGGACAGAGACACACGGACAACATACTCTAAACAGGAGCGCAAACTCAACAGTTTTCACATGCGCTACATCTGTCGTATCCTTGGCATCCAATGGAATGACAAGACACCCTCTACCAAAGTTCTTGAATGCACTGGTCTCCCAACCGTGTACACGCTGCTCAGACAATGCAGGCTGCAATGGCTCGACCATGTGCACCTGATGGAGGATGGACGTATTCCCAAGGACATCCTCTACGGTGAACTTGCCTTAGGCAAGAGAACCATTGGCTGCCCTCAACTGCTCTTCAAGGATGTCTGTAAGCCTGACATGAAAGCCCTGGATATCAACACAGAGAACTGCGAAGATTCAGCAGTTGATTGCGGCGAACGGCGCAAAGTCCTTCGCAAACAATTGGAGTTCGGCGACATAAAGATCCAGAGCATAACAAACAATAAGAAATCCAAGCAGAAGGCGCACACCAATGCAGCCACCCCAACTAACCACACTTGGAGCCAAAGTGGACAAGATTGCCACACCCGCATTGGTCTCATCAGCCACATGCGGCACTGTCACTGAGGCAAAACCAGATTTTCTCGAGGCTGGGTCAATTTCCATAGTCGACATTGACTGACGGAGGCCTACTACTACTACTACTAATGTTGAATTTTTAAGATTTTCGAATCCATCACCACCACTTATCTAATGGCAATGATGCAATAAATCAGTTATCCCATAACAAAGATGCAATATTAAGAATCATTTAATGGGTTTCGACCAAGAAAGGAGATAAACCCTTAAAGGGGTAATGTTGATTATCCCATGATACCTTATCAATCAGAAAGTGACATTCAAAAACTCTGTAATACAACAGTAAATTCCAGTCCAGTAATTTGATTAGTCGAGCCATTTTCAAAGTGCACCTATCAGGGCCTTGCAAGTCTATCACTGACACAAATGTGATACGCATCTCCATCCATTGTCAACAATCCAACATATTTAAAATACTGTACATATTAAAGCAAATACTAATACAAAAACATTATAATTAACCCCACTTGTGTTTTAACTCTACACTTTCAGTATGTAGGTTAACTCAGCAGTGAGCAAAAAAAAAAAAAAAAAAAAAAAAAAAAAAAAAAATCAGTGGGGCTGCTTTTATGAGTCATAAGAAAACCAAAAGATAATAAATGAAACCGGGATGAATTCGAGTGGTACGGCTCCAGCTCAAATCAGAATTGGCCACTGATAGGGTAAATATTGCAAAAAAACCTAAATAGTTTACAGAGGAAGAATCAATTTATAAAAGCGTCATTTAAACTTTAGTGGGAACCATTCAAAAGAAAAAAAAAAAAGAAAAAAAATGCATGAAGCCATTATTAATTTTATAATAATAATTAAAAAAAAATCTATTTTATTATGATGGGCGTCAGCCTCCCCATGACCCAAATTAGGACTAAGTGGTTCAGAAAATGAGTAAATGAATATTTTATTACTTTTACAAATGATACCTCCTAATTTTACCCCAAGCTAAAATGGCACATGGTGGCATGGTGGCAGTTAGTAGTGAGCACATTCGCCTCACAGCAAGAAAGTTCTGGGTTCTATTTCCATGCACAGGGAGTTTCTGTGTAGATTTTGTATGTTCTCCCTGTGCTTATGAGGGTTTCCTCAAGGTACTCTGGTTTCCTCCTACAATCCAAAACCATATACAGTAAGCTGATTGGCTGTTCCATACTGCAGCTAGGTGTGATAGTGTGTGTAAATGCCTCTATTTGAATATGCCCTGCAATGACCTATTGAGCTGTTTCCTTCACCCACAGTCAGTCAAGATGGGCTTCAACCTCTCTGCAAACCTAAGCTTAAGTGGCTAAGAAAATTAATGAATGAATGGAAGCACAGTCAGGGTGCAAACCTCTGCCATGCTACACAAATAAATAATACAAATTACATCGCAAAATCTGCTGTTATTTCAAACTTTACATTCTATCTCACAATGCAATAGAATTTTTAACAAAAATAAATAAATAAATAAATTTAAAAAATACTGGTCTGTGGTCAGTGATGGCCCGGTGGTAAAGATGCTGGATCACTGATCCTAAGGTTGAGGGTTCAAGCCCCACTCTCAACAGGTTGTTATTGTCCTCCCAGTGCAGCTCACTGCCGTCTCTCACTGTCTATGATGGGAGGTTCCTATAAAAGAACCATTGCTGACCTTTGACAAGAGTAGCTGCAAAGCTGTCAGCATTTTTCCACCTTGCAATGGCCTGGCAAGCTGTCCAGGGCGTACTCTGCCCTCACCTGGAGTTGGCTGAGATGGGCACTAGCTTCCCTGTGACCCTAATTAGGATTAAACGGTTACAGAAAATGAATGAACAAAAAAAAATAAATAAATAAATTCTGAAGCTCATATTTGATCTGGTTCATCATCAAACTATAATGAAATGTTTCGGGTCACACTCCACCTCTCAAAAAAAAAAAAAAAAAAAAAAAAAAAAAAATCTGTTCAAATAATATATTTTTTCTTTTTTTTTTTTTTTTTTTTTTTTTTTTTAAATCAGAGCGATGTACAAATGAGGCCCCACAAACACACACACCCATCCACACCCACACACCATATATAAAAGATAGTGGAGCCAGTGGTGTAGTGGTTAGAGTGTTGGGCTCATGATTGGGAGGTTGTAAATTCAAATCCCACTGAGACCCTCACTGTGCTAAGACCCCTGGGCAAGGTCTCAACCACAAGTGTGCCTCTGTTCACCCAGCAGTATAAATGGGTACCAGTAAAAATATTCTGGGACGGGAACCTGCAATGGACTAGCATCCCATCCAGGAGGAGTGCAACTCCTGATTGCTTCACGCCCCGGAAACCAGGGATAAGCACCGGCTTGATGAGCCGCTAAGCTCGGGTATAAAAACCCAAACAGTTAATCAAAAAAAAAAAAAATATATATATATATATATATATATATATATATATATATATATATATATAATGCAAATCAAGGCTGCAAAGCCGTCAGTGTGTTTCTTCCCTTGCTAAAAGGGTTGTGACAGGAAGGGCGTCCGACGTAAAAACCTCTGCCAAATCAAAAGTGCGAATCAGATGATCCGCTGTGGCGACTCCTGAGTAAAAAAGGGAAAAAGCCGAAAGGAAAACAGACAGATAATGCAAATCAAGGATTTTTTTTTTCATGAATAGTTTGTGTCCAGTAGATATTTTCAGCACTTAATTTGTCTGAATTTGCCACATATAATCACATATCTTAGCTTCAAATGCCCTGATGCACCTTGAGGTTCAAACAGATGCCTTGTGAAATTTTATAAATTAGAAAAATAAATAAATAAATAAATAAATAAATAAACAAATAAATAAATACCCCACTTGTTTGTATTAATTTACATTACGTACATTAACAGCAGAATCTGGTTTGGGATGTATTTACATTCTATTGTGTATACAATGAGGATCGGCATAAACGAATGAATGCATGAGTGCACGTGCACACACACACATACACACACACACACACACACACACACACACACACACACACACACACACACTCCTGAAAAGCTAAATTGGGAGGAGGGGAAAGTAGAATAAAGAAGGTATCTGTTCTCCTCCAGGTCATCCGTGCTCTGTTTAAACAGGCTGGAATTTGAGATGTGAGAACAAATATCAGCTCAGTCGGAACACTGCAGTCTGGTTATCATGTTAGCCAACTGTATAAAAAGGAAATTGATTCACTATAAAACATCCTCGAACAAAACTTTATTTAACATTTACTTAACAAGTCACACTTACATTTTGGAATAAATGTAGTCATGAACGTCTCATTGGTATCTTGTATTAATCCTTTCATACATCTATTCTTTCACTTTTTGAATGAATAATGGAGCCTTTCTTAGCCAACTCTGGGTTAAGGAGAGGAACACCCTAAATATCTCACCAGTCCATCGCCGGGCTAACACACCCGGAGGAACCCAGGGCAAGCATTGAGAGAACATGCAAACATGCAAATCACTACTCCATTGTGAGACCGGAGAGGAATTTTAAATCGATTTCAATATATATATATATATATATTTTATAAAATATAAACGGTTTTGACGTGAATTGTATGTATATATATATATATATATATATATACTGGGGGGACAGTGACAACCTGTTGATAGTTGGACTTGAACCCCCAACCTTAGGATCAATGGTTCAGCATCCCACCACCAGATCACCACTGTCGATGTTTATATGAGTGCCTTAAGTTAACCATGAAGGGGGAAATGTTTTCAGTCATTTGCTGAATCCTACAACTAGGCTCACGTGGGCAAAGGCGGGGTAAAACCTCAACAGTTTGCCAAATCATCAAAGTTCCAAGACACACACACACACACACACACACACACACACACACACACACACACACACACACACACACACATACAACCAGACACACACACACACAACCAGACACACTCAAGCTCACAGTAGGGATAATTTGGAACAGCCAATTAGTCTACTGTGCATGCCTTTGGACTGTGGGAAGAAACCACAAAAGGCATGGAGAGAATGTGCAAACTACACACAGAAACATCTGTGCCCGGAACTGCAGTGAACCCAGAACCTTCTTGTTGTGAGGCTGACATGCTAACCACTGCTATACTTGTGATATGACAATTTTTATTAAGTATGGAAAAATATTACAAATTCACTTAGTACAGAAGAAACTCAAAAAAGCTTTGTGAGGGTGACTATAAACTGTGTAGTTGCTTCAACATATAAAACACATCTACACCTATACGTACTGGAGTAAATCCAGTGACACTTAAAATAATTTTCAATATTTCTGAATAAATATCATGTAAAACCTCAGAATTTCACACAGCTTTCAAACACCACTGCAGGTCATGTCTGTAAATCAAATCAAGATCATGACGAATCCACCAAGTTTACTTGAGATCATCATTAATCGAATCCACCAAGTTCCCTCGATATTATCACAAACCCATCAAGTTCCCTTGAGATCATCACGAACCCACCAACTTCCCTCGAGATCATCATGAATCCACCAAGTTCCCTGGAGATCATTACTAATCGAATCCACCAAGTTCAATCGAGATCATCACGAATCCACCGAGTTTCCTTGAGATCATCACTAATCGAAACCACCAAGTTCCCTTGAGATCATCACGAATCTATCAAGTTTTCTCAAGATCATCACAAGTCCACAAAGTTCTCTCAAAATTTGATTCCCCCCCGCCCACGCTCCTCAAGATTCTCCCAAAGTGCGGACATCATGCCCCAGTGCAAACCCTGGGTTATGAACTTCTGAGGTTCTAACAATGGCATGAGCACCGTGAAGCTTCGATAAAATATGATGTCCTCATTTGAAGACGGACAGGTCTTAAAAGGACATGCCTGTTGTGTGACGGATGTGACAAGGGCTTTAGGTAAGTATATGAAATATCAAAGTTTTATTTTTAAAAAGTTTTCAAATTATTAGTCTGGCACAAATTCTATATTATTTTAAAGGTCTCTAAAGGTGCTAATAGACTCAAGAGCTTATTTAGGAGACTGCGATACAGTGTTCATGATACTGTTCCACAGTGTAAAAGAGAACCTTTATTTGAAAGAAGAATGAAAGACGAGACAAAAAGCTTGTTCGGTATCTTCAGAGAGCAAATTGCCCCCCGGTTGCTATGGCACCTTAGCAGAAGCAATCAGGCATGAATTATTCCACAATGTTGAAATGTGAGTCAGGCCACAGCCTGCATATTAATGTATGATACACCCGATAATAATCCTCAAGTAGGCACGATTGTATAGTACATCATTTCTCTGTGTAATCCTACATATTCATTTTTATGGACAATTGCAGTTCCAGGAATAGCATCCTTTTTATTATTTTTTTAACGCCTCAATTATCCCCGCCCCCCCCCTTCTTCTCCCTCCTTCAAAATGTTTCTCCTTCCCTTCCTCCCTCCTTCAAGGCCGAATCGTTCGTTCTCTTGTTGGCAGGGACATGAGAAAGCAGCTGGGTCTTTGTGTTTGGAGTGTCCACAGGTAATCAACAGTGCATCCTCTTACCCGTAGCCCTTCAGCTCAGCCAAATGATTGAATGCATTAACGCTGAATGGCAAACCATTGCTTATGTATCTCACACAAACAAGCCCATTCGCACCATTATCTTTCTCCATCGCGACCCCACAGATATTTCTGTCTAAATCTGTACAAAAACAGATACATTTGTCTCGAAACCTTTATCAAAAGAAAATGAGGACGTTACGTGGATATTTTGGAGTCATGCTACATTTGATGGTGTCCCTCTGAGATCCATTTCTCAGAAAAAGCAAAAGGATATTTGGGATTCATTAGGTATAAAATTGGACTAGCGTGCATTCTAGGTTTAAGTGCTCCATCACCAACACCCACCAAAATGAAAATGGTTTCCTTTAACCTTGATATAGATGTGATCTTGCCTATGCTTACAGCATGCAAATACCCGATATAAAGATATCCGGTCTATCATGAACAAGCCAGCCAGCTTCATATATCTTTTAAAGTAATGCTAAATTTACAGAAGTACAAATAATAACATACAACCACTGATGGTTCACGTGCCGCTGAAAGAGCTAATGCCTTCATTATTTCCTAGAACAAATACCCATTGCAGGGTTGCATAGTGGTGTAATGGTTAGCACATCTGCCTCTCAGCAAAAGGACACTGGATTCGATTCCCAGATTTGGATTTTTTTCAGGTAGAGTTTGCGTGTTCTTCCTATGCCTATGTGGGTTTTCGCCCATATTATAAAGCCATGTAGGTAGACGACACTATCTAGGCAACTCGCTCTGGCAGGTATACCTTTGAGCTCTAGTTGATCTCTGCAAATGATCCAGAATGCAGTTGCAATACTTGTTTTCAACCTTTCCAAAATCGCTTCCCAAACGACAGCCACGATCTCTCCACTGGCTTCATGTAGCTGCTCGCATTCGATTTAAAACACTAATACTTGCCTACAAAGCAAAAAATGGACCTGTACCTTCCTACCTCAAAGCACTTATCACACCTCGCGCTACATCATATTCTCTCAGATCCTCTAGCACTGTGAGACTGATCTTTCCCTCTACTAAGGGACAAGGGGAAATGCATCTAAATTCTTCTCTGTTCTGGCTCCAAGGTGGTGGAATGAATTTTCTCTGAACATCCGAACAGCTGAATCACTGAGTATCTTCAAACGGCAGCTGAAAACTTACCTTTTTCAGCAGTATTCAGATTAAGCGCTATGCTGTATACATACACCACACACACACACACACACACACACACACACACACACACACACACACAAGAGAACAAAAAACAAAACATGAACCCACACAACACCGACCACCTCAGTTTGACTGATGGTATACTTAGTCTGTGTTCTAATAAACCAGTATAAGAGTATATTCATGGATAAAGACTGTCAAGCACTTTTGTAAGTCACTCAGGATAAGAGCGTATGCTTAATGTTGTAAATGTAAATGTAAGTGTTGGCTGAGATTGGCACAGCCTCCCCAGGACCATAGTAGGAGGGAAATGTTTGACAAACGAGTGATGTGAGAGTGATGGTAGTGTAACGGTTAGCATGATCATCTCATTACAAGCAGATCCTGGGTTCAAATCTCACTGTCTGGGTAATTTCTGAGTGGAGTTCGCTTGCTCATGTGGGTTCCCTCTGGGTATTCTGGCTCCTCCAACAGTCCAAAGACTTATGCATTAAGTCAGCAGATGACTGTAAATTGCCCATAGATATACACTTGATTGTGATGTGTCTTCCTGTGATAGTCTGGCTACCTGTTCAGGGTGTAACCTAAACCTCTCTTCTAAAGTAATTTGGGATAGCTTTAAACTTCCCAAAGATAATAAATGATAAGAAATACAGGTAAAGAATGGATAAGAAACTCTAAAGGTTTTTTGTTTTGTTTTGTTTTGTTTTTGTTTTTTAAGCCTATTTTGGCAAAATTGGCGTCAGTGGTGTAGTGGTTAGGGTGCTGCACTCATGATCAGGAGGTTGTGTGTTCAAATCCCAGTTAGACCCCCACTGTGCTAAGACCCTTGGGCAAGGTCTTAACCACAAATGTGCCTCTGTTCACCCAGCAGTATAAATGGGTACCAGTAAAAATATACTGGGAAGGTAACCTGCGATGGACTAGCGTCCCATCCAGGAGGAATTGAACTCCTGGTCACTTCATGCTACGGAAACCGGGAATAAGCACTGGCCTGATGAGCCACTATGTCTCGGGTGTAAAAAGCCCAATGGACTTTATCTATTTAGGCAAAAGATATTTCTTTTCTTAAGGTCGCACATTTTGCCATTTACTCATTCATGGACTGACTTTCTCTGGTTTTCACATCATGTCTGTAAATGTCAAAGGAAATACCAGGCTTGCTACCAGCCTTCCACAGACCCTCTGTATATATATGGAAAATTATGTTATTTATTTTTAATTTACATACAGGGTAGCACAGTGGTTAGCACATCTGCCTCACAAACAAAAAAGGTTCGGTTCCTGGGTTTGAGTGTTTCTGTCTGGAGTTTGCATGTTCTCCCTGTGCTTGTGTGGGGTACTCTGGTTTCCTCCCACAGTCCAAAAGAAATGCACAGTAGTCTAATTGATGGCTCAATATAACCCCTAGGTGTGGGTTTGAGGATGATTGTGAATGAATTCCCTCGTAAACCAGTCACTTCATGATTGTGGTTTGTTGTGCTTCCAGGCATGTTTTTCCTCACCACTGTTGTCCAGAGTGGTTAGTTGCCTTTCTGTCACCAATTTGCCTATTCTGCCCTTTGTTCTGTGGTGGATGTAGTAGTCTCCAGCTTTTTTTTTTCTTTTCTTCTGTTCGTCACATTGTTTGTGAACAAATTTCTGACCACACCCATGCAATGTTTTTCATCAAACTTGGTGGAGACGCTACACGACATAAGTCCCAGAGTTCATCTTGTCTTGGAATATCTAGGTCAAAAAGTGAAGGTTTGAACAAGGTCACTAAGTTTTAGAACAAGAATTTTGCCATGATAAAATTGAAATTGTTCATATCTAATAAACAAAGTGACACTGATCCATAGATACATTGAGGGACAGATTTGAAACCATAGTTTGAAATGGTATAGTAGTTTTTGACCTTGAGTGACTTTGACAGGTAAAACTAAAGGTTGCAGGATTTTGCCCTTCTGTAATCTTGAAACTAATGCCAGTAGATATTCTGATACGAAAGAACGCAGAAAGAAACCCTGTACGAAAGTTTAAATGGGGGGGGGGTACTTCTTGCCTGCAGTGACCCTCAAAGGTCAAATCCCAGCCCTGTCATTTCGAGCACATGGGTAATTACAATCACGACAGATACAGAACCTATCTGCCACATTATCCATGCTGTATGGTGGAAGTGCCTTGCACTCCCAGCTCCCGTCTAGTTATAGTTCCCGTTTACCAAAAGTACACGTCATAAATGTGTATTTAGGTTTAGTGCAGGTATCTTTCAAACAAACTATAGGCAGGTGAAATGCATCGCAACGAATACTACAATAATAATTTTTCATAATTACCGATATTAAAGGCTGCATGAGTAAGTGTTATGATGTCCTGATAAGCTCTTTAGAGTGTTTATCCAGTGTCGGCTGAGATAGACTCTGGCCTCTCTGTGACCCTAAAATAATTAAACAGTTTGGCAAATGAGTGAGTGAGTGTCTGACAAATATTAGGGACCAAAACTGCTAATTCCAAAGTCTTACTCATGGACTTGCCAGACCATCACAGGGCCAACACACACAACCATTCACAATCACATCCTCAACTAGGGGCAATGTGGAGAAGCCAGGTAGCCGAAAACGCTTGTATGCAGTTTTTGGGAGGAAAATTGTAGCACCCAGAGGAAATCCACATGAACTTCACAAAGAAATTAGCTCACTAAGCTAAACCCGAGACTAAAACCCAGGACCCTCTTGCTGCAAGGTGGACATGCGATGCACTGCATCAATGTACCACCCACCGTCTCATTTTACTTTTTTTTTTTTTAATGAGTACATAATGATCCAGTGGGGCCGGTGGTGTTGTGGTTATTGTGCTGGGCTCATGAGGAGGAACCTCATCAGGAGGTTGGGTGTTCAAATCCCAGTTAGACCCCCACTGTGTAAAAAAAACCCTAGAAAAGGTCTTAACCACGTGTTTTCCTTTGTTCACCCAGCAGTATAAATCTTCTTTTCCTTCCGGCTTTTCCCTTCAGGGATCGCCACAGCAAATCATTTGCCTCTATCTCACCCTATCCTCTGCATCTTCTTCTCTGACACCAATCACCTTCATGTCCTCCTTCACCACATCCATAAATCTCCTCTTTGGTCTTTCTCTAGGCCTTCTGCCTGGTAGTGCCAACCCCAGCATACACAGCTACTACCAATATATTGACTATCCTTTCTCTGTACATGTCCAAACCATCTCAATCCAGCCTCTCGGACTTTGTCTCCAAAACATCTTACATGTGCTGTCCCTCTGATGTACTCATTCCTGATCCTATCCATTGTCATTACTCCCAAAGAGAACCTCAACATTTTCACCCACAGTATAAATGGGTACCAGTAAAAAAAATAAATAAATAATAATGTCAATGTAACCACAATTGACGAGCATCCCATCCAGGAGGAGTTGAACTCCTGGTAGCTTCATGCTACAGAAACCAGGAATAAGCACCAGCCTGATGAACCACCAGAGTCTGGTAGAAAAAGCCCAACAGACTACATAGTGATCCATTTTAACAGTACATCAGTAACTCACTCGCAGTGATGTTTAATCTATCTGGTAATTGCAGACGCGCATCTCAGTCGAGATTGTTTATTAGCAAATAGCAAAGAAGAAATACAGGGCAGTGGTGGTCTAGTGGTATAGCGTGCTGGATCGCTGATCCAAAAGGTTGGGGGTTCAAGTCCCACTCTCCACAAGGTTGTCACTGTCCCCCCCAGTGCGGCTAACTGGGTTATCAAAGGCGGGCCATGTCTCTCACTGTCTATGGTGTGAGGCATGTAAAAGAACCATTGCTGACTTTCGTAAAGTGTAGCTGCAAAGTCGTCAGCGTGTTTCTGTCCCTTGCTGAAAAGGGTTGTGACAGGAAGGGCATCCGACGTAAAAACCTCTGCCAAATCAAACGTGCAAATCAGATGATTCGCTGTGGCGACTCCTGAATAAAAGGGAAAAAGCCGAAAGGAAGACAGACAGCAAAGAAGAAATACAGGAGAGTCTAGCAGAACTTGTTGTTGTACAGACAAAAAAAATGCTCACATTTTTCTTTTCTAAACCTAAGCATGTATAAACACGGCGTACAAGGACGAATGGTAATGATCCAGAAACCGAGGATCATCTGACCCATCTCTGTCTGTGAGCTAATGATAACTGAAGTAAAAGAGGCCCAGAACAAAAACAGAGGACAGGCATGCTTGACTCATCAATGTTTTTTTTGTTTTTTTTCCCTTCAATGGACAGCGGACCTTTATCGGCACACTCGTGGTTATAGTCTTCTGTCAGCACCTCTTAAAATCACCAGCTCATAAACAAACATTTACGTCAGATGTTCTTCCACTGAACAGTCTGCACAGATTTACTAAACATGGCTGGAGACCAAGAGTGCTTCAGTCATTTATGTATTCAGAGTAGACGACTTAAGTTCAAAACTTATGTCAATATTTATGAGGAAAAATTTACTCATTTTCAGAGGTGGAGCCATAAATCCAAAATATTTGGAAGAACGTTCCATGTATTTAGAATAAGATAATGTAGCTATTTGAGAGATTATTTTAATTATTACAGTTCACAACAATTGTAGTATATGACTGTCTAGATCTAGACCAGAACTTGTAAAGGTAATACATGCCTTGAATTTCTAAAAAAAAAAAAAAAAAAAAATCTTTATTTTATTCCTCCATTCATTTTCCAATCAGATTAATTCAAATTAGAGTCACAGCAAAGGCTGGCACCCATCTCAGCCATCTCTGCACAAAGGCAAGTACACCCTGAACTGCTTGCCAGGACATCACAGATACACAGACAGCCATTCACCATCACATCAAGGGGAGATTTGGAACAGCCATTTAGTCTACTGTAGTTGTGTTTTGGGCTATGGGAGGAAACCAGAGTACTCAGAGGAATCCCACACAAACACAGTAAAAACACTCAAGCTCCACACAGAAACACCCTGACAACAGCATTTGAACCTGTGAGCTTCATGCTGTGAGGTTAGCATGGTAATCACTACACCACTGTGCTGCCCTATTTAGCTATTTATATATTTATGTGTGTTTCCTGTCAGCAAGAAGGTCCTGGGTTCAATTCCCAGTTCGGACGTTTCTGTGCAGAGTTTGCATGTTTGCCCTGCGCTTGCATGAGTTTCCTCCAGGTACTCCGGTTTCCTCCCACTGCCCAAAACATGCACATGAGGTTCATTAGCAGTTTTAAATCTTCTGCAGGCGTGAGTGTGAGTATGAATGGTTGTGTGAGTGTTGGCACTGCGATGGCCTGGCGAGCTGCCCATGATGTACCCTGCCCTCACCCAGAGTCAGCTGAGATGGGCGCCAGCCTCCTCGTGACCGTAATTGAGATTAAGCAAACTTTTGACAATCAAGACAAGTAAAACTAAAGTGCAAATAATGAAAATGGAAATATGAGTAGGCATGCTGAATTGGTTATGGTCATCATGCCTGCCAGCCCTCTGGTGCACTCTGGGAAATGAAGTCCTGTCCTGACAACAAATATAAAGTATCATAAAGGAAGATCTGTTTAATCCACGCCTAACAAAAAGGCATGGGTGACATGTTGTTGTTGAGGTTATCATGCATGCCTCACAATGAAAAGGTCCTGGGTTCAAGTCCCAGGCATGGGTGTTTCTGTGTCAAATTTTCATGTTACTCCATGCTTGCATGGGCTTCCTCCAAGTACTCTAGTGTCCTCCCAAAAGTCCAGATATATACACCTTAGATTAATGGGCTGTGAGTGTTTTGGCCCTATGATCATCTGGAGAGCTGTTTTAGCCGTGACGCTTAATAAGACTTACTTGGGCAAATGATTAATTGATTCAGTGAGAACTGAACATGGTCAAGTGAACAGAGGATGAGCTAGACCAATGATTAGGGAGATGATGTGTTATGGAGTGCATAGGGCATGCCAAGACATGATCATTCACTACAGGTGAAGTCTGAGGTCATGACACTCCACCTTTTCCACTGGAGTTCAGTTTCCGTGCTGACAGAATATAATTACAGCAGTGCACAGATTCTGTCACGCCCACTACTTTGGAGACTTCCTCAGCCACATGAAGGCCCTCCCTTAGTGGCACACCTACTGTATTTTCTGGACTATAAGTCACACTTTTTTTCATACTTTGGCTGAAGGTGCAACTTAGAATCCAGAGCGACTTATATGTGAAATTATTATGCATACAATAATTCTGTTTGTCATAATAATAACACATAATTTCACATGTGTGTTATTTTTATACTCACAACCACAAGAGGGCACTCTATGCTTGAGTACCAATACCTGCTCATCCACCACTGAAGAAATGACCCAAAAAGAAAATCCTATTCTGTGGATTACAAACTGTAAGTAGTGAAATATGCAGTGGAAAATAGTAACCGAGCAGTAGAAAGGAAGTTTGGATCGAATGAGAAACTTGTGAGGGACTGGAGAAAAGCAGAGATTATTATTACTGCAATGAAGAAAACAACAACAAAAAAGCTAATCGTGGGATAAAAGCTAGATGGCCACAGCTAGAGGAATGAGCTCACAGAGGGGTGCTTGAGCAATGTGCTGCAGGGGGAGGCTTGTCAACAGTGCAGTTGTGTCTCCATGTCCAGGTAATGTAATTATTACATAAAATTCTCTTCACTATAATAATAACAAACATAATTTTACATGTTTATTTTTTACATTCACATCTGCAAAAAGGCATCAAGTGGGCAGTAAAGCGGAGATTATTATTACTGCAATGAAGAAGAAAAAAAGCTAATCGCAAGCTAAACACTAGATGGTCACAGCCAGAGGAACGAGTTCACGTGTGCTTGAAAGACATACCTCAGGGAGAGGTTTGTCAACAGTGCAGTTGTGTCTCCACATCCAGGTAGTTGTCAAGGAGATGAATATAAATGACTTTGCGTGAGGACTTTCTTGGTGTTACTGCTTCATGTAACGCAACCCCCTCTCTATATAAAGAGCGAGGACCACAACGTCACAAAAACTGACAGCAGATTTTCAAGCCAAGGTAGACAGTTTACATGAGTTTGCGACTTATAGTCCAGTGCGACATATATGTTTTTTTTTTCTTCTTTATTATACATTTTTTGGCCAGTGCGACTTGTACTCCAGGGCGACATATAATCTGGAAAACATAGTAGTAGACAACGAACAACGATGACAAGCACTAGCTTTTGCATTTGGACTAGCACCAGCTTTTATGCATACTAGCCCAATGAACATTTCCCACTTCATGATTCTTCTCACCTGATTCGTCTCAAATATCCACCCATAAACAGTGCTGTCTTTTAAATTTCAGCTGTACCTCCAAGATTCCGACCAACAAAGGGTTTCGCTAGCATTTTAACCAAACACGTTACCGTGGTCTTCAGCGTTAACCCCTGAAATCCTGTTTGAATTCTACTAACGTCCACAATACTGGTATGAACTCCTGACTATACACATATTACTTGATGTATGTACATTATTTAAATAGAAATCTGTGCCATGGCATCTTATCCTCCAACCCTGCTTCCTAATGCAAAGCTTAACCCAGATATAGCACACTGAAGAATTAGACAATGGAGTTTATGAACTAACTGGAGTGTAAGATGACCAATTAGAGCTTAATCACTGATCCGAAATCACTCGCCGTCCATCAGCACACACGCTGTCTCCACTGTGGAGACACACTTACTAAGGAGGGTCTAGGGTTTAATATTACATAGTTAAAACCAAATCCAGAATTATTAGCCTAATTAATGAGAACATTGAAACGATATTCATTCATTCATTCATTCATTCATTCATTCATTTTCTGAATCACTTTAATTCAACTTTTGGTCACAGGGAGGCTGGGGCCTATCAGTCAACTCTGGAAGAGGGCGCAGTATACCCTAGACAGGTCACCAGACCATTGCAAGGCAGAGACCCGCTGACGGCAACTCAATGCCAGACTCTTGAATGAAGTCAGTAATGGTTCTTTTACACCTCTCACCACAGACACTAGAGACATTGCTGGCTTTTGATTACCCCGCCCGCTACACTGTGGGGGCAGCAGTGACAACCTTTGAGTGGGGCTTAAACCCCTGACTTTGGGATCAGTAATTCAGCACCTTACCATCAGGCCGACACTTCACAGGTCAATCAAATATTTTGTGAAAACAAATTTTAAATACTTTTAAAAACTGTTTCAAACAAATGGCACCTCTAAACTCTGTAATATGAATATGTCATCTGATCTGGTTTAATATAATCAAGCATCAGCACGATGTGTGACCATCACCCTGACAATTTTAAGTTCAAATCCAGGTTGCTGTTGTAGTTATCCGCAAGCGAGAGTCCATGGGAGCTGATTGGTATTTTTTGCAAGAGGGAGGGACGGCATACGCTCCCCTATCTTTCACAGTAATCACCAGCCGATCCATGAGCACCTGTGACCTCATTCATAAAAAAAGGGGGTGGATAGAAGGTTCCCTCTGAGTGTGTTAGACCGTCTCCAGATGTGCATGTACAGCATTTCGTAAAGAAGTGGGTGGTAGCATCGCATGTCACAGAGGGCCCATGTGCATGCTTACGCCACTCTCTGGTCGGTAGTGGTTGTGGTGATGGATAAAATTAAGGAGGAAAAAACGGGTAAAAAAAAATAAAAAAAGAATTCTTGAAACATCAGCTTTATATCATAGTGGCTTTTACATGATGTGTGATCTGTAGTAAAGGGATTTAAATTGCACTACACCAAGTTAGGTGTGGGGCCAGTGGTGTAGTGGTTAGGGTGCTGTGCTCATGATTGGAAGGTTGTGTGTTCAAATCCCAGTTAGACCTCCACTGTGCTAAGACCCCTGGGGAAGGTCTCAACCACAAGTGTGCCTCTGTTCACCCAGCAGTATAAATGGGCACCAGTAAAATATACTGGGAAGGTAACCTGTGATGGACTAGCGTTCCATCCAGGTGGAGTTGTACTCCTCGTCGTTCACACTATGGAAACTGGGGATAAGCATCGGTCTGATGACCTCCTAGGCTCGGGTGTAAAAAATCCAATGGACTTTACCTTACCATACACCAGTGCTTCTCAAATAGTGGGGCGCGCCCCCCTGGGGGGGCGCGATGGGATGCTGAGGGGGGCGCGTGTGACCCAGGAGAACATGCTTTTTTTCCGCCGTACTACAAGAAAGTGTAATTGCACATCCACTCCAGTAGTTGGCAGTGGCGCCCTCATTGCCCATTGTGCGCAGCGAGTATTAACTCTACGGTGTAGGTTTGTTTTGCTACGAGAGTTGCAGTGTCATGCTTCAAACCTCGCTTTGAGAAGCTGTGCGCTGCAAAACGTGCTCATTGTAGCCATTAATCTTGGCTTCCTCATTTTGAGAAAAAAAAATCAGCACAAATTGTTCTATTTGTTCTTGTTTTGTAGGTTAAAGTGTTTATATATTGTGCTCCTGAGTTAATGTTTCTGAAGTCAATTTGAATTAATTATTTATTGATTTTATTTTCAGCAGCAAATGGTGTGGTAAGTTTGTTAAAAATGTAACAAGGATATTATTATTTTTAAATTTAAGGCAAATTGATGCACTTTCTTTTACAGACTAATAAAAAATGTTAAAAAAGTTATTCTTGTAAGTTGAACTATATCTCTTTCTTTTTGTTTTATTTATGTTAACAAGGATACGATATAATGAAGAGATATACCTGTAACTATATGATAGAAAAAAGTTATAATTTATAGTTGCGGCGGAAAGTGGGTGGTGGGGGGGCGCGAATTGTTTTCTTCTTGCTAGGGGGGGCGTAACAGAAAATAATTGAGAAGCACTGCCATACACCAAGTTATGTAATATGGATTTGGCATAACACAAAGAATAGAAGATAATAATACTGCACAAGTCTTAATGTGCATTATTTTGACGTTAGACAGTGTGGTAATGTTTACTGTTCCCTCGAGAGCAGAAAAGGCTTTTAATAAAACAAAGTAAGAAATTAGCAAATTGCTTAAAATTAATACATTCTATTTTTAGAGTATCATCAGCTTTTAATTTGCATGTAATTACATGCAATTGTTAATGATAAAAGGTAGTTGATCGTCCCTGTTGACTGACCACATGGCTCGGTACATTATAATGAAAATAATGGCCAATACAGATGTGTTCTAATTGTATGTTAGGCCAAGAGAGAGCTGGACTTTGGCTACTATTTGCTCATGTGGAAACTTAAACTAAGTGTGCAACACAATACAGGAGAGAAACTTCAGAAACAAAGGCTATGCTCGATATCTCATTTGGTCTGAACGCAAGATGATGACGTGTCAAAACAAATTGGCTTTCAGAAGTTGAGAGCTGCGGGATTTTAAACAACAACTTTTGACATAAATATAGCTTTCAGTTCAGGCTCTGCGGTCAAATGGTGCAGGAGAGTGACAGCTCACATCATGGGGTGGTGGTGGTGGGGTGGGGGGGTCATGAATCTGAAAGAAAGTCAACATTAAAGGGATTTTTACCTCCACAACTACATAAAAAATCTAAAAGAGTCCATTTATGACCAGAATCACCAGATAGATAATTGACATGAAGAGTGTGTGGTTTTTTCGAGCACCACCCCCACACACACACACGCCACTATTTCACTGAGAACTTTATGAATCTAGACCATTTGATCTTTTATCTGTTTCAGTTCTTAGCAAACTACAGCAGTATGAGGTTTCATGTCAAATAAATAACCATCACTATGGGTTTATTGGGCTCTTTACACCCAATAATAGTAGCTCATCAGGCAACTGCTTATCCCCGGTCTCCGTAGCATGAAGCTACCAGGAGTTCAACTCCTCCAGGATGGGACGCTAGTCCATAGCAGGTTACCTTCCCAGTATATTTTTACTGGTACCCGTACAGCTGGGTGAACAGAGGCACACTTATTGTTGAGACCTTTTCCCGGAGGTCTGAGCATAGTGGGGGTTTAACTGGGATTTGAACACAAAACCTCTCGACAATGAGCCTAGCACCCTAACCACTAAGCCACCAGCCCCATCCAGGTATGGGTTTATACCATTGATTCATAACAATTCTGAAGTACCATGGTACACTTTACAGTGAAATTCTGAACTATTCATTCCAACCTGCCATCAGTCAGAAATGGTCAATCTCTTGTCCCTTTGCATAGTCCAGGGTTTAAGTCCTGGGCTCACTGAGAGCATCTTTTAAGGGGGGGGGGGTGTCTAGGTACTATAGGTTTCCTCCCAGAGTTGAAAGACGTGCGCATTAGGCTGATTGGATGTTCCAAATTTCCCCAGGTGTGAATGTGATGCGATGATCTAATGAGCTGTCTTGTGATGAACTCCATTCCCCACGCAACCCTAATAAAGGATAAAGTATAATCAGAAAACGACATGGAATGTCCCTTTGAACTGAGGCGTATCCATAAGAGGTTCAACAAACATAATATCTGTTTCTGAATTGCATAAAAAACACGGTGCAGGAATGATGTGTGTATACTTTATTTAGCACTTTAAATGTTAATAAGCGATTTACATAGAAAAGTCTGGACGAAAAATGTATTAATTCTAAGACACAGTAACAGAATACTCTCATATGAGAAAATAAGATGAACATACTCCACAGGAATGATGCAATCTGATTGGATAAATATACAAGAGATATTAAACATTATCCTGAGTAGATAACGATTCAGTAAAATTATTTTAGTCTGCTTTTCTTGTTTATTTTTTATTTATTTATTTTTTTTCTGTGTATGATGTACTATAACTTTGAATTACAGACGCTCCCCGGCTTATGTTCACCGTTTTATGTTTTTTCGATTTTACGTCCACCCCCCCAAATTTTAGACAAACCTACGTAGTACGCTGATGTAATGACGCTGCATTCATCGTTTACAAACTACAGACTGAGTGTATACATATATATGTGTATATATATATGTATATATATATATATATATATATATATATATATATATATATATATATATAATTTTTTTTTTTTTTTTTTTTTTTTTTTTTGCGGACTTTTGTAACCCTAAGCAAATATGGTTGGTCAGAAGTGTAAGCCTACTAGCATGGGTGCAAGTCTCATACACAGAGATGAATTAACTATCTGCACAGATCGGCACAATCTTTATATTTATTATCTTTTAGCAGAATCCTAAGAGTGTATACTTATTTTATATTAATATTCATTAGGATTTGTACTTGTTCTTTGTATGCATCTCTTGAATAAAGTTTACTTACTTACACAAAAGAAAGAACTCTCCGCTTTGCTGGGATTCACATCAGTGCAGGCTGTGCTTCTAAACAAGTTCAACGGCACCCTTGTGCACTTGAAAGACCAGAAGTCTGTATAATCCACAGCAAGTACACTACTTTTGCAAGTACACTACTGTCGGTATTGAGCGCTTCACATATTGTAAGCGTTGATTGACTGTTTTAAGCTTCATGTAAAGTATTCAGTATAAATAAGTGACTTATTTGAAATTAATGTTGATATTTTTTTATATATTTTATATAATTTTACAATGTTATGTTTATAATAATTGATTTAGGGGTGCTTTATGAGGTACGGTAATGGTATTTATGGATGTATAGTACAGTATGAGCGTCATACGTCACACGTCACTGTAACAACTTACGTTCACTTTCAACTTACGTTCGGCCGTCCGGAACCAATTAAAAACGTAAGTCGGGGAGCGTCTGTACTTTTAAACTACCATAGCACTGCACTTATGATCTGCTGCAAAGCTCACCTGTCTCCTTCATGGTTAAAATATTAAAAAAGAAAAAAAATGCTATGAGGTAGGTTGACATTTCGGGGTCTTGTTGACAAGTGAGGGAAGGATGGAGCAGGAGATTGACAGGCGGATTGCTGCAGCCTCTGCTGTAAAGTGGTTCCTGTACCGGTACATCGTGGTGAAGACGGAGCTCAGCTGGAAGGCAAAGCTCTCAATTTACCAGCCGATCTGCATTCCAACCCTCAGCTACAGTCATAATATTTGGGTAGTGACCGAAAGAACAAGGTCACTGATACAAGTGGCTAAAATGAGCTTCCTTTGCAGTGTGGCAGGGCTCTCCATATGAGACAGTGTGAAAAGCTCAGCCATCCGGGAAGAGCGAGGGGTAGAGCCGCTCGAGAAATGCGTCAAGAGGAACCGGTTGAGGTGGCTTAGGCATCTGATTAGAATGGCCCCGACTTACTCCCTGGTGTGGCGTTTCGGGCATGTCCAACCAGGATGAGACCCCGGGGTTGACCCAGAACATGCTATGGAGGGACAACAGTATATCTTTTGGCTGGTCTGGGAATGATTTGATGTTCCCCGGAAGAGCTGAAGGAAGTGTCTGGGAAGAGGGGTGTCTGGAACTCACTGCTTAGGCTGTTGCCCTCGTGACCCAGCCCAGAATTAAGCAGAAGATGAGAAGAGATAAGATAAGGTAGGCTAATTGGCTAGTCCAAAGGTTGTATGTGTGTTGGCTCTGCAAATAGCCTGTTTAGGGTGTAGCATTGACTGAGATGGGAACCAGCCTCTCTGTGACCCTATTTAGGATTAAGCGAATTAGAAAATTGATGGATGAATGAAGAAATTAATATTGTTTTGGTTTTGCATGTTTCCATGCAATATACTAAAAGGTGAAATGAGCTCGAAATCCCAGCTGTACACAGAACACATGCATCTGTTCATCAAGCTTACCTGCATCTGTTATGATAAAAATAAACCATAAAAATCTTATTGGTGTACAAATGTTGTATTTAATGGAATATTATAAACGTTTGCTTCAAATAGATGTTAATTTGTTAATTTTAATGTAAAATTAAAAATCTACTTCAGAGGTTAAATGAAATTCTTGTTGCAAAGTATTGATTCATCATACACTGGGATTCATCTTATTCCACTTGTTCAGGGGTCGGCTCACGGCGCAGCAATTGATTAATGCATTCAGATGAACATCTACTTCCGTCAGTACAGTTGTATATACAGTCATACCTCACCGTACAAAAGACTCAACTAGCGAAAAATCCACGTTACGAAACGCCTTCATGTAAAAATTTCGTCTCTGAATACAAAAGAAAATTCAAGTTATGAAACGTGAAACCTCAAAAATTCAAACAATGCGCACTCAACTTCACAGCCGCCCGAATCCCCCGAAACGTAAATACACTTGTAGCATCCTGTATTTTGCTTTGAAATTGGCACGATAGAGTTGCTCTCCCACTGGCTATCTCCCAACAACCTGCTGGCCTCCCATTGGCTAGGAGGGAGCTGCACCCCTATTATCTCCATTGTCTAGGAGGGATTTGCATGTCTTATTCATTTTAATGGTTTAATAAATAATTTTATTTTACTTTTAACACATAATTTATACAAAATCGGTATACTTTTATAATTTTTAAAAGGTTTAGGGGGTAGTATTGGTGGCCTTGGAATGGATCAGGCCTTTTACATGTAAAATGTTACTCTACTTACGAAAAAAAATCATGTTACGAAACCACTTCTGGAACGAATTAATTTTGTAAGTTGAGGTATGACTGTACTTTGAATACGAGGTGGATAGATGGGGTAGAGATGGGGAGGGGTTATTGCTTTGAGGGGCGTGGCAATTTCCCCTTCTCTGTCGCTTGATCATAGTTGATTTTTCACGTTCTCATGACTTTTCTCTTTTCCTTTCCAATAGAAATTCTGTTGCGTTTCTTAGGACTCAGGTTAAAGGTTAAAGTAGCCACAATGTAATGAATAAACACAATATGCAGTGCAGGACTCTGTCATTGGCTGTTCAAAGTACTGAACACCGGGCAGCATGCAGCACACTCGGCTCTGCTCTGGTCGAACATTTGTTCGCATACCAAGGAATATTTTCTTCGTATTTTTCTAATGAACTTCAATTTGTCCGACTGAAGAGTTGTTCGGCCACCAAGGTTCCACTGTGGATTGTTATTTATGGTTGGGCTTTTAATTGTCTGCTTCTCTTATGCTGTGGGTCCAGTTGTGTTCGTTGTCACTGTTATTTGTTCTTTTTCCACCAAACTGTAGAAACAAACAATAAAACCATGCTGGGAGTGTGTTTGTCACGACCCACTTATTCTCTCCCAATGACAATTTCTGACCAGCTGTCCAATTTTGCATTGCCTTTTTTTACATTTGCAGAAGGCAAAACTATCACGAGTCCAAAATAAAGGCTGTACAAATAAACATTGATTGAATCCCAAAACCAAAGTGAAAAAGAAAGAACTGACCTATGCATGTTTTGTTTCAGGCAGAAATCTTCAATTAGTTTAATTTCAGACGCAAGAATTGTAACATGCAGGAACAAGTGACAGTACAGCACAAAGTAGATATATTGGAGTAATGTATAATAAATTGTTGTTGGGGAGTCTCATAGCAAGAACGTCCTTTGATTGGCAATAAAGGTTCTGTGTGGAGTTTGCATTTTCCAACTTTTCCTGCATAGGTTTATTTTGGGTCCTCTGAATTTCCTCTACAGTTCAAAGACATGCACATCAATGTAATTGGCTGTCTCAAATTGCCCCTAGGAGTGAATGTAAGTGGCCAAAATGTGCAATTTTGGCAACAAAGATGTATGCCATTCCCAAGCATATATCATGTTGAAGTGTACAGAAACACCCTGTGACCTTCCCTGTAAAAACTTTGTCAAGAAAATTCTATGATAATCACCAAGCGGTACATTTAACAGAAGTAAATTAATGAATTATTGCATGTTGGGAAATATCAGTATTCAGTTTGCCATAGCAACCCTTTATTAAGATTTGACAAATTATTTTCAAATAGGTGGATTTCAAGAGAGGGCCCAATAACAAACTTTGGGGGACACCATATTTCACACATGTGTATGTTATCTATATTACTTATCTATTCTTACTTATCAGCTAATCCCAAATGAGAGGTGGAGCTACACCCTGAACAGGTAATCAGTCTCTTGCAGGACTAATAGAGACATAAACAATCATCCATACCTATCCATATCCACCCCCCAAATAGATGCTTGATAAGATAAGATAAGATACAGCTTTATTAATCTCACAATGGAGAAATTCACTGTTACAGGCTCTTGAGGTACCATCGGTAGGGGGTGCAAAATAGAGACCTATACAATAATACATATACATACATACACACATAAATATGTATTATATAAGTAAATAAATAAATAGATACATAAATAGTATAAAGTAATAGACAATAAAAAGGAAAAAGAAAAGAACAACTTTGTAGACTGGCCTATATTCAAGTGTACATGTAATGTGCACATCTTTGGACTGTGGGTGGAAAGCACACACAAATATGCAAAGCCCACAGAGAATGGCTAAGATTTAAACCAAGCAACTTTTTGCTTCAAAGCAATAGTGCTAACAACTAACCACCCATAACCCTTCCCCTTATTTATCATTATATTTAAAAGAACAAAAAGAAAGAAAGAACCCAAACTTGTAATCTGAAAACTGTGTGTGTGTGTGTGTGTGTGTGTGTGTGTGTGTGTTTCTGATTTTTTTTTTTTTAATTATCATTATTATTTTACATTTATGCCATGTAGCAGACACACTTATCCAGAGTGATTTATATAATCAACTTGGATATATATATATATATATATATATATATATATATATATATATATATATATATATATATATATATATATATATATATATATATATATATATATATATATATATATAATTTATTTATTTATTTATTTATTTATTTATTTTTTTTCTCCTCAGGGCAGCCAAGATGTAATTAGTAATTTAGATGGTAATAATTCAAGTGGGGATGTGGTTGATCTTTAACTCATGTTACAATTTATTCTTCATTTTTCTGGAACGAAACTCCAGACAATGTTTTTCATATTATGATACTCTGCATGAAAATATGAAGTAAGCTCTACCAGAACATAAAAGTATTTAAATCCTTATGACGGGGGTCATTAACTACCAGAAAGTGGTCTAGATGTGGACAGACTAAAGTGTTTTAACAGACCAAATTCAGCAATTGAAGGAAAAATATATATTACGACAGAAATTATAAACATATGACAAAAACCGAGCATTTTTCCTCAACTGTAGTTCTCTGAAAATGAACAAATATTTCCTCTGAATTAGACTCCTTGTCAAAATCAAATGAACTTATGATATTATTTTGCATGAGGAAGCTCATCAACCAAAGAAATAGTTATAGGGTTAAGGTCTACAATTTGGGGGGAAAAAAGTCTTGAAGACTTTTATAAACAGATTTTAATTTTATTGAATGTCTTTGGAGACTGACATAACTTTAATTTAAACATGTGGATAAGTCTAAATTTACATTGGATGTCTTTTCTGAGTCCATTATTGCCTTAATTAGAATCGTAAACTGGTAATGCTGAACACGGGCTTGGAAAAAGATACCGGTCCATATGAGGAAAAAGGTACCAGTCCATATGAATGGACAATGATGTGTTTTATACATATCATCATTTTAAAATGAGCTGTTTGTATGTAATTTACTTATTGCTTCCGAGCTATTTACTCTTGTTTAAGTTACATTAAAGCAGTGCTTCTCAATTATTTTCTGTGACGCCCCCTCTAGGAAGAAAAAAAACATTTCACCACCACCTACCACCCACCACCCAGGACCCCAGGCGCGACTAAAAATAGTGTTTACTGCACTTCATATTGTTTGCTTGAGGCTTTTTTCCCCCTACACCATAGCATGACAATGAAAGCGCCACTGCGAACTACTGTAGTGGATGTGCAATTACACTTAATTCTAGTACAGTGTGGCAAAAAAAAACATGTTCCCCAGGGTTATATGCACACCCTTGGCATCACACTGTGCCTGCAAGATGTGAGGTTTTTAATGGATGGACAGACAGTCTGTAGTGCACATGAGCAACTGGTTTCATTTGAAAAAAAAAAAAAAGTCAATAATGTTGTTTGTTTCCAGTCACTAGAAGGTAATTCTATTAATATAGCATGTGTAAAGCAATCAAGGTTGGAAAAGGTATTTTACAAAAAAAAGATTATAAAAATATAATAAAATGGATTCAGAAAGAAATGCAATAAGTAATCCATTCATTCATTTTTTTAAGATGCTTAATCCTAATTAGGAGGCCAGTGGTGTAGTGGTTAGGGTGCTGGGCTCATGATCAGGAGGTTGTGTGTTTGAATCCCAGTTAGACTCCCCCCCACTGTGCTAAGACCCCTGGGCAAGGTCTTAACCACAAGTGTGTCTCTGTTCACCCAGCAGTTTAAATGGGTACCAGTATAATATGCTGTGAAGGTAACCTGCGATGGACTAGCATCTCATCCAGGTGGAGTTGAACTCCTGGTCACTTCATGCTAAGGAAACTGGAAATAAGCACCAGCCTAATGAGCCACTACATTCGGGTGTAAAAAGCCCAACAGACTTTGCCTTTGATCCTAATCAGCGTCATGGGGAGGCTGGCATCCATCTCACACAACCCTGGGAAAGGGTGGGCAGCACCCTAGACAGCTAGACATTCCATCATAGAGCCACCACACATGCAACCATTCGCTTTCACACCTAGTGGTGATTTGAAACAGCCAATTAGTGTACTGTGCATGTTTTTGGAACAGAAAAGGAAACTAGAGTACCCAAAGGAAACCCACACAAGCAACTCTACACAGAAACGCCCAGGCCAGGGAATCAACCTGTGAGGCAGACATATAAGTAATAAATCATGAATTAAGTGTAGGTAAAATTACATTTACTAATCATCAATAAAATACCATGTCAGGAAAAATAATATACCAAGTTAAAATATTGGTTGAAAAATAAGAATCGAGCTTTAGCAGTGATTAAAAACATTTCATACTAGGACAGATTTAATATGGAGTGGAAAATTGTTTAATCTTCCCGGTGGTATGGATAACTGGATTATTGCTCTCAAGACCGGAGGGTCAAGCCCGACTATCACCGGGTTGTCACTGCTGTTCCCTCCAGTGCAGTTAACTGGGTTATCAAAGGCCGGCCAGCCATGTTTCTCAATGTCTATGGTGGGAGGTTCATGTAAAAGAACCATTGCTGACTTCTGTAAAGAGTAGGCTGCATGGCCCTGCGATAGCCAGGCGAACTGTCCAGTTTATACTACGCTCTTGCCCAGAGTCAGCTGAGATGGACACCAGCCTCCCTGCAATCCTAATTAGGATTAAGCAGTTCAGAAAATGAATGAATGGATGATATTGTTCCATAATCTGCAGCAGATACTCCAAAGGCCTAAATCACCTCTGTTTATGAGTTAGGTTTCAGATGCACGAAGAAGCCATTGATTGTATGACCTACAGGAAGTCCTCCAGGTGGAGGGTTAGAGTGTTAGAGGTTTTTCAGCTAAATACAGCAGTGCAATGGACTTGAACATCACTAACAAGGTTTTAAAATCAATTCTGTAACAACAGTTCAACATTTGTAAGAAAGAGATGGTTTTGCTTTAAAACTGTATTTTCATACTGAGAAATTTGGTAATATTGTTACTAATATCAAATGCCCCAAGCCTTTGTTAATTTATTTATATACTGAATTAAGGTTTAATGTTCTGACATTGCACTATCAAGTTGAAAATAACCATGTACACAAAAAAAACATGCCATATCCAAGCAAGGGCAGTGGTAGCCTGGTGGTAGAGGTGCTGGATCACTGATCCTAAGGTTGGGGGTTCAAGCCCCACTCTCAACGGGTTGTCATTGCTGTCCCCCCAGTGCAGGTAAGTGGGTTATCAAAGGCCAGCCACGTCTCTTACTGTCTATGGTGAGAGGTTCATGTAAAAGAACCATTGCTGACTTTTGACAAGAGTAGCTGCAAAGCCATCAGAGTGTTTTTGCTCTAAAATTGCTTGTTTATTTTCTGAACTGCTTCATCCTAATGCGGGTCACAGGGAGGCTGGTGACCATCTCAGCTGACTCTGGGCAAAGGCAGAGTACAACCTGGAAAGCTCGCCAGGCCATCGTTGAGCAGAAACTCGGTGACGACCATGCAGCTCCTCTGGAGGAAAGCGGTTATTTTACATGAACCTCCCACCACAGACAATGAAAGACATGGCTAGCCTTTTGAGAATCTAGTTAGCTGCACTGGGGTGACAGCAGTGACAACCCATTGACAGTTGGGGGTTCAAGCCTGGTGGTAAGGCCACTCCTGGCCATCTGAAGTTGATCCCTCGAATATAAATTGTTCTTTGTGTCTTTAAAATGTGCACACCTAATAACAAAGAAAATGAATTATTGACCATAAATAAAAGGTATTTGCCTAAAACCGAACTGAGAAGTAAATGGTCAAGCATCTCTCCTCACCCCCACCAAGTTTACATCAATTTAGCATCACATCTAAATTCATTTCGCACGGAAGTTCATGGTAATTAAACATCGTATTCTCTTAGAGGCACAAAAGGAAACTCAAGGCTGAATGAAAACCTCCAGGTGAAGCGATGTAGAGAAAGCTACAGTACCAGCTTTCTCACACAACACTAAGATCCGCACAGCTCGCCCCGTCATTAAACAACAATGACCTCTTTATAATAAACACACTGGCGCGCCAGCTGAGGCCCTGCTCCTGCTTTTAATCGGAGCAGAAAAGTGGAAACAAGTAGGGGTTTTAGGAGAGAGTAAATGGAGTCTTGGATGCGTGTGTGAATCAGATAAGAGAATGGGTAAGAAAATAGAGAGGGGGGGCTATTCCAATACTCTTACCACAAGGTCAAAACAGGTACAAACACTGAAACTAGACAAAACAGTGATGTATGTATAAAAAAGGGGGAGACAGAGAATAACGTTTTTTATTTTTTTATTTTTGTTTGTTTGTTTTTTTCAAATTCTATGAGCCAGAGTTTTTCAAAATGAGTTTGGTGAAGGGTTGGTGAGGTGTGTGAAATCACATTAATTTTTAAAGTCATTCATTTTTAGAAATAACACCAAATGGAATATATATATATATATATATATATATATATATATATATGAATGATGGCTCTGTTCTTCGAATTTGAAGATAGTGAAGAGTTATTTCTTCTCGCCTACGTTGAGTATTTTTGTATAGTGAGAGACAGTTCACACTGGCTGATCCCTGCTCTCTAGGCCTAGGTACCTTCCACGGTGGCTCAGCTGGCTGAGATGGCAGTGGTGGTTCCTAGACTGATAGAAACACGCTGACAACCTTGCAGCCTACTCTTTAAGAAAGTCAGCAATGGTTCTTTTACATGCCTCTCACCATAGACAGTGAGAGACATGGCCCGCCTTTGATAACCCAGTTAGCTGCACTGGGGGGACAGTGACAACCCTGTGGGGACTCAAACCCCCAACCTTAGGATCAGCGATCCTGCGCCCTATCCACTAGACCACCACTGCTGTGTATGTATGTATGTGTATATATATATATATATATATATATATATATATATATATATATATATATATATATATATATATATATATATATATATATATATATATATATATATATATATATATATATATATATATATATATATAACTAAAAATAAAAGGACAGGACAAAGACTTTCTATTGAAACTTCATTTTCACTACAGATCTGTTTCGAGGGGTGGTGAAACCATCCTCTCTCTTCAGGTGATTACAGAAGAATCACGCTTTTATATATATATATATATATATATATATATATATATATATATATATATATATATATATATATATAAACACACATACACATAAAGACACTCCCCAGCTTACAAACCAGTTAGGTTCTGGACAGCCGTTTGTCAGATGAACTTGTTCGCAGGTTGTTACAGGGCATTCTTTAATGGGGAACGTATGTTTAAACCTTGTACCTATAAGTAACCTATACGAGTTTGTACTGTATACAATATCTCTCTCTCTCTCTCTCTCTCTCCATAATCATCTCTACATTATCAATATCATGATGTCCCATGTTTAAACTCCTGGTTCCTCTCAAGCACAGCACAGCGGATCTGATCAGATTTACAGAGAGTTCCACTCTTATCCAGTTCATTACAATACTGGAGTCAATCTGTTTCTTATTTGAAAGTTTTGGGAGAAGTTCAGAAATGTGTCATTCTGCTTCTCTACCCAATGGTGTAAAGCATGTGTCAGCCACACCCCTCTGCCAGAGCCTAGGATTAAATGTGCATCAGGATAATGTTTAATCATAGTTCATACTTATAGCGTAGGCCTCCGTCAGTCCCGAAGGACTATGGCTGCGCTCTGGCCAGTATCCCGACTGGTGATACTCCCCAGTGCACAGAGCCTGGGTAGGGAGTAATGAGGGACAGGCTGTTACCCAAGCAGCAAGTCCCCCCCTGTCTCGGCACCACCAGAAGGATCCAATGGAAAGGCAAGTGCCAATACGACTGGGTTCCAGTGCCGCTGCAGGAGATAAACTACGGTCAATTTAGAACGGCCAATTAACCTACAGTGCACGTCTTTGGATTGCGGGGGAAACCGGAGCACCCGGAGGAAACCCGCACAAGCACGGGGAGAACATGCAAACTCCACACAGAAACGCCCAGGCCGGGAATCGAACCCGGGCCTTCTTGCTGTGAGGCAGACGTGCTAACCACTACTCCACCGTGCCGCCTAGTTCATACTTATATTTATGATATATCTTTCTATAGATTTTATTCCATTTTTATTACTTCTTGTCTTCAATTTCATTTCACTTTCGGCCTCGGACAGCCCTGTTTGTATCTCCGGATGTTCGTAAAATGATTGTTCATTAGTTGGGGATCATCTGTGTGTGTGTGTGTGTGTGTGTGTGTGTGTGTGTGTATATATATATATATATATATATATATATATATATATATATATATATATATATATATATATATACACACATATATACACACACATATATATCATGCATATTATTAGAAACAATAAATATATATATATATATATATATATATATATATATATATATATATATATATATATATATATATATATGCTTATAATAACAATTAAACACTAAAAAATAACAAGATGTAAATAAAATATAAATACTGTACACACATCCAAATGGTATTGAATGAGAAGAAGACGACACACATACATACGTGTGCACACGCACAGATGCGCATGCACACACAGCTGCAACAATGTAAGTAGTTTTGATGGGAGATTTTGGGTCGTTTTTTTGTTCTGTGTTGGTTTACAGTTTTTTTGCATAATTGGCCTTGTTTTTGTGGCATTTTCCTTAACTATGTCCACCTATTCTTCCTTAAGTTCCTTATTTTTTAATTTGATGAATACAGTATTTATTTATTTAAAAAAAAAAAAAAAAAAAAAAAAACATGATGCACTGAAGCCGCATGAATTGAAGCGCAAAGTAGTGAGGGATCCCTCTATACACATACATTCATTCATTCATTTTCTGAACCGCTTAATCCTAATTGTGGTCACGGCGAGGCTGGTGCCCATCTCAGCCGACTCTGAGCAAGGATACAGTACACCCTGGACGGCTCGATGCATATGTATACTGTATTATTAGTTAATTTATTATTAATCCATCACAGGGCCTGGAAAGCAATTTTATAAGCTTGTTGACTCGTCATGCATACAGCTGAGGTCAGAAGGCAGTTATTATAGACATCCACTTTCAGTTCCCCTGGCAGCAAAACAAACCAAATGTGCAATATTACCAGCACTATGCTTTACAGAACAACTTTGGGGTTGAATACATCCCCTTGACTCCTCCAAAAATCAATCACTTTGTCTATTTGATTGACTGCAAATTTTAGTCAAACATGAAGACATTCATTCTGGAGTTGGATGTCAGCTCTCAGTTTATGACAATATAAACCTAACTTGGCTGTAAACAATGATACATGGGCTCCAGCAGCTTCCAGTCCATGTCAGGCATGGGACTTGGTGGTTTTTGAGTTGTTTCTGAGCAAGTGGTAAAATAGCATTCACTAACTTGGATGTTTGCAGTGATGATCCTGGAGTTTGTGGGTGTTTGAAAGCAAATCCAACCCAAACTTAAGAAACTGATGCATATATAGTTTGTGTCTTTATTTTTTAAATTCCACTGCTTCATCAAGAGTTAAAAAACAGCAATACTTCCAAATTCAGGGTTGTACTCAGCAAAATAAACTGACATAAAGTCTTCTCATGTCTCCACCAGCAATATGGGACAAATTTCATATTGCATATTCTTTCTTTTATATGTATAAGCATATGGTTATGTTATTGTATGTAAATAGCATTGTGTGTGAATTGAATTTGTGCCTAGTTTTATTTTACTCTGAAGTTAACTAGTTTATAACTGATTTGTTAGAATAATATCTGTATATTGTTATTATTGCCGTTACCGTGCCTTATATGAACTGGATACATATCATATCCTCGAGATTTCACACACTTATGAGAGTGAAACTGCCTAATGCAAGCCATTAAATGGATTTTAGCAGATTGTAACTTGGAAAATGAAAGTTAAAAAAAAAAAAAGTGATAATAAAAATATACACATGTGCATGTGTAATGCAGTCGTGAGAGGGGCACATGTTCATGTTTATGTGTAACAGGAGTATTTGGAAGGCATGCATTTCATTTCACTTTAAAAGTGGCTTGGGACAGTGGTCGCCTGGCAGCAAGGTGCTAGATCACTGATCCTAAGATTGGGGGTTCAAGCTCCATTCTCAACAGGTTGCCACTTCTCCCCCCAGTGCAGCTAACAGTCATGTCTCTCAATGTCTATGGTGAGAGACATGTAAAAGAACTATTGCTGACTTTCATCAAGAGTAGGCATAACTGTCAGCATGTTTCTGCAAGTGATGGCCTGGCAAGTCATCCAGGGTGTACTCTGTCCTCACCAGAGTCGGCTGAGATGGCACCATGACCCTAATTAGTATTAAGCGGTTCAGAAAATGAATGAGTAAATAAAAGTGGCTTCCATGTTGATTTCAGAAAACCCTGAATTAATTTAAACCTCTTCACTGAATTGTTGGTGATGGTTGCCTCACAAAACGTTTTCACATGTTTACTTTCAGGAGTTACCCGTCATACACTTACACTCAACACATAATTTCATACACATAAACCAGTCTGGTTTTGTCAATTGACAATCGTTTTAGAGAATGGGCCCGAAGTGGGTAATAATAATTTAATTACTGAAAAATATGGTTAAATACTGTGTGTGTGTGTGTGTGTGTGTGTGTGTGTGTGTGTGTGTGTGTGTGTGTGTGTGTGTGTGTGTGTGTGTGTACATACAACCTCATCATCCAATGTACATTTAAATCCACCACAAAAAATGTGTGAAATTACAAGGGAAAGCACAGATGCACTGCTGACTATGGTAAACAAACTGATGTACTGATGCGTCCGCCAACTAACATTTGCCCTTGCCAACTCCCAGACAATTTGACTACTCCAGACTTTGTGTGCAGCTCCGATATCCATTAAACCAGGGTCCGTTGAATGGAGGGTCGAGTGTACTTGTGGCTAAAAGCAGAGCATAAATCTTAGAGGGTGGGATGTCCCTGAAGGATATCAATGAATGAATGACAAAATGAACCTGGTAATAATTATATCTGCTGATTGAGCACCTTAGTTGTTTCAGTATATGGGCTGTAAATGTCATTAAAGTTTAAATGGAAAGGCAGTACAATTCAGCATTTGCAAAGAGTTAAAGTATCAATAGAAAGAGGAACATAAAGCTTAACATAGAATGAATTAGTATTTTCATATATATTGGTACCTTCACTTATGAGTGTCTCTTACAGTGAATTTTCGATGATATGAGCTTCAATCCCACAAAAAACCTGGCCCAACCAACGAGGAAAATTTTGATTTATGAGTTCTGCTGGGAAAATAGCTTTTCCGGCCCGATTAGCCTCGTATTGTTCCTTGTGTACTCCTCTGTGTGCAGTGTTTCTCAATTATTTTCTGTGATGCCCCCTATAGGAAGAAACCCCCCCCCCCCCCCAACGTCCCACGCGAGACTATCATCATCATCATCATCATCATCATTTTCTGTAACCGCTTAATCTTAATTAGGGTCGTGGAGAGGCTGGCGCCCATCCCAGCCAACTTCGGGTGAGTGCAGAGTACCTCCTGAACAGCTAGCCAGGCCATCGCTGGGCAGAAACACACTGACGGCTTTACAGCCTACTCTTGTCGAAAATCAGCAATGGTTCTTTCACATGCCTCACACCATAGACAGTGAGAGACATGGCTGGCCTTTGATAACCCAGTTAGCTGCACTGGGGGAAACAGTGACAACCTTGTGAAGAGAGGGACTTGAACCCCCAACCTTTGGATCAGCGATATAGCGCCATATACCACTAGACCACCACTACCACGCGAGACTATAAATAGTGTTTACTGCACTTCATCTCATTTGGCTCAGTGCTTTATCCCTACACCTTAGCACAACAATGAGAGTGCCACTTTCAGCTACTGAGGAGGATGAGCAATTACACTTAATTCTAGTACAGTATGGCAAAAAAGCATGTTCCCCAGGGTCGTCTCCCCCATCCCGCCCTGGCATCACACCGTGCCCCCATGGGGGAGGCGTGCCCCACTATTTGAGAAGTACTTGCCTTGTGGGAGTTCACCACGAGCCTTTCCTCGCTGACATTCATAGCTTGCACGCGCACAAAATTTTACTCCTCCTTCTCTGTTGCGCATCACCTCCTGCCTCCCCACGTGACATCTTCACCGCAGTGGATGATCGAAAGGGTTAGTTGACTTGTTTTTTTATTATTGTTTTATTATTATTTATTATTAATTGTTATTAATGTTAATGTACATGTATTAGTAGTAGTAGTAGTAGTAGTAGTAAATATTTATTGTTTTTACATGTTAATCTTTAATATATTAGGTCAAATATACTTGTTTGTGTCAGGCTATATGAGTTTGGAAGGGGGTTGGAATGGATTAATTGGTTTTATAGTATTTCCTATGTTTTATTTTTTTTTTGTTTTATCTAATGAGCTTATGAGCTTGCCCTTGGAACGGATTAATTTCGTAAGTCAAGGTGTCACTGTATAGGAATAAAGTTATTAGTGTCCAGCATATGTTGATGTGACCTGAAGCTTTAGTACATCTCCAAAAGGTCAACATTATTTTAAGGCTTTGAACAAATCCTTAAATTATATTGGTAGTTACACATTATAAATCAGATCATTTCAAAGGGGGCGTTGGGGATCCCTATATGCTTGAGTTTGTTTATAGATTTCTTTAAACTTAGAAAAGTACCGTGAGTGGCAGAAACTTCGGAAAAATGCCTGTTAAGTCCATCAGTAGTGCTCCAGGAGCCCTCTAATTGGTATGTGGTTGTGTCAGGAATAACTGGGTTGATTTGAAGCAGTTGAGAGACGCGAGGAAATACAGTAACCTTCCTCTGGCTCTATAGGGAATGAACTATGAAGCACTTGTATTTACTCTCATCCTGTGTGTACAGATCAACAGATTTCAGTGTCATATGCATCGCTGCAACTGAAAGAGATACGTGATTAATATGTGGTCTATTCTTTTTCAAGCACCATCATCAGCTCGGTCTCCTTACACACGTCCTCTCAGCAGGCCGAAGCAAAAACAAGCTTCCTTAAAATGAAGATATTAAAGCCAAATACCGAGATGCTTGTACCAAATCAAATGCCTCATATGTTGGCACAATATCAGATGATTGTGGGGATTTAAGGAAAAGAAATGTACTCTGCATGAAGCAATTACAGGCAGGCAGTAAAAAAGCAAATAAAAATGATCCATTCTGGAAAGCCAAATGTTTTAGAATAATCTTATTTTTTTCCCCAAGCCTGTTTCTTTCTTTTTTTTTCCCCCGAGTTAATGATTAAAAAAAAAAAAAAAAGAAAGAAAAAAAAATAGCTCATAAGGCTCATGAAACCTGCAAGTTTATGATATTATGGATAATTTTATATCTTTATGATTTATTTAAGGTTGGCCTTTAACATTCATAATGCTGCAAAAGTCATACACAATAATACCACACAATACAGGCATACAGGATCTCTATTAAATATCACCTATGCAAGCACTTTATGGCAAATTACATAAATAAATGAGCTGCTCACTGATCTTTCACGTCTTATGGGTATTCGGACACTCGCACGCTCTGTCTCACCTGAAGACGAAGCTGTATTGCGAATTATCTAATTAAATCCTGATGTTATACCTATTGGAAAGTTCCTGTTTGTGTAAATGTAATGACTATCACTACAATAATATCAAATGTCCTGTAATAAACACAGGAACAACTCCCGAATGGCACATCGACATGGTGCGTGACTATTAACTTGGAGCTTGCAATTTGAACCCAGGTTAATGCTACATCTTTCTGCTGAGCTCTCATGGGAGGGAGGGATGGCATGTGTTCTCTTCCATGTCACTCACAGCGATCGCCAGTCAATCATGGGTGTCAATGAGCTCATTCATACAAGGGGGCTGATAGCATTTTCCCTCCAAGTGTGTTACACCATCCCCAAATGCGCATGCGCGGTAGTTTGAAAAGAGGTGGGTGGCTAGCATTTCATGGCATGGAGGGGGTGTGTGCATGCTTCCACCCTCCCTGGTTGGGGCTGGTCGTGTGATAATATCTGAGGGGTGGGAATTGGATATGACTAAATTAAGAAGAAAATGGGGAAAATCTAAAATAAATAAATAAAAACCCGGAATCATATATAGAGCGCTCATGCCAAATGTGTAATAAAGTAATAACTTATTAGAGTCCAGTGCAACCTCATTGCCTGCGGACAAACACACAATTTCCAAAATGGGAAAAATTGGCACATCACAATACTTTCTGTGTAGCTCACAGGAAAGTTAATAAGGCCATGTAACACATCTCCACTTTATGTCAGCTGATATAATGAAGGCTATAAAACCCTGTATACACTTTTTTTCTCAATCTTGGTAAATGCTTTATTACCGCTGATAATTTTACATTAACTCTACTTTCATCTACATCCCTTATCTACATCCCTCCTCCCTTAATGAGTACACAAAATATAAATATAAGACCACCGCTATTTGAAAGTTATTTAATGACGTTTAATCAGATATGAATTAGCATAACTTATACTCATAACAGAGTTCACCGTTCGTTCATTTTCCAAGCCGCTTAATCCTAATTAGGGTCATAGGGAGGCAGGCACCCATCTCAGCTCACTCTGGGCAAGGGCAGTGTACACCCTGGACAGCTCACCAGCCCATTCGCAGCGCCAACACTCACACAGCGATTCATACTCAAACTGTCACCTACGGGCGATTTGGAACAGCCAATTAACTTACTTCTCATGTTTTTAGACTGTGGAAGGAAGCCAGAGTACCCGGAGGAAACCTGCACAAGCACGGGGAGAACCTGCAACAGGCTGGGAAACAAACCCAGGTGTTCTTGCTGTGAGGTGGACGTGCGAGCCACTAAACCACTGTGCTGCCCCTGATATATGATTTTATATATCATATTTATACTTTCAGTATATGAGAACAACAAGCATAAATCACATGAAATAAACTATATATTTAGAT
>CM045748.1:28405359-28460359 GCA_024760905.1 Plotosus lineatus | reverse complement strand
CAAGTCGTACATTGTATTTTGTTGTAGGTTCCAATCATTGTTTCCAGTTAGTACCCCTTTTTTTTTTGACTGGAGACAACACTACTCTGTCTAATTTTTTTGCACTTTGCAAGGTACATATTGCAAAAAGTGCACTAGATGGAATTTTGTTTGAAAAAATGTAATCGTTCTGTGCCAGCTGTGCGCCTTTCATCCTTAGTACCTGCCCGGTCAGTGTTGCACGAGAAGAAATGAGACTACACTCAATTATCACTCACTCATTTGCTCAATCACTAAATCCTACTAAAATCACAAGGATCTCAGCCTTCTCTGGGCGAAGACAGAGTACACTCTGGAAAGCTACCCAATCAATCACAGGGCCAACGCACAACCATTTATAATCACACCCACACCCAGGGGTAATTTAAAGCAGCCAATGTCTCAAATTGTATGTCTTTGGATTGTAGGTGAAACCAGAATATCTCAGGGTATCCTACACAAACAGATAAAGCAAACTTCACACAGAAACACCTTTTCTAAGCTTGGGACGCAAACCTAGGACTTTCTCACCGTGAGACAGCCAAATCTGCCAGGAATTTTAAACCACTTGCTGACTATTGTAAAGAGTAGGCCATCAGGTTGTGCTCAGCGTGTTTCTACCTGCGATGGCCTGGTGAGCTGTTCATGGTATGCTCTGCCCTTGGCCAGAGTCGGATGAGATCGCCAGCCTCCCCACGACCCTAATTAAGACCAAGGGGTTCAGAAAATGAATGAATGAATGAATGAATTTGTGGCCACTTTGAAGTAATGGGTTATATATCAGCATTATTGAAAACAAGAACAAAGTTCTGTACACATCTCTAGTGATTCTGGCCTTCACCACATTCTAAGCACTAAACTGGCAAGGTGTCACCACATCACACGATCAAGACAAACTCATACATTAATTTTTTGAACCAATTGATCCTAATTTGGGTCACAGGGAGGCTCGTGCCCATCTCATCTGACTCTGGGAAAGAGCAAAGTACACCCTGGACAGCTTGCCAGTCCATTGCAGGGCAGAAACACTCACGAGGAAACCCACACAAGCACAGGAAGAACATGCAAACTCCACACCAAAACACCTGAGCTGGGAATCAAACCCAGGACCTTCTTGCTGTGAGGCAGACGTGCTAACCACTACACCACCATACCTACCTGACTTTTTGTTTTTGCTTCTGATTTTGTTGCCACATATGTTCTATACCCTCAGTGCAGCTAATCGGGTTCTCAAAGGCCGGCCATGTCTCTCACTGCCCATGGCAGGAGGCATGTAAAAGAACCCAGTTGCTGACTTTGGGCAAGAGAAGCTGCATAGCTGTCAGTGTGTTTCCGCCCTGCGATGACCTGGCGAGTTGTCCAGGGTGTACACCACTCTTGCACAGATTTTAGGATTAAGTGGTTCAGAAAACGAATGAATGAATGCTGTATGGTCTCAATCTGACCAACGAAAAGGACATTTGTTTTGTGTGTTTTTGATTTGCTATTTCAATAAAACAATAAAAAGATAGTATTGTATTTAACACAGATAAACTGTGAGCACACACACACAGACAGTCGGAGCATTGGGCAGCCATACTGGATCATCCAGAGAGCAGTTTGGAGTTAGTGGTCTTGCTCAAGTGCACTACTTCAGTCGTGGCTGGAGAGGAAGGGGAAGGTACTGCTTTCACCTCTCATTTCCACACACTTTGATTGATGTGGTAGTCAGTTCAGCCACCTTTCAATCCCAGACCTGTATCTCTAAACATTAGGCCACAGGCTGCCCCTATGCCATGACAGGATTACGCCAAGAAGATTACGAGCTGTAAATAAAGCTGAACAACAAGTTCAGTTCATCATTTTCTGTACCTGCGTAGTCCTAATTAGGGTTGCGGAGAGGCTGGCGCCCATTCCAGCCGACTCCGGACGAGGGCAAAGTACACCCTGGACGGCTCACCAGGCCATCACAGTGCATAAACACACTGACAGCTTTGCAGCTCCTCTTGTTGAAAGTCAGCAATGGTTCTTTTACATGAACCTCTCACCATAGACAGTGAGAGACATGGCCGGCCTTTGATAACCCAGTTAGCAGCACTGGGGGGGGGGGGGGGGGGTGTGTGTGACAACCTGTGGTGAGTGGGGCTTGAACCCCCAACCTTAGGACTAGTGATTCAGCACCTATACCACTAGGCCACCACTGCCCCATATTGGGTTTGGGGGCTGGGTGGGTGGGGGCGAGGGGTAATTTGTTAGTTGATGCCATATTTTTAGAAGCAGTCAGACTAAAAGTACTCATGATCTAGGTTGACCAACTGCATCACTGGCGCCACTATCAGTTGGTAATCCCCCAGGTATGTAGGTACTACAGTGGACTGTTACCCAAAGTCAGAAGAAAGCAACATGATGATGCAAAGTTTAAACTAAATGATGGATGAAGAAGTTAAACATCATGTAGTAATTATGGTGTTTATAGTCTGTGCACAGTGATGTATTGATATGTTAGGTTTCAGCTTTATTCTTTCAGTAGTCTCTTTGTGATACATCAGATTGTTCTTATTTATTTATATATATATATATATATTTTTTTTTTTTCATCCAGGACTTTAGAGCCATATACTTTTAAGTCACGGTCAGAGCACATTGTCCTTGGCTTTGCTGTGGTTAAGTGTTCTAAAGTAAAAAAAGACGTAGCAGACATTTGTCAGCGTAACGTTCCCAGCAGACGCACATTTTAAACAGAAACTTACATTATTGAAGGACAGCATTCCAAGAAGCTGATGTGAGACGAAGAAATCAAACGGACTCAAATCCACGTGGACAGAACTGTAACCAAAAAAAGGTTTTTAAAAGCATGATGCTAAGTGGAATAATCAACGACACATGTGCTTTCCACGGAGCTATCGGAACATACCAGTGAATGTGACACCAGATGAAGTTCTGCTACTTTTTCTAATGCAGATGTTTTGTTTTTTTATTTATTTATTTATTTAATTATTTGTGTGTGTGTGTGTGTGTGTGTGTGTGTGTGTGTGTGTGTGTGTGTGTGTGTGTGTGTGTGTGTGGAGGCTTGGCTCATTCTCTCAAAACATTTTTTTTCACTTTCATAATGAATTGTGAATGCTTATAAATACAGGATGTCAACACATCCTTTGATATCGTGGACTAAAATAAAAAAATATGACTGATGTTCATGGAGAGTGTATGTAGCCTCTGCAGTAGAAGTACAGATGTTAGAGATTTGTAGTTACAGCTGTAGTAAAGTCCAAGACAATTGAATGACACGTTCATTTGTCCATGCAAAAATTCATGGGTAGCTGAGCTATGTGGGCATGAAATCCTAATACCAGCCCTGTATTAACATATCAGTATTATATGTGTGTGTGTGTGTGTGTGTGTGTGTGTGTGTATAATATATACATACACACACACACACAAACACACACACAAATATAATACTTATAATTATATATATATATATATATATATATATATATATATATATATATATATATATATATATATATATATATATATATAAGTAATAGGCTCCCGTGTGACTCAGCAGCGAGGGGAGTCACTATCATCTAAGAATCTAAGAGCTTACGAGTTCAAGCTCAGGTTTATGCAGACAGCTATCCGCGGCCCATGAGAGCTAATTGGCTGAGCTTTCAGGGATGAAGGGATTTTTGTACGTTAACGTTTCTGTCCCTGGTAGAGAATAGCGGTGGAAGATGCATGTATATATATATATTGTGTGTGTATCATTATTTGCACACATGAAGCAGTAGAGGCAGTGCTAATTTCTTTTTTGTAGTCCAACCCCAACTGTCCTCCATCGCCAGCATTACGTTGTCAGGAGCACACCGTGTGTCTGCTGTTCTTTTCAAACAACTACACTGAGCTTGTTGCACAGAGGGCGTTACGAAACACGTTTCAGTATTCAAAACGTTCCAGATTGGGAAACCAGCCTACAGTGGGTAGAAGGATCAGCTTTGAAAAGCAGAATATATGGTCGACCCGTGGGCGCTCGTACGCCTTAGAATTTTGAAGCATCGAGGCAATTTGTTATGCAGGTTCTGAGACGTTCTGGGAGGAACGATGCTTCAGCTCTAGTGATTGTCCTCGAAACAAATCTTACACAAAGTGAAAAATACAAAAACTGCACTGAATGATGGTGGCGTGGTGACGTAGTGGTTAACACGCCTGTCTCACTGCAAGAAGGTCCTGGGTTCGATTCCCAGCTCAGGTGTTTCTGTATGGAGCCTGCATGTTATTGTGGGATTTGTGGGATTATATCATGGGATATTACGTGGGTTTTCTCTGGGTACGCTGGTTTCCTCCCACAGTCCACAAACATGCACGGTAGGTTAAATAGCTGTTCCAAATCACCCCTAGTTGTAAAGGGCTGTGTGAGTGTTGGCCCTGCAATGGCCTGTTGAGCTGTCCTGGCTGTACCCTGCTCTCGCCTGGAGACGACTAAGATGGGCACCAGCCTCCCCGTGATTCTAATTAGGATTAAGTGGTTCAGAAAATGAATGAATACATGGAATGATATTGAGTGGAAATTATAAGTTAATTATTTTTAACAATTTTTGGTTCACTGACCTTTGAAATATTTCAGGTTTTATTGTTAAAATCAAACCCAGGACCTTTTTATTGTGAGATGGACATACTAACCACTACACCTACATGCTGCCATCCAGTTTCAATTCTTTTCATTTGATACATGATCTGATGTCTAGTATGCTTATATAGTACTGTATAGTATAGTATAGTATAGTATAGTATAGTATGGTGGAGCCAGTGGCGTAGTGGTTAGAGTGCTGGGCTCATGATCGGGAGGTTGTGTGTTCAAATCCCATTTAGACCCCCACTGTGCGAAGACCCCTGGGCAAGGTCCTAACTGGGTGTGCCTCTGTTCACCCAGCAGTATAAATGGGCACCAGTAAAAATATACTGGGAAGGTAACCTGCGATAGATTGGCATCCCATCCAGGAGGAGTTGAACTCCTGGTAGCTTCACGCTATGGAAACTGGGGATAAGCACCAGTCTCATGAGCCACTATGGCTCGGGTGTAAAAAGCCCAATGGACTTTACCTTATATATTTATATACTCTTATATAGCAACATACATTTTTTTTTTTTTTAAACCGTGGTACTGAGTATCGGATCGGTGCCACGTCTAATGTTCACACTTAAATTTCTCTATGGGATTAATAAAATCTGGGCAGTGTTGGCCTGGTGGTAAAGGTGCTGGATCACTGATCCTATGGTTGGGAGTTCAAGCCCCACTCTCCACAGGTTGTCACTGCCCCCTAAATCCCTCCACCCCATACAGCTAATTGGGTTATCAAAGGCCGGCTGTGTCTCTCAGTGTCCGTGGTGTGAGGTTCATGTAAAAGAACCATTGCTGACTTACGACAAGAGTAGCCGCATAGCCATCAGCGTGTTTATGCACTGCAATGGCCTGGTGAGCCGTCCAGGGTGTACTTTGCCCTCGCCCCGAATCGACTAGGATGGGCGCCAGCCTCCCTGCGACCCTAATTAGGATTAAGCTGTTTAGAAAATGAATAAACTGATTCATAAAATATGTTTGTTTTTATAAGTAGACTTTGGATTACATGGTAAAAGTATACTTCCTCATCCACAATCCATAAAATAAAATGTTACTAGCTATTTTTTTTATTTCTTCAAAAACCAAGCAAAAAAAAAGTTTCATTTGCAAATAAATATTTGTTAAAAAAAAAAAAAAAAAAGAATTTGAACTGAAGATATTATTTCATGTTTTATGTTGCATTTATTTAAGAAATGGAGCCATTCAAATCAAATTGCATTTTATACAATACAGTACAATACAATACAACACAATACAGTATAATATAAAACTTAATGATAAAATCCAGTGAATCAACCACTTTGTGTAAAGACCCCAACAAAGAGGCCAACAACAGGAGCAAAATTCACGCTGTCAGATATAAAGAGAAAGCCACAGACGCATAAGAAAATAGACTTTCAAAACACACGTACTCAGATGCACAAATACATATTAGAAAGCAGGCACACTCAAATAAATGCTTGATTATAATGTATAAAATGTTTCTGAGCAGTCAGCTGAAAAACTAATTTCATTTTCTCATTAGAGTCCTGAGCCTAGGGCCCATTCTCCTGTCAATGTTTATTACTTTGCAAACAGAAAATCAAAATCATGAGCTTGTTCTGAACTGGAGCTGTGTGTCACCACATTTATATGAGGAAGGAGAGTGAGTGAACGATCGCCTGAGTGAACGAGAGAGAGAGAGAGAGAGAGAGACAGAGAGAGCATGGAAAAAATATATAACAAAATGGAGATGATAATAGGAAACCAGCTCATTCAAACTGAAGCTATGAATTTATAGCCACTATGACCTTTTCTTTTCCTGGGAGATTTGTTGCCATGCCAACTTGGGTCCTATTTTTCAACATTGTATGAAGTTCGACAAAATACTCAGCCAGTGACTATTTTCTGGGGAGAAAAAAAAGAAAAAAAAAAGAAAAATCTGTTCATCTTATCATATATAGAACACGACAATGCATCATGGCTGACGTGCCTGAATAATGACCTGCTCTTGTCCTTTTTCTCTTCTATATACAAGACAATTCTTTGTAAACTTCTTTGTTTAAACCCAGAATTCTCATACATTAGACATTTTCCGAGCGTTCTGAAAATGCCAGGGTGCTTCATTAAATGTGACAGGAACACAAATATTTTCCTTGCTTTAGACTTCAGAGTTATTCCAGAAAGTATCCGTGAGACATTAGGAAAAATATTTCTCATTCTTTGTGTACTGAATCTGGATGTTGACAATGCAATCCATAAACAATGAACCATTTTTGTATTGTACAATCTGCTTTTATTTAGATTCAAGAGCTCCATATTCAACCAAATGCCTTAACGTAAATCATCTTTCACAAATATCCTGTGAGTGTTGGAATTTAGCAGAGTTTCCAGAGAAAGGACTGATGCAGGTTTGGCTGAAGTGGATTTGAAGGTTATGCAGTTATGTTCGTAGATATAAAATAAATTCTATATCTTCTGTGGGGTAAAGGGGGAGTAGAGGTGAATAGGCAGGTCAGTAATGATGATTATGAGAAAGTGGGTGGCACCATGACACAGTGGTTAGGCACATTAGGCTAATTGGTTGTTCTAAATTGCCCCTAGGTTCTAGCTGAGTCACTGGGTGTCTTCGAATGACAGCTGCAAGCCTAAATTTCTTAGCGGTACTTCTACCATGCAAGTACACACTTATATAAATGTACATAAGCAGGTTTGTATCTGTGTCTAGTTGTACTTATTTAGAAGTTCATAGGTTTACATATGATTTGTAACTTTAATATGTGTATAATGTTATTTTGCCATTTACCTGCATCAAATGAACTTACCTGTGATGTCCTGGCGGGCTGTCCAGGGCGTACTCTGCCCTCACCCAGAGTCAGCTGAGATGGGTTCCAGTATCCTCGCAATCCTAATTAGGACTGAACAGTTGAGAAAATGAATGAATGAATATGAACTGACTTCTATCCGAGTCTAATGATTTCAAACCTGTGATTCTGGGTAAATGTAAAATTACTTTGAGAGCCAGAATGGTCCACCAATACAGACACACACAAACACACACACACACACACACACACACACACACACACACATATTTATGTGTGTGTGTGTGTGAGATAACAAAACCGCCACATTTTCCAACTATTCACTTCAAACTTGAACAAATATTCTACTTTACTTGTAGTAATAGTTTACTTGTGATTCAATGCATCAAAATCTTTAGTACATGCCTGGGAGATAATATCATATCAAAATATGGTGAATCCAGTTTTGAAACAATTCAAATACATCCTAGTTTACAAATAAAAAAGATCTCATTATTTTCACATCCCGATGAGCCTCTGCTAAGGTTTCCACAAGTCCAATAACCACATGAATCGGAGCACAGCTGCACCATGAACAACAGAATCTACATGTGTGGCAAAATTGGTAAATATGCACCAGACTTAAAATGGGATCAATGATATACGTAACTTTTCCTGTCTGTGTTACACAGTGTATCTCATGATCACTGATGAATCAACATTTATTAACTTTAGTTGATAAAGAAATGTTGAACATGTCAATCAGCTCAGTGTAACTAATTACACAATTATTATATAAAGATATTATTAGTGAATAGAAGGCTGTTCATATCGTCCATGTTACACTGATTTTCTGAGTCGTCCTACTGATAATTTAATGATGCTGCTTCACTAATATAGTATAATCGTGCATCGATCCGGATTTACTGCATATTAGCCTCATACATTAAAAAAAATGGGGAAGGGGTATTTTATCTAAATCTGCAGAAAATGTAAAAGGTCAATGTCACACAATTCACTACCTTTTCGTTATCAGACCCATGCATGTATGTATCTCCATGCACACACACACACACACACACACACACACACACACACACACACACACACACACACACACACACACACGCACACACATTAAAGGGGTTTAGTGTTTGCAATGTTTGCACTTTTGAAAACATTAGTAAGCAAAACCAGCATTGCATCACATGTTTTCAAACAAATTAACCTTGCCACCATCCAACCTTCTGCTGTTCTCAATGTTCTCCATAAAGCTTGCAAGAAGTCTTTTAATGAGTAACTGTAAAGCACCTATTCCAGAGCCAATAATGTTTAACTAAGCTTGTCTCCCACAAAAAAAGTGCTCAGTCAACATTGCACAATCAATACACACACACACACACACACACACACACACACACACACACACGCATTATATATATATATCCACAGATTTTCATTGCTTGCTCAGTTTCTGCTCCGTGTTAAATCAATTACATAATATGACAACTGTCCTCCCAAAAACTATTTCCAACTGGACGTCGTTTCCAATGCAGTCTTCTGATTTGAATGTGTTGAATCGAAGACTAAGGGGTCAGAGGGAGAGAACAATGAGGAAAGTTCATTAGGGCTCGACCACCTCATTTGTGTAGCTGAGAACAGTGCAGCTGTTGTTGAGTCTCTGCTATCTATTGTGTGACCTAGCCCTTGTTACAAAAGTCCCACGTCAGCCCCTATAAGGATGGCACTGACCCAGAAATGCACCCCCTGACCTTTTCTGTAATGAGGGGGCATGAAGACTGAGGGCTGGGAAATTCAATTTATATATATATCTGTGTGTGTGTGTGTGTGTGTGTGTGTGTGTGTGTGTGTGTGTGTGTGTGTGTGTGTGTGTGTGTGTGTGCGCATATATCTGCTTTATCTGTTCTCATCATTATTATTATTATTATTATTATTATTATTATTATTATTATTATTATTATTTCATCTCAGATTTCATGAAAACATTGCACTGTGAGTTCACAACAATGGTTAAAAGAAATATTAAGGTTGCTATGTCTCAAAAAGCTATCTCAGCTGTCTTTGAGCTAGGTATGGCACACCCTTCATCGCTCACTAGTCCACTACAGAGCCATTTCCACCTGGAGAAATTTGGAACAGTAATCTCGTCAAATGCGCATATCTTCTGACTGTGGGATGAAACAGGAGAACCCAGGTTCTCCACAAAACTCAAGACCTTCTTGCTGTCAGACAGTTGCCACAACACCACTGGGCCACCCACACTGCTCCACATTTCACCCCATAACTGCTGAGCTATACCGGATATATACCCTGTCTTCTCTCAGAGTCGGCTGAGATAGGTTCCATCCTTCTCGTGATCCCAGTAGGATAAAGCATTACATCAAAGGAATGAATGATTGCATAAAATGTCAACATTTCTATATAAACGTTTGAACATTCTAGTTTTGAATATAATGTTTTATTGCTAATACGTTAACATTCGCTTCATCACTACTGTATTTGGGTTACTAAACAAAGTAAAATCATTTAACCGTTAAAGCGCTCATTCATTTTCTGAGCTACTTAATTAGGGTCAAAGTGAGGATGGTGCCCATCTCAGCCAAGTCTGAGCGAGGACAGAGTACACCCTGGACAGCTCACCAGGCCATCCAATCAACATGTTGACGGCTATGCAGCTCCTGTTGTTGAACGTCAGCAGTGGTTCTTTTACATGAACCTCTCACCATATACAGTGAGAGACATGGCCGGCCTTTGATAACCCAGTGGGGTGCACTGGGGGGACAGCAGTAACAACCGTTGATGAAAGGGCTTGATCCCCCGACCTTAGGATCAGCAATCCAGCACCTAACTACCAGGCTACCACTGCCCCTCCATTAAAGCTCTTTAAATGCTGTATCCTGGTCAGGGTCACAGTGGATCTGCAGTCTATCCCAGGACCAATGGGAGGGATGTAGGAATGAATACGCCTCGGATGAGACGCTAAACCAAAGGGAATTTCATCATAGCCAGTCCACCTACACTTTGAGAGCTCAAGAGACTCCACAGACACTTGCTCACACTCGGGATCAAAGCAGGGACCCTGGAGCTGTGAGGCAGTGATGTTACCTGCTGCAATGACACGCCGCCCACTGGATGTCTTCTTGTCATAAAATAAATGTCTTAATCTTTTATTGTATTTTGCCCTGAAGGTAAAGAACCTATTCTAGAAGTACTGTATCTGAACTATGCACTCACCAATATGTAAAGCAGGAATGCGTTTCTTAATCTGTTTAATATTATAGTTTCTCTCGTATGCTTAGCGTCACGATTTAACATAAAGTTATTGGCTTCCGAATTATAGCTGCTTGGACTTTTTTTTTCTCTTTGATTTCTCATCTTCTGAAAAACAAACCTTACTGACCGACAGTTAGCACCAAACACCTCTGCAACATGTGTGCTGACCTTTCCGAAAGCTGGAGTTTCTGTTTTGATATGCTCCTGATAGCGAGATGGCCCTGTCTTTACCAAAGAAAAGGTCACATTGACTGTTCACCTTACACACACACACACACACACACACACACACACACACACACACACACACACACACACACACACACACACACACCGAGTCTGAGAGGTCTATACTGTTATCTACGTGTGGTCACTTCTACCACTTTTCAGCACTACTTATAATTAGTCAGTACAATGTTCATTTAAGTTAATTTTCTGTAACCGCTTAATCCTGATTAGGGTCGCGGGGAGGCTGTCCGCCCATCCCAGCCGACTCCGAGCAAGGGCAGAGTGCACCCTGGACAGCTCGCCAGGCCATCGCATGGTGGAAACACGCTGATGGCTTTGCAGCTACTCTTGTCGAAAGTCAGCAATGGTTCTTTTACATGCCTCACACCATAGACAGTGAGAGACACGGCCCGCCTTTGATACCCAGTTAGCTGCACTGGGGGGGGACAGTAACAACCTTGAGGAAAGTGGGACTCGAAACCCAACCTTAGGATCAGCGATCCAGCGCCCTATACCACTCGACCACCACTGTCCTCAGTACAATGTAGTATTGATATTAAGTGTGCTAAGTGTGTTTTTTTTTTCAGAGGTTGATCCCAATAGAGGTGTGATAGAAAAGCGACCGACGTGAACCGCAATTGGCAGCTGTTGCTTTTCATTTTCAAAATGTTCGCAAATGGGTCTTGCGACATTCACAGCATCGCATTTAAGTCACCTGATTCGAAATGTTTGAAATATCTGCAAGCATCGCAAAACGTGACTCTGACACAAAGTAGTCGTAAACTCTTCCCTAAGAGCTGGATGCAAAGTTATCTTTTACTTGCAATTTTTTTAGTGTTCAAATTTTATTCAAATTGTATTTGAATGAGTAAAAAGAGAATGGTTTCAAAACAAAAAGCAAAAAATAAAAAAATAAACAAACAAACAAACAAAAAAACCTACACCTAACTTGCAAATCATTTTTTTTTCATCTGCAAATAAATAACAAATCATTTGCAAATTGTCGCACAAATTCCTTGTGACTTTTGAACAATATACGTCATTAAGCTGCTAAATATTCACTTTCATGTGGAGATCCACAACACCTTGATACACACACACACACACACACACACACACACACACACACACACTCGTATGCATACACACACACACACACACACACACACACACACACACACACACACACACACACACACACACACACACACACACACACACACGCACACACACACATTATAAGCACCCAAGGCACTTAAAAAATTGGAGTGGGTGGTAGCTTATTAAAATGTTTACCAGTGGAGTGGAACAGTAAGTGATTATTACCATCAAGGTGGAAAACATGAATAATAACAGAACAATGAAAGGGTTTTACTGGTATTTGTATTATTCAGTTTGTGGTATCAACTAAATTACTTACATGAAAGCTGAAAATAAACAGAAAACAGCATAATTGTATAAAACACAAATAAACAAACAAACAAAAACATTTAATTTTCCCTCCCAGTGCTGTTCCTTTAAATAATTTCCCTGATGTAAAATCGAGCCAATCAACATGTCAACTTTAGCACATGGCATGCTGAAAAGCACATGGCCAGGAATGTCTTTAAATGTATGACCTTAGTAAGCAGGAGAAAAAATACACGTCATCACTTTCTGATTGGTCCATATCTGGCTCATACTCCATTCATTCAGATGCTGTAGCAGTTTCTAATGGTTCATCTTGTTGGACATTTACCAAGAGAACACAGCAAAATATTTTCCTGTTTTTTAAAGCACAGCGGAACAATCAAATGTGTTGTTACTGATGAACATTATAGACATTCCCCAGTGGCAGGGGGTCTTGAAATACCGTGTAAACTTACTTTTACAGGCAGTGAATGCCTCATTTTACCGTTACAGAGACTTAATTGAATAAAATTGGTAAATGTGATCTATAAGTTTGCTCCCAGTACACATGGGCGGGTATTAGACGTTAGATCAAAAACACTGGGGGAGGAAGGGGGGCTTATTGGATATATATACATATCTGTGTGTGCATGTGTGTGTAGTGTGTGTATGCACATAAACAATGTTATTAATAAATGACTGTCCCATTGCACTCTCATCATACTTTTGACTCCATAATGTTTTTCAGAGTTATGGTAGAGTGGATTGCAGCACAACTTCAGGAAAAAAAAGTTTTTCTTTTTCTTTTCCTTTTTTTATTTTTTTAATCATACTTAAGGGAACAGATTTTTAGAACTGCTACTGTATAAAGTAATAAGTGAACAAAAACTCATTTCAATGGTAGGTGATTATTTTCTTATATCTACGCACCCCAACTGTTTTATTTATAAAGCAGCTGTAATACACTTACTGAGCTTATGCTAGTCATATTTTATTGCATATACAATTCCCTTTTTCTATTAAACTGTATCCAAGGAAACAACCTCAAAACAGGGTCATGTGATGATGCTAGAAATGAAACCCTCCTCTCACATACTGTATCTGCCCCTTGGTAATAACCAGTAAACACTAATTCATATAAAAATTACAGTTCTCTGCATGCACGGACATTTATTATTCCAAATATAGACATTTGTTTAATAAGCAAACATCCAGTGAGGGCTTGTGCTCTGATCTCATTTATCAAGTGTGGCAGATCCGGCTCATTTAGACTCATAAGATGAAGTGATTGGGAGAAATATAGGGCATGACAAAAAAAATAATAAATAAATGAGGTATTCATGCATATGGACAGCTTTCTGTGAGAAGGGGGTCGAGGGGGGATGGAGCTGTCAAACTGGCATTGATTGATGACCCCACTAAACATCATGAACTGAGAATTAGTGCAAGAGGAATGATAAGATAAATAGCTTTTGTAAGCCAAGTCTAAAACCTGGGAGTAATTACAAAAATGTGAACAGTTACATTATGTTCAACCTGAATCCTGATATTAGGTGTATGTAATATATGTTTTATATATATATATATATATATATATATATATATCTTCTTCTTCCTCTTCTTTTCCTTTCGGCTTTTCCCTTCAGTGGTCGCCACAGTGAATCATCTGCATCCATCTCACGCTATCCTTTGCATCTTCTTCTCTTATACCAGCTACCTTCATGTCCTGCTTCACTACATCCATGAATCGTCTCGTTGGTCTGCCTCGAGGCCTTCTGCCTGGTAGTTCCAACCTCAGCATCCTACTACCAATATACTCACTATCCCTCCTCTGTACATGTCCAAACCATCTCAATCGAGCCTCTCTGACTTTGTCTCCAAAACATCTTACATGTGCTGTCCCTCTGATGTACTCATTCCTGATCCTATCCGTCCTCGTTACTCCCAAAGAGAACCTCAACATTTTCATCTCTGACATATATATATATATATATATATATATATATATATATATATATATATATATATATATATATATATATATATATATATATATATATATATATATATATAGAGAGAGAGAGAGAGAGAGAGAGAGAGAGAGTTGAAACAAATTTTAATTTAAACAAACTGACCCCATCCCCCCACCCCCCACTGTCTCGATGAAGACTGTCAAATGGGGTTTTGTGCTCAAAATCATAAGTGTTTGATAAAAAACCTGTATAGTGCAAGTTTGACATTTTTAATCCATTTGTTACCCAGTGTTGGATTTTTAATTTTCTGACAAAATAACACATTCCACGCATCCACTCCCCTCATGTTTAAACTGAAGTTAATTCAGATTAATGTCCCCGTACTCTAAAAATTGATGCATATAATAAAACTGTGGCAAAGTAAACAAATAAACAAGTTGTACATGGTTCTGTTTTATACAATTAAATCAACATGTTCGACTCGTCAAAGCTGCCACGTTCTGCAGATGTTCCAGTTGAACATACCCATGGTGTTTATTCAATCATTAATTTTCCAAACCATTAAAAATCCTACTAGGGTGGTAGGGAGGTTGTGGACTATCTCAAGTAACACTGTGTAAAATAGGGGTACGCTCTAAACAGCTTGCCAGACTATCGCAGGGCAAAATATGCACACGAGCATTTATACTTATAGTCACACCTAGGGGAAATTTCCAACAGCCAATCAGAATCCGGACTGTATGAGGAAACTGGGACACTCAGATGAAACATAGGAAGAGCATACAATCCCCCCCACACAGAGAGAGAGAGAGAGAGAGAGAGAGAGAGAGAGAACAACCCTTCTAAGAACAAGACTCAAACCCAGGACTTTCTTTCAGTGATGGAAATTGAATATTTTACTGGAAGTTTCTTCCCAATAACGGCTGCCGAAATTCAAACAAATGTATTGCGCTTGCTGGTTGCTTTGCCTTTACACTGCCATCCACTTCATCCTTCACCAGATCACTGGGTTCTTCTGCATCTTCTGACATTCCACTTGCAATGGTCTAGTGAGATGTTTAGTGTACATCACATAATCGTCTTGAGTTGGCTGGGATTGGGATGGGTACGGGCCTCACTGCGACCCCGGAGAATTAATCAGTTCAGCGCACAAGTAAGCAATTGAAGCATACGGTCAGGTAAAGTCTGTTGGGCTTTTTACACCCGAGCCTAGTGGCTCATCGGACCGGTGCTGGTTTCTGTAACGTGAAACAACCAGGAGTTCAACTCCTCCTGGATGGAACGTGAGTCCAGCGCAGGTTACCTTCCCAGTATATTTTTACTGGTACCCATTTATACTGCTGGGTGAACAGAGGCACACTTGTGGTTAAGACCTTGCCCAGGTGTCTTTGCACAGTGGGGGTCTAACTGGAATTTGAACACACAGCCTCCCAATCATGAGTGCAGCACTCTAACCACAATGCCACCGGCCCCAATTGAAGAGTAAAGTAATGATTGTATATATCTTCTTTTCCTTTTGGCTGTTCCCTTAAGGGGTCGCCACAGCAAATGATCTGTGTCCATCTCACCCTGTCCTTTGCATCTTCTACTCTTACTCCAACGACCTTTATGTCCGCCTTCACCACATCCATAAATCTCTTCTTTGGTCTTCCTCTTGGCCTTCTGCCTGGTAGTTCCAACCTCAGCATCCTACTGCCAATATACTCACTATCCCTCCTCTGTACATGTCCAAACCATCTCAATCTAACCTCTCTGACTTTGTCTCCAAAACATCTTACATGGGCTGTCCCTCTGATATACTCATTTCTGATCCTATCCATCCTCGTTACTCCCAGAGAGAACCTCAACATTTTCATCTCCGCTACCTCCAGCTCTGCCTCCTGCCTTTTCCCCAGGGCCACTGTTTCTAAACCATACAACATCGCTGGCCTCACCACCGTCTTGTACACTTTTCCTTTCATTCTTGCTGACACTCTCTCATCGCACATCACACCGGACACCTCTCTCCAACCATTCCAGCCTGCCTGCACACGCTTCTTCACCTCTTTTCTACACTCTCCATTGCTCTGCATTGTTGAGCCGAAGTACTTAAAATCCTCCACCTTCGTTATCTCTGCTCCCTGTAACAACACCATTCCTCCTGGGTCCTTCTCATTCACACACATGTATTCTGATTTTCTGAGGCTAACCTTCATTCCTCTCCTTTCCAGGGCATACCTCCACCGCTCTAGATTTTCCTGCACTTGTTCTCTGCTCTCACTACAGAGCACAATGTGATCTGCAAACATTATAGTCTATGGGGATTCTTGCCTAACCTCGTCTGTCAGCCTGTCCATCACCATAGCAAACAAGAAGGGTTTGCTCAGAGCTGACCCTTGATGCAGTCCCACCTCCGCCTTGAATTTGTCGGTCACGCCAACAGCACACCTCACCACTGTCTTACATCTCTCATACATGTCCTGCACCACTCTAACATACTTCTCTGCCACTCCAGACTTCCTCATGCAATACCACAGTTCTTCTCTTGGAACCCTGTCATATGCTTTCTCCAGATCCACAAAGGCACAATGTAGCTCCCTCTGACCTTCTCTGTACTTCTCTATTAACATCCTCAAAGCAAACATTGCATCTGTGGTGCTCTTTCTTGGCATGAAACCAAACTGTTGTTCACACATGCTGACCTCTGCCCTTAGTCTAGCTTCCACTATTCTTTCCCATAACTTAATTGTATGGCTCATCAACTTTATCCCTCTGTAGTTGCAGCTACTCTGCACGTCTACCTTGTTCTTAAAAATGGGCACCAGCCCACTTCTCCTCCACTCCTCCGGCATCTGCTCACTCTCTAGGACCTTGTTGAATGTTCTTGTCAGAAAATCTACTGCTACCTCTTCTAGACACTTCCATACCTCCACAGGTATATCATCAGGACCAACTGCCTTTCCATTCTTCATCCTCTTCAGTGCCCTCCTCACTTCACCCTTACTAATCTTTGCTACATCCTGCTCCTCAATGGTTACCTCTTCTACTCTTTTTTCTCTCTCATTTTCCTCATTCATCAGCTCTTCAAAGTACTCCTTCCATCTTCCCAACACACTTCTGTCATCAGTCAATACATTTCCCTCTCTGTCCTTTATCAATCTAACTTGCTGCACGTCCTTCCCATCTCTATCTCTCTGCTGTGCCAACCTGTATAGATCATTTTCTCCCTCCTTACTGTATGTGTGTGTGTGTGTGTGTGTGTGTGTGTGTGGCGGTTAATATGTATATATATATATATACATACAGTACATACAGTCGGCCCCCCCACTTACGAAGACCCCTGTGTGCAAAATCCCCAGGTTACAAAAACATTTTACTAAGTTTCCATCCCCGAGATACGAAAACAACCTCCTCCTACGAAAAGAAATGCAAAATTCAAACACGCCAATCAAAATTTCACTGCTCTCTCATTGGCCGTCTCTTAACATTCCACCCCGCCGGCCTCCCAGATAGAGACAGAAGGAAGCTTAACTCTTTAGGTTTTAGTTTAGTTTTTTACATTGTTTTAATTCAGTAAATATTTAATAAATGTGGGCACGCATGGGGTTGTAGAAATTAATTCATGGTACACACACACACACACACACACACACGCACACACGCACACACGCACACACGCACTATATATATATATATATATATAGAGAGAGAGAGAGAGAAGTTGTTTTAATTCAGTAAATGTTTAATAAATGTGGGCGCATTTGAGCTCATCTGGAATTCAGATTCCTCAAGGAATCAAATTAAAGTTAAGTTTGTCAAACAGGGAATACGCTTTTTACGCTTTTTTACGGTATTGTGGCCCGCAGAGAGAGAGAGAGAGAGAGAGAGAGAGAGAGAGAGAGAGAGAGAGAGAGACAGGTGTGTGTGTGTGTGTGTGTGTGTGTGTTAATAAAATGTTTAATAATGATTTAATTAATAAATATGTTAATAAAATAGTTTGATATGTTAATAAAATGTTGAAATGGTTTAATAAATAATTTTCTTTTACTTTTAACACATATTTCATACAATATTGGTGTACTTTTATCATTTTCAAAGGGTTTATGGAGTTTATCCAGTCCAAATACTGGAGCCTTTGAACGAATTAGGCGTTTAATATGTAAAATGTGACCCCTACTTACGAAATCCCCGCAATAAGAAAAAGGCTCTCGAACGGATTAATTTCGTAAGTTGGGGGCCGACTGTATATATGTATGGAGGGTGCAGCGGTTACTGTGTCTGCATCACAGTAGGAAGGTCCTGGGTTTGATTCCTAGCTCGGGCATTTCTGTGTTGAGTTTGCATGTTCTCGTCGTGCTTGTCTGGGTTTTCTCCGGGTACTCTGGTTTCCTCCCAAAACATATACCATGTGCTAATTGGCTGTTCCAGATTTCCGCTAAAATTGTTTTGTGACTCTTGGCCCTGCTATGGCCTGATGAGCTGTCCAGGGTGTAGTTTGCCCTCACCCCGAATCAGGTGAGATGGGCACCAGCTTCCTCGTAACCATAATTAGGACAATACGGCTCATAAAATGAATGAATGATAGTTGAACATGAAGCCAATAGTTATTCATTCATTCATTTTTTGACCTAATTTATCCTAATTAGGGTCACTGGGAGGCTGGCACCCATTTCATCCGAGTCCGGGTGAGGTACACTCTAGACAGCTTGCCAGGCCAACACAGGGCCGACACACACACAATCCTTCACACTCACACCTCGGTGCAATTTGAAACAGCCATTGTGCATGGTTTTGGACTTTGGGAGGAAACTGACACAAGCACAGGGAGAACATATAAACTCCACACAGAAATGCTGGAGCTGGGAATTAAACCCAGGACCTTCTTGCTGTGAGGCAGCCATGCCAACCCCTACACCACCATGCCAGCCACCATGTCTGACTGGTGGGTCACAGCCTCAAGGCACCCTGGGTGAAGGGGAGGCCACTCTTTTGTTCAAGCAAGGGGGCGCTAATAGTTAGAATGTATTTAATACACAGCACAGCCAAAAAAAACCCAAAAAAAACCAAAAAAAACAAAAAAAAAAGCCCAAACCAACCCCCCAAAAAAAAAAAAAAAAAAAAAACAAACAAACAAAACACACTCATACTTTCAAAATTTGAATGGGGCATTTATCCTTAATCTCAGAATGTGATCTCTATTTCATTGTTGCTCTGGCTGGTCCGGTCGAGGCTCAGCAACGTTAATGCGGTAATAAAATGAAGCAGCTGATGATCTGAATGTTCTGAATGTGCAGGTTTTCACATCAATGCCCCTTTTCTCCCCTGATGTAAAATGTGGAATTGAGCAAGTGGTTCAGGGAGCACAAGGAAACATTTTCACATCTGTATTGGCACCCCAGAGTTCTGACCTTAACCCTGTTGAAAGAGTTCAGGATGTGCTGGAGAAGACTTTATGGAGGGGTTCAGTTTTTTTCCCTCATCCATTCAGTACGTCGGTGAGAAAAGACCCCGACACTGGATGGAAATTAATGTTCCTTAAGTCTGTTGGAACGATGCTATGATGATCACATGCTGTAAGAAGGATCAAAACGGAACAAAAACATAGTCATGGGTGTGACTTTTTGTTTTATGCTGAGCAGTATATATTAATTTATTAAGATCTCTGTTTTTATCGCATTAAGATTTGTTTTGTCATTATTTTCATTACATGTTTTTTTTTTTTTTTTAGTTTTGTATTTTTTTGCACTTTATTGAAGGTTTGATTCTTGTAAGGTTGTACAGGTTAATAAGTGTGAACCCTTTTGAATAGCGGCTTTATAATGATGAGACGTGTTTTACACTTCCGGCAAATAATAAAAAAACAAGAACACACTGCTCCTGCTTTCCAGATCTCTACTGAGCTTTTCTTTAAATCCCTTACTCATTGTGAGCATCATTCTATTTATTAACTTTGATCATCTTCTTTATTCTTATCGTTTAGACCCAGACGTTTCACTAAATCAATAAACAGACAATTTTGCTCTTATCCAATCACAGATATATCCTCTCCATGTCACTCTGCCTTCACGCGGGCTCTTAATTAAAAGGAATCGTATTTCCCAGTTGGGAAGTTTCAGGTAAACGACCTCCAAATTATAATTGCAGTCCTGCAGGACTGTAATTCTGAGAGATGTGCGTTGACAGAGACGGATAAATTTAATTCCAGTCAACATTAATCCTGCACCTGGCTGAAAGTGAGGCTGCGGTCAGAAAGTGATCATACTAGAGGTGTGATAGAAAAGTGATTGACGCGAGCTGACACTCCTATCCAGAGCAACTTATAATTATCATTTTTGCACAACTAAGGGTTAAGGGCCTTGCTTAGGGTCCCAACACTGGTGATGGTTGGTATTGAGCCACAAATCATTGGGTCGGGAACCCATTGCCTTTCTGCACTAAACCACAACTGTCCTGTAATGTGTGACATCATGTGCAAACTGTGTGAAAAGAGTTTGCGCTGCGTCAGAGTTTTGTTTTGTGACATTCATGGAAATTTCAAACATCGAGAACGATATAACTCGAAACAGCATAAGTCGAGTATATACCTGTACACGGATCCCTCGCTACTTCACACTTCAATTGATGTGACTTCAGTTCATTGCGGATTAAAAAAAAATATATATATATATATATATATATATATATATATATATATATATATATATATATATATATATATATATATATATATATATATATATTCATCGAATTAAAAAACACATAGGGGGAAAGGTTAAGGAAAATGCTGCAAAAACAAGGCCAATTATGCAAAACTAAATAATTAAATAAAACAAAAACAAAAAAAACAACCCCCCCCCCCTATTAAAACTACTTACATTTTTATGTGAGGCGCGGATCTGTGTGCGTGTGCGCACGAGCGTCTGTATGTGTATTTATATTTTATTTACATCTTATGCATTATTTTTGTATTCATTGATATTATATACAAATATACATGTACATATACATCAGTCAGGGTGCTCAATCCGACTTCGCGGCATTCGGCGGTCGTGGGGGGATCTCGGTCCCAATTAACCAAAGTGAGGGATCCCTGTATTTGGTTGGTGGAATGAAACTGGAACCCTGAGGAAGCCCAAGGAAACGTGGGGAACGCATGCAAACTCCACACAGACATGCCTGAGCCTGGGCCTCGAACCTAGGACCTTATTTCTGTGCGTTGGACGTGTTAATCATTCAGAGATGTATTTTCGATTAATTTACTGACAAATAATTTACTACAAATACATGTTTGTTCTCTCTCTCGCTCTCTCTCTCTCTCTCTCTCTCTCTCTCTCTCTCTCTCTCTCTCTCTCCGTGCATATCAGCAGAACTCGGGCATACTGATGAATATTTATGATGGACAGGGAACACAATAGTTGACCTCAAAATGCAGGAGAGGAAGTAAACATCGTGTACAGATGGGATTCGCGTGACATACTGTTTGTTTTGGTTGTTTGACACAAATGTTATGAATTTATTTGGACTTATTTCAGTAGGTTATTTTGTCACATAAAAGTCTGTGTGTCTTATATATTGCTTAATAATGCAAGAAGTATTTTTTATTTATTTTCTGTTAGATTAATAAGATATCTGTAGCTGTAGCATCAACAGTAGACAGGTAGTGTTCAAAAAAAAAAAAGAAAACATCAAATCAGATTGAAACAAATGTGTTTACAGTTTTATTAAAGTATTTGTTTTAGTTCGATTAAATATTTATCATTTATGGACTCGTCTGGGAGAATAACTTCTAATAAATACTATACGAGCACATTAGGGGCAGGTGTAGTATGCACAGTAGAGGTGTGATAAAAAATAAAGTGACTGACACTAAGGCCAATCAGCAGCTCTCACTTTTCTTTCTCGAATTTGTCACATGACACACATCATTTTTTGGTCGCTTGTTTCATAAACTCATTGAAAAAACGTGAAGGATGTTTGAAACAGTCTCAAACTGTCTGCTCATGTTTGTTGGAGACTTCGAACATGAAAAGTTTGAGATTTGCTGGCATCTGCCATATTCTGTGTATTCATTCATTCATTCATTTTCTGAACCATTTAATCCTCATTGGAGTACAGGGAGGCTGGTGCCCATCTCAGCCAACTCCAGGTGAGGGCTGGGTACATCCTGGATAGCTCACTCGGCCATTGCAGTGCCAACACTCACAAAACCATTCATACAGACACTCACACCTAGGGGCGACTTGGAACATCCAATTAACCCACTGTGCATGTTTTTGGATGGTGGGAGGAAACCAGAGTGCTCGGAGGAATCCCACACAAGCATGGGGAGAACATGCAAACTTCACACAGAAACACCGAAGCTGGGAATTGAACCCAGGACCTTCTTGCTGTGAGGCGGACGTGCTAACCAGTACACCATCATGCCGCTACCATGTATTCAACAATTTTTATTTTATTTGCATTTTGTTTGCACTAATAACGTCTTATTAAAAAGCGAATGGTTTGAGAACAAAAACGCAACTGGTTTACGACAAATTATTCACCTTTATTTCGGCAAACTTCTGCAAACCAATCACGAATCAGTACCATTCTGAGATTTTTGTGTGATGTACACTTAAGCTGAAAAAATATTCGCTTCTATATGAAGTTGCAAAACATATTGAAACAAATTTAAAAATTTGCAAAAAATACATTTGCTCCAATCTCATTTCTACTGCATCTCCATGTGATCATCCCTTCAGGGTGCCAAGGTTGTGAGTTTGAATCTCAATTAAACCACATATTGAATTAAAGGATACATGTAGTGAAATATAATTACTAGCTATTTAAAATGATGATGACGATGTGTGGCTGGTGATCTAATGGCTAGGCTCCTCATGATCAGGAGGTTGTGTGTTCAAATCCCAGTTAGATGCCCACTGTGCTAAGACGCCTGGGCAAGGTCTTAACCACAAGTGTGCCTCTGTTCACCCAGCAGTATAAATGGGTACCAGTAAAAATATACTGGGAAGGTAACCTGTGATGGACTCGCGTCCCATCCAGGAAGAGTCGAACTCCTAGTTGCTTCATGCTATGGAAACTAAGGATAAGCACCAGCCTGATGAGCCACTATGTCTCAGGTGTAAACACCCCAACAGACTGATCATTAGTGATTCATTCTGGCAACATCAATCCATGCCTGTTTTGAAAGGTCGCAAGAGTGTTGTGACTCTAGGCATGCTCAGAGACATCTGTCATTTCTGATTGATGGTTCCACCTGCTGAAAATTTGAACTTGTTGGATTGGCTGGGCGACATCACTGACCCATGTACCATACCATATTATTGGCCAATGTTGAGCTCTGCATACAACAAACACAGACATCCCTAAACCGACTGACAACAGGAAAGCAGAGGTGTCAACAAGCTGCCTACATAAGCCATTTTGGATTTACCATCACAGACATTTTTGACAGCATTTTTGTACTCAGAATCACGAGAATACGACGTCTCACTGCCGCCACAACAGATGTTATCGTGACCAGTGTGTTGGTATGAAAAACAACTGCTAGTCCACACTGGAACCATATTTTCTGGAATACAAGTCATACTTTTTTCCTACTTTGGCTGAAGGTGCGATTAATACTCCATACCGGCTTATATTTGAATTTATTACATATTATTCTGTTCGTCATCATAACAAACATAATTTCACATGTTTGTTATTTTTACACTCACAACCACAAGAGGGCACTCTAGGCTTGGGTACCAGTACCTGCTCATCCACCACTGAAGAAATGTCCCCAGAAAGAAAATCTGCGGATCACAAGCTGCAAGTAGTGAAATATGCAGCATAAATCGAGCAGCAGAAAGAAAGTTTGGCGTGAACCAGAAACTTGTGAGGAACTGGAGAAAAGCCGAGATTAGTATTATTGCAATGAAGAAAACCAAAAAAGCTAATCACAGGCGAAAAGCTAGATGGCCACAGCTAGAAGAATGAGCCAGCACATTGGGATTTGAGCAATGTGCCTCAGGGAGAGGCTTCTCAACAGTGCAGTTGCATCTCAACATCCAGGTAGTTGTCAAGGAGATGAATATAAATTGCTTTGTGCGAGGACTTTCTTGGTGTTTCCACTTCATGCAACGCAACCCCCTCTATATCAGAGCGAGGACCACAACGTCACAAAAACTGCCAGCATATTTCTAAGCCAAGGTAGACAGTTACCATGAGTTTGCGATTTATAGTCCAGGGTGACTTATACAGACGGGCCTCGTTTTACGTTTATTTGCCTTATGTTTTTTTGATTTTACGTTTAAACTGACTGTCAATAAACTTTTGTAAAAAAAAATTTTTTGGAAATCAAATTTTTAGTTTAGCATGCTCTCCGTAATACGAGACGTTCTTACGTAATACGTAGTACGCTACTTATGCATGACGCTGCGTACATTGTTTACAAACGACAGACTGAACGTGCCCTGCGTCTTCCCAGTTCACCACATGTTACCCTTGTGTTAAGATGTTGTCTCTGTGATCTTTGTGTTTACACTGTTTTGTGTATTTATAACCCTAAGCAAATATGGTTGGTCAGAAGTGTAAGCCTACTAGTGATAGTGGTAATCAAAATGAGGGGTAATAAGTGAATTTGATAAAAATGTATTTATTTAAAATTATTTTGCTTGAATTTAATTTATTTGAAATTAATGTCGATTTTATTTTACAATGTTATGTTTATAATAATTCATTTAGGGGTGTTTTATGAGATACAGAAATAGTATTTATGGATGTATAGTACAGTATGAACGGTCATACATTACTGGAACGTACAGTAATAACTTATGTTTTTTTTTTTTTTTTCCACCTTACGTTCGGCCTTTCGGAACATAACTAAAACGTAAGTCAAGGAGCATCTGTATATGTTTTTTCTTCTTTAGTACGTATACATTTTTTTGGCCAATGCAACTTGTACTCCAGAGCAATGTATAGTCCAGAAAATACAGTAATTCATTTTATTCTTTACGCATTACCCAGTTAGCATTCTTGCATTTCTGAAAATCTGAATGTAAAAAATTACAAATTGACTAAAAAACTGCTTGGCATGGTGGTGAAGGGGTTAGAACATTAGCCTCATGGCAAGGAGGTTCTGGGTTTGATTCCTGGTCTTTTTCCTGGGTGTGTTTTTGTGTGGAGTTTCCGTTTTCCCGGCCACATTTGGGTTGGTTTCCTCTGGGTACTCTGGTTTCGTCACACAGCTCAAAGACATACACATTAGGTGAATTGGATGTTCTGAATGTACCCCGGATACATGGGAGCGTGTGTTGATCTCTGATGACATGGCGAGTTGTTCAGGGTGTATCCAGTTTTCACCCAATGTGATTGAGACAGCTCCACCCCCCCACCCCCACCCCCACCCACACAGACACACAATTATTCAAATAGGATAAGGTGGTTCATCAAACAGGTGAATGAATGGATGGGAATTTGGAAGAGGATTTCAGTGGAGGTTCCACATATCTGCAGTGATGTTCATTAACAAGTGTCATTGACTCAACAATTAATAAAATTCAAGTGAATGTTGCCTCCAGGATAATCACACTGTACCAGTACAGCTGCTTTTAAATACTCTTGTTTGCTTTGTCTTGTACGCCCGAGGCTGGAAAAGCCTAATCAGATCATTGTAGTTCAGCTTCACGCACTCTGAGTGTCATTTTAACATGCCGCATGATTTGTGGTTTTTATATACGAACCACTGTGTGTGCATACAGTGTCTTATATCTCACTGTCATCTCCGGACTGTTTGTATTCTTCAGTCCAAATTTATGTGTAACCTCTCAGTGCCCTCATTGTTTGGTTTTTGTTTGGTAACAGCTGTTGGGGTGCTGCATGGATGTTTTTTTTATTCTTATTCTTCTTCTCGTTGTGGTCAGCTGTGGGTGCTCTGGGCTAAAGAGGAGCAGATGGTGCTTTGCTGAGCGTGAATGAATAGACCCCCGCTAGTGAATGGTGTCTATAGAGCACCTGCCTCTTCTAGAGGCATCGCTGGGACATGGCTATGATCTGCCTTAGTCTCACTACTGTCAGAGACAGAAAGGAGGAGGTGGAAGACAGGGACGGGGACACGGGGACGGGGGGTAAAGACAAAGAAAGAGTAAAAAAGGCAGGTAGAAATAAAAGAGGAATAGAAGAATGACGGAAAAGGTATTGTAGTAAGATGGGCTAAAAGGGGCAGTTGTGGTCTAGTGGTATAGGCGCTGGATGGCTGATCCAAAGGTTGGGTGTTCGAGTCCCACTCTCCACAAGGTTGCCACTGTCCCCCCCAGTGCAGCTAACTGGGTTATCAAAGGCGTCCCATATCTTTCACTGTCTATGGTGAGAGGCATGTAAAATAATAATTGCTGACATTCATAAAGAGTAGACTGCAAAGTCCTCAGTGTGTTTCTGTCCCTTGCTAAAAAGGGTTGTGACAGGAAGGGCATCCGACGTAAAAAAAAAAAAAAACCTCTGCCAAATCAAACGTGCGAATCAAGATGATTCGCTGTGGCGACTCCCGAGTAAAAGGGAAAAAGCCGAAAGGAAGACAGACAGTAAGATGGGCTGAAAGGTGAAGGAAGGCTGCAGAGAAAGGGACAGGTACAGGTAGGACACCGCGCTGGATGGCAGAAGCAGGTAAAGAGAGAGAAATTGAAGAGAAAGGGGGGGAAGGAGAGGGATGGGATTGAGTAATGTGAAAGGGAGCGGGTGAAAAGGTAAAGATGAAAGGAGGAAAAAGAAAGTCACTGAGAAATGTTGGACAAAGAAAAGAGGGATCAGGTGAAAGTGAAGGAAACAGTAAGGAGTGACGGGTGAATTGGGGTAGATGAACAGGTGAAGAAAGAGAAATGGACAAAACTAACCATGAGAGACATGCAAAAATGAATAAGGACTGGGAGGGACAATCTAAAGAGAGGCATGGGAGGAAGAATGAGAAAGGGAGAGAGAGAGAGAGGTGAAGAGAAGGAATTGTACAGTATATAGTGATCAGTGCTTTATTCCTCTGGTCCTACAGTGATCTGTGGCATAGCAGTTCGCACATCTGCATCACAGCAAGAAGGTCCTGGGTTCGATTCCCAGCTTGGCCGTTTCTGTGTAGAGCTAACATGTTCTTGTGCTTTCGCGGGTTTCCTCCAGGTCTTCTGGTTTCCTCCCACAGTCCAAAAACATACACAGTAATTGGCTGTTCAAAAACATCAATAGGTGTGAGAATGAATGGTTGTGTTAGTGTTGGCCCTGCGATGACCTGGTGAGCTGTCCAAGGTATACCCTGCCCTCACTCACAATAGGCTGAGATGGGCGCCTGCCTCCCATATGATTAAGCAGCTCAGAAATGAATGAATGAATGAACTATTTCATGAAAGCACCACCCACAGCAGGTTTTTCTTATTTCCTTTTACATTTAATTGCGCAACATCTCAAAACATGTACACTTTTCACTGACTTGGCAGCAAGGTCAGCTTTTTTAAACATCTTCAAATGAATTAAGAAATTATTCATCCATTGATATTATTAAAAATACCCCGCGCACGAAACCCTTCATCCTGGATACAGATCTAACTTTGAGTTCTGTAAAGCACTCGCACTGGAGACTCCTTCCCTGAATGTTGAATCTTCACTAACAGTTTACCAACACTGACTGTACATTATTTTATGGTTTATTTATTTATTTATTTATTTATTTTTATTTGTATTTGTAGTTTTTTTTTTTTTTTTTTTTTGGGGGGGGGGGGGTCGGTGGGGGATTGAATGTTGACATCGGATTTTACAAGCGTATACAAGTTGGTATGAATAAGTAGCTGCGATAAGGTGATACAGAGGTACATTGATTTACGAAATTAATCAATTCCGATGGCAAGCTTGTAAGTCAAAATGTTCATTAGATAAAATAAAAATTACAATCAGAAATAATAGAAAACCAATGAATCCATTCCAACCCCTCCCAAACTTATATAACTTGACACAAACACATACAGATCCTTCTCAAAAATTAGCATATTGTGATAAAGTTCATTATTTTCTGTAATGTACTGATAAAAATTAAACTTTCATATATTTTAGATTCATTGCACACCAACTGAAATACTTCAGGCCTTTTATTGTTTTAATTCTGATGATTTTGGCATACAGCTCATGAAAACCCAAAATTTCTATCTCAAAAAATTAGCATATCATGTTCAGGTAGTTTAAACGAGCTATTAAGCTAATCATCTGACTCAACCAATTAACTCTAAACACCTGCAAAAGATTCCTGAGGCTTTTAAAAACTCCCAGCCTGGTTCATTACTCAAAACCGCAATCATGGGTAAGACTGCCGACCTGACTGCTGTCCAGAACGCCATCATTGACACCCTCAAGCAAGAGGGTAAGACACAGAAAGAAATCTCTGAGCGAATAGGCTGTTCCCAGAGTGCTCTATCAAGCCACCTCAGTGGGACGTCTGTGGGAAGGAGAAAGTGTGGCAGAAAACGCTGCACAACCAGAAGAGGTGACCGGACCCTGAGGAAGATTGTGGAGAAGGGCCGATTCCAGACCTTGGGGGACCTGTGGAAGCAGTGGACTGGGCTACAGGTGCCGCATTCCCCAGGTCAAGCCACTTTTGAACCAGAAACAGCGGCAGAAGCGGCTGACCTGGGCTACAGAGAAGCAGCACTGGACTGTTGCTCAGTGGTCCAAAGTACTTTTTTCGGATGAAAGCAAATTTTGCATGTCATTCGGAAATCAAGGTGCCAGAGTCTGGAGGAAGACTGGGGACAAGGAAATGCCAAAATGCCTGACGTCCAGTGTCAAGTACCCACAGTCAGTGATGGTCTGGGGTGCCATGTCAGCTGCTGGTGTTGGTCCACTGTGTTTTATCAAGGGCGGGGTCAATGCAGCTAGCTATCAGGAGATTTTGGAGCATTTCATGCTTCCATCTGCTGAAAAGCTTTATGGAGATGAAGATTTTCATTTTTCAGCACGACCTGCTCACAGTGCCAAAACCACTGCTAAATGGTTTACTGACCATGGTATTACTGTGCTCAACTGGCCTGCCAACTCTCCTGACCTGAAGCCCATAGAGAATCTGTGGGATATTGTGAAGAGAAAGTTGAGACACCAGACCCAACACTGTGGATGAGCTTAAGGCCGCTATCGAAGCATCCTGGGCCTCCGTAACACCTCAGCAGTGCCACAGGCTGATTGCCTCCATGCCATGCCGCATTGAAGCAGTCATTTCTGCAACAGGATTCCCGACCAAGTATTGAGTGCAGAACTGAACATAATTATTTGAAGGTTGACTTTTTTGTATTAAAAACACTTTTTTTTATTGGTCGGATGAAATATGCTAATTTTGTGAGCTAGGATTTTTTTTTTTCTTTACTTTTTTGCCAACATTATCAATATTAAAACAATAAAATGCTTGGTAAAATAAAAGGCTACTTCAGTTGTGTGTAATGAATCTAAAATATATGAAAGTTTAATGTTTATCAGTACATTACAGAAAATAATGAACTTTATCACAATATGCTAATTTTTTGAGAAGGACCTGTATATATTCACCTAATATATACTAGTACAGATAAACATGTAAAAACAATAAATATTTCATAATAATAACAATACACGTACATCAACATTTACAATACAGTACAGAGATTCCTCACTTTCCGCAGTTAATGGGGACCGAGACCCCTCCACGACTGCCGATTTCTGTGAAGTAGGATTGACCCCCATGACTGATGTATGTGTATATGTATAATCTCAATAAATGCATGTTCAACACTATAAATGCCTATAATAACAATGAAACATTAACAAGTAATGCAGAAGATGTAAATAAAATGTAAATACACACACATACAGACTCACGCACGCACAAAGATGTGCACCTTATATAAAAATGTAAGTACTGTAATTTTGTTGAGTTGTTTGTTTGTTTGTTTGTTTGTTTGTTTGTTTGTTTTCCGATGAATATTTTTGAAAATCCCTTCGATGCCCTGAAATCACAGAAACTGAAGCACGAAGTCGCGAGGGATCACTGTAATTAATAATAAATAATAATAAAACAAGAACAAACAATAAGTCAACTAGGTCTTCCGATCATGGACTGCGTGAAGATGTCACGTGGGCAGGCATGAGGTGGTGTGTAGCACAGGAGGAAGAGGAGGAGAATTTTGTGCATGTGCACGCTAAAAATGCCAGTGACCAAAGGCTCATGGTGAGCTCCCACAAGGCCAGTGCTTCTCAAATACTGGGACCATGGGGGCGCTGTGAGATGCCGGGGGGGGTGGGGGGGGGCGTTCGGCCCGGAAAAACCATTTCCCCAGCAGAGCTCGTAAATCAAAATTTTGCTGGTTGGATGGGGCAGTTTTTTGGTGGATAGAAGCTCGTATCATGGAAAATTCATTATTAAAGAGACTCATAAGTCAAGCTGCCACTGTATTTGCAGTTATAAGAGCTGAACAAATGAGATTTTTTTATTTATTATTATTTTTTTCCCACCATACAGCATAATTCTTAATACAAATTAGGAGACTATATCGACCATGCACTGTAGATGCATATGTGTAAATATTAATTCTGTGTCAATATAGGAATCTAGTAAAAACATAAAGTAGGAGTAATATAATGTTTATGCAAAAAAAAAAGAGACAGAGAAGAAAAGGGGAAAAGAAAGAAAAGGCTTTTTATTTGCTTTGTGAGCCTGTTTATTGATTTGCAGTGCAGTGTAGGAATAATGTGCAGTCCAGTGTGTTTGAGTTAATTAGATATGACACAGCATGCACAGGCAATCTATCACTCCGTTCTCCCTGTACACTCCATCACCTTTGTTGCTATAGTAACGTGTGAGCTGGGTAATAGCTTACATTAACAGGCTAAAGTAAGTTGCAATCAAAAGTCATTTCAGAGTCAGTTCAGTCAGGAGAGCACAAGCCATATAAAACACTGATGGGCAAACTGGAGCATGATAATGGAGGAAGAAACATTTTTAGATTTTACAACAAAGCCTTATGTGGCAGATCTAGGACCCCCCCCCCCCCCCCCACACACACACACACACACACACGCACGCACACACACTTTCTCAAAATGCCTCACAGTTCCCCCACTCTGTCTTTCTTTGACTTTCTCTTTATCTCTGTCTTTTTCTGTCTTCTATTTCTCTCTCTCTTTTTCTCTCTGTCTCTCTTTTTTCATCTGCTCTCACGTTCTCATCTGTCTCTTTCTTGCTCATTATTTCTCTCTTTTTTATCTCACTTTTTCTCTTACCCTCTCTCTCTCTCTCTCTCTCTCTCTCTCTCTCTCTCTCTCTCTCTCTCTCTCTCTCTCTCTCTTTATTTATTTATGTATTTCTATTTAATTTCCAATTAAATCTCACCAGGTAAGCTCTGAGATGCAGTAATAAATTGACATTGTGATACAAACATTAAAATAACGTTCCACAGGATGGAGCAGAAACACTAAACGCTGGTATTTGTAACTCAGCTTTCGCACAGAGTGATTGTTTGCTTTTGCTGTTGTTACCCTGCTGCTGTTCACATTTTCTTTTTTTCTGTCTTTTTTGTTGTTGTTGTTGTTGTTGTTGTTGTTGTTGTTGTGTGACATCACAGCAAATTACAGAATACAAGTTTAAGACATCCGACTCAAGCTTTTACGAGAACAATTTCATTCATTCATTCATTTTCTGAACCACTTAATCCTGATTAGGGTCGCAGGGAGGCTGGTGCCCATCCCAGCTGGCTCGGGGAGAGGGCAGAGTACACCCGGGCCATTGCGGAGCAGAAAAATGCTGTGCAGCTCCTCTTGACAAGGAGACAGCAATGGTTCTTTGACATGAAACTCTCACCATAGACAATGAGAGACATGGCCAATCGGGGAGGGGGGGGGGGGGGCGCAATTGTTGACAGTGCAGCTTGAACCCCCAACCTTACTACTGGGCCACCACTGTCTCCAAGACGAATTTGAATACTCAATTTTGATTGGACAATTACAGCATTCCTCTGCACATTCCAATGTCCATATCTATGGTGGAATCATCAGCACAGCCGAAACAATATAGTCAGTATTAATCAATATTTTTACACTGCCATGTGATATTATAAACGAGATACGATATATGGGGGCGTGGTTAGCATGCCTGGCTCACAGGAAAAAGGTCCTGGGTTTGATTCCCAGAGCTCAGGCATTTCTGGAGTGGAGTGGACCTTGTGTGGGTTTCCTCATGTAGTCCAAAAACATGCAAATGATGCTACTTGGCTGTTCCAAATTGACTCTAGTTGTGTGTGTGTGTGTGTGTGTGTGTGTGTGTTGCCCTGTGATCATCTGGTGAGCTGTTCAAGATGTAAGCTGAGACAGGCATTTGTCTCTCCATGACACCGGTAGGTAAATTAAATGGTTCAGCAAGTGACTAACACACAGCAAGGGGTTCAAGGTGAAATAAAGCCCGGTATAATGGGCGGGGTCTGAACCCTTATACACGGTAGAAGACTTCTAAAGGGATTTAATTTACACACTGTACTTTGTACTTAATTTGTACACTGTAGATTTAGGCTTCATCCTGAGACACACTGTACCTTGACTTCTAGCTTGACCGAGCTGGTTAAGACAGAAATGCTTCTGTTTTGTTCGAAGTTTATTTCAAATTTTTTATTTTGTAACACTGACTTGCATTGACGTTCAAATACATGATGTGTAATAGTGATGTCATATTCATGTTTTCTGTTTTCTATCCATCTTTATTTTCTCACTCATTGATTCTCAATAGTGTTCTCACCAGCCACCACCCCCCCCCCTCCATCCCCAGCCCCACCCCCACCCCGACACCTGAATGTTTTGCTTTGTCACAACTGAACAAGTGTTTGTCAATCACCAACAGCCTGTGGAACAATTTCTAAATAGAGTCCAGTCCACAAAAAAAATAACAGTTTTGAACACAAAACCACACACACACACACACACACACACACACACATACACACACACACACACACACACACACACACACACACACACACACACACAGAACACAGAACCCCATCAAAGAGCCTACACAAGAACACACTACTACTGAGTGTTCACAAATAAGTGAATTAAAAAATAAAATATAAAATCCCTTGAGCGATATTGTATTTTATGACTGTTGCACAGAGGGAGGGGAATTCTGGGTTGGCACTGCCTCAGACGGATTAAAAAATGGTCTTTCTTTTTTTTTTTTTTTTCTTGGTCCCATCTTTAGACTGAATTTGTTTGGCCAGTGACCTTTTTGAGATTGACATCTGGAAAAGCAAGACTGACGACAGAGGTAGGTAGGTGTGTGTGTGTGTGTGTGTGTGTGTGTGTGTGTGTGTGTGTGTGTGTCGTGTACCTAGAGGCACTTTACAGTCGTTTTTAAATGAATTCTGCAAAAATAAGAAATGCAGCTCACTGTAAAAATTGTAGCTTATATGGCACAAAAATGAAAGATCTGATTAAATATAATAAAGACAAGCTTGGGGACAGACGGACAGCAGCAAAGCAAAGCGGTCGGTGGTAAAGCACTTCCTCCCTCTCACTCTTTTCCTGAAGTATTTAATTCTAGGGTGGTAGTGAGGCTGGAGCCTCTCTCAGCAGACATTTGATAAAGGCGTGGCACATTTTGAGCAGCTTACCAGACCACCGCAGAGCAGCGCTCACATGAAACTGGTCACACTGACAGCTGGGGCAATTTGGAACCCCCATTTAGCTTAATGTGCATGTCTTTGAATTGTTGGGAGGAAACCAGAGTACACAGAGGAATCAGATACAAACACGGAGAGAACATGCAAAGTCCACATGGAAACCTCCATCTAATTCCAGAACTTGAACTTATGACCTTCTTGATGTGAAGCAATGCATGCTTACCTCTCTGCCACTATGTGGCCTGACAGTGACCTGAATATGTCATTTCAATGTTGGCTAGTTTTGTATTTTATACACAGATTGTGAGTCATTATCATCATCATTATCATCATCATCATCATCATCATCATCATCATCATCATCATCATCATCATCTTCTTCTTCATCTTCATCTTCATCTTCTGCTTCTTCCGGGGTCGGGTCACAGGGGCTGCAACCTAAGCAATGAGGTCCAGACGTCCCTTCTGGGGGTTGAGGTAGGGGGTCCCAGACAAGCCAAGAGACGTAGTCCCTCCAGCGTGTTCTAGGTTGACTCCGTGGTCCGCTTTCAGTTGGACATGTCCGAAACACCACAAACGGGGAGGCATCCGGGAAGCATTCTGACCAGATGCTTGAGCCACCTCAACCAGCTCCTTTCAATGTGGAGGAGCAGCGGATCTACTCCGAGCTCTCCCCAGATGGTAGAGCTTCTCACCTTATCTTGAAGGAAGAGATTGTGTGTTTTAAACCCAAATAATGTTCTGTATTTTAATTCAACTTTAACATAAATTTGAACATTCATAGATGTTTTTACATTTACATTTACATTTACATACAATTTTTTTTACAAACATTCTTTGTTCTCACATGTTTGGATGAGGGCAGTGGTGGCTTGATGGTAAAGGTGCTGGATCGCTGATCCTAACTTTGGGGGTTCAAGCCCCACTCTCCTCTGGTTGTCACTGTCACCCCACTGCAGCCAACTGGGTTATTAAAGGCCGGCCAGGTCCCTCACTGTCTATGGTGTGAGGTTCATGGTGATGGTGAAGAACCATTGCTGACTTTCTTCAAGACGAGCTGTAGAGCCATCAGCGTGTTTCTGCCATGCCATGGCATGGTGAGCCGTCCAGGGTGTACTCTGCCCTCGCCTGGAGTCAGCTGAGATGGGCACCAGCCTCTCCGTGACCCTAATTAGGATTAAGTGGTTCAGAAAACGAACGTTTGGATGACTTTATACAAAATGAAGCACAGTCCTGAATATTATTTATTTATTTAGTAGATTGAGGTCTGTATTCATCATCACACATGAAGAGAAAAATCTACTTTTATCGCTCATTCTCACTCGACATTAATAAAAGCTTGCGAGCGTTTTCTGGACGTGAGAACCATTTTCTTGCCATTTAAATTTTAATTTATTCCGGGTTGCTGTTCCACTGGTGGACAGAAGACAGACAGAAAGCCATTTGATCTGGAACAGAGAAAGTGAATTTAGTTGTGGTGTTGCTGATTTAAATCTAAAATCATTGCCTTAATGTTAAGAGCACAGCAGGAGTTGTGATGGATTAGAGAAAGGAATGAAATGAGACTCCTGCAGGAAAAGAGATTAAACCCGAGAGCAGAAAACATTAAATACTGTTGATGTTTTCTTTAATTAAATCAATACGTTTATTGTGCCGTCTTCAAGACATAGATACGAAGCAGACTAGTTGAACGTCTTAAAATCTTCAATATTTATCTGACGAAGCTTATTTTGATTTGAGATTATTAATATATCTTTGTTTACCTCTAATATCAGCACACAAACCAAAGTTAACATGAAGACAGTTAAGTTTTGGTGTGAAGTAAGCGGACACAAAATGATTAGCATATCCGGAGACAGGTTAGGCTAATTGACTGCCGGCTGTGCGTATGTTGCCCTGCAATGAAGTGGTGAACTGTTCAGGGTGTACACCGCCTTTGCACAGTGATTGCTGAGAGAGGCACTAAGGCCCTAGATGGAAGAAGCGGTTTAGCAAACAAGGGTGAGTATTAGTACTTCCTGGAATACTTCGCCATTTCGTTGAATTAAATAAAATTCACAGTGATTGTAATGCATACAAGTGTTTTATTGGTTATTGGTTTGCAACCCCTTCTTGGATTTTTCTACTCAAAAAAAAAAATAAATAAATAAATAAAATCTAAAGGATTGTACGTGTAACGCTCCCTCAGGAGACTCACCCCGTTGTCTTGGGAGACTTCAACGCCCATGTGGGCAATGGTAGTGTGATCGGTAGGTACGGCCTCTCCAGTCTGAATCCGAATGGTGTTTCATTGTTGGAGTTCTGTGCTCGTCACAGTTTGTCTATCACGAACACCATGTTCGAACATAAGTGTGCCCATAAATGCACTTGGCACCAGGACACCCTAGGTCGCAATTTGATGATTGACTTTGTAGTCGCGTCATTGGACTTGCGACCACATGTTCTGGACACTCGGGTGAAGAGAGGAGCTGAGCTGTCTACCGATCACTACCTGGTGGTGAGTTGGCTTCGGTGGTGGGGAAGGCTGCCTTCCAGACCTGGCAGGCACAAGCGTGTAATCAGGGTCTGCTGGGAACGTTTGGCAGAGTCCCCTGTCCGAGAGGCCTTTAACTCCCACCTCCGGCAGAGCTACAACCAATTCCCGGAGGAGGCGGGGGGCATGGAATCCGAATGGGCCATGTTTCGTGCCTCCATTGCTGAGGCGGCAGCCCATAACTGTGGCCGTAAGGTCGTCGGTGCTTGTCTTGGCGGTAATCCCCGAACCTGGTGGTGGACACCTGCGGTGAAGGTGGCCGTCCAGCTGAAGAAGGAGGCCTAGGGTTTTATTAGCCGGTGGGACTCCCGAGGCAGCAAATAGGTACCGGCAGGCCAAACATGCTGCAGCCGAGGTTGTTGCAGATGCAAAATCTCGGGCGTGGGAGGAGTTCGGTAAGGGCCTGGAGCGTGCTTATCGGTTGACCTCAAAAAGGCTTTGGATTTCCATCCGACACCTTAGGAGGGGGAAACAGTTCTCCACAAACACTGTTTACAGTGGAGGAGGGGAGCTGCTTACCTTGACTGGGGATGTCGTCGAGAGGTGGAGGGAATACTTTGAGGATCTCCTCAATCTCATCAACATGCCCTCTGTGGAAGAGGAAGACCCTTGGGGTTTGGGTGGGGGTCTGCCCATCACTGGAGTAGAGGTCACTGAGGTTGTCAAAAATCTCCTCAGTGGTCGAGCTCCGGGGTTGGACGAGATCCGCCTGGAATATTTCAGGGCTCTGGATGCTGTAGGAATGTCTTGGTTGGCACGTCTCTGCAACATCGCGTGGTCATCGGGGGCTGTACCTCTGGATTGGCAAAACGGGGTGGTGGTCCCGATTTTTAAGAAGGGGGACCGGAGGGTGTGTTCCAATTATCGGGGAATTACTCTCCTCAGGCTACTTGGAAAAGTCTATGCAGGGGTACTGGAGAGGAAGATCTGACCGATAGTCGAACCTCAGATTCAGGAGGGACAATGTGGTTTTTGTCCTGGCCGTAGCACTCTTGACCAACTCTATACACTCCACAGGATTCTGGAGGGGACATGGGAGTTTGCCCAATCCGTCCACATGCGCTTTGTGGATTTGGAGAAGGCTTTCGACCGTGTCCCTCGAACAATCTTGTAGGGTGTGCTCAGAGAGTACGCCATTCCGGATCCATTGCTACGAGCCATTCGGTCGCTGTATCACTGGAGCCAGAGTTTGGTCAGTATTGGCAATAACAGGTCGAATTCGTTTCAGGTGGGAGTTGGAGTATTCCAAGGCTGTCTTTTGTCACCGATTCTGTTCATAATTTCTATGGACAGAATTTCTAGGCCCAGTCGAGGCTTTGAGGGGTTCTGGTTTGGTGGCCATCGGATCTCATCTCTGCTTTTTGTGGATGATGTTGTCCTTTTGGTTTCATCAAGTAGGGACCTCCAGCTCTCATTGGAGCAATTCTCAGCCGAGTGTGAAGCAGCCGGGATGAGGATCAGTACCTCCAAGTCTGAGGCCATGGTTCTCAGTTGGACAAGGGTGGAATGCACCCTCCGGGTCGGGAATGAGGTCCTGCCCCAAGTGGAGGAGTTTAAGTATCTTGGGGTCTTGTTCACGAGTGACGGAAGGATGGAGCAAGAGATTGACAGACGGATCGCTGCATCCTCTGCAGTTAAGCGGTGCCTGTACTGGTCCATCGTGGTGAAGAAGGAGCTGAGCCGCAAGGCAAAGCTTTCAATTTACCAGTCGATCTACGTTCCAACCCTCACCTATGGTTAGGAGCTTTGGGTAGTGAACGAAAGAACAATATCACGGATACAAGCGGCTGAAATTAGCTTCCTTCGCCGGGTGGCGGGGTTCTCCCTTAGAGATAAGGTGAGACGCTCTACCATCTGTGGAGAGCTTGGAGTAGATCTGCTGCTCCTCTGCATTGAGAGAGGCCAGTGAGGTGGCTCGGGCATCTGGTCAGAATGCCTCACGGACGCCTCCCTGGTGTGGTGTTTCGTGGATATCCAACCGAGAGGAGACTCCAGGGTCGACCTAGAACACGCTGGAGGGACAATGTCTCTCGGCTTGTCTGGGACCGCCTCAGTGTCCCCCTGGGAGAGTTGAGGGAGGTGGCTGGGGAGAGGGACGTCTGGACCTCTTTGCTTAGGTTGCTGCCCCCGCCACCCGACCCTGGACTTAGTGGAAGATGATGATGATGATGATGATGATGGATTTTATGTGTGTACACAACTATATAAATTATGTCTTCGTCTTTTCCTTTCGGCTGTTCCCTTCAGGGGTCGCCAAAACAAATCATCTGCTTCCATCTCACCCTGTTCTCCGCATCTTCTTCTCTTACACCACCTGCCTTCATGTCCTCCTTCACCACGTCCATGAATCGTCTCTTTGGTCTTCCTCTTGGCCTTCTGCTGGTAGTTCCAACCTCAGCATGCTACTACCAATATACTCACTATCCGTCCTCTGTACATGTCCAAGCCATCTCAATCTAGCCTCTCTGACTTTGTCTCCTCAATATCTGACATGTACTGTTCCTCTGATGTACTCATTCCTGATCCTATCCATCCTCGTTACTCCCAAAGAGAACCTCAACATTTTTATATCTGCTACCTCCAGCTCTGCCTCCTGTCTTTTCCCCAGGGCCACTGTTTCTAAACCATACAACATTGCTGGCCTCAACACCATCTTGTACACTTTTCCTTTCATTCTTGCCGAGACCGTCCTATCACACATTACACCAGACACTTTTCTCCAACCATTCCAACCTGCCTGCATATGCTTCTTCACCTCTTTTCCACACTCTCCATTGCTCTGGATTGTTGAGCCTAAGTACTTAAAATCCTCCACCTTCTTTATCTCTGCTCCTTGTAACCTCACCATTCCTCCTGGGTCCTTGTCGTTCACACAGATGTATTCTGTCCTGCTGAGGCGAACCTTCATTCCCCTCCTTTCCAGGGCATACCTCCACCTCTCTAGAATTTTCTGCACTTGTTCTCTGCTCTCACTACAGATCACAATGTGATCTGCAAACATTATAGTCTATGGAGATTCTTGCCTAACTTCGTCTGTCAGCCTGTCCATCACCATAGCAAACAAGAAGGGGCTCAGACCTGACCCTTGATGCAGTCTTACCTCCACCTTGAACTCTTCTTTCACACCGATAACACACCTCATGACTGTCTTACATCTCTCTCCCTGCACCACTCTAACATACTTCTCTGCCACTCCAGACTTCCTCATGCAATACCACAGTTCTTCTCTCAGCACCCTGTCATATGCTTTCTCCAGATCCACAAAGACACAATGCAGCTTGCTCTGACCTTCTCTGTACTTCTCTATTAACAGCCTCAAGGCAAGCACTGCATCTGTGGTGCTCTTTCTTGGCTTGGCATGAAACCAAACTGTTGTTCACAAATGCTGACCTCTGCCCTTAGTCTAACTTCCACTATTCTTTCCCATAACTTCATCGTATGGCTCATCAACTTTATCCCTCTGTAGTTGCCACAACTCTGCACATCTCCCTTGTTCTTAAAAATGGGCACCAGCACACTTCTCCTCCATTCCTCTGGCATCTTCTCACTCTCTAAGACCTTGTTGAATGTTCTTGTCAGAAAATCTACTTCTACCTCTTCTAGACACTTCCATACCACCACCGGTATGTCATCAAGACCAACTGCTTTTCCATTCTTCATCCTCTTCAATGCCCTCCTCACGTCACCCTTACTAATCTTTGCTACTTCCTGGTCCTCAACGGTCACCTCTTCTACTCTTTTTTTCTCTCTCATTTTCCCCATTCAGCTCTTCAAAGTACTCTTTCCATCTTCCCAGCACACTTCTGTCATCAGTCAATACATTTCCTTCTCTGTCCTTAATCACTCTAACTTGCTGCAAGTTCTTCCCATCTCTATATCTCTGCTGTGCCAACCTGTATGAATCATTTTCTATCTTTTTACTGTCCAATCTAGCATACAAGTCATCATATACCTTCTGTTTGGCCTTTGAGACTGATACCTTCACCTTACGCTGTGTCTCCCTGTACTTCTGTTTACTCTCTTCGGTCCTCTTAATGTCCCACTTCTTCTGAGCTTACCTCTTCCTTTGTCCACACTCCTGCACTTCCTCATTCCAACACCAAGTCTCCTTATCTGCTCTCCTTCCAGGTGACACACCAAGTATTCTTCTACCTGTCTCCCTGATCACATTAGCTGTAATTGTCCAGTCATCTGGAAGCACTTCCTAACCACCCAAAGCCTGTTTCAACTCCTTCTTGAAGACAACCCGACACTCTTCCTTTTTCAGCTTCCACCACTTTGTCTTCTGCTCTGCCTTTGCCTTCTTCACCTTCCTCACCATCAGAATCATCCTGCAAACCACCATCCTATGCTGTTTGGCAACACTCTCACCTGCTACTACTTTGCAGTCACTGACTTCCTTCAAATTACATCGCCTACACAAGATGTAGTCTACCTGTGTGCTCCTACCTCCGCTTTTATAAGTCACCCTGTGCTCCTCTCTCTTCTGGAAGAAAGTATTTACCACATCAATTTCCATCCTTTTTGCAAAATCTATCAACATCTGTCCTTCTGTGTTCCTGTCCTGGATACCAAACCTGCCCATCACTTCCTCGTCTCCTTTGTTTCCTGCACAGACATGTCCATTGAAGTCTGCCCCAATTACCACTCTTTCACCTCTGGGAGTATTCTGCATCACTTCATCTAAGTCATTCCAGAATCCCTCCTTCTCTTCTAGCTCACATCCTGCCTGTGGGGCATAAGCACTAACAACATTGAACATCACACCTTCAATTTCTAACTTGAGACTCATCACTCTGTCTGACACTCTTTTCACTTCTCGAACATTCGTGACAATCCCCTCCTTCAAGATGATGCCTACTCCATTTCACTTCCAATCCACACCATAAAAAAAACATTTTAAACCCTGCTCCTAAGCTTCTAGCCGTGCTACCTTTCCACCTGGTCTCCTGAACACACAGTATGTCCACCTTCGTAATCTGCATCATGTCAGCCAGCTATCTACCTTTTCCTGTCATAGGTCCAACATTCAAAGTCCCTACTTTCAATCCTAGACTCATGCCTTTCCTCTTCTCTCTCTGCCTACGGACACACCTCCCGCCTCGCCTTCTTCGACTTCGTCGACGTCTTCAACCAACAGTAGTCCAATTTCCACCAGCACCCTCTTGGTTAACAGCACTGATGGCAGTCGTTGTTAACCTGGGCCTCGACCGATCTGGTATGAATTTCTTTGTTTTGACTCGCATATTTTATTTGGCATTGGTCTTACGCCGGATGCCCTTCCTGACGCAACCCTCTGCATTTATCAGGGCTTGGGACCGACATGAGGGTGGACACTGGCTTGTGCCCGCCTCATGGCTGCATTATTAAAATTATTTAAATGGAGGGTGCACCCGGATAATTGATCAATACAGCTAATGCTAATCACATCATTTTCATACAAATTTTAAAATTTCATGGAACTGCTGGATCATCGACCTTAAGGTCAGGGTTCAAGCCCCACTCTCTACAGGTTGTCACTGTCTCTAATCCCCTCCCCCATGCCGCTAACTTGTTTATCAAAGGCCGGCCATGTCTCTCACTGTCTATGATGTGATGTTCATGTAAAAGAACCATTGCTGACTTTCGACAAGAGTTGCTGCATAGCCATCAGTGTGTTTCTGCCCTGCGATGGCCTGGCGAGCTTGTCTAGGGTGTACTCTGGTCTCACCCAGAGTCAGCTGAGAATAGCGTCAGCCTCCCCGTGTCCATAATTAGGATTAAGCGGTTTACAAAACAAATGAATAAATTTTCATGAAACTTTATTGCAATTTCTTGTAAATAGAAATGTGGCCTTGGAACTTGAAAGGAAGTGTTTTTGTTTAATTTTTCATGCCAACAAAGCATTCAGGTTGCGTATTGTGTCCAGTCTGTGTTCCTTTAATTCTCTGAAATTTAATGCGTTTCAATACCCCTGCAACAAAATTTAAGATTTGCTAAGGTATTAACATTGCTGGTATTTATTCATCCATCTCTGTGTCAGTTTGTCTGCGAGCAAAATCCTGACCATGCCCTTAACAGGGTTTCCACCAGATTTGGTGGGAAGAAAACCCTACATGGGTCCCAAAGATGATTTGATTTTAGAATTTTGCGGTCAGAGGGCAGTGGTAGCCTAGTGGTTTAGGGTGCTGGATTGCTGATCCCAAGGTTGGGTGTTCGAGTCTCACTCTCCACAAGGTTGTGCGCCCCCCCCCACCCCAGTGCAGCTAAGTGTGTTATGAAAGGCCGGCCATGTCTCTCACTTTCTATAATGAACCATTGCTGACTTTCGTAAAGAGTAGCTGCATAGCCGTCGGAGTGTTTCTACCCTGCGGTGGCCTGGCGAGCTGTCCAGGGTGTACTCTGCCCTCGCCTGGAGTTGGCTGGGATGGGTGCCAGTCTCCTCTTGAGGAGGAGATAGGATTAAGCTGGTACAGAAAATGAACTGGATTGAAATGTTGAGGTTAAAGGTTAAGGTCAGTTGAAGAACTTGAGCGCTTATAGCTTTGTATTGAGCGCCCATAGGAATGCCATCCCTAAATATATATATATATATATATATATATATATATATATATATATATATATATATATATATATATATATATATATATATATATATACATACATATAAACACTAATATCGCATTAATAAGATTCCATATATGAACTTTGAATTAAAAAAAAAAAAAAAAAAACAAACACTTATGACCTTGAGGAACTTTGAAATGTTATTTTCCAATTTGGTGAAATCCACACACTTCAGAACAAATCATAGAACAAGAACATGGGTAAAATTACACCAAGTATTAAGTAATTAATTAATTAATTTTTTCATTCATTTTCTAAACCTTTAAGTATTAATTGCTGTCATGATGAGGCCGGCATCCATCTCAGTTGACGTTGGACAAGGACAGAGGACACCCTGGACGACTCGCTCTTCAGGGCAGAAACACGCTGATGACTATGCAGCTCCTCTTGATGACCGTCAGCAATGGTTCCTTTACATGAAGCTCCCACTAGAGTCAATAAGAGACACGGCCAGCCTTTCGTCATCCATATAGGGGCACTGGAGGGACAGCAGTGAGTGACAACTGTTAAAAGTTGGAATCCTTGGAATCAGTAATCCAGCACCCTATTACTAGGTCATCACTGCTTGAGGGCTTATTTATTTATTTAGTTAGTTATTTATCTATTTATTCATGCATTAACAACATAGTCAAAATGCAACTTTAAAGAGATCGTTATGTATAGATCTTCGCTACGAATCAGCAAATCAGAGGCAATGGTGAATAAGAGAATACTTCTCAAGAGGACATGATTAGGAACATGGGAGGAACTGGACATGGATGCAAAAATACACTCAGAAGTGAAAGAGGTTTAATTTGGGCCAGGATTTGTCGGGTTTGTGGCGCCTGAGATCAACACAAAGCCTCAAAGCATGAGAGCCTCCGGAGGCTCAGGGATGGATGGACAGATGGAGAAGGAGCTGTGAACAATCAGGTTGATGCAGCACCATGTTTTTTTCAAGCATACTGTAGAGCTGTGTGTAGAATTCTTCAATAGTATAACTCTTGGCTTGTATATTTATTTTATGCCTTTTGTATTATTGAGTCAAAAAAAAACCCCAAAAGATTTCCAAATCATTTATTTACTAACAAAAAAAAAACATGTTAAAAGAAATGATATTAGTCTAACAGTGTGTGTGTGTGTGTGTGTGTGTGTGTGTGTGTGTGTGTGTGTGTGTGTGTGTTATGTTCTGGATGCACTGTATTTATTAAATCCAAAAAAGTTTAATTTCTTTAGTTTTGAAGACATCTTTGTCATCCGCAAACGTTCCGCAATTATTCCCTCATCTTCCGTGTCATTCCGTGTGATTCCATACTTATTCCTCAAGTCTTCCTCCACCTCTGTATGCTTCCTGCAGGCCAAAATATTCATTGAAAAAAAATTCCGTGAGTGTTCCTTGGGGTCACTTTGGCGTACTTTGTCTTACCTGTTCCGCACATGCAGTGAAAGTTCCGAGAGTGTAAGAATTTCCACTTTTCCGTAGGATTTTCACCCATTTCCATGTAAAAATGCCGAAGCTCTTCTGTAGATTGCATCCCTCGCATTTCCGCTGCACAATCCTTGCATGCCGTAGTCCATTGAAATGGAGGTAATAGAATTTCCACATTTCGATAGGATTTGCACCCGTTTTCCATGTAAAAATGTCGAAGTTCTTTCGTGGACTGCGTTCCATGCCTTCCCGCTATGATCCTTGCATGCCGTAGTCCAGTGAAATTGGGGTATAACATAACAGACCTTAATGCCCCATTAACTTCTCAATCCACACCTCACACCCACACCTAAAGGAAATCCGAAACAGACAAAAAGCCTAATATGCATGTCTTAGGAATGTGGGAGGAAACTGAAGTCCCCGGAGAAAACCCAAGCAAACATTAGGAGAACATGGCCAGGACGTGAAACCAGAAGCTTTTTGCTGTGACGCGGACGTGCCAACCTGAAGCCCATCATACAAAAGCTGAATTTTTTTATTGTTCATTTATTCATTCAGAACATTTCAAGTTTTGGACAAAAGCACATAGCTGGTGTGAGTGAACTTGAGCAACCACATGCTATTCCCAGCTAACACGATTTCTGACTTACTCCAAAAGAATCTGATGAAAAAATTGATTGATTAATTGATTGACTTTCAAGAATTGGAAAAAAAATTCCAGAGGCAGTGGTGGCCTGATGGTAAAGGTACTGGATCACTGATCTTAAGGTTGGGGGTTCCAGCCCCACCGTCAACAGCTGTCACTGCTGTCCCCCCAGTGCAGCTAACTGGGTTATCAAAGGCCAGCCATGTCTCTCACTTTCTATGGTGTGAGGTTCATGTATAAGAACCATTGCTGACTTTTGACAAGAGTATCTACATAGCTGTCAGTGTGTTTCTGCCCTGCAATGGCCTGGTGAGCCGTCCACAGTGTACTCTGCCCTCATTCGGAGTTGGCTGAGATGGGCACCAGCCTTCATGCGACCCTAATTAGGTTTAACCGGTTCATAAAATGAATGAATGGAATAAATACTGTACCACCAAACACAAATGTATCTGTGTATTACAAAGATTGCCTGGCCGCGTCCAGCCATTTTCTTGTTTTGATAAATAAGTCACCTCGCAAAATAAATAAATATATATATATATATATATATATATATATATATATATATATATATATATATATATATATATATATATATATATATATAAATGATTGAATAAAAATACAGAGAATCAGCTGGTGGCTTTCAACCAATCAGAAGCGAGAATATTTTCAAAATTAAGAATATTGTTTACTATCATGAAGGAGCAAATCAAAATCATAATGCACTGTTTCCTATATAGCATTACCACATCATATACTAAATATAAATCTACACATATTCATGAAAATATTGTCCCCACAAACATATGTCATGAGAGAGATAGAGAGAGAGCGAGAGAGAGAGAGAGCGAGAGAGAGAGAGAGAGAGAGAGAGAGAGAGAGAGAGGAGGGGTGCATTTAACTGGGCTGAGCCTTAAAAAATTATAAGGTCAGTTCAAGTAGCCTAACAGCAGCATGAACTAGTTTCTATAGATAGTCATATGATGAAGGGCTTACGGTTCAAAAGCAACTTGCTCATATTTTAATTTTCTGAGGGTTTTTTAAGAAGCTTTAGTTTATTTTTAATAAATCCGTTTTTCTTTATATTAGCTATAAATCATATCCTCGTACTTTCCTCCGGATTCCAACGTATCAGGAATTAATTTGGATAAAATGTAAGAGTTGTAATTGCTGTAAAGATATGAGGATTTTTTATTTTGTAGTGTTCATTTATTTATTTATTTATTTATTGATAGTCTGCAGAATGATTGTCAAGCATACACACACACACACACACACACACACACACACACACACACACACATATATATATATATATATATATATATATATATATATATATATATATTTCTTTTTTTTTTTTTTTAAAGAGGGAAAAAACATCTGGAATAAATAAAATTTGTTTATAAGTAAATTTGAACTTAATAGGGATAATTTTATAATGTATAATATCTATCCAATGTCTTCCTTTCAGCTTTTTTCCCTTTTACTCGGGAGTCGCCACAGTGAATCATCTGATTCGCAAATTTGATTTGGCAGAGGTTTTTACATCAGATGCCCTTCCTGTCACAACCCTTTTTAGCAAGGGACAGAAACACGCTGACGACTTTGCAGCTACTCTTTACGAAAGTCAGCAATGGATCTTTTACATCAACCTCTCACCATAGACAGTGATAGACATGACCTGCCTTTGATAACCCAGTTAGCCGCACTGGGGGGGGGGGGGGGGGGGCAGTGACAACCTTGTGGAGAGTGGGACTCAAACCCCCAACCTTTGGATCAGCGATCCAGCGCCCTATACCACTAGACCACCACTGCCCACAAAGACAATGTATAATATATATTTAAACAAAAAAAAAAGGTAAAGTCTGTTGGGTTTTTACACCCAAGCCAAGTGGCTCATCAGGCCGGTGCTTATTCCCGGTTTCCAGCGACCAGGAGTTCAACTCCTCCTGGATGGGACGCTAGTCCATAGAAGGTTACCTTCCCAGTATAGCGCAGCACCCTAACCACTACACCACCAGCCTCACTAGATGAGTAGCAAGTAAATATAATTATAATTAGAGTTGAACACAGTAAGAAAATTATCTCTGTTATATTATACATTAGTGGGGCCGGTGGTGTCGTGGTTCGGGTGCTGCACTCATGATCAGGAGGTTGTGTGTTCAAATCCCAGTTAGACCCCCACAGTGCTAAGACCCCTGGGCAAGGTCTCAACCACAAGTGTGCCTCTGTTCACCCAGCAGTATCAATGGGTACCAGTAAAAATATACTGGGAAGGGAACCTGCAATGGACTAGCGTCCCATCCAGAAGGAGTTGTACTCCTAGTTGCTTCACGCTACGGAAACCGGGGATGAGCACCGGCCTGATGAGCCACTAGGCTCGGATGTAAAAAGCCCAAAGGACTTATTTCATACTCAGCCATTCATGACGATCAAACCGTTCATTCATTCAATTTTCTATAACCACTTAATCCTAATTATGGCCACGAGGAGGCTGGCACCCACCCCAGCCATCTCTAGGCAAGGGCAGAAACAAGCTGACGGCTAGGCTATGCAACTCCTCTTGTCGAAAGTCAGCAATGGTTCTTTTACATGAACCTCACACCATACACAGTGAGAGACATGGCCAGCTTTTGATAACCCAGTGAGCTGTGCTGGGAGGACAGCAGTGACAACCTGTTGAGAGTGGGACTTGATCCCCCACCCTTAGGATCAGTGATCCAGCACCTTTACCACCAGGCCACCACTGCCTATTCAGACTGTATAATCATCATCACCATCATCATCATCGTCGTCGTCTTCGTCGTCGTCGTCGTTACCGTCGTCGCCGTCGTCATCATTGTCATTTTACATCTTCACAGTTGTTCAGAGCATCAACACTAAAGCTGGGTTTACATTGTCGTGCCACAGTATATCCACCATCTCAATGATTCAAAAAAGCGTGAAGCTCTACGATTTACACTTGGAACATGACTGGAGTATAAAGAGGATGCAGGGGCATCCAATAGATGAAACTTGAAGTAATCGTGTTTCCATGTTCATCAAGATCACTTACAATGGCACATCAAGGCCTGTTAAGGTCTGTTATGCTTTGTTAAGGTCTGTTAAGCTGTACCACACTCTATTACTGTTCAGACATTCTGTCATGGTTAACGTCAAATCATAATAAATCATCATAATAATCGCTGCAAAGATATCGACAGTCAAAAATATTGTCACAGTTTTCACCATTCCACCAAGTTCCCTGAAGATCCTTATGATTCCGCTAAGTTCCCTCAAGCTTATAGCACTTCCACACAGTTCCCTGAAGATCAGCACGCTTTTTAATCCAATGACCCGCTCCCACACACACACACACACACACACACACACACACACACACACACACACACACACACACACACACACACACACACACACACACACACACACACACACACATCAGGGCTCAAATCCTCAAATCGTGGAGATTATCAACATTGTATCCCCAATGTAAACCAGATTAATCAAAATAGCATTTAATGAGTCAAACTGTTTGAATTTGTAGCATTTACCATACAGAGATATTAGCTTGGGCAGCGCAGTGCCATAGTGGTAACCATGTCGGCTTCAGAGCAAGAAGGTGCTGAGTTCAATTCCCAGCTCTGGTGCTTCTGTGTGGAGTTTACATGTTCTCCCAAGAAGATCCTGGGTTTGAGTTCCAGCTCTGGTGCTTGTGTGTGGAGTTTTCATGTTCTGCTATGAATGCACTGGGTTTGATTCCCAGATTTGGTGCTTCTGGGTGGAGTTTGCATGTTCTCCCAGGAAGGCCCTGTGTTTGATTCCCAGTTCTGGTGCTTCAGTGCGAAGTTTGCATGTTCTCCCAAGAAGGTTCTGGGTTTGATTTCCAGCTCTGGTGCTTCTGTGTGGAGTTTGCATGTTCTCCCATAAAGGCCCTGGGTTCAATTCCCAGAGCTGGTGTTTCTGTATGGAGTTTGCATGTTCTCCCAAGAAGGTCCTGGGTTCCATTCCCAGCTCTGGTGCTTCTGTGTGGAGTTTGCATGTTCTCACAAGAAAGCCCTGGGTTCAATTCCTAGCTGTGGTGCTTCTGTGTGGAGTTTGCATGTTCTCCCATAAAGGCCCTGGGTTCAATTCCCAGAGCTGGTGTTTCTGTGTGGAGTTTGCATGTTCTCCCAAGAAGGTCCTGGGTTCCATTCCCAGCTCTGGTGCTTCTGTGTGGAGTTTGCATGTTCTTCCTTTGCTTGTGTGGGTTTCCTCTGGTTACTCTGGTTTCCTCCCAGAGTCCCAAAACATGCGCAGTAGGTTAATTGTCTGTTCCAAAATCACCACTAGGTGTGAGTGTGAATGGTTGTGTGAGTGATGGCCTAGTGATATGTGCTTTTTTTTTTTTTTTTTTTTTTTTTTTTTTTTTTTTTAAACAGTGCAGAGTACCAGCCATCTTAACGTATAAGATACGGTTGAAATATCTTGATGCTCACTTAAAATAATTACCCTCGACTTTAGAGCTTGTACCTGACAAGTAGCTGGTTAATAATTGAGAGAGTTATAAACAGAAGAATTAGAGAGCATTACTGTAATGATGATTCGAGACATTTTGCTCTGGGACGGCATATTTGACAGCCTCTCCCCGAGAGCAAGCTTTGTGATAAATCAATATTTATTCAAGTTCAGGATAATATGTAGCCTATAAACTGTGTATGCGCCAATGAACTGATGGAACCTATTTTTAGTACAAGCTCTCGCTGTGAGCTATTAGTCCACACTGTGGTCCTCACTAGGCTAATATAGAATAAACAGGGTTTTTATGTTGTATTATTGATGTTACACTCTTGCATAGCGGCTCCCCCTGACCCTCATTACACACGCTTTTTAAAGAACGCGCCCGGTTGCTATGGACACCGCTCTTATGCTGTGAAGCGCGCACCCTTGTTCTGTTTGAACGTTTAGAATTCAGGTCACATGCAACACCCGCTGATTTGTAATTTTCATTTTCTTCACAGGCTCTTTAAGCCCGTTTGCCAGCACTTATTTGCCTTTTTTTTTCTTTTTTTTTTTTTTTCTTTTTTCTCCAGTTAAACACACTGTGACAGGACAGCTATGCTGCAATTAATCATGGTGAGAGAAACTGGCTTGCTTCTTCTTCACAACAGCATATCCAATCACGCCGTTCTTTCTAAAACTAGCTAATTCAGAAGACATTCTGAAGGATTTATTAAGCTGCAAAGATATAAGTGGGAAGAGGGGAAAAAAGTCTCCATTCTGCTCAGCTTGATGAAGGACAGTCTCTTCAGTGCTTTCAGTTAATTACAATCACACAGAGGCTTAGTAGGATTTTCATCTGGGTGGTCGGGGCGTTCGAGTTGCACCTCATCACTACCATAACCGCAACCAATGCAAATATATCAATTTATTTTTATTGTAATCAATCATTGTTTCCAGTACGGTGGTGGAGTGGTTAACACGTCCGCCTCACAAGAAGAAGGTCCTAGGATTGGGTCTCGAGCTCAGGCCATTTCTTTGTGGAATTAACAAGTTCTTCTTATACAGTGATACCTTGACTTACGAAATTAATCTATTCCGAGGGCGAGCTCATAAGTCAAAATGTTCGTTAGATAAAACAAAAAAAAAAATTCCATCGAAAATGATAGAAAACTAATTAATCTGTTCCAACCCCTTCCCAAACTCTTATAATCTGCCACAAACATATATATTTGACCTAATATATTAAAGATAAACAGATAAAAGCAATTAATATTTATTATTATTATTATTATTATTATTATTATTATTATTATTATTATTGTTGTTGTTGTTGTTGTTGTTGTTGTTGTTGTTGTTGTTGTGGTTGTTGTAATGCATAACAGAGAAGGAGGAGGAGGAAGAGGAAAAGGAGGAGGAGAAGGAGGAGAATTCTGTGCATGTGCACACTACTAATGCCAGTGAGGAAAGGCTTATGGAGAGCTCTCACAAGGTCAGTGCTTCTCAAATAGTGGCGTGAAGGAACATGCTTTTTTTGCCATACTGTACTAGAATTAAGTGTAATTGCACATCCTCTACAGTAGGTGGCAGTGGCGCTCTCAATGTGTTCCCTATGGTGTATGGGAAAATGCGCCGAGCAAACGATATGAAGTGCAGTAAACACTCTTTATAGTCACAGGCCGGGCACTTGGGGGTGTGAAATATTTTTTTTCTTTTCATAGGGGGCATCACAGAAAAATGAGAAGCACTGCACAAGGCGTTCTTGGAGCATGGAGGAATACACACTGAAGAATATGAGGCTTATCGGCCCAGAAAAGCCATTTCCCCAGCAGAGCTGGTAAATTAAATTTTTTCTCGTTGGATGGGACAGACTTTTGGTGGGATCGAACCACATCTCATGGACAATTCGTTATTAAAGACACTTGTAAGTCAAGGCACCACTGTATTTGTGTAGGCTTCCTCCAGATACTCCAGTTTCCTCCTACATGCCAAAGACATGAGGTTAATTAGCTGTTCCACAGAGTTTGAATGGTGGTGTGTGGTGTCCTGTCATGGTCCAAAGGGCTGTTTAGGGTGTACCCTTCTTTAACCCACTGTCAGTTGAGATCATTTGGTAACTTAATAAAAATGAATTATTACCCAGGTTTCTAATTCAAGTGCAAACATCTCTCCTTTTTTTCAGATCTACTGTACTTTGTGGAATCGTTCAATACAGACCTTATCAAGAAAATTCATGTAGTTTTGAATTATTTTAAAGTTAGTTGAGTTCCATTATGCACCATCATACAGTCCATATGGCAGCAGAAGAAACCATAAAGGTCAAGAGCTTAGTAAAGTTTCATTAAACTTCAGAATGTTGGACAAATGTGAAGACACTGACTTTGACCATGGCACGGTCGTTGGTGCCAGATGGGCTGGTTTGAGTATTTAAGGAATTGCTGATCTCCTGATATTCTCTCTCTCTCTCTCTCTCTCTCTCTCTCTCTCTCTCTCTCTCTCTCTCTCTCTCTCTCTCTCTCCCTCTCCTCTCTCTCTCAACACATACACACACACACACACACACACACACACACACACACACACACACACACGCTTAAAGAGCCAGTAGATGCTGCAAAAATTATGTAAAAGCATCATGAGAGAGAGAGAGAGAGAGAGAGAGAGAGAGAGAGAGAGAGAGAGAGGGAGGGAGAGGGCGAGAGAGAGGGGGGGGGGGGAGATAGAGAGAGGTATGGAGAGAGGTATGGAGGGAGAGAAAAGGAAAGAGAGTGAGAGAGAGAGAGACAGAGAGGGTGCTGGACATGGCTGGCCTTTTATAACCCAGTTCGTGCACTGCGGGGACAGTGACAACCTGTTGAGAGTGAAGCTTCAACCCCCAACCTTACGATTAGTGATCCAGCAGCTTTCCCACCAGGCGACCACTTCCTGTGATATTAATCAGTGTGTAAAATTCTTGAATTGTTGGACGATTATGGAATCTTTTAATTATCTTTAGATAAAATACTGTGGGTGGCACCATGGTGTAGCGGTTAGCACGTCCACCTCACAGCAAGAAGGTCCATGTGTACATGTCTGGGACAGTAGGAGCAAAAGCAGCATACCCACAGGAAACCCATACAAGGAGAACATGCAAATTTCACACAGCAACGACAGAACCCGGGACTCAAACCCATGACCTTCTTGTTGTAAGATAAATGTGGTAACCACTGACCCCAGATTAAAAATACAGAATAATGGGATATGTTGTATTTTGAAGAATATATTATGTGCAAAGTATAAATTAAACTTAAAAAACATTCTCATCTCGTTTTTATCAAAATATGATTTCGCTGGTTTTATTACATTTAAATCGAAACCACTTTCTCATTGGTCGATTGAATTTGGTGAAGTTTGCATAAGTAATTCAACCTGCATTAGCATAAATCAATTAGCATAAACTAATTATATGACATGCGCCAAGAATCTTCACACGTGACAGGAATTTCAAATGTAGCATTCAATTCCCGGGATTTGAAATGATCCTCATCCTCAGCTTGATCCTTAATTAACTAATGTATGCAAACATTTTATGTAAATGTTATTCCACGTACTGAAGCTTCAGTAACCTTAATGCATGTATTTTTTCTTTTTTTTTTTCTTCTTTTTTTTCCATGTTCAGCATGGGTGGCATGGGCACATCCACATCACAGAAAGAAGGTTATTAAGGGGTGGAACGTTCAGCCGGAGCCAGGAACTGCAGGAGACGATGAACGCAGGTAAGGTTTATTAACTTGCTGGAGACACCGAAAAAAATATACGGTAACAGACATTGGAGGCTGTGGCTGGGAAGGCTGGCTGACCACAGCGCAAAGACCAGGAGCCAGGAGAGAACACACAGTAGAGACCGAGTGAGACTGAAACAATCTTCTGGAAGCAAGGTGAAGGTGCAGCTGGTCTTCATAGTGAGTTGATTGAGGAGTGGGATCAGGGGTGCGCTGCTGCACTCAGCCGGAAGTAGGTCAGCCACACCCCTCAGCCCCAGCCTGCACTGCTGGGGAGAAAACAGGATTAGAACAAAACCAATGAACCACAGAACCACCAAAGGTCATGGGTTCGATTCCCAGGCTTGGGCGTTTCTGTATGGAGGGTAAATGCATGTTCTCCTCACGCTTGTGTGGTTTTCCTCCAGGTACTCCAGTTTACTCCCACTGTCTAAACACATGCACAATAGGTTAATTGTAGGCAAATCACCCCTAGGTTTGAGAGCAAGTGCCAATGGTTGTGTGTGTGTGTGTGTGTGTGTGTGTGTGTGTGTGTGTGTGTGTGTGTTGGCCCTACAATGGCCTGGTGAGCTTCATTGAAAACACCTTATAATAATTTTATGGGCAACAAGGGATAAAAATCATTGTTCTCTGAGTACAGGGATCCCTCGTTACTTCGCACATCAATTCATGCGGCTTTGGTGCATCGCGTTTTTTTTTTTTTTTTTTTTCTTAAATATTCATTGAATTAAAAAAATAAGGAAATAAAAGAAGAATAGGGGACAGCATTAAGGAAAATGCCACAAAAACAAGACCAATTATGCAAAAAAAAAAAAAAAAAAGAAGAATTAAAAAAAAAAAAAAAAAACTCCCATCAAAACTACTTACATTTTCATATGAGGCGTACATTTATAGCATTGAATATGTATTTATTGATGTTATATACACATATACATGTATGTATATGTCAGTCGGGGGGTGTCGATTCTACTTCGCGGAAATCGGCGGTCACAGGGGGATCTCGGTCCCCATTAACTGCATAAAGTGAGGGATCCCTGGATATATATATATATATATATATATATATATATATATATATATATATATATATATATATATATATATATATATATATATATATATATATATATATATATATATATATATATAAACACACTCTTTTTTTGGGGGTTCTTTCACTTTAGTTCTTAGCCATAAAGGAAATTATTGCCTCAACCCATCCAACGTGAACACACACACACACACACACACACACACACACACACAGTGAGAGAGAGAGAAAGAGAGAGAGAGAGAGAGAGAGAGAGAGAGAGAGAGAGAGAGAGAGAGAGAGAGAGAGACGCAGAGCAGTGGGCTACCACACACACTGTAGAGCAGTTGGGGGTTTGGTGCCTTGCTCAAGGGCACTTCAGCCATGAAGGTGGAGGAAGTGAAGATGCCGCTCACTCTCCCACCGCCACACGCTATTCCTGCTTATTCAGGAATCAAACCAGTGACCTTTCAGTCCCAAAGCCGTTTCTTTAACTATTAGGCTACGACTGCTCCATTTATAGCATGTCCCTGGTCTCAAAAACCTTTTTATGTTGCTGGTAATAATTTGTGAAAGGTCACTTTGAAGATTTCAATATGTTCAGGATCAGAAGTAAATTAATTT
>CM045748.1:28397859-28400359 GCA_024760905.1 Plotosus lineatus | reverse complement strand
GGACCAAATGGCCTGTATCAACTGGTCCGGAACATCGTGATGCTGGAGTAAATGAGATATAATGATGTAGTTTATAATGAATAAGTTAATAAATGAGATATAATTTTATATGAGTGTAAAATGAGATTTGATTTTTATAGTAAAAATTTACATATTTTAAGAATGGCAGAGGCATAGCAGGTGAGCTCTGCAGTCTGAGCAGCATCTTTTTGAGCCGTTCCATTCAGAGTTCATGGGATATTACACAGAAACTTCAATAAACAAGGCTCCATAAAGATGCTTTACAATAGACTATTTGGAAACACAAGTAACAAAACAAATTACAATTACACTTTTCTGTTTTCCCATTTTTAAGCCTGACACCTGCTTCAGGTGACCATAACAAACCATGAGTGTCTGTTATTTTGATCCTGGCATTATTCATGTCCATTCATTTTCTGAACCGCATAATCCTAATTAGGGTTGCAGGGAGACAGATGCCCATCTCAGCCAGCTCTGGGTGAGAGCGGGGTATACACTGGACAGCTTGCCAGGCCATCACAGAGCCAACACTCACAACCATTCATACTCACACTCAGACCTAGGGGTGATTTGGAACAGCCAATTAACCTACTATGCATGTTTTTGTACTGTTGGAGGAAACCCAAGTACCCGGAGGAAACCCATGCAATCACAGGGAGAACATGCAAACTCCACATATAAATGCCAGAGCTGGAACTTGAACCCAGGACCGTATTGTTATGAGGTGGTTGTGCGCACCTACACCACTGTGCTTCCCTAGATTATGCACTGGGAATTATGTTTTTTTTTTTAATCCTCAGTTAAGGCACCAGTCACACTATGGTGTTCCGGGATAGTATTTACTTCTTACTGATATAGTGAAATCCCCCAGTGCTCTAAACTAGGTTATCAAAGGTCGGCCATGTCTCTCACTGTCTATGGTGTGAGGTTCATGTAAAAGAACCATTGCTGACTTTCGACAAGAAGAGCTGCACAGCCGTCAGCATGTTTCTGCACTGAAAATTAATGAATGGATGACATGGTGAAATTTCATGGGCAGTGGTGGCCTGGTGGAAAAGGTGCTGGATCACTGATCCCAAGGTTGGAAGTTCAAGCCCCACTCTCCAGCGGTTGTCACCGTCCCAGTGCATTAACTGGGTTATCCCAGGCCGGCCGTGTCTCTCACTGTCTATGGTGTGAGGTTCATGTAAAAGAACCATTGCTGACTTTCGACAAGAGAAGCTGCACAGCTGTCAGCGTGTTTCCGCCCTGCGATGGCCTGGCGAGCTGTCCAGGGTGTACTCTGCCTTCACCCGGAGTCAACTAGGATGGGTTCCAGCCTCCCTGTGACCCTAGTTAGGATTAAGTGGTTACAGAAAATAAATGATTTGGGTCATCCTCTCAAACTGGGTCAAATTTAATGGTTCACATTTTGGACCAAATATTTTTCAAAATCTATAAAGAATTAAGAGTTCTATTTGTCCAAAATATACCACATGTCAGATTTGTATTTACATGTCAGTAATTTGGATATATGTGTGTATGTGTGTGTATATATATATATATATATATATATATATATAGCATTAGTTGCAATGTGGAGGAAAATTGTGATGTTTTTGTTGCATGTTTAATGCCGTGCTGTCACTGAATTATCAGTTCAACGTGTAAATTGTGTGGTTTACAATAAACATCTTTCATTAGAAATTCTATCCAATGTAGAAATTCCTGTTTCACTTACTTTTTTAATTTTTTTTAATTGAGAATCATGGATCAATATACATTTCCAGGTGTAACCAGTAGAGCAGCTACGTATGGAACCGACCCATTTTCCCTGTGAGGGCTGAGGGTCCCTGTTCTGTCCTTCACTGTACAATTTGTTTCCTCCTCAAGTGGATTTATTTCACACGAAGTACAGAATTTATTAATTTATTCACAAAAAACAAAACAAAAAAAACAAACAAACAAAAAAAAACTAAAGGGATGAACCAGATGGGAATGAATTTGTAGACGAATTTGTTTCCATGTGGATTTATTCCTGTTATAATATGTTACATGTAATATAATATTTATACCTGTAATGTATATTATATACAGTAAGCCCCCGCCCATTCACGGTTCACCGTTCCCAGCCCCGAATATTCATGGAATTTGTGCTCAATGGCTTTTTTCATAATATTTTTAAATTAGCACAGTGCTTCTCAATTATTTTCTGTGACGGTCCCTCTAGGAAGAAAAGAAAAAAAAAAAAAAAACATTTCACGCCCCCAGCACCCCATGCATGACTATAAATAGTATTACTTGTCTATAAAATTGTTATGAATACACCTCTGCATAACACTGTATCTTTATTAAAATTAAAAAATAAAAAAGTATTAAATAATTAAAAAAAAAAACACTTAATTCTAGTACAGTATGGCAAAAAAAGCATGTTCCTCAGGGTCATACGCGCTCCCTCTGACATCACACTCCCTCAGGTGACCCACCCCACTATTTGAGA
>CM045748.1:28390359-28392859 GCA_024760905.1 Plotosus lineatus | reverse complement strand
ATGATTTAACAGTAAAAGTTGCAGGTTTTTTTTGTTTGTTTTGTTTTTTTTAATCAGAGATCTGCTGCACAAATTGTTGTCTTTATTTAAAATGAAAACTTAAACAGAACTTGGTGCTATAATAAAGTTGTAGGTTGTCCATAGGATGTGTTTTGTTTTGTTTTGTTTTTTTCCTCCCGTATAATGAGACTGAGCGTACCATGTTCTTTAAAATGTTTGTGCCGTGCATGAATATAAGAATATGGTTCATATGGAGGAGCGATCAAGACGCAGAGCATCTCCATCCACCCTTCCGATCCGGAGTAACAGGGGACGCCCACACAACCCCGGGAAGATTCAACAATTCAACCACACTCAGTGCCAGCCAGTGCAGACATCTGAATGGACATCAATCATATTTACACTATTCAGGCACCTGTTTTTGTTCCTCTCCCAGACCGTCCCACATGGACGCCACAATCTTGGAGACTTCCCCAAACGTAGCGTTGGGGTTCTGACCCTTAATGGCTGCCTGGGTGTCTCGAAAGAATAGAGCGTATGCTGACACGGGTTTCTGAGGCTCGTTTGGATCTTTCTTCTTCTTTTTCTTGGGAGTCTTGGGCTTTTTCCCAGAGTCTGGGGCTGGACGCTTTTCTCCAATCTGTAAGGAAGAGTGGAAAGAGATTGTTTTTTTTGTTTGTTTGTTTGTTTTTTTAATAAATATAAAAGCTGGTTGTGTGGAGGCAGCGATTCATAAATAGAATCGAACAACATTTATGCACAATCCTGAAAAGTGAAAAAAATAAAATAAAATAAAGGAATAAATAGATAAAATCAGAGGCAGGAAAGTGTGGAAACTATTTTTTGTTTTTGTTTCAGAGTTAAAACTAGTGTGCGTTGTGTAGGGGCACCAATAGTTTATTTATTTATTTATTTATTTATTTTTCTTATTTTTTTTACAGCTGTTTCTTTATATAATAAAAAAATAATAAAAATAAATAAATAAGTAAATTAAAAAAAAAAAAAAAAAACTTTTGTTCATTTTTTATTTATTTATTTATTTTTTTTTTACTTTTTTAACCACTTAATCCTAATTAGGGTCACTTTGAGGCCATGCCGGAAGATTCTGTGTGAGGGCAGAGCACAGTATGCACAACTCACAAGGCCATAGCAGGGCAGATATATGCTGAAGGCAAACAGATATCCTTTTATACGCCTCAGTATCTACTATATCCTTAAAAGACGTGGCTGGCCTTTAATAACCCAGTTAGCTGCACGACGGAATGGAACGAGGCAGGACGGGGGGGAAGGTGATAATGGGCAACATTGACAACTTGGTGATGGTGGCGCTCAACCTTCGGATCAGTAATCCAGGACCTTCACCACCGAGCCACCACTGCCCCCATTATTCTAGGTATTATTTCTCAAATATGAATGACCTTTGCTAGAAGGTCAAGTTAAATAGGGGCCTTGAACTTCCTATTTTCTGAATATTTTTGAACTTGAGTTCACATATGCAGGTTACAGTTGATCGCTATCAGCACAAATAGCACAGAGTAGACCATGTAATCGTGTGCATTCAATTCTAAGCAAAAATACATAGAGGAAAAAAAAAATCCATTAATTTGTTTTCTGAACCATTTAATAATTAACTAATTAGGGTCACGGGAAGGCTGGTACTCATCTCAGCCGACTCTCGGTGAGGCAGTGTACACCCTGGACTGCTCGCCAGGCCATTGCACGGCAGAAACACACTCACGGCTATGCAGCTCCTCTTTACGAAAGTCAGCTATGGTTCTGAGAAGGAGCTGAGCTGCAAGGAGAAGCTCTCAAATTACCAGTCGATCTACGTTCCAACCCTCACCTATGGTCACGAGCTTTGGGTAGTGACCCAAAGAACAAGATCATGGATACAAGCGGCTGAAATGAGCTTTCTTCGCCGGGTGGCGGGGTTCTCCCTTAGAGATAAGGTGAGAAGCTCTACCATCCGTGGAGAGCTTGGAGTAGATCCACTGCTCCTCCGGATTGAAAGGGGCTAGTTGAGGTGGCTCGGGCATCTGGTCAGAATGCCTCCCGGATGTCTCCCAGATGTGGTGTTTTGGGCATGTCCAACTGGGAAGAGACCCCGGGGTCAACCTAGAACACGCTGGAGGGACTATGTCTCTCAGCTTGTCTGGGACCGCCTCGGTGTCCCCCCGGGAGAGTTGGAGGAAATGGCTGGGGAGATGGAAGTCTGGACCTCTTTGCTTAGGTTGCTGCCCCCGCGACACGACCTTAGACTTAGCGGAAGATGATGATGATGATGATGATGATGATGATGAGCAATGGTTCTTTTACATGAACCTCCCACCACAGACAGTGAGAGACATGGCCGGCCTTTGATGACTAGTTGGCTGCACTGGGTGGCAGTGACAACCTGTTCAGGGTGGAGCTTGAACCCCCAATCTTATGATCAGTGATCCAGCACCTTTACCACCAGGCCACCACTACCCTTGCCATGTAAAAAAATAAAAGAAATATA
>CM045748.1:28355359-28377859 GCA_024760905.1 Plotosus lineatus | reverse complement strand
AAACTGGATACATTGTTGCATCCGTGTGTGCGTGTGCAGCCACGCCCCCCCTTTGTCTGGAGCCTAGTATTAAGGGTACCTCAGTATAATGTTTAATCATATTTCATACTTATATCTATGATCTATCTTTCTGTACATTTTTCCCCATTTCTCTTTCTACTTGTTCTTCAATTTTATTTCACTTTCACGTTCACTTTCGACCTTGTACAGCTTTGTTAATTGGTATCTCCGGATGTTTGCAAAATGAATGTTGGTGGGTTGGAGAGCATCTGTGTTTATATTTTATTTACATCTTATGTTATTTTTTCAATGTTTAATTGTTATTATAAGCATTTATAGCATTGCATATGTATTTATTGATTTTATATACACATATATATGTACCTATACATAGGGGGGTGATCCTACTTCGCAGATTTCGATGGTCGTGTGGGGATCTCGGTCCCAATTAACTGCAGAAAGTGAAGGATCCCTGTATTATTTTTTTTTCATTATTATTATTATTATTATTATTATTATTATTATTATTATTATTTTCATTATCATTATTATTATTATTATTATTATTATTATTTTGTTGAAAGAAATTTGTTCGAGGTGTTTCCTTAGGCCTTTTTGATTAGGAAAACCAGTGATTTTTTGTAACAGCAAAAAATAATTCTGGCGTTAATTAATTAATGTATAAAAAAAAATTCATAATAAGATTATTTGTTCATACTTTTAGTTTTCATTTGTGTTGCCAAGCATTTTTCGCTACTGAATTGGAATTGATTTGCTCATTATAAGGGTGAGATTAAATAACCACATTGGCTCAGAAATTGTCTGATAAAATATCAGGATAAACATAAACGAGACTCATTTCAAATCTGGTTAATTGATCATTTGTGTTCCTTCCATTAAAAATAATAATAATAATAATTAGTTTATTAAACAAGAAGAACATTACGTACTATATATATATATATATATATATATATATATATATATATATATATATATATATATATATATATTCTACAACATTATGTATGCTTTTTGCAAGGCAAAAAAAAAAATATATATATATATATATATATATATATATATATATATATATATATATATATATATATATATATATATATATATATTTTTTTTTTTTTTTTTTTTTGCCTTGCAAAAAGCATACATAATGTTGTAGATTATACTTTTTCATAACTTAAAATATAGCTCATGCTTGGTTGACACAAAAGGCTCTGGAAGTGTAGCGCCTAAAGGAATCTGACATCACACAACACTCAACAACATTCATGTCAAACACAGAGTCACCTTTGATCGATGACTGTTTGCTTCTACTTCAAACACTATCCAATCCTCTTTCATCAAAGCCTTAACCACAACCAGGGAGAGCTGTTACGGCCTCAAAAAAAAAAAAAAAAAATGGACCAGTCTTCTACACTCATGATCGCACAAACACTCACCCGAAAAAAAAAAAAAAAAAAAAAAAAAATGCAGACAGCCCATTCTGTCTCTCTTTCCAAGATGGAAGAGGGTTGAAATTTAAAGAAGCATGTGACAGACTTGGCTGAAAAGATACCGGGAGCTGGATTTGGGAGAGAGAGAGAGAGAGACAGAGAGAGAGAGAGAGATGGGGGGGTGGGGGGTCACATTCGTGGTGGATTTATTAAAAGCATCTTGGTATGAGCTGTTCCACACTGAAAAGAATGTTAACAAGTTCAATTTCCATTCAATCAGCCCCACGGTGCTCTTGGAAATGTTCCATTGGTGGTGGTGGTGGTGGTGGCAGTGGTGATGGTGGTGGAGGAGGAGGAGGAGGATGAGGAGTAGCAGGAGGAAGAGGGGGGTGAAATCATCTATATGGTAATTATAAGGATGATTCTGTCAGTAACTTTGGCCAGCGTGAAAAGGTCAGCTCTATTAAAGATAGTTTATCAGCTCTTTGCACATATTCACTGCTCTTCTGCCATTTTAAACCAACATAATTTGGCTTTATTTGCCAACTGTTTTCGTCCTCATCTTCTTCTTCTTCTTGTGGTGTGTTTGTCCTTAACTGTGGTGGTTTGTCCTTAAATCAAATATGATTAATCTGGATTTCAAACTAATCCTCCTCCCCCAATTCCCTCCACCTCAGTCTCTTATTTCAAGTGCATCTGGGTAAAATCTGTCATTTTTCACTCCCCTACTTGGCTGTAGATTTTTTTTTTCCCAGCCAATGCTGTTTATGCCAACGTGAACATATGCTGGTAGCACTGAACTCCTCCTACTGAGATCCTTTTGGAGTTTTTTGCATAAAGTTTTATCGGTTGTTTATTATTGTGATTTATCGTATTTTGCTGGCAGGTGGGATATTGGTGTAGTTGCGTAACAGCGGTTGCATGTTCTCCTGGCGCTCGTGTAGGTTTCTTCTGGGTTCTTTGGTTTCTTCCTGCAGTTCATAAACATGCACATCATGTTGACTGGCTGTTCCAAATTGGAACAAGTTGTGAGTGTGAGTGTGTGTTCGTCCTTTGATGGCCCGCTTGGCAAGCTGTCCAGGGTGTACCACGCCTTTGACCCGTGTCGGTTGAGATAGGCTGCAACTCATCTCAAACCTCATAGGATTAAGCAGTTTTGCATATGAGTGACTGAGGGAGTAAGTATTGTGGTGGCACAGAGGTTGGTTTGCCTCACAGCAAGTAGGTTCTGGATTTCCACCAAGTTCCTCCAATGGTCCAAAGACCTGCACATTAAGTCACCTCTGTCACCTCTGTATTAGCAATGGGACCGGTGCAGGGTGTAACCCCAGCACCAACCTGACGTCAGCTGGGATTGGTTCCAGCTTCGCCTGTGATAAGTGCTGTTAATAATATACGGATGGAGGTTACTGGTGTTATAGTAACATGTTGTACATACATTCATAAAATCCAGTTGGCATCCAGACTGATATCATTTAAGAGGGGATTGATGAACTGGAAACTTAGGAAAATTTGAATGAAGCATCTCCTCAGAGCTCCGGCTAACACCCCACCCCCTACCTCCACCCTTGGGACTCCAAGGACCTTCCAATGCCACTCTCCCACCTCCATGTCCACGAGCTTGACTCTGACTGCTGGTTCATGCATGGCAGGGTCGTTCACATGTAGGTAGTTATGAGAGCATTGGACTGGATATGTTGAGGCCATTTTTATAGAATAATTGTTCCACAGATGGCAATTTATTTTGAAATCTCAAAATATCTATATAGATATAGAAGATGTGTTCTTCATACCCAGTATACAGTGCCTGTATAATACTCCTGGCTTGCTTGTAGCCTTTAGGGGCAGCTATAGCCTAATGGTTAGAAAGGTGGCTTTGGGACCGAAAGGTCGCTGGTTCGATTTCCGAGTGTGGGAGAGTGAGCAGCACCTTCCCTTCCTCCATATAAATGGCTGAAGTGCCCTTGAGCAAGGCGCCTAACCCATAACTGCTCTCTGGGTGCGTGTGTGGGAGCCCACTGCTGCAAGCATGTGTGCACACTTTGGATAGGTTAAATGAAGAGGACATAATTTTACTTAAGGATTAATACAGTATGTATATCAAAATCAGATAGGTAGATAGATAGATAGACAGACAGACAGACGGACGAATGGACGGATGGACAGACAGACAGACTGACGGACGGACGGGTGGCTAGATAGATAGATGGATAGATAGATAGATAAATAGATAGACAGACAGATACGTAGATAGATAGATAGATAGATAGATAGATAAATAGATAGACAGGCAGATACGTAGATAGATAGATAGATAGATAGATAAAGTATCCACAACACACACATGGGAACAGTACCCCTGACTACTATAGATAGATAGATAGATAAATAGATAGACAGACAGATACGTAGATAGATAGATAGATAGATAGATAGATAGATAGACAGACAGACAGACAGACGGACGGACGAATGGACGGATGGACAGACAGACAGACTGACGGACGGACGGGTGGCTAGATAGATAGATGGATAGATAGACAGACAGATACGTAGATAGATAGATAGATAGATAGATAGATAGATAGATAGATAGATAGATAGATAGATAGATAGATAAAGTATCCACAACACACACATGGGAACAGTACCCCTGACTACTGACAGAGGGCACTTGTGAGCCCACAGATTTGCATGACCTGCAATCTTTTTCGTTTATAGTTTATATTTCCTTTACAATCAGCCTTATCAAAATAGAAAGTGAAATTTCCAAGCTGAGAAGATTCGCAAATCTGGACTTTCACACTACATTTACATTCTAGTGTTTATCATATTGATAATATTGGTCACTCACTGCCAGGATTAATTCTGTATCTGTTAATATAGATATCAGTAACTTCTAATTTCAGACTTACATACTAGTACATACATACATACATACATACACCACACACACACACACACACACATATATATATATATATATATATATATATATATATATATATATATATATATATATATATATATATATATATATATATATAATTTTGTTAGATTTTCTTCATAGACACATTTATCTTTATCTCACTCTTACTTGTATGGAACGACTGTGTGTGTACAATTCCCTGACTGATCTGATTCTGATAATAACTGAAGGAAGACTAGCACAGCTGGAATAAATTTTAATCTCAAATGAAATATGTGTCACATGTTTGTGTACAGAATCCTGATATGAGATATAAAACACAACACTTTCTCTGAAAAGAATTTCATTTATTTTAAAAGGTACTGAAGTAGAAGGAAACATGATCTGGGTTTTGAATAACAGTCCACAACCGACCCCGTAATAACTGTATGGACAGTCATGTCATTGCTTCTGTCTTTGCTATTGATTTGAGGGTTGTTATCAATCAAATGATGAAAAATAGTGTATACACTTTTGAGTTCATTTGTATTTGTAATTATGAATAAGTCAGTGCCTCACCAGATGTTAATTTCAAGGTACATCACTGATAGATAAATAATATAAATATATATATATATATATATATATATATATATATATATATATATATATATATATATATATATATATATATATATATATAAACCCACTGGGTACGAAAATTCCGGGTTACAAGAAACATTTTCCTACGTTTTCGTCCCAGGGATATGAAAACATCCTCCTCTTACGAAAAGCGCCAAATGCACCATTCAAAATTCAAACGCGCCAATCAAAATTTCACACGATGCGCGAGTTGCTCTCTCATTGGCTGTCTCCCAATATCCCGCCCATTGGCCAGGAGGCAGCTGACGTTACCCATACTTCCTGTTTGTCAAATGCATGAAGGAGAGTTGACTGTTGGCTTATTTTGAGATTGATCATGCAGCGTTGTATTTCGTTATCGCTGAAACCCCTCTACAATCAGGATGATATTGAACCAGAATGAGACCTTAAAGTGGAAATACAGTGACGGAGCTTATTATTTCAGCACGATATTAAAACAGAGTGCTCCGTGGGATAAGACCTCTGATCCCGCAAGGAAGCAAGTTAATATTGAATCTGATCTTTCAAACAGGTAATGTAATTCCGCTTTAAATAAAGTATCCCATCCATTTAAACATTTAAATAGAATTGTTCTGTCAGCTGCGAGCTGTATGTGGGCAGGGCCCAAGTTTTGTGTGTGTGTGTGTGTGTGTGTGTGTGTGTGTGTGTGTGTGTGTGTGTGTGTGTACGTGCGTGCGCGCGCGCGTGCGTGTGTGTGTCTGTGTGTGTGTGTCTGTGTGCGTGTGTGCGTGTGTGTGTGAGAGAGAGAGAGAGAGAGAGAGAGAGAGAGAGAGAGCGAGAGAGAGAGAGAGAGATTGCCTACTGAGTCAGTCAGAGATGAAAGCAGGCTTAACTCTTTCGTTTTTAGTTTCGTTTTTTAAGTTTTTTAATTTAGTAAATGTTTAATAAATGTGGTGCATGTGAGCAAAATGCGGCTGATCTGGACCTCCGATCCCTCAAGGAATCAAGTTAAAGTTGAGTTTAGACCTCCGATCTGTCAAGCAGGGAATGCGCTTTGAATTCCACCTCTTAAAATGCTCCGGCGCCAATGTATATATATATATATATATATATATACCCCAAAAATGTGTTTACCTTCCATCTGTTTGTAGCAGGTATTTAAAACTTGAGGGCCATCTGAGAAAAACGACATTAGAGAATCAATCATGCAGAAGGTCAGTCTGAGACTTCATTAGGTATTGCATGCCTGCGTCGATATCTTTCATTTATGAGTGAGCCGATACGTCATAATGATGTTCACATAAACTGTGTGTGTGTGTGTGTGTGTGTGTGTGTGTGTGTGTGTGTGTGTGTGTGTGTGTGTGTGTGTGTGTGAAATAAAGGGGGGGTGTGAAGGTAAAGGTAGACAAAAAAAATCCACTTTAAGAAATTGATGTACAACCAATGTCAGAACTATTCAGGTCAGAAGAAAGATAACAGGGAGAGAACGAAGGAAATAGAGAGCCTGTGGATGCGAGAGAGGGACAGCGAGAGAAAAAGAGAGAGAGATAAAAGAAGGATCGAGGGACACAGAGAGAGATGAATACTGTACACAATTTCTTTCTGTGCCATTATTCATATTTTCCATTTTATTCATGAGCCTGCTTGACAGCACCCTGTCACTTGGGAAAGAATCACGAGTGTATCTACCGCTGAGACACAAATAACCTATTAAACCCTGAAAAACTTTAAACTCTCGGAGAAAAATCGAATTCTTGTATTGTCACATTGGCAGGTTCTAACCACAGCGCTAACGGGCCGTTTGTTCGTATTGGTCGCATGTGTTCTAATGCTTTATGAAGGCCACGGTAACGACACATATGAGCGTGGGACTATTTCTGCGAGGTCTATTGCCTGAACAATTGGTCTCGATAACTGATCTAACATAACTGATAAATGTACAGTAATCTGAATCAGAATACTTTACCCAGCCCAGAGATAATTGACCACTGTTGTTTCCTTGTGGACATTTCACGTGATTAAATATGTTAACCTTGAACTTTCTATATGTTTTTTTCCTTTAATCAATAAATATTATGATATGGTAGCGGGGACTCTGCTTCGTATCGAGCCACATCGCATCACCCGGCTGCCGATTATTTTCTGACAGGATCTGAAGGGTGTAATTCCTCACCAGTAATAGTTTATGAATGTAAAATATACAGTAGGGTGCAATAACTGGGTACATTTGGGATTTTAATCATTGTTGTTATAGTGTAATTCATTCACTTTCTCAACCGCTTCATCCTAATTAGAGTCGCACGAAAGCTTGTGCTCATCTCAGCTAATTCTGGGTGACGGCAGAGTACATCTTTGATGGCTTGCCAGGCCATCGCAGGGCAGAAACACACCGACGGATATGCAGCTACTTTTGTCAAAAGTCAGCAACGGTTCTTTTACATGAACCTCTCACCACAGACAGTGAGAGACATGGCCGGCCTTTGATAACCCAGTTAGTGCACTGGGGGGACAGTGACAACCCGTTGAGAGTGGGGCTTGAACCCCCAACCTTACTATCAGTGATCCAGCACCTTTACCACCAGGCCACCACTGCCAATTAAATTATTATTATTATTATTATTATTATTATTATTATTATTATTATTATGCAAACTCACACAACTGTGCAACAGATTTATGTAAATCTAAAGAAACTGTGTCAATCAAACACACCTTTTATTTACATATAAATAACAACATTAAAGATCTGTACATAAAAATTCTATACAGTACAGTAAACAATAATTAATTAAACTAATTCAATATTATAATATTATATGAGATGACTTTCTGTTTAAAAATAGAATAGCATCGGGTCCAGTATGTGCGGTTGTACAAGTAGAGTATCTACCGGGTCCCTTACAGAACCAGCCGAGTTCTCCTGGAGTTGTTGACCCTCACACGGATTCTTTATTTGCATGTAAATCACAGCAGTTTTTTTTTTTTTTTTTTAATGTAATATGCTGTTTTCTTCATTCACATTCTGCACAGAGCTGTATCTATTTATTTTAATATACAGTGGAATGTGTACAACATCAAACAAATGCATCCTGGAAATGTAACGTGAGCCAAATGTGATAATCTCCATCCATTCATTCATTCATTCATTCATTCATTCATTCATTCATTGGCTGATCTGTTCACCCTGCGTGGGTCTTGGGGGATCTCAGTCGACTCTGGGCAAAAGCAGGGGACCCACCACAATGCACACACAACAGTTGCATGGCCAACACTCACATCGGATCTTGGGGCAACTTGGAACAGTGGATTAGCCCAATGTGTCCGTCTTTGGACTGTGCAGTGGTGGCACATTTTGATAAAGCCTTTGGGCTACTGATCGGAAGGTTTGGGGTTCAAGCTTCCATACCACCAAGCTGCCACTGTTTGGCCCTTGAGCAAGGACCCTTAACCCTCTACTGCTTAGTTGTATGAATATGATAAAATTATAAGGGTGTCTGTGAAATGCCCCAAACCTTCTGACTCTGAGTTGGACGGGCTAACTACTACATTACACCACCCCACCATACCACCCTATGATGTTCATTAAAGCTAATAAATAAATAAATAAATAAATAAATAAATAGGTTACACAGCTGCTTTTCTCCAATATCAATTAAGAGTCATTTTCATTTCTAAAATATAAAAGATGAAATATTCTTAAGAGTAATTAAAACTGTTGATTTGATAGGAAAATCATCATCATCATCATCATCATCATCATCATCATCATCATCCGCTTAATCCGGGGTCGAGTCATGGGGGGAACAGCCTCAAGCAATGAGGTTCGGACGTCGTCCTTTTCCCCAGCCACTTCCTCCAGCTCTTCTGGGGGGATACCGAGGCGTGCTCTAGGTCAACCCCCATGGACTATTCCCGGTCGGACAGGGATGAAACACCACAACAGGGAGACGTTCAGGAGGGATTCTTACCAGATGCCCGAGCCACCTCAACTGGCTCCTGTCAATGCGGAGGAGCAGCGGTTCTACCCCGAGCTCCTCCCAGATGGCCGAGCTTCTCACCTTATCTCTAAGGGAGAGCCCCCGCCACCCAGCGAAGGAAGCTCATTTCAGCCGCTTGTATCCGCAATTTTGTCCTTTCGGTCCCTATCCAAAGCTCGTGACTGTAGAGCAACTGGTAAATTAAGAGCTTTGCCTTGTGGCTCAGCTCCCTCTTCACCACGACGGACCGGTGCAGGCTCCGCCTTACATCATGATAAGAAAATCGATTTACATTGTTTTATTATTACAATTATTTACATGGTCACTGGATAAAATCCCATTTTTTTCTTCAACTTTTTTGTTTTTTTCAATTAGTTGTACATGTCATGCATTGTGAAAAGTATCATGATATTTTCCCTTTTGAAGGAAATCCAGTCAGTAGCGGTGACCCGGTTTTCGTTTTGATAAGGTTTTCGAAAGTAAACGAACAAAGAAAAGATGTCGGTAAAGCGGCTCTTGTACAGCATCAGGGCTTTTTTTTTTTCTAATAGGGAGGGGAGATGCTGAAAAAATCCGATTTCCCTCATGCTGGGAGACGAGAGCGAGATTGAAACGAGCGCGAAGGGAGGTGTGGGGAGCTTGTTAGGGGAAGTCGATTAAATAAATAATGACTACATGTTCAGGGCCCCCGCCAGCCGCCTGAAGAACAAGAATCACATCTCGCCGAATCGGGTTGGGAGTGGAGAATTAGCTGAGTTAGCATAAACTAATGAATAGCTGGTGAATATATTAATAAGAGATAAATAACTAAACACAAAGGCAAATAGAGCTGAGCGACACTTAAAGCACGGACTGAATTGTGATGTGGGTCTATTGATTGAATTTACACTAAAACTGTTGAATGCTGGCCAGTGGTGGCCTGGTGGTAAAGGTGCTGGATCACTGATCCTAAGGTTGGGGGTTCAAGCCGAACTCTCCACAGGTTATCACTGTCTCGCCAGTTATCAAAGACCGGCCATGTCTCTCACTGTCTGTGGTGTGAGGTTCATGTAAAAGAACCATTGCTGACAAAGGAAGCTACAAAGCCGTCAGTGTGTTTCCGCCCTGCGATAGCCTGGCGAGCCGTCCAGGGTGTCCTCGGCCCTCACCTGGAGTTGGCTGCAATGGGCGCCTGCCTCCCCTCAACCCTAATTAGGATGAAGCGGCTACAGAAAATTAATGAATGATGAACTGTTGAAAGCTTGATTCTGATTGGACAGAACGTGATGTTAGCATTTTACAAAATTTTCTTTCAAACAATACTTTGTGCTTTGATGTTTCTCAGTAACATACCAACAACTTCAAAAGAAATTTAAAATTAAAAAAAAAAAAAAAAAAAAAAAAAAAAAACCTTACGTACGCTGATGTTTTCTGCAGCAACTGATGATGCAACAGGAATGTTATCAGTAACTTATTTCATGGATTCATGGATGTTTAACAACATAACCAATAAATTGATATAAAATAGAAATAACAATGCTATTGTTACAGATTACAGTCTGGGAAAAGGAAGAAAAAAAAAAAAAAAGAAAAAAAAAAACACACACACACACACACTTAGAAGCACCGGTATTGGAAAACAATCCATCCCACTCCCAAAGTTGATTATTTTCCTATCTCAGCATGACCCGTCATGTTTTATTCCTTACTTAAAATATATTAAGCTCCATCAGGATCTGTAATGTGTCATATTGTCAGGACGATTGATGGTGCAGTGAGGTAATTTTGGTTAGTTTGGCAGGTTGTCATTGAAAAGTCTATTCGATTAAAAGAATAATGTGCAGCACGGGTAGTGAAACCATAAGGAACACATCCTGAGTGCGTATCACTTTTCTAATCCAATAGAACCTCATGTACAACCAAGGCATGTTTCAAATCAATGTGAGTTCACAGGCTTTTGTCTGAGCAACCCTAGTAGGACCGAGCATCAAATTACATTAGTTGGTTATGTTTCAGGGGGAAAATGGGTGACATGACAGCAGAGAGAGAGAAAGGATGAGAGAGAGAGAGAGAGAGAGAGAGAGAGAGAGAGAGAGAGAGAGAGGGAGAGAGAGGGTGAGGGTGTGAGAGAGAGAGAGAGAGAGAGAGACAGAGAGAGCAGAGAGAGAAAGGGAGAAAGAGAGAGAGAGAGAGAGAGAGAGAGAGAGAGAGAGAGAGAGAGAGAGAGAGAGAGAGAGAGGAGCCACAAGTCCAATCAGAAATGTAGCCTGGTGACAGATCTATCTCGATGAATAAATGTTTGAGAATTAGATGAAATCCCTCCCTAATGCTGTAAGAATAAGCTCGTAATTGTGTCAAGGCTCTGGTGTTTTTGCACCAAATCTAGACTCGCCTCACTGACCATGAAATGTATTTCAGCCCCCCCAAAAAAAAATACTTCTTACTTGCCTCTAGCAGGAAACAGCAAAGAATTTTTAAAAAGTCACAAACTTTTGTGTTTGTCTATGTGTGTCACGTCAACACCCAGGGTGAGGCGATACCTTCAGCTATGTTCTGTTCTGAGCGAACTGCATAGAAGTACTCCGACTTTGGGAAATTATGCACAGTAATTACGGCTTGAACTTATTTCATCTCTCTCTCTCTCTCTCTCTCTCTCTCTCTCTCTCTCTCTCTCTTGTATTGTTATTGTGATTCGGGCTCTTTCTGTTTTCTCATTTTTAACTTAATCTGGCTGTTTCCCTTATTACGTTGCATGCTGTTCGCCTGACTCCCTGCCTGTATTTTTTTTTTTAAACTACAACTTTGTCTCAAAATTGGAAGGTTTACTACTTATTATAATAATTAAAAATTATTATTATTATTATTATTATTATTATTATTATTATTATTATTATTATTATATACAGCAGAGAGAGATCGGGTGATCCTGGCTTATGAGGCTTATGAGGGTCATCATTAGCTCAGGGCCCTCACCCTCTCTACATGCACCCTCTCTACACTTTCTCCAGACAGCGAATGGGATTTCTTCCAGGAAGCACTGCCTAGTCTTACCCACCAAGAACTTTCTGGAGAAAATGGAGACTCTCCAACACTGCAGCCTTCTGCATTGCCCAGACTGTCCGAAGAGCTGTGTTCCCGATAGCAAACTCGGACACTCTCTTGATCTGTGTCAGTAGATCAGGAGGTACCAAACCAAAGGATTATTATTATTATTATTATTATTATTATTATTATTATTAATTAATTTATTTTGTTTTATTTTATTTTATTTTTTAACCACTCAGATGGTATTTGCAGCGTACTTCAGCACCATCTGTTACAATTTGGAAATACGATTTAAAATCAGAAGATTTTTCATAATTACTATCAAGAACTCAAAATGTTGTGATAACCCCTCCCCCTTTTAAAGACAGAAAAAAACGAAGAAAGAAAGAAAGAAAGAAATGTGCCAGGAATCTCAGCGCTTCTGACCTTTTGTGGTTCCTTATATATTCATATTTCGGTGACAGAGATTTCATTTCTGTAACAGCAGCGTTTAATATAAATAGCCTCACTGTGACATTTCCCTTTCGTACTCTTCAATGCATTTATATTGCGCTGGCATTTAAGAACCGCTCCTCACGCCACTTCTTTTTTTTTTTTTTTTTTTTTTGTCTTTTTGCATTAGCCATCATCACAGCTCAATCATAAAACATTATAGTTATGAAACGGCAGAACATCTGCACCGCATGTCAGTTCAATGCCACTTTTCATAATGTGAGGTGAAAGCAATATATTCTTATATAGTTTTGACCTTTTTATGGATCGCTATATATTAACGCGACAATGTTGGTTAACGAATTCACTAATGTTGGTTAACTTCTCAGATTGGCTTTTCTGGGTGGATGATGTCACATTTGTTGTACAATTTGATGTAGCAGCGCTTTTATTGGGACTTATTGACTTCGGCATAATGAAGGCAACAATGAGTGTAGGATTAGGTGTTTACTAATACACACAGTATATAGTACATAATAGTACATCAACAGGATCACACACACACACACACACACACACACACACACACATCCATGTTAGTTGCTGGTTCATAACGGGATACATGATACAATGGGCAACCTTCACTCCTTCACAAATCCTTTGACAGCCCCATTCACAGCTAGGAGCAATTCAGCTAATTACGTAGCACAAACTGTTCCTTGTGGGATGAAACCAGAGTACCCAGGAGACACCCATACAAGCTCATGGGTTCAGTTCCCGGGCTACGGTGTTTCTGTGTTGAGTTTGTTCCTCCCGTGCTTGTGTGGGTTTCCTTCAGGGACTCTGGCTTCCTCGCACAGTCCAATGACATGCACATGAGGCTAAACGGCTGTTTCAAATTGCCCCTAGGTCTGAGTGTGGGTGGGAATTTTTGTGAAGGTGTGTTGTTGTAGTAGGCTGCCTTTGCCTAATGTCGGCTGAGATAGCCTCCAGCCTCTTTGCAACCATAGTAGGGTTAAGTGGTTTGGTGAATTAGTGAGTGAGTGAGTGAGTGAGTGAGTGAGTGAGTGAGTGAGTGAGTGCACTATGAAGCATGTCATTATAACTTCCATTTAAAAAGTACCCATAATGCTTCATTATGTAATAATTTAGTGTATGCTGTAATTCAGATGTGTGTTACGTATTTTTCTGAACCGCTTAATCCTAATTAGGGTTGCACGGAGGTTGGAGTCCATCTCAGCCGACTCCGGGCAAGGGCACAGTAAACCCTGGATTGCTCGCCAGGCCATTGCAGGGCAGAAACATGCTGACAACAATGCAGCTTCTCTTTACGAAAGTCAGCAATGGTTCTTTTTATGCCTCTCAACACAGACAGTGAGGGACAAGGCCGGCCTTTGATAACCCAGTTAGCGGCACACATTTGTGGCATACATACAGTATACGTTTATAATAACATTATAAATATAAATGAATGAGACACTACTTCAGCTACATTAAAAAATGTATTTTGTTGCAGGAATGAATGGTGGTGTTCATCTGAATCAGATCTGAGATATCTCAAAGTATATTGTAGCGCTGCTCAGTATATTATGGACACTATATCGCCGATGAAATAGATGCTCGGCAACTCAGAGCAGAACACTGTGAATCCACCAGACTGCACCTTGGCGGTCAATGTGTGACTGATCATACACTCACCACGGGGAGGCCATTATTGATGCCAACTCCGTCTTGATCCATCATGTTCCTGGAGATGGTTATGGAGGGCAGATCCAGGCTCTGGGGTGGGAACTGCGGGGTGAAATGAGTCCGCTGAGGGTTGGGGTGTTCAGGAAGCCCTGGGAAGGATGAGCTCCCATCGTGGAGGCCCAGGGCAGACTCAGTCTCTGGAGGAGGAGTGATGGGAGGGATCTCAAACTCTTCATCTCCGAGACTAGGAGTGTGAAATGTCTAGAAGAGGGAGAGAGAGAGAGACAGAGAGACAGAGAGAGAGAGAGAGAGAGAGAGAGAGAGAGAGAGAGCAGGAAGTAAATAATAGCTTGAGATGTATAATGTAATATATTTTCTTATGTGTACTGTATCAGGATGCTCCCATAGACATGTGACACATTAACTTCAACACTCACTTGTTCATTTGCTGAATCGCTTATACAACCCCCACCCCACCCGCACCACTCTCGGATTAATTTGAAACCGGCAATTAGCCGATGTGTATGTTTTCGGACAGTAGAAGGAAACCAGATTACCCGGGGAAAACCGACACATGCAGAGGAAACACATGCAAACTCCACACAGAAACACCCAAGGCCAGAAATCGAACCCAGGACCTTTTTTTTTTTTTTTTTTCTCTCCAGTGGGGCAGAGGTGCTAAACGCTACACCAACGTACCACCCACATTTGCAACCTCGAAATCTATAGCGTTTATTACATCCAGCAGACCAACCAACCAACCACCCAATCAGTGTGACATTTGACCCCATACAAGTCTTTTGGATTGACGGGTCTGGAGAGAACGCAAAGCCGAGCGATTTACATAATACATTAATATTCCGCTCAAGAAGCCTGTGGGAGTATTTCCAACACCAGTACAACAACCGGCATCCATAATCAACTTCAGTTGGTTTAATGCTGGAAAGTTGCTCAGAAATAAAATAATAATAAAAACACGTTTTTACTTGGTTTTTTTTTTTTTTTTTTCAGTTTTTTTTTTTTTTTTTTGGGAGGGGGGGGGTATTTTTTTATGTTTTTTTTTTTTTTTTGCGTTCTGCTTTGTTCCCAACACTGGCAGTCGTAAATCTGCTCATCAAGCCTGCAAATCCTGCCGCCTCCGAATTAAACTCCACCGTCACGCTTAATTTACTTAGTTTGACTTCTTGGAGATGGAATTCTTCAATTTCTTGCAGTTCTCTTCAACCCAGCAGCTTCGACTCAATTTTTTTGTTCCTTTTCCCCATCTGCCTGTCAGTCCTGCTCTCTCTCTCTCTCTCTCTCTCTCTCTCTCTCTCTCTCTCTCTCTCTCTCTCTCTCTCTCTCTTGCTCTCTCTCACTCTTTCTTGAAATGTACCTTACTAGCATTACCTATCACCTAATCTCTTGACTCCTGAGATTGGATTTTGGCTTCTCTGGACCTTACAGTGGTATTTTTTTTCTAAAATATCAGATTATTTATTCATTTTTTCCCACCTTTTATCAGACTAAATGCCTGGTAGCCTTAGAAATCCTGTGTGATGCCACTGTGGCTGAAGTATGAATCAGGTTTTGGCCAGAACATTTTATTTTATCCTTGCTCACCAGACACAAGCAATCGTGCATTCTGATTGGCTAAACTACGAGTAAGCTATCAGCTCATATCCTATTACCTTATATATCAGTACAGGAGAAGGGGGGTGGGGGTTGGTCATGCTATTTCTGAGCTACAAGCTACACTAATCTTTCTTACTTGTTTATACAAGACTGATTCCATGAAAAGGAACAGCGAGGAAAATGTATTTTATGTGGAAAAAATATGTTTAAGGTATTTTTACAAAATATATTTTCAAAAATGAGATTTAAGATTTGAAGCATCGCGGCGCAGTGGTTAGCACGTTCATCTCACAGCAAGCCAATACAACCACTCGCAAGCTCACTCACACTTAGGACCAATCCGGAAATGTAAATCAGTCTACTGTACATGTTTTTGGACTGTCGGAGGAAACCGGAGTACCCAGAGGAAACCCAAGCATGTACTCTGGTTTCCTCCGACAGTCCAAAAACATGCACAGTAGACTGATTTACATTTCCGGATTGGTCCTAGGTGTGAGTGAGCTTGCGAGTGGTTGTATTGGCTTGCTGTGAGATGAACGTGCTAACCACTGCGCCGCGATGCTTCAAATCTTAAATCTCATTTTCGAAAATATATTTTGTAAAAATACCTTAAACATATTTTTTCCACATAAAATACATTTTCCTCGCTGTTTCTTTGTTGAGACTGATTCGGGTCAGACACTGGTGTTGGCTGCCTGGAATTCGGTACCGTCATGATGGAACAGGTTTGGGCCTCCAGTGAAGGGAAATTGTAATATTCCAGCATGGAAACCTCATATGTCGAGAACCATTATGTATCTCTAACTTTATAGCAACAATCTGGCGAAGAGCCACATATGAATGCGATGGTCATGTGTCCCGACACATTAAGCTTCATAATGATGATTTATATAAATTCTATTTGACTTGTCATCCATCTGGTCATTTAACCTTGAAAAGGATGATGCTGCAACGGACAGAAGCACCTTTCAACTCTCCATAAAGAGTCCCTGAGATGGAAAAATTTTGGACAGATGGAGTCCTGATTTGAATAAGGAAATTTCTAAAACAAATGAGTAAGGGTGCGTTAAAAATTTGATGACTTGACAAGGAGATTGGTGTCCTTCAAAAGGACCAGGTGAACTCTGAAACCACAAATTTATATCATTTTGCGAAATTTGTAGAAAAACAATACTAAATCTGTCCTTAGCACCTCCAACCAACAAACCACGCCCCTGTAATTACCAAACCTGAATATTCATCAATTCCTTAATTCGCTGAACTGCTTAATCCCGCTAAGGTCACATTCAGGATGGAGCCTATCGTATCCGCTTCTGGGCAAAGACAGGGTACATCCGGAACAACTCACCAGTCCATCACACTCATAATCATTCTCACTTACCCTCAGACCCAGAGGCAAATTTAAACAGCCAATTAGCCCACCTCTTTTTTTTTTTTTTTTTTTTTTTTTTTTTTTTTTTCGAAAGCAACACTTTCACTCACTTACTCAACTGGCAAACCACTTAATCATAGGATAACAGGGAGGCTGCAGACTATCTCAGCCAATAATGCACAAAGGTGGGTTACACCAGAACAGCTCACTAGACCATCACAGGGTCAATATTCACACATGCCACCGCTATTCACCCACCCACTCACACTTATGTGCCTAATGTATACGTCTCTGGATTTTGGGAGGAAATGAGAGTACCCCGAGGAAACCCACGTCAAATACAGTGAGAACATGAACCTCAAACTCAACCTAGAATCATTCTCACCAAGTCCAGGAACTTCTTGCTGTGATGTGGAAGTGATGACCACTACGCCACCACACTGTACAATACTACATAATTCTGCCTGGGATTATGAGACTGTTTAAACAGAAACGCCAACTACGTATTAGAGCTAGTTCTGCATTTTAGCATCGCCTAGCACCTATTATTATTATTATTATTATTATTATTATTATTATTATTATTCTTACAGTGCAATTCCCCTTTAATTTCACAGCAATATATTATGCAGGACTGAGCGCTATGGAGAGAGAGAACTAAAGGACAGAATGTCAAATTGAAACAATGGGGGGAAAAAGAGGGATGAGGAGAGAAAGAGAGGAAATGGGGTATTCTTTTTGCTTTGCCCCATGACCTTTTTCCGAATAAGTCTTGCAGTGCCAGCATGTTTTTATAATAACAATAAGAACGGACAGAATGAGAGAGAAAGACATACAGAGAGAAATAGCAATGACCTTTGACCCAAATCTGTCTAAAACACAACACACACAACATCCAAACATGCTTATGACCTTTAGGAATAACGACTAACAAAGTACGGACTTGGGAAGGACAGAGAGAGAGAGAGAGAGAGAGAGAGAGAGAGAGAGAGATCACTGACTATGGTGCACCTTCTTTATCTCCCATTGCTAATGATTATCCAAATTAACATTTGCTCCATGAGACAGTGATTGTGTGTGTGTGTGTGTGTGTGTGTGAGAGAGAATCTAGACTCATGCAGTGGGGGCATGTCTGATGTTGGGGGGATGTCATCTGTCAGCACTAGTGTGTTGGAAAGAGGTGCCAGACTGATGTGTGTGTGTGTGTGTGTGTGTGTGTGTGTGTGTGTGTGTGTGAGTGAACATAATGAATCGGCCCATCTCAGTTACCACTCTTTAAAAAAATATATAGAAATATATATATATATATATATATATATATATATTTTTTTTTTTTTTTTTTTTTTTTTTAATATCAATAAATACATATCCAACGCTATATATAAAATATAAATACACACAAATACTGTATAGACGCATGTGTGCACGTACACAGATGCGCATGCAAACACTCAGATGCGCACCTCATAAAAATGTAAGTAGTTTTGATGGGCGGTTTTGGGTCGTTTTTTTTTGGTTTTGTGTTTGTTTAGGGTTTTGTGAATAATTAGCCTTGTTTTTATGGAATTTTCCCTAACTTTTTCCCCTATTCTTACTTAATTTCCTTATTTTTTAATTCGATGAATATTAAAAAAACCCAAAACAAAACAAAAAAAAAAACGCAATGCCCTGAATCCGCATGAATTGAAGCACGAATTCGTGAGGGATTCCTGTATGTGACTGTGTATGAATGTGTATACATATAGACATCCTTTCTCCCCATTCACATTTTCAATCCTTTGTTCAGTCATCCATCCATCATCTGCCATCCACATAGTGTTCTTCACTCACAGATGTAGAGATCATGAAGTAATATCCAGAACTTCTCCATAAACTTGGTAATCTAATTCAGCAGAGCAATAACCAGCACTTGTTTGAAAAGAACTGCATTGCAATTACTGCGTACAGCAGTGTGTTGGATCGATCGCATGGTGCTTCCAGTGTCAGGAGAGCAGAAAGTGTTCTGCTCTTCGAATGACAACATAGTGGCTCCAATATTGTGTTTGCAAAAATAACAGCCTTTGTATAAAGAAAAAAAAAAAATCCATCACAATGTATTTACGAGCAGTTTCAAGAGTAAATTTAAACAAAATTACAGAAATTTGACTGCTTTCTTTCTGAAATGGAGGAAATCGGAGCTTTCAAGCATAGTTTAGTGTTTCGATTCTTTGGATCCATACATGGACTCAAACCACAAAATGTAAAGACTAACACTGACGTCTTCTCCAGTAAGTCCCAGTGACTTTCAATTGGGTTGAGGTCAGGACTTTGTGGTGACAGCTCATATGTGAAATGATTCCTCATGCTCCCTGGACCACCCTTTCACTTCCTGAGTCCCAAATTTTATATCCTTACCTTTGAGGGGGGGGGGGGGGGGGAGTCCCTTAATGGGATAACCAGGTCATTCAGTACATCTAGGTGGTCAGCTGAATTCATTTTATTTCCGTATAATGTTGTTGAGTCTTGACCTGAGCAGCTGGAGCAACAATACCATGGGAATTACTGTAAACAAGGCGAAAGGCATACCGGCAATTTATTTAGCTGGGAAGCAAATGTTGAAATTCGTAAAATAAATACATTTAGACACTGCCTAAAGGCGGAGCTCCTGAGAGACTGTATTGATAGGTCTAATGTACGAGGCCGGTGCTATAAGAGTAGTGTAACTCCCTTAAGGGTTGAATCAACTTCATCCCTGGAAGAAATAAATTAATAAATCTTCCATTCGTTTTCCAACTACGGACTGGAGCGAAAGAAGGAAGGGTTAATGATATTTTTTCTTTTAACCATTTTTCACTCACTGACTCCCACATTCATTTGTATCGCCTATCTTGTTAGTTTAATTATCCGTATAACAGGTTCATATTCTGTGTTTCCGTTAATCCATCTGCTGAGATAGATTGAGTGTTTTTATTCTGTGCGAGTCTGAGCAGTGGGGTATGAGCCTCTTTTATTTTTGTGTGTTTTTGTTTTGTTATGAATAAACGTCGGGGCGGGGGGGGGGGGGGGCTGCTTTTTTTTTAATGGCTACCCATCATGATGCTGTCTCAAGTCAGGCATGGGCACAGACAACCATTCAAGTCACGTTCCATGCCTATGGGGCTCTGCTCAGGAGCTCTGCTATTATAAAGCCTACATTTCAGCCCTTGTAAACATTGGAAAAACCCAGAAGCAAAAATTCCAGCACTGTCAGGATGATAAATGAATCCGAGCTTGGACGGCTCCTCAACTTCAGCTACATGTTACTAACCCACTCTCCATAATATTACATGATTTATTGAATTGAAATGGTTTAGTTTCTGCAAATATCAAGTTGTAGCAAAAAAAGCATGTCTATGTCACTGAAGGAAGGTCCTGGGTTCAAGTCTCGGGCTCACCAATGGCGTTTCTGTGTGGAGTTTGCATGTTCTCCCCATGCTTGCCAGGCTTTGCTCTGGGTATTCCAGTTTTCTCCCACAGTTCAAAGGCATGCACATGAGGCTAATTGGTTGTTCCAAATTACCCACAGGTATGAGTGTAGTGAGTTGTTCAGGGTGTACCTAACTTTCACCCAGTGTTGGCTAAGATAGGCTCCTGCTTTCCCTCCACCCTAATAGGATTAGCTGGTCCACATATTGAGTGAGATGAGTGAGAGAACCCTGACCAGGCACATACTAAGGATGAATAAATAAATGCTGGCAATGCATCAGACTCACATGTTCATGGTGAATGAAGTTTAATCCTGCAAGCTGCATAGCTTCAGGAATGTTTCCCCATTTAAAGAAAAACATCCTAATCTGAATGCACACCTATCATATCAAGATGGAAAAAAGAAAGGAAACCATGTGCTTCTACTCTTTACACATATCTATTTTCATTTACACTTCTTTCCAAATAATAATCTGTTTAACAGAAAATATTTTTGGCGGAGAGACAAACAGCTCATCTAGCACATCTCTACTGACCCTGAGTGATAAAGCTGAGGTTGAGGAACCAGAATAATAATGCGCATATTGTCAGAAAGACTCAGTATCACATGTTTGGACATCTTTGTCACAAGAAGAAGCCTACAGCCAAGAAAAGGCAATAATGTGTGCTGATACTAATACTGAAATATGCCCTTTTTCTGTTTACTGTTAAGCCAGAGGTATCGAGTTTGTTTATTCTGGAACCACTGAGCTCTCTCTCTCTCTCTCTCTCTCTCTCTCTCTCTCTCTCTCTCTCTCTCTCTCTCTGTGATTTTCTGTCTTGTCTTTTTTTTACGGACATTTTAAGTAGATTAAGGAAGCATTTGGGTACAGCAAGAACCCATCACATTGTCAAATTACACTGAACAGAAGAGCAAAGTCTTCCTAATGTCTCTTCCTAATGTCTCTTTAGGTCAGGTTTCAAGAAATAAGATGCGTGTGCGTGTGCGCACACACACACATGCACACGCACACACACACACACACACACACACACACACACACACACACACACACACACACACACACAATCCCAAATGCACACACACACACACACACACACACACACACACACACACACACACACACACACACACACAAAACCCCAAATGCACACACACACTGGTTTCTTTCCATAGAATGAACAAGAAAGTTGGGTTTTTTTTCTTAAATTCTGGGTATACACTGATTAGCCATAGCATTAAAACCACCTGGCTTTTACGGTTTTGGTCAAACCCCAATGAAGGTATTGACTTCATAAGACTTCTGAGGGTATCGTCTGGTATCTGGCACCAAACAGTTCGGGGCAGATCCTTTAATTCTTGTAAGTTGAAGGTTTGGACTGCATGGTTTGGACTTGTTTAGGAATGTGAAGGTCATTTTTTTTTCTTTTGCTACATCGGATCCTGAACAGTTTTTGCAATATTTCAGGGTACAGTATCCTGCTGCAAGAGACCACTGCCTTTAAGATTGATATGGATGTACTTGGTCTGGAATATATTTAGGTAGAGTGTATGTTTCAAAGTAACAAGCACACTTTCAGATTTCAAGTCCATCCTGTTCTGTCTTCCTTTCAATTATATGTCCATAAAATGTCAATGAAAATGTGAGCCAGCAGACCAGTCCACCTTCTTCCACTGCTCCATGATCCAGGTTTATTGCTCACATGCCCATTGTAGAGATGTTTAGAATTTTTTTTTTTTTTTCAAACCAGCCGGCTCTCTTCTGTAAGTACTAACCACTACAAATCAGGAATACCGCACAAGACCTGTAATGTTGGAAATGTACTGGCCTAGTCCTCTGGTCCCTGCAGAAGTTATACACAAGCACACCCATGCTACTTAATCCTAATGAGGGTTGTGGGGAGGCTGGCACCCATCTCAGCTACACTGAACAACTTCGCCAGGTCCATGCAGGACAGTTGGAAACAGTTGTCAGTCTACTG
>CM045748.1:28310359-28350359 GCA_024760905.1 Plotosus lineatus | reverse complement strand
GCGTCAGGTTGGGTCTCGTGTTCTCTCTATGCCGTCCCAGCATGAGACCCGATAGATAGATAGATAGATAGATACTGATCTGAAGGTTGGGGGTTCGATCCCAAGTACCACCACTTTTGAGCCCTTAAGCAAGGCCCTTAACCTTGAACTGTTTAGTTTTAAAACAATGACAAATGTAAGTTGCTCTGGATAAGAGCTTCAGTCAAATAGCATAGCATCTTCTGTGACTACTCACTCGAATCGTTTACTCCTACTGGGGCTGTGAAGCCGGCACAAGCAAGAGTGAAGGGTGGAGTACACCCTGAAAAGCTTGCAAGACCATTGCAGGTCAGCAGCACTCACACAACCATTCACATTCACATCCATACCTGGGACCATTTGAAACAGCCAATTAACTTATTGTGCACGTCTTTGGACTGGGGGAGGAAACTTGAGTATCCAGAGGAACTCTACACAAGCACAGAGAGAACCTAGGAACTCCATACAGAAACCTACGGCTTAAACCCAGGATCTTCTTCCTGTAAGGCAGACATGTCCACCACCACAGCACCGTGTCCCCCTATGTCGTCACCAATACACCAGAAATACTGCTCGCAAAAACGCCACAGCAGTACTCACGTGTTTGTTTTACTGAAGCTGGTGTCATGACGACCAACCATCATCGTTTCTCAACACTCTGCGTTCACGGTTCACCTTACAACATGGAGTTCCCTTTTAGTATCGACGTCCTTACGTTCAGCTATGATTACAATATCCCCACCGTAATCTCCAGTGTTTATGTATCTGACTGTCTGATAATTTGTCTGTGAACAAAATCCCTGACCACACCCATATTATCACCAAACTTGGGAATAGAGACACTATTCCACCGGAGTCCCAGATATGATTTGAATTTGAAATTTCCTGGTCAAACTTGAAGGTCAGGGCGAGGTCACCAAGTTTTTGGTGCGGGTCACTTAGAACTTCGAAACGAGTGAAAACTGACATGTCGTTAATAGGGAACACTGATGGGTAACCGTGTGTAGACTTTCAAATAAGAAATTTACCTTTGACATTGAGACGTTTACCTTTGACATTACTCTAGCTGTAGGGTGGAAATATATTTCAACTGAGTGACTCTTTAGTTGGTGTTGTATTGTTCCATGACAACAAGAACCTTGGGATCTATCTCAGGTAGGCAGACAGACTTGCAGACGAATAAATGTTCATGGAGCAAAGGTAGCGATCAGACGCTTGACAGAACATGAACTTGTTAAACGGATACTTAAGCTAACAATACGGGTGATATAAATGAAAGAGAAAACCGGGTAGTTATCATCACAATCATCTACTGAGAGCTCAACTGTTAGGGTCAGTTTATTCATTCATTCAGTTTCTGGACCGCATAATCCTAATTAGGGTCACAGGGAGGCTGGCACCCATGTCAGCTGACTCTGAGCGAGGGCAGAAACGCACTGATGGCTATGCAGCTCCTTCTGACGAAAGTCAGCAGTGGTTCTTTTACATGAACATCTCACTACAGACAGTGAGAGACATGGCTGGCCTTTGATAACCCAGGTAGGGCCATTGTGGGGACAGTAGTGACAACCTGGTGATAGTGGGGCTTGAACCCCCCAACCTTGGGATCAGTGATCCAGCGCCTTTACAACCAGGCCACCACTGCCAGTGTCAGTTTATCTGCAAACAAAATCCTGACCACACCTGTGCACATATTACTACCAAAAGTGATGGGGACACGAACCTGCCTGACTCCTAATCATCATTTGAATTTGAAAAGTCAAGGTCAAAGGTGAACGTCAGCAAAATCTGTGTATTATTAAGACTAATGGGGAAAAAAATAAGCATCCCAGGAATGACAATGAAAGCAAGTGCAACAACAACAACAACAACAACAACAACAACACTTCCAAAGTTCATAACCACTCAAAAACAAGAGCTTGATTTAATGGAGCAAATTAACTTTACTAAAACCATCACAGAATAATAAATGAGCAAATACTGACACAAACCAGACCCTGCAATGGTCAGGGTGCACCATTCCTTCACCCAATGTTGGCTGAAATGGGCTAGCCTCTTGTGACCATAACAAAATTAAGTGGTCCAGAAAATGAGAATAAGATGAGGTCAGAGAAACAGGTAAAGCTCATTGGATAACCAAAAAAAAAAAAAGGGGGGGGGGGTGAAAAGGGGCGGAGAGAAAAGCAAAAATCAAAATAAAATCACGTGGTTTACAAACATGGAAAGCAAAGCATTTTTTTTAATCTGACTTATCCATGCGTAAATAGGAATATCATACCATTGTAATTCTGGTGTTGCCTGTCATCTATTTATTTATTTTGCAAAGTTAAAAAAAAAAAAAAAGTTTCAAATATAAATAAGAATCACCGGATGCAAAATTATCAGCCGGTGCAGCAATTACATGATAAAATTACTTGAGATAAATCATACAGAAACTAGCCGCGTGTGCCAGGTGCGCTAATCTCTTGTGAAAAGATAAGATTTATGGCTTACATTCATCTCCACTTGTTAAGATATCGTTTTTTTTATTTCGGTGTAGCGGCCGTCACACTGACAGGTAAGAACAATACAACAGCGTCATGAAGAATTATGGGGTGGCAGCTGGAGAGGCCCGAACTGCAAATACACACTTAGGTATAAACACACACACACACACACACACACACACACACACACACACACACACACACACACACACACACAGGAGGAGAGAGAGAGACAGAGAGAGAGAGAGAAAGAGAGAAAGAGAGAGAGAGAGAGAGAGAGAGAGAGAGAGAGAGAGAGAGAGAGAAGAACCTACACCACACAAGATACAATTCCCACAAACCCCCACCACCACCACCACACACACACACACACACACACACACACACACACACACACACACACACACACACACACACACACACACCTTCCTCCTCATCATCCTCCTCCTCCTCCGCCAACATTCTTATCTTTTTATGCTGGACAAACAATAGCAGGAAGAAAATTAAGATCAGAAGTGAAAGAGAAGAGCTTTCATTCTTTTTTCTCTTTTTTTCTGCTCCTGCTACCTTGTTATAGCTTCTTTTCTTCTGAGTGGTGGTTAGTATGCGAATGTAATTACCGAAGGAACTGTAGCTAATCAACTGTGAATGGTATCCATTAATTAGTCTATGCCCTGGAGAGAGAGAGAGAGAGAGAGAGAGAGAGAGAGAGAGAGAGAGAGAGAGAGAGAGAGAGAGAGGATAGAAGATGAGCTTAAATGTTAACATAAAAATGCTACAGAAATCTGCAGAAAACTCTCTCTCTCTCTCTCTCTCTCTCTCTCTCTCTCTCTCTCTCTCTCTCTCCTTAGAGCATCTGGTAAAGCAGGTGGCTTCGGCTGATCACCTGACGCAGTATCGGATCACAAAAACACACACAAGAACTTCAACAATCAGCTCAACATCTGTCCAAAACAGAAGAGAGAATGAATGACCCTCTTCATCAGGCTCCACTGAATCATTTATCCCCCCCCCCCCCTCCCCCGCGCTCGCACACACACACACACACACACACTCACACACACACTTTTGTGTTATCAGTGAAGTGTTGCAATATTCTAAAGAATGTCAAGGTGTAGCGTGTGTGTGTGTGTGTGTGTGTGTGTGTGTGTGTGTGTGTGTGTGTGTGTGTGTGTGTGTGTGTGTAAAAGTCTGGTCGACTCAAAACTACCTCTGAACTTGTTCTACTAGATGGAAAGGGACAATGAAGAAAATAAAGAGAGTGAGAAAGATGGAGACTGCAGTGCATTGTGGGGAAATGGTGGGGGAAGTGCATGGTTCATTTCTACATCAATGAAAGTGCAGCTGCAACACTAACACAGCAAGCAGTGTGTGTGTGTGTGTGTGTGTGTGTGTGTGTGTGTGTGTGGGCAGATGAATAATGACAATTTACACACTAACCCACTTTCACATTTATGCCACATATACAGCTATGTGCAGTGGCCCTGGAACACCCCCCCCCCCACACACACACACACACACACACACACACACACACACAGAGAGAGAGAGAGAGAGAGAGAGAGAGAGAGAGAGAGAGATCCTAAATCCATGAATATTATACCAGAAAGAATGGCTATTCATTTTCAGTCCTTAAGCCCACAGTTAATGGAGTCACACCATCAGCTTCTGGTATAAAGTGTATCGGTGTACAATACACTGGAATACTGTAATCTGATTGGTCTTTTTATCAGGGGGTTGGGGGGGGGGAACCCGTTATCCTGAGGATATAATGCTTTAATCAAAATGACGACTGCTCAGTTTTTCACAGCCACAATTGGGCATCATTATAGTCTTACTTTGAAATAAATAATGAGTAAATAAAGATAACTTGTTTTTGTTTGCCTTTCATTTGCTTCTCTGCAGCATTTACTAAAATTGTGAACACTTTGAACGTATTTGGGTTTATTTCATGATATAAAGGTGACATGCTTTGGTTTGAAAAGTGACATGCTTTGACAGCATGGTGGTGTAGTGCTCAGCCTGTCTGACATAGGTTCGAATCTCTGCTTTAGGTGTTTCTGTGCATTGTTGTATCTGTGTCTGCGCAGCCACGCCCCCCTCTGCCGGAGCCTAGTATTAAGTGTACCTCAGGATAATGTTTAATCATATTTCATACGCATATCTATGACCTATCTTTCTGTATATTTTATTCCATTTCTATTTCTACTTGTTCTTCAATTTCATTTCACTTTCACTTTTGACCTCGGGCAGCTTTGTTGGTATCTTCGGCTGTTTGCAAAAGTTTGTAAGTTGCAGAGCATCCGTATTTATATTTTATTTACATCTTATGTTATTTTTTCAAGGTTTAATTGTTATTATGAGCAATTATAAGCATTTATAGCATTGGATATGTATTTATTGATATTATATACACATATACATGTACATATACGTCAGTCGGGGGGGGGGGGGGGTGATCCTACTTCGCGGATTTCGATGGTTGCTTGGGGATCTCGGTCCCTGTACATTAGACTAATCGGTCTATTTGTTTATTTTCCACAAATGGAAAAATGTCAATGCACACAACTCTGCACAAATGTAATATTTCGGTGCCGCACAGACTGCTTTGACATGCACATCATATCCATAGAAGTATAAAACTCCTTTAATGATCATCATGGTAAGGTAAGTCTGTTGGGTTTTTACACCCAAGCCTTGTGGCTCATCAGGCCGGTACTTATCCCCGGTTTCCATAGCGTGAAGCGACGAGGAGTTCAATTCCCCTGGATGGGACGCTAGTCCATCGCAGGTTAGCTTCCCAGTATATTTTTACTGGTACCCATTTATACTGCTGGGTGAACAGAGGCACACTTGTGGTTGAGACCTTGCCCAGGGGTCTTAGCACCGTGAGGGTCTCAGTGGGATTCGAACTCACAACCTCCACGGCTACAGTAATGCTAACGTTACCATGACGCAACTATCTGCATTCGTACATGACATGAAAGAGAAATATCTCATTGGGACTTATCTGGAGCAGTTTGGCTGCAGCGACACGCAGACCCCTCATACACGAAACGGATTTATCAGCATAAATGATTTATGCAACATAACATAATGCAACATTATATATACTGCACAAATAACTAGGCTTATGCAGGCAGCTGTTTAGAAATCACATAAGACGCATACTGGGCATGAGTCCCACTGTGCAAATGGGCCGCCTGCAGGTATACCACTTTCCTCCCACAGTCCAAAGACATGCACATTACGGGAACTGGCTGTTCCAAAAATAAATAAATAAATAAATATAAACAGTGATACCTCACCTTACGAAATTAATCCATTCCAGAGGTGGCAAGGCAGGGTGTTGGGAGATAGTCAATGGGAGAGCAACTCGATCGTGTCAATTTAAAAACAAAATACAGGATGCTACAAGTGTATTTACTTTTCGGGGGATTCGGGCAGATGCGAAGCTGAGCGCGCATTATTTTAATTTTTGAGATGTCGCGTTTTGTAACGTGAATTTTCCGTTAGTTGGGACTTTTTTAAATGGGGCATGACTTTATATATATATATATATATATATATATATATATATATATATATATATATATATATATATATATATATATAAATAAAGGTAAAGTCCACTGGGCTCTTTACACCCAAGCCTACTGGCTCATCGGACCGGTGCTTATCCCCGGATTCTGTAGCGTGAAGCAACTAGGAGTACAACTCCTCCTGGATGGGACGCTAGTCCATCGAAGGTTACCTTCCCAGTATATTTTTACTGGTGCCCATTTATACTGCTGGGTGAACATAGGCACACTTGTGGTTAAGCCCTTGCCCAGGTTTTTAACATAGTCTGGGGTCTCACTGGGATTTGAACTCACAAACTACCGATCATGAGCCCAGCACCCTAACCACTACACCACTGGCCCCATATACATATGTTTATAAAATGTCCATGGGTGTGAATGTAAGTGTGATGGGTTTTGTGTTCGTATTGGTGTGAAATGGACCGGTGAGCTGTTCAGGGTGTAACCTGCCTTCACCCAGTGTTGATTGATACAGGCTCCTGCCTTCCCACAACCATAATTGTAGGATTAAGAATGAATCTACTATACCATGATTTTCAATGTTTTTAACTGTTGACCACACACACACACACACACACACACACACACACACACACACACACACACACACAAAACAAAAAGGTGCACAATAGTAAAGGGTCTGATTAACACTGGTCACCATTGTGTGGAGCCTCCAAGTTCTCAGTGTGCTTGCAGAGTTTTTCAACAGGGTACTGTGGTTTCCTTCATCACTCCAAAGACTTCTTTTCGTTTTCAGGAGTCGCCACAGCGAATCATCTGATTCACATGTTCGATTTGGCATATATTTTTACGTCGGATGCCCTTCCTGACACAACCCTTTAGCAAGGGGCAGAAACATGCTGACAGATGTGCAGCTACTCTTTACGAAAGTCAGCAATGGTTTATTTTACATGAACCTCTCACCATAGACAGCGAGAGACATGGCCCACCTTTGATAACCCAGTTCGCTGCACTGAGGGGGGACAGTGACAACCTTGTGGAGAGTGGGACTCAAACCTCCAACCTTAGGATCAGCGATCCAGCACCTTTTACCACCGGGCCACCACTGCCATTTTATAAAATAACACATAAGGTGCATATTAGATGAAATGACCATCAATTGTTTATAGTTGTGAATGTGAATGATGTCCTGTGATAGGCTTGTAACTCCGCCTGTCACCTGAAGTCAGTTCCGATTGGTTCCAGCTTCTGATTGGATAAACGGTATGTATAATGGGTGTAAAAAATGTAAGTGTGGTAATACAGTACTCTGAGACTTCAGTTTTGCACCTATTAAAATCATGTCCAGTGTTTTGCTTGCAACATGAATAATTTACAATTTGCTTCATAACACTACTTTCCGTTTTCTTACTCTTTCCATTTGGGAGAGGTTCAATATTATTTGAATTTTTTTTTTTTTTTCCAAATAAGACCTTGAACGCTTTGAATGGGATTTTTGCCCATATAATAATGTCCATCCCTGGCTATGTCAGTAGAGTTGTTTACTTACTCACTCCCTCATTTTTCAAACCGCTTAATCCTATTACGGTTAGAGTCATCTCATCCCTGAACAGCTCACCAGACCATCGCAGTTACAGTCACACCTACAGGCAATTTGGATCAGCCAGTTAGTATATTGTGCACGCCTTAAACAGCAAGACCGTGAAAGTACTCAGAAAAAACCCACACAAGCATGTGGAGAACATACCATCTCCACACACAAACGCCCAACTTGAACACAGGACCTTCTTGCTATGACACGGACACGCTAACCGTAACCTCACCATTCCACCCAACAGATGTGTTTATTGAATATGGACATAAAACACTAACAATATTACAAAAGATAGACTAAATTTTTTAAATAAAAGAAAAGAAAAAGAGATGCATGTGTTTGGTGTTTAAAGCCTGGTGTGTCCCCAGCAGGGGTACAGCAAGATGGACGCCAAGACGCATTATCCCTGACGGGGGAGAAAAATAATGACGGGAAAGAAAGGAGGGAAGTGGGTCAGATGAGACAATGAGGCCTCTGTAATTAATTGAACAAGGAGGGCATGTAGAGTACATCGCTAGTGCACAGTAACAAGAATGAAACACGCCCCTAAACTGAATAATGGCCGAACCGATCAGTCCTCAGAGATGGACAGAAGAATAAAGACTGAGAAATGACTGTATGATGTAGTTCAAGCTACAGAATAGATATTAAACGCCAAAAAGAATTATTCTGCAAAAAAAAAAAATCCATATTATATGCTTGCTCCAGGCACTGTCCTGATCATTGCTCATACAACAATTGCATACACAAGCTGAATGAACAAACCGTACCAAGGAATATTACTGCAGATAATACAATAATGTATAATGTAATACATGCTGACAATCCCAAACAGCAATAATAAGCTCATATTAACAGCCATTACATTATACAATCTGTTATTGTCCTGCTTTGAGTTTGATAACACCTCCATATCCTGTTTTATTCCTTTTTCTGAACAGCGTTTCATAACCTTAACACAGGAATATTCTTATGTGTGAAAGTCTGTGGGGAAATAAAATGCCTGGCATCTATTATCACACGTCAAATTATTTGCAACCCCTCGGGCACAAACAATATTGCATCCTACCTACTCTATTGGTGAAAAGGGGGAAATATTTGGGGTATGATAACTGGACTTTCTGATAACACCATTTTTGGATGTTTTTTTTTCCCTTATTTCTTTACTTGAAAATAACAATTTTTTTTGAAGCCGAGATGATATTTTCTTATACAATCCCTTCATCTTACCCTCCTAAATAAATATAGAAAATATCTCTGGCTTGTATTGTACATGACTGCAAGCTGAAAAGAACAAAAAATGAACGGTGCTGTTTGTAATTTTTATAGCTTTCTGCCGCTGTTGCAATACAAGCACTGCCAATCTTTCATTTTTGACACGACTACCACTTCCTCCTGTGGTGAAAATGCATGCGTTATAACTAGGTGGCCAATTTTTGACAATGGACATGAGAACATTGAAGTACAAAGAATAATAATAATAATAATAATAATAATAATAATAATAATAATAAAATGTGCACAGCTTGTAAAATGTCATGATGCTTACAGAAAGCTCTTTAAAAATGACCCGCAAATGTGTTGTATTTGCTTTAAACATGTGTTAACCTCGTTAACTAATATTATTATAAGTTTGAAGATTTTAAAGGTGAAACATCTGCTTAAAGTGAAATGGAAGGGAATCCCTCCAAACTCTCCGGTTTCACATGAACATATGTACAGTTTCATCATCGGGTGTTTTTTTTACGTACATTTTTGAAGTCGCAAACTGCTAACAATCCATTTGATAGTTTGAATGAACAAGTTTCAAAAGGCTGCTCTTTCAACCTTGCAAGGGTTGCTCAAAAAGAAAAGAACCAGTTCCAGAACCCTCCAGTTCACATGAGGCAAGTTAATGGCAAAAAGAAGAGTATACAGATAATACACTAACAACTCAGATCTAAACTGGTGAACTTCTGCATAAAACAATAATAGGCAGGGTGTACGATGCCCTCACACAGAGTCGGCGAAGATGGGTGTCAGCCTCCACGCAACCCTAATTAGGAGTAAGTGGTTTAGAAAATAAATGAAATGTTTTGTTTTTTTTAGATTAACATTCAACAAGAGCTGTTTTCTCCTATAATGCTACTGGTTCTTTATTACTACATGCTGGTGATGTTATCCATGACCTCGACATGAATCGAACATGCAACTGTCTGATCTGGAGTCAGACACACTACCATTGCACCACGAGGTCTTACGAGCGCATGCTGGAAAGTCTTTCAGACACCATTATGCTTACTCAGCATGAATAAAGTTTCACTTCTGGTCACTGTTCTCGGGGGGGTTGGGTGGGTTGGGGGGGGTTAAGATTTTTTTTTTCAGTCAGTTCAGGAATAAAATAAAAAGAAGAAACAAATAAAACATTCAAAAATGATTGAATGAAATTCATATCACTGACAGTTTCGAAGATATGAATATGTTTTCGTGTTATAAAATATTTTAACGTTTTTGCACATGGCACCTTCAAAATTGTTTTGGTTTCGTTTATTATCTTTGTTTATTATACACTTGTTAAATTGCTCTCACAGATGGTCTCTCACTCCTTTTTACTCCTTCGGCTGACTACTTGTTCACTCACTCCGTCTTTCACTCTCTCACCCAATCATTCACTCACTCGCAAGCATTTGCTTTATTATCTTCTCTTTACAACTGGAAGCCAGCCAATTGGAGGCCTCTCCCTGCTCTCGGTGGAAGTAAGCAGAGTGGCATTGTGGGTAAAAGAGAGCCTCGGTGGGGGCTGTCTTTGATTTCGAAGCTCTCTCTCTGTCGCTCTCTCTCTCTCTCTTTCTGCAGTAAATGTACTCTCATTTACAAACCAATGCAGCCCTGAGCATGTGCTACTGGCCATAACAGATCACAGGGGCTATTCACAAGCAGCAGGCAGTCGCAACACACACACACACACACACACACACACACACACACACACACACACGCGCGTGCGCGAAAGCAATACACAAACTCATATACACACTCTATCACAGTGGTAGATTTGTAAGCTCAGAAGGAGAGTGAAAGCTGGGCTGTTTTGATCCACAGGAGGAATCGATCGCTAAAACTCAGTTTAGAGTTCGAATCATTACACGCTGACCCTTAAGAAGGAGAGAGAGAGAGAGAGAGAGAGAGAGAAACTATTTACAAGAGACTGTACTCTCTCACTTAATCACTTTCTTTCTCTTTTCAAACTAAACAAACCCATGACTAAATCTAAACAGTAGAAATGGCCTGAAGAGTGACAGAAGCAGAAAGACAGAAGAAAAGAAAGAAAGAATGGACGAAGAGAGAGGCACTAAGTAAAAACATGTGATAAGCAGAAAGCGAAGCGCTGATGTTATCATAAACCTGCATGCAGAGGTTGACAGTTTCTTTCAAAGCCATTTCAATCTCTCTCTCTCTCTCTCTCTCTCTCTCTCTCTCTCTCTCTCTCTCTCTCTTCTCTTTTAAGCTGCTTTCATTTCACAAAGGCAATCCTTTAACCCTTTAGAGTCCAATTAAAAACAGCTCTGACCTCATTTTTCATACTCAATACATTCTGGGTGTACTTTGACTTTGAGATTTAAAGAGCACCGCGGTAAAATGAGGAGGTGGAGAGGTGAAGGAAAGAGTTGATCCTTCAGAATAAAGTAAAATTATTATTATTATATTCTTTTGAATATATAAATCACACTCTTACAACAGCATTGGGATAGTTAAAAAAGAAAAAAAGAGAACAAACACAGTTACAGCAATTAATCCACCATATAGCAGCTCCCTGAGCTCCCGACAAAGTTGATTATTTTCAGATAACTACACATAACAGAAGTGTTTGTTTAATTATTATTTTAATACAAGTCTATGGTCGATCAGTCAGATTATATTTCATTTCATTCTCTGAACCGTTTAATCCTAAGTAGGGTCGTGGGGAGGCTGGCGTCCATCTCAGCCCCACTCTGGGTGAGGGCAGAGTACACCCTGGACAGATCGCAGGGCAGAAATGTGCTGATGGCTGTGACTCTTCACGAAAGTCAGAAAGGGTTCTTTTACATGAACCTCACACCACAGACAGTCAGAGACATGGCCGGCCTTTGATAACCCAGTTGGCTGCACTGGGGGGAGGGAGACCAGATCATATTTATGATTTCAATTTCATATATATATATATATATATATAGTACTGTAAACATAGGTTCTCCAACAACACAATGCCTAAAAATGTGTGATGTGATTTTATCTCGCTGATCTTTTACTGTAAGTCGTATTATAATAAGTGCTATAATAAGCTATTTGTGTCATCAGGTGTGAAATATTTTTTTAAGTGAATTACAGTAACTGGACACTGAACCCAGAGCTTGTGTCATGCATCTTTCCTGGCATGGGCGTGGTAATAAAAATAAAGCACATCCGGGTAATAAAAAATCACATCTGATCCTGTTGACTGATTGTGGTGTTGTGTTACAGAATAGTGGAAACAGAGGTGTAAAAATGGGGCGTAAACATCTTCCCGGAGTATGTGGTTCAGGTCTGGAGGAAACAGAATTAACAATCTCTAATTTTTACGTTGGAATTTTTTGGAATATTATAATTATCCATATTTACTTCAGTGTGGTGGGCAATATAACACTTGATCCCTTATTTATTCATTGACATATTAAAGCAGTACTTTATGCAAAAATCCCAAATGGTCAAGTTTTAGCATGAAATTAATAATAATAATAATAATAATAATAATAATAATAATAATAATTAAATGAAATTATGCGTTTTATATCTGCTTCTGCGGGGAGTGGTGGCCTAGTGGTAAAGGTTGGAGGTTCAAGCCCCACTATCAACGGGTTGTCACTGTCCCCCCCCCCCAGTGCAGCTAACTGGGTTATCAAAGGCCGGCCATGTCTCTCACTCTATATGGTGTGAAGTTCATGTAAAAGAACCATTGCTGACTTTTGACAGGAGGAGCTACATAGCCGTCAGCGTCTTTCTGCTCTTGCGATATCCTGGTGAGCCATCCAGGGTGTACTTGCCCTCGCTCGGAGTCAATTGGGAAGGGCGCCAGCCTCCCCGTGACCCTAATTAGGATTACAGGGATCCCTCACTTTCCGCGGTTAATTGAGACCAAGATCTCCCTGCGACCACCAGAATCCGCGAAGTAGGATCACCCCCCCCACCAACACCCCCCAACTGATGTATATGTACATGTCTATTTGTATATAATATCAATAAATACATATTCAATGCTAGAAATGCTTATAATAACAATTAAACATTCAAAAATAATGCATAAGATGTAAATAAAATACAAATACACACACGTACAGATCCACGCACTCAGATGTGCACCTCACAACAATGTAACTAGTTTTGATGAGAGGTTTTGGGTTGTTTTTTTGTTTTGTGTTGGTTTTGGGGTTTTTTGTTTGTTTGTTTGTTTGTTTTTGTTATTTTTATCTGTTTTTTTTTTTTTTCATAATTGGCCTTGTTTTTGCAGCATTTTCCTTATCTTTTTGCCCCCATTCTTCCCTAATTTCCTTATTTTTAATTCGATGAATATTATATATATATATATATATATATATATATATATATATATATGTATATATATATATATATATATATATATATATATATATATATATTTTTTTTTTTTTTTTTTTTTTTAATGCACTTAAGCCACATGAATTGAAACGCGAAGTAGCGAGGGATCCCTGTGTATGTTTACAGAAAATGTTGATACCTGCTTTTGGACTTATGATACTTTAATTCCATATTTTTTTTATTGACGAACTTTATATCGCTTATTACTCCTCTGCTTCTTAAATTTTGTGAGAGTAAACAAGTTACAACTTTACGGTATCAACAACTTTACACATTTGTTTTTATGCAGAAAGTCCACACATGGAAAACTAATCCACAAAAATAAATCCAAGCATCAAACAAGGGCAACTGGACTTGCTTGAGTTTCTTAAAGGTGTTTCATTTTTAATACAACAGAGGTCTTCAGCTCATAACCCAAATAAACTCACACTTTTGGACCAATCAGAACCATGTATTCAAAACAGCTGCTCTATGCTAATGTTGATCATTAATACAAAGCTTTATAGAACATAAATGTTCCGGAAATTATTGCCTCTGCAGTTGGGCAGTTCACTGCCCATCCAAAGTGAACACACACACACACACACACACACACACATGTAAACCTTGAGCACACAAACTTAGAGTGGTGGGCTGCCACACACTGCGATGCCCGGAGAGCAGTTGGGGGTTTGGTGCCTTGCTCAAGGGTACTTTATGCATCAAGATAAAGGAAGGAAGGGTGCCGTTCAACAACCCCCCCCCCCCATTTTTTTTCCCCTGCTGGGTTGGGAATTGAACCAGCGACCTTTCCATCCCAAACCCCCATCTCTAACCATTAGGCCACAGCTGCCCTCATTTAATGAGCTCATTAACATTTTTTTTTCAACTCACCGACCTACCTCGGCCTCAAAAATAATGCACATACTAGCATAAAACTTTCCAGTTGCCACTAAGTAAAATAAAATAAATGTACTAGGTTCTGAAAATAGAAATGTAATAATAATGTATTAAATGCATGGCTAATATTTCCGATCATTAAATCTTTTAAAATACTCAGAGGAACTGCATAATGAAGTGAACTCCTAATCCAGTGCACTACACATTTCTAACTCACTGCATCTCACAGTGAATTCTGCTGATGGAAATAATGTGAGAGGAGACGCTGGCAGAAGTGGCAGGCCGAAATGGGTAGGATGACATGCGCTGCCACCCGCTGCCTCAGCATCTGTTGCTCTGGTGTAATAGACCTGTTTCTAGTGGCGAGGCCATTTTGTCATGTCTAAACACCTCGGATTAATGAGAATGCCCATTAGCTCCTTGTGCAGTTCATCTCCCACTGCATGCGCATGCGCACACAGAGAGAGAGAGAGAGCAAGAGAGAGAGAGAGAGAGAGAGAGAGAGAGAGAGAGAGAGCTGGGCTCTCCGGTACCGCCTCGAACACTGCGCTCACACTGCACTGAATCTCTGCTTTGATCTGGGGGTGTGGAGCACTATTGGACTCCTGCCAGAACATTGGCTCAGGCCTGCAGGAGCACCCGTGCTGCTTCACATAATGGCACACACACACACACACACACACACACACACACACACTTGTACACACACAAGAAATAAAACAAAAGGTCACCTTTATTCAAAAAGTATCATTATTGTTATAGAAGCACCACTGAGGGCTGAACCACACACACACACACACACACACACACACACACACACACACACACACACACATCATAGTTGCCACAATTAACAAAAATTTTGACTTTTAAAGGGTTTTTTTGTTTGTTTGTTTGTTTGTTTGTTTGTTTGTTTTATTTTTAGATTAAACTAAAAAATATCTCCAACAAGATGACAAAAAAGGTCCTCCCGAGGGCCGATCCTGTACAATTCTCATTATTATCGAACATTTGGGGTATACATGTCCACTCAATGAATGCATTCACCGGCACATGTGGTTAGCGCTGTCGCCCTTCCAGCCCACACACGCGGCCTCCACAGACATCTTCTCCCCAAGCTCCACATGCTTGTGTGGGCTTCCCCTGGGTAGTCCAGTTCATGCGCGTTAATTCAACTAGCTACTCACTTGCCCGTACGTATGACTGCGATGGATCTTTGTGGCTGTGATAGTCCTGTAATAGACTGGAGACCTGTTTAGGGTGTAACCTTCCATCTCACCCAACGTCAGCTGGGATTGGCTTCGGCTTCCCCGGTGAGCCCGACTAAGACTAAATGTAGAATTTAGCAGTTTATTTTATTAGTTTTTACATTTTGAAGTGATTTACTTAAATTGAATTATCCCGTGTTTTAATGTCTGTCATTCTGAGATAATGAGTCCTGTGTGACGATGTTTAGTAAAACTCAGAACCATCTTGGAAATGCTTCGGAATTCTTTGAGAAAAGCTCATAAGTGAGACACTGCGTATCTCGAAAGCTCTTTCAATGAGCCGACTGTCAGTTAACGGCCATGAGAAAAGCATTTCAAGTGTAGCTTCAGCATTTCTTTCACCACTCAGAAATCTAAAAGCGACTTCCCCGTCTCATTCAAAGGTAACAAAAAGACCTTTTAATTCATGTTGATCGATTTTTTTCCCTCCTTTCAATACTCCATGTTAAAAAACAGAACACAATAGGACAGTTATCCCAGTGTTCCTGGCTGTTCTCATTTATTGCCCTTGCAATAAGCCTACAGCCGGCACGCTGCAGAGCCAGGTGCCGAGTCTCTATAAATCTGCGCAATACAAACTGCTAAGAGCTGAATCATATATCAGTCTATTATTCTGCCACAGCTTCAGTGTATTAAACAAATGGATCAGCCTACAGCTGCACAGACGAAGCTAAAGAGTGGGGGGTGGGGGTGGGGGTAAAGGCTGACGGGGCAAAGGTTATGGTCTAATTTAAATCTTGGCTGCAGTCCCAGGCCTGTGCCACATTCCAATTTGTGGCCATGTAGCGTTGGCGATCCTGACAGGAGAGCCTGCTGAAAATGGTACGAGGGCCAAAAACTTGTCGAAAAATGAAGAGATCAACAGGTCGGAGAGAGAGAGAGAGAGAGAAAGAGAGAGAGAGAGAGAGAGAGATTACCAGTGTGACTGGAGCTAATTAGCGTAAATTATAGCAGAGAGCTTGTTTGCTTTTTGGGTTTCACATTGATCCAAGACAAACATCCAGCACAAATCAATTTAACTATTACTACTATATAATTTATTTTTCTTTCTTCAAACCAAGATGAAAAGCTACCCGTGAGCTGAAGACAGTGGTTAAAGGTGCTCATTTACCAGTGAACGGCTGAAGTGTTTCATCTTCCATTATCAGTTCATTTGGGATGGATGTAAAGATTTTCTGGTGTAACCACCACAGCTCATGAGTGCAGTATCTCTTAGTCACATATTCTACATCTTGTTCCTGTTCTGCATCTTTTTACAACAATAATAATAATAATAATAATAATAATAATAATAATAATAATAATAATAATAATATGCCCATATGACTGGCGGAACTATATTTCATATGTGCTATAACTTGAGGAGCGCAATTCTGCATTTAATCCATCCAAAGTGCACACACACACACACACACACACACACACACACACACACACACACACACACACACACACACACACTTCGAGCAGTGAGCTCCACTACACAGTACACTGCAGCAGCCAGAGAGCAGTTGGAGGTTAGGTGCCTCGCTCAAGGGCACTTCAGCCATGAAAGCAGAGGAAGGGAAGGTGCAGCTCACCCCTCCCCCCTCCCCTCCCCAACCGCCACCACACATTTTTCCTACTGATTCAGAAATCAAACCAGTGACCTTTTAGTCCCAAACCATCTTTTCTAACCATTACAGTAACCCCCTTTTATACGCAGTGTTTGCAGTCTGCCCCTTCCCATGAATCCTGAAAATCCGCGAGTTATTGACGCAGTTTTAAAACCCTATGTATGATATTAAATGCGCTAAAATATGCTTGTTAAACACATTCTATAGCCAGTCTTACTCATCACCTGCAACCAATTACATCACCTGCAACCAACCAGCAGGAGGGAGAAATAAAAGCTCTCAGCCATTGGATAAATTTGAATCACGTGCCAGTAACTTCCGGCTTTACCATTAATCCGCGAGTATGCAGGGCCGCGAGCGCTGAACCGTGAATGAGCAAGGGCTTACTGTATTTACACACATATATATGTGTGTATATATATATATATATATATATATATATATATATATATATATATACACACACACACACACATATATATATATATATATATATATATATATATATATATATATATATATATATATATTTATATATATATATATATATACACACACACACACATATATATATATATATATATATATATATATATATATATATATATATATATATATATATATATATATATATATATATATATATATATATATATATATATATATATATATATTTTTTTTTTTTTTTTTTTTTATCGCTTGGGGCCCACAGCAGGGATCACTGACACTCGTGTACAGGAGGAAGTAAATGGTTTTAGAAAGACACTGTGGCGGATTCCATTTGATTTCCAGGTGATAACACTGCGTTTCATCTTTATTTAATATACCTTTGGAGTGAATGCGTCCCTTTAAGATTTTCCATTTCATATTAAGGAACAATTAGAAATATTTCCACGCGCAACAGGTGCAGCGAATTCAACCTGAAATCCGCTCACCTATCAATCTGTATCAATTGCTTCGTATTTCGATTGAACCTACAACCTCACTGCAAAAAACACATGTCTTCTTCTTCTTCTTCTTCTTAAATCCCCAATCTTGACAGCAGACCTTTTTTTTTTTTTCCCCAGTACCAGTTTGTTTCTCCTCACTGACAAGAGTAATCTGTTTTGAGTGCCGTGTTCATTTATTTCGCGGCGTTTCATTTCTACTTCGACTGTCATTTTAAACATTTCACATTTCAAAAGAACAGAGAGAGATTATGATAGCAAGCATTTGGGTAAGAGGGAAAAAAAAAGGGAGAAGGAGACGGGGGGTTGAAATTATGATACCTAATCTTCGCCATTCATTTCTCGTCATTATGGTGACACTTTAGAGAGCTCAGGAACAAAGGCGCACTAAAGATTCATTCAGTTGCAGTGTAAAATTATTCCTTGCGCAAATGCAGGACGATGGAGGAAGGATAGAAGAAAAAAATTACTGGAATTGTGTTGTGGGATTTGAGTTTTTTTTTTTTTTTTTTTTTTTTTTTTTTTTTTTTTTAATTTTTGCTTCAGGGAGGTATTGAGAAAGTCTGGTTTAAACAGGGACACTGTTATTATGAGAACAAAACACACTTTTAAGTGGAGATGATTTTTCCACAGCGCCGAGGTTAAAACAATAAGCAGAACTTCCTCTTATGTGGTGGATCCATGATGGAGAAAATTAAGCTAAATATACATTCACTGGTCATGTCCATGTCAATCATTTTCATTCCAGGCTTTAATATGTCACAATGTGAGATTATTACAGTGAAATCCTGAAAGTTCAGTTCAGTTCATTTTCTGTAACCGCTTAATCCTAATTAGGGTCGCGGGGAGGCTGGCGCCCATCCCAGCCAACTTCGGGCGAGGGCAGAGTACACCCTGGACAGCTCGCCAGGCCATCACAGGGCGGAAACACGCCGACGGCTTTGCAGCCGCTCTTGTCGAAAGTCAGCAATGGTTCTTTTACATGCCTCACACCATAGACAGTGACAGACATGGCCGGCCTTTGATAACCCAGTGAGCTGCACTGGGGAGGACAGTGACAACCCTGTGGAGAGTGGGAATCGAACCCCCAACCTTCGGATCAGCGATACAGCGCCTTATACCACTAGACCACCACTGCCCTAAATCCTGAAAGTATATTAAATATTTTGTTTCAAATCGCTGCACTGACATTGAGCCACAATACGGGGATCCCTCACTTTCCACAATTAATGGGGACCTGGACACCACACACACACACACACACACACACACACACACACACACACACACACACACACCCCACGACTGCTGATTTCTGCAAAGTAGGATTGACCACCATGACTGATGTATATGTACATGTATACGTGTATATAATATCAATAAATACATATTCGATGCTATAAATACTTATAACAACAATTAAACATTCAAAAATAATGCATACGATGTAAGTAAAATATAAACACACACATACAGTCGAGCACACACACTCAGATGCATCTCACATAAAAATGTGAGTAGTTTTGTTTTTTTTTTGTTTTTTTTTTGGGGGGGGGTCGTTTTTGCATAATTGGCCTTGCTTTGTGGCATATTCCTTAACTTTCCCACTATTTTCCCTTAATTTCCTTTTTTTAGGAATGAAGCCTAAATTGAAAAAGGAGTTGATTTTATTCACTTAATAAATTTTCGACAGCATATTGGATCAAATCCTACTTCATGTTCTAATGTAATCGTAAAAAATAATACAGCTATAATATAATATAATGCATTTAATTGAATCATCTTTAATGTGTCTCTGAAGTGAACCAAGACAACTTCATTCAGTAAACCAGGCTTTTTAAATGTTTAATAAAAGATGAATTATTTCCAACATGCTCATGATTATCTTCTTCCAGGAGGTGATGTTTTACACAAGGTGTGTTAGCAGGATTAAGTAAAAAGAAAGAACGAAAGAAAGAAAGAACGAAAGAAAGAAAGAAAGAAAATAGATAGAGTAAGTGTAATTTCAGATCAAATTCTAGGTCTGGGTATTGTTTAAATGATTCTTTAAAGCTGTAAGATTTTTGACATTTGGCTTCATATGCTCGATGGTTTGGTCGTGGTTTCTCTGAACTACTCTTTTATTATAGATTCATTTATTCATTTCCAAAACCGCTTAATCTGCTTAACCCATTAGGGTCACAGGGCGGCTGATGCCCATGTACGCCAACTCAAGGCAAACGAGGGGTACACCCTGAACAGCTTGCCAGACCATTGCATAGCCAAGACACATACAACCATCCATACTCAAACTCACACCTCGGGGCAACTTGAAACACCAGTTAATCTACAGTGCACGTTTTTGGCCTGTGGGATGAAACCAAGGTACCCGGATGAAACACATGTAAGTACATTGAAAACATGCAAACTCCACATAGAAGTGCCCCGAGCATGGGAATCATATCATAACCACTGCAACACCGCATCATTCAAAATACTCCTCATACATTTATATTAGATTTTTTTTTTTTTTAACAAGTGGAATATTGACATTTTAAACTCGTCAGTCTTTACAACACTGATAATTTTACAATCAAACGAAAATTGCTTTGCATTTCTGAGAAATATTAAAACATATAGCGAGCAGCTGTAGCTTAATGCTTAGAGAAATGGCGTTGACACTGAAAGGTTGCAGGTTCAATTCCCAAACCAGCAGGAAAAATGTGTGTGGGGGCGGGGGTAAGCAGTACCTTCCCTCCCTCCACATAAATAGCTGAAGTGCTCTTACCTAAGGCACCTAACCCCCAACTGATCTGTGTGTGTGTGTGTGTGTGTGTGTGTGTGTGTGTGTGTGTTTTCTCTTTGGATGGGTTAAATGCAAGAGGAAATAATTTCCCTCACAAGATAATACAGTATATTAAAAAACAAAAAAGTCAGATACAGTGATCTCTTGGTATTCCGAGCTTCAGTTTCTGCATCTTCAGTGCATCGCGGGTTTTTAAAAAATAGCCATTGAAAAATAAGGAAATTAGTGAAGAACAGGGGGGAAAAGTTAAGGAAAACACCACAAAACAAGGCCAATTATGCACAAAAAAAAAACTAGTTATATTTTTATGTGAGGTGCTCATCTGAGTGCGCATGTGCCCGTCTGTATATATTTGTACAGTATTTATATTTTATTTACATCGTATGCATTCTTTTTTAATGTTTAATGGTTATTATAACATTTATAGCATTGAATATGGGGGCACAAGCCAGTGTCTCTCCATCACGCCGGTCTAAAGCCCGGATAAATGCAGAGGGTTGCGTCAGGAAGGGCATTCGGCATAAAACAAATGCCAAATAAAATATGCAAGTCACAACAAAAAATTTCATACCGGATCGGTCGAGGCCCGGGTTAACAACGACCGCCATCAGTGCTGTTAACCAACAGGGTGCTGGTGGAAATTGGACTACTGTTGGTCAAAGGCGTCGAAGAAGGAGAGGCGGGAGGCGTGTCCGTAGGCAGAGAGAGAAGAGGAAAGGCATGAGTCTAGGACTGAAAGTAGGGACTTTGAATGTTGGAACTATGACACGAAAAGGTAGAGAGCTGGCTGACATGATGCAGAGGAGGAAGGTCGACATACTGTGTGTTCAGGAGCCCAGGTGGAAAGGTAGAAAGGCTAGAAGCTTAGGAGCAGGGTTTAAGCTGTTTTTTCATGGTATGGATGGGAAGAGAAATGGAGTAGGAGTCATCTTGAAGGAGGAGTTTGTCAGAAATTTTCTAGAAGTGAAAAGAGTGTCAGACAGAGTGATGAGTCTCAAGTTAGAAATTGAAGGCGTGATGTTCAATGTTGTTAGTGCTTATGCCCCACAGGCAGGATATGAGCTGGAAGAGAAGGAGAGATTCTGGAGTGAGTTAGATGAAGTGATGCAGAATACCCCCAGAGATGAAAGAGTGGTCATTGGGGAAGACTTCAATGGACATGTTGGTGCAGGCAACAGAGGGGACGAGGAAGTGATGGGCAGGTTTGGTATCCAGGACTGAAACGCAGAAGGACAGATGTTGGTAGATTTTGCAAAAAGGATGGAAATGGCTGTGGTGAATACTTTCTTCCAGAAGAGACAGGAGCATAGGGTGACTTATAAAAGTGGAGGTAGGAGCACACAGGTAGACTACATCTTGTGCAGGCGATGTAATTTAAAGGAAGTCAGTGACTGCAAAGTAGTAGTGGGTGAGAGTGTTGCCAAACAGCATAGGATGGTGGTGTGCAGGATGATGCAGGATGATGGTGAGGAAGGTGAAGAAGGCAAAGGCAGAGCAGGAGATAAAGTGGTGGAAGCTGAAAAAGGACGAGTGTTATGTTGTCTTCAAGGAGGAGTTGAAAATGGCTTTGGGTGGTCAGGAAGTGCTGCCAGATGAGTGGACAACTACAGCTAAGGTGATCAGGGAGACAGGAAGAAGAATACTTGGTGTGTCATCTGGAAGGAGAGGAGATAAGGAGACTTGGTGGTGGAATGAGGAAGTGCAGGAGTGTGTACAAAGGAAGAGGTTAGCTAAGAAGAAGTGGGAAATAGAGAGGACTAAAGCGAGTAAACAGGAGTACAGGGAGACACAGCGTAAGGCGAAGGTAGTCGTGTAAAAGGCCAAACAGAGGGCGTATGATGACCTGTATGCTCAGTTGGAAAGTAAAGAGGGAGAAAATGATTTATGCAGGTTGGCACAGCAGCGAAATAGAGATGGGAAGGACGTGCAGCAAGTTAGAGTGATTAAGGACAGAGAGGGAAATGTATTGACTGATGACAGAAGTGTGCTGGGAGGATGGAAAGAATACTTTGAAGAGCTGATGAATGAGGAACCTGAGAAAGAAAAAAGACTGTTGAGGACCAGGAAGTAGCAAAGATTAGTAAGGGTGAAGTGAGGAGGGCATTGAAGAGGATGCAGAATGGAAAGGCAGTTGGTCCTGATGACTTGGTTTCATGCCAAGAAAGAGCACCACAGATGCAGTGTTTGCCTTGAGGATGTTAATAGAGAAGTACAGAGAAGGTCAGAAGGAGTTGCATTGTGCCTTTGTGGATCTGAAGAAAGCATATGACACAGGGTGTTGAGAGAGGAACTGTGGTATTGCATGAGGAAGTCTGGAGTGGCAGAGAAGTATGTTAGAGTGGTGCAGGACATAAGAGATGGAAGACAGTGGTGAGGTGTGCTGTCGTTGTGACAGAAGAGTTCAAGGTAGAGGTAGGACTGCATCAAGGGTCAGCTCTGAGCCCATTCTTGTTTGCTATGGTGATGGACAGGCTGACAGACGAGGTTAGAAAAGATTCCCCATGGACTATGATGTTTGTAGATGACATTGTGATATGCAGTGAGAGCAGAGAACAAGTGCAGGGAAATCTAGAGAGGTGGAGGTATGCCCTGGAGAGGAGGGGAATGAAGGTTATCCTCAGTAAGACAGAATACATGTGTATGGATGACTAGGACCCAACAGGAACGGTGAGGTTACAGGGAGCAGAGATAAGGAAGGTGGAGGATTTTGAGTACTTAGGCTCAACAATCCAGAACAATGGAGACTGTGGAAAAGAGGTGAAAAAGTGTGTGCGGGCTGGTTGGATTGATTGGAGAAAAGTGTCCGGTGTGAAGTGTGATAGGAGGGTATCAGCAAGAATGAAAGGAAAAGTATACAAGACGGTGTTGAGGCCAGCGATGGTGTATGGTTTAGAAACAGTGGCGCTGGCGAAAAGACAGGAGGCAGAGCTGGAGGTAGCAGAGATGAAAATGTTGAGGTTCTCTTTGGGAGTAACGAGGATGGATAGGATCAGGAATGAGCACATCAGAGAGACAGCACATGTAAGAGGTTTTGGAGACAAAGTCAGAGAGGCTAGATTGAGATGGTTTGGACATGTACAGAGGAGGGATAGTGAGTATATTGGTAGTAGGATGCTGAGGTTGGAACTCCCAGGCAGAAGGCCTAGAGGAAGACCAAAGAGACGATTCATGGACATAGTGAAGCAGGACATGAAGTTGGTGTAAGAGAAGAAGATGCAGAGTATAGGGTGAGATGGAGGCAGATGATTCGCTGTGGCGACCCCTGAAGGGAACAGCCGAAAGGAAAAGAAGAAAAAGAAGATATACCTGTACGTATACGTCAGCCGGGGGGGGGGTCGATCCTCTTTGAGGAAACTGGCGGTCGCAGGGGGGTCTCAGTCCCCATTAACTGTGGAAAATGATTGATCCCTGTATTACTATTTTTCTTTACAGCCTCTCACTTTCAGAGCAAACTGGCTGGCTTCCACCTTTACAACGACATTCTCCCCAGTGTTTCATGACGCCTCATTAGTCCACTGAAACCTTCTTTGGTTGACCAGCATTAGAAGAACCTATACTGTTGTGTTTACCGTAAACTGACTATATCTGTGTCCTGACACAGAGTGTGCATCACAAAAATAAACCCCACCACACACACACACACACACACACGCACACACACACACACACACACACACACACACACACACGAAAGAAAAGACACCAATTGCCAAGCACCATCTCCAACACATGTACCAGCACAGATCTCTAAAGTCATCTGTCTTCATTACGTTGCTGTCTTTGACCTGTTTTGCTAGCTCTCTGTCACAAGAAGAATGTCTGCAGAGATCCAGTGTGTAAGTGCTGAGAACCTGTGTCTGTTTAAAGCTTCTACCTTGCAACGAATTACTCAGACAGTTTTGAAAAAAAAAAAAAAAAGGCAGGTCAGGGCCATTGGAGAAAGCAGTATGACAAAACATCAGGCTGATAAATCATTCATTCATTTTATGAATAGTTTAATTGTAATCTGGGTCACGGGGACGCTGGTGTCCATCTCAGATAACTCTGGGCGAGGGCGTGGTACACCCTGGACAGCTCGCCAGGCCATCGCAGGGTCAGGCTGGTAAAAGAAGAGATATTCCTCTGGTCCATCACGACAGCAAACACACAGAGACTTCATCTCATCATTCGCTTCAGCTAAAGGCGTCAGGTTTAATGGAGGGCTTTGACGGAGCTGCTGTGTTTCTGAGAAGCTGATCTCAGGAGACGTTATAACAAATTCAGACTAACAGCATGACGTGATTGGATTTTCAAATTTATACAAAAAAGAAGGTGTAGGGAAAGACATACAAACATCTCATATTCTGACCTTCTAACATCGTATCCATTCCGGTTTCAGATTATCGGTTTGTGATTATTCAGTTCGGGAACGACTCTCTATTCTCTTTTTTATTGATGATTGATTGACAATAATATCGAAACTATACCATAAGACTGGAAAGCAATGTTTGCACTGTGCATTCAGTGCAATGACCATGACCAACCTTGACCATCCAACAGTCTGACCACAGCGCCCTTCCAAGGTGACATGCAAAAAAACTGGGCCAATGTATAATTATGCACAGTTGAATGCAAAAGTTTGCATGACCCCTGACATCAGGGTGAAAAAGGACAATGTCATCACCAAACACACACAGAGCGCACACACACACACACACACACACACACACACACACACACACACACAAATGGAATATCAAAACACACACACACACACACACACACACACACACACACACACACACACAAATGAAATATCCAAACACCAAACACACACACACACACACACACACACACACACACACACACACACACACAAATGAAATATCCAAACACACACACACACACACACACACACAAATGAAATATCCAAACACACACACACACACACACACACACACACACACACACACACACACACACACACACACACACACACACATATGAAAAAGAAAGTCAAAGGTTTGTTCCCTGGAGGAATGTTCAGGTTAAATGAAAGACATCATCTCATCTCTCGCCCTGAAGGTGTGAAAACATTTGCACTCCACTTCACATGATGCCCCTTCATAAAATTTTACCCCTTTATGACTCAGTGCATCAGGTGTCTTTCTGGAAATTTGCCTTTGGATTTACATTCCAACTTCTCTTCTGAACCAGTGCTGTAGTGGTTAGTATGTCCACCTCACTGCAACACGGTCCCGGGCTCGGATACTGGGCGTGGCAACGGCATTTTAGGTGCGGAGTTTTTATTATTGTGCTTGTTTGGGTTTCCTTGGGATACTTTCTTTGCTCCAGCAGTCCAAAGACATTATTTATTTATCTGTCTATTATTTTATTTCACACCGCATTAATTCTGCAAGGGAAATTGTGACTTCTGTATCTAACCCATCCAAAGTGACCACGCACACACACACACACACACACACACACACACACACATATATACACACACACACACACACACACACACACTCAGACCAGTGGGCTGCCACACACTGCAGCGCCTGGAAAGCAGCTGGGGGATAGATGCCTTTCTTAAGGACACTTCAACCATGAATGTGGAGGAAGGGAAGGTGCGGCTCACTGCCCCCACCATCACACATTTTCCGCCGCTGGTTCAAGGATTAAACCAGCAACCTGTCTGTCCCAAATCCACCTCTCCAACCATGAGGCCATGTACGTCAACTGTCTGCTCAAAATTGTCCCTAAAGACGAGAGTGTGATTGATTATGTTGTCTATGTTGCCCTGTGATGAATTGGCGAATTGTTCAGGGTGTACTCTGTCTTTGCACAGAATTGGCAGAGATAGGCTCCACCCTCCCCACAACCCTAGGTAGGATTAAGCAGCTCAGCAAATGAACGAATGAGGGACTCTGAACCCTCAAAGTTATCATGGTTCCCCTTAGCAAAGACACGCAAGAAGCTCATACTTGTTTAATGTTGGAAAATTAACAGTGGCGAAGATCAAATACGGCTTTGCTTTGGTCCGTTCTCACACTCATCCAGTGATATTCAAATCAAACTCTGTGTGACTGACGCCTTCTAATCTGTTATTCTGCTCTCTCGCCAGAGGCACTGCGTTTCACACACTGGTGTAGATGCTGTCAGATCAGAGTTGTCATGTATAACAAAGCGTGTTTAAGGGATAATTAGGGCCAGATGGCTGTTTGTAGTGCCAAGCGAGACAGGCAGTCCATATGCCCGTCTGTGGCACATCTGCATCACTGTAAGCTACACAACTCTCACAAGTGTCAGTCATTCCCATCATTTTAGCTTTGATCACATGACTGTCCATCATTAGCATGGTTTCATGATTAGTGTTGGGAATTGGCAATGTACACCTCGCTGAAGTCATCCGTGGTCGGCTCAAGTGAGTTATCGCGCGGACTTGACTCATTTAAAGATGATTGTTTTGTCTGCACAGATAGAAATATCTGGGGGAGGTGTGTGTGTGTGTGTGTGTGTGGGGGGGTGTTATTCTCTGATGTAAATATGCTAAAAAAAAATCACATGCATTATAATTGTTATGGGGCAGAACGGGGATGTAGAGGTTAGCACGTCCGTCTCACAGCAAGAAGGTCCTGGGTTCGATTCCCAGCCCGGGTGTTTCTCTGTGGAGGTTGCATGTTCTTCCCGTGCTTGGATGGGTTTCCTCCGGGTTCTCCGGTTTCCCCCAACAGTCCAAAAACATACGCAGTAGGTTAATTGGCTGTTCCAAATCATCCCTAGGTGTGAATGTATGTATGAATATTTGTGAGTCGTCCCTGCGATGGCCTGGCAAGCTATCCAGGGTGTACCCCACCTGTGCCGGAGTCAGCTTAGATGGGCACTAGCCTCCACATGACCCTAATTAGTATTAAGTGGTTCAGAAAATTATTGAATGAATGAATAAATTAATAATTGTTATGAAAAATAGTAAATATATGAAAATGGAAAGCGCTTTTAATAATTAAAGATTAGCCGCAAGGTCTTGAGTTTGAGTACCAGTCTCAGGCATTTCTGTGAGGAGTCTGCACGTTCGCTCCATGTTTCCAGGGGTTTCTTCTGGGTTCTCGGTTTTCCTCCTACAGTCCTACGGCAGCCACATTAGGCTGATTGGCTATTAGAAATTGCTCCAAGGTATGAGCTTGTCCTGTAATGGTCTGATGAGCTGCTCAGGGTGAACTCTGCTTTCACCCAGTGTCGGCTGATCGGCTGTAACGTCCCCACAAACATAATATAAGGAGTAAGCAAGTAAGTTTGTCAAATGAGTGTGTGAGTAAGTGCTTGAGTCATTGCTTAAGCTTTGTTCTGATTGGTTGATCACCATCGAAGACATTAGCTGACTTGCACCTAAAGCAATTTACAATTGAATATGAGCAGCAGCAGCTTTCTGGGCCTGAGATTCAAACTTACAGCCTGACCACAGTTTCCACCAGTGAACCAGCAAGGAGTCCATCTTCTGTTCAGGGGTCTTCAGTGATTTTTTTTTTTTCTTTTAATGGTTCAGCATCTTCGACTATACAATGGTTGATGGTAGTTTGGTAGATTCAAACCATTCTGAATCTGAAAAGGAAAACCCTTCAGGAAGGCATGTTCACTTAGATGTACCAACTGAAGAAACATTTCCATTCTTGAGATTTCTGAGGAAAGTTCTTTGGTAGTTTGTAGGATACACATCTACTGTTTCCACAGGGGTTCAGCAGGGGAAGAACCCAGAAAAGCATTTCAAATTAAAGTTATGGTGGTGGGGGTGATGATTCCAGAGTGGTTCTTTGAAGAGTTTATGAAGTTCCAACAGTATTTTTAGCATTTGGTGTAGGCTTATATCGAACTTTCTCTTGGAGAGGCAAACCGAAGAACCTTTTAGAATGTAAGATGGAAACTTTTACCCTGAACGTGTCTGTTCTTCATAAAACTGGTGCCTCTGATTATGCGGATGGTTCAGAGGCTTGTAATTTTCTACAGGGGCTGTACTTCAAACCATCTCTGAAAGAGGAACCATCTATGTAGGCTTCTATACATGAGTTTCCATCAAACTCAAGAACCTTTTGGGATGCAAGACAGATGTTTTTAAGTAAGTTTTCCTTGGGTTCTTTGATGGTTAAAAGTTCCAAAGTCCTACTTACAAACTTATCCTTTTTTGTTCGATGCAGATTTCTTGCTGAGAAGGACAAACCGAAAGAATTATTCAAGGTGAAAGCTGTGAACTTTTTTCTGTGGTGGAATAAACTTGATCCAAAAAATCTATATTCTAAAAAAGCTATATGTTAAAATAATAATAATAATAATAATAATAATAATAATAATAATAATAATAATAATAATAGCAGTATGTTTACAAAAGTGAATAAAGCTCAAAATTCTTATAACAGCTTTAATTTCCATAGACACAAATGCAATGGGACCACATTCATTCATTCATTCATTTTCTGTAGCCACTTAATCCTAATTAGGGTTGCAGGGAGGCTGGCACCCATCCCAACAGACTCTGGGCGAGGGCAGAGTACATCCTGGACAGCTCGCCAGGCCATTGCAGGGCGGAAACAGGCTAACGGCTTTGCAGCCTCTCTTGACGAATGGTTCTTTTACATGAACCTCACACCATAGACAGTGAGAAACACGGCCGGCCTTTGATAACCGAGTTAGCTACATGGGTTGGGTCAGTGACAATGACTTGAGAATGGGGCTTGAACCTCCAACCTTAGGATCACTGAGCCAGCACCTTTACCACCAGGCCACCACTGCCCTTACACATTGGGAACACAACACATTCTATTCCTAATCAAACCATGAAGAGAAATTTATCAAATTTGTGTTATTCCGTTAAAGACATTGAAGAAAAGTGAATACAGTCTTCCCCTACTTACGAAATTAAACCGTTCCAGAGCCTTTCCTTAACGCAGGAGTTTCGTAAGTAGGGGGCACATTTTACATGTTAAACGCCTGATTCGTTCCAAAGCTCCCAAGACTACCCCACAAACCCTTTAAAAATGATAAAAGTATACCAATTTTGTATAAAATATGTGTTAATAAAAATGTTTAATATTGGTTTAATTAATAAATATGCTAATAAAATGGTTTAATATGTTAATAAAATGTTTAAATGGTTTAATAAATAATTTTCTTTTACTTTTAACACATATTTTATACAAAATTGGTATACTTTTATCATGCTGCGGGCCACGCCCACAAGCAGGATTTCAAAACGCATTCCCTGCTTGACAGATCGGGTCCAAACTCAACTTTAACTTGCTTCCTTGCGAGATCGGAGGTCTTCTCCCACGGCGCACTTTGTTTTAATATCGTGCCGAAATAATCGCTTCAGTCATTGTATTTCCACTTTAAGGTCTCATTCTGGTTCAATATCGTCCCGATTGTAGAGGGGTTTCAGCGATAATGAAATACAACACTGCATGATCAAGCTCAAAACAAGCCAACAGTCAACTCTCCTTCACGCGTGTGACAAACAGGAAGTTTGTGTAACGATCAGCTGTGTCATCCCTCCTAGCCAATGAGAGGTCTGTGGGGTGGGATGTTGGGAGACAGCCAATGAGAGAGCAACTTGCACATTGTGTGAAATGTTGATTGGCATGTTTGAATTTTGAATGGCACATATGGTGCTTTTGGTAAGAGGAGGTTGTTTTTGTATCCCGGGGATGAAAACTTTGGAAAATGTTTTTCGTAAACCGGAATTTTCGTAAGGGGGTTTCATAAGTAGGGGGCTGACTGTATTAGACTGTTAAAAATATCAGTATCTGCATTTCTTCTTTACAAACTCAATCATTCAGTGTATAAACTGAAAAAAAATGTTTGAAAGTTTTGTTTCGTTTCCTTTGAATCTCTGAATTAATATTTATTTGTATAAATACTGTTTCTGAGTCCTGCTGCACATCTGTGTTTTGGAGTCGACCAACTTCTGTTACCTGTGTACAGGTGTTCCAGCCCAGGATGATTGGACTACATTCCACAGAACTTCTGAGTTTCTTGGTTTTGCCTCAGAAGTTTCATTTATGATGTCATCCCGCAAGTTTTCTATTGGATTAAGGCTCCAGAACCTCAATCTTGTCGGTCTGGAACCAAGATGTTGCCGTTTACAGGTGTGTTTGTCATCGTTGTCTCGTTGGAACCCATTTCAAGGGCATTTCCTCTTCAGAATTAGGCAGCACAGCTGCATCACGTGTTCTTCCAAAATCCAATCCAATCCAAAAAAGTTGGGACACTATACAAATTGTGAATAAAAACTGAATGCAATGATGTGGAAGTTGCAAATTTCAATATTTTATTCCAAATAGAACATTGATGGCAGGATCAAAAGTTTAAACTGAAGAAAATATATCATTATAAGGGAAAAATATGTTGAATGGTGTCAATTCAATATTATATATATATGTGTGTGTGTGTGTGTGTGTGTGTGTGTGTGTATATACATATATATATATATATATATATATATATATATATATATATATATATATATATATATATATATATATATATATATATATATATATCAGTGGTTCCTAACCTGGGTTCCATTGAACCCTAGGGGTTCGGTGAGTCAGTCACAGGGGTTCGGTGGAGGTCAAGACACACACCTGGCTCATATTGATGACGACACACCCCGCTTGGCCATCACTGGCTGCAGGTGATCACGCTACATTGCTTGGCTGTGACTGAGCTTGACTGTGCTGCAGGAAATTTGGTGTGCTCCGTAGTCGAATTGTTACTGTTGTGATGGTACGTCGTGTGATTTATTTCTTAATGTTTTAATCCATACCAATTTGAGTAAAAAAAGAAAGTGGTCAGACGAATATGTACAACATGGATTCACATATATAACGGAACGTGATATTAGTCGGCGTCCTATCTGCATGATCTGCAAAGTGGGATCAACCCTGTGCTGACTGACGGATACGTACATGTATATGTACATGTAATATCAATAAATACATATTCAATACTATAAATGCTTATAATAATGATTAAATATTCAAAAATAATGCATAAGATGTAAATAAAACAAATACACACACATACAGACACACGCGCGCACACACTCAGATGCGCACCTCACATAAAAATGTATGTAGTTGTGATGGGGGAGTTCATGCATTGTATTGGTTTTGTTCTTTGAACACAGTGATGTTAATGCTCGCTTCATTTTGGTGCCCCAATAAAAACATACACCTGTCTTGAATTTGAAAAAAAAAAATCATATTTTATTTTTCACTAAAGAAGGGTTCGGTGAATAAGCATATGAAACTGGTGGGGTTCAGTACCGCCAACAAGGTTAACAATCACTGAGCAAGATTAATATTTCAATATTTGGCTGCTTGTAACCTTTTGAGAGAAATCTGGAGACTAACTCATAACCTATGGCGCTCATGAACTGCCCAATCTTGGATTCCAAAAACCCAAAATGACAATACAACTAAGTGTTGAATTTAAATAGAGATAAATGTATTACTACAGAACACGGTTACATTAGAGCCTTGCGTATACTTGGGCCTCTGATATGCAAAGTTGTTTCTAAACCTCATTGGTATGACATCATGATTAAAAACCTGTTTGTTCTGTGATCACTGATCCTAAGGCTGGGGGTTCAGGCCCCACTCTCAACATGTTGTCACTGCTGTGCCCCCAGTGCAGCTAACTGGGTTATCAAAAGCCAGCCATGTCTCTCACTGTCTAGGGTGGGAGGTTCATGCTCACTCCAACTCGGCTGAAATGGGCGCCAGCCTCCCCGTAACCCTAATTAGGATTAAACGGTTTATAAAATGAATGAATGTTGGGTACTGAATTTCTGAGCCCTGCAGAAAACTCCGAGTGCGAGATATAAAATATATTTTAGTGGTTATTTTACTTCAACTACAGTATTAGGAAGAGAGTGGCAAAAAAAAAAAAAAAAAAAAGAAAACTTTTGAAGTACAGTATTTAGCACCTTTAAAGGTTCTTTAAAGGTGAGCTGAAGGACTTGGTAGAACAATTTAATTGCATTTGTCAATGTTCTGCACTTTTAGGATTAAATCCAAACACGATGGTTTTTCACTTTTCTTTTCTTTTTTTTTTCTACAAAGGTTTTCTGCAGATTCCTACAACAAATTAATTCCCTAGCAGAGCGAGTTCTAAGTGCCAACTTTTTAGGTTGATAAAAAAAATAAAAAATATCATCTACAGCACTCTTGAAGAACCCAGCGGACACCCACTCCCCCCGCCCTTTTTTTTTTTTTTTCCAAAGAGCACAGGCATGCATTGGGAATGATCAGTCAATTATACATCCTGCACTGGAAAAATCTAACCACCGGACAATTGAAAAGACAGAAGCTCGTTTTTTTTTCTTTCTTTTTCAATATGATGGTGTGTCATTATGTGATGTTTAAGCCTGTGTTAAACTCTTGCAAAACTCTGTGACTAAAACCATGCTGGAATAGTTTTTCCACATCCCTACATTAAGGCTGGCATCACCATTTATATATATTACACAGTTAAAAAAAAAAAAAAAAAAAAAAAAAAAAAAAAAAAAAAAAAAAAAAAGTCCTTATAAATAGCCTCATAAAATCGATATGGTCTATGTAACCCCATCTTGGTATTTTGAAATGAACACACTGGACTAATTTTGGCAGCACGGCTGCCAGTAACAGTAACCCTGAGCTCGATATGCCTTCACAAATCTACATGAAACGGGAGTGTCTTTAGCATGGCGCCTTTCCCATTCGACTTTATTAACTGTGTAGAAATAAGATATAATGCTTTCTACATTCCAAAACACACAGCTGGCGGTTGGTGGGCCTAATTCATCATTGTTATTCAAGAGCTTGATCAGCCAACACTTAAAACAAGATCCTCCTAGATTCTAATTAAGCACTACGGTACCTCCCAAGGGTTCTGCTTTGGCAAGGCAAAACACTTTGATTTATGTAGCGCTTTGTTGTTAGTACTCGTGGGCTTGCCTGTTGCGAACGCGCCACCAGTGCATAGAGCAATTTCTTCTATTTGTTAATTAACTCCTGCTAATAGCACTTTCCTCTGCATTGTGATACAAAATGTGTTGGATTGAACACAAATATGGCGTGTTATTTCATGTCTCCTCCTACATCAATTAAAATAAAAATCATTTGCCGTCTATAGAACCGTTAGTGTGTGTGGTGGTGGTGGTGGTAGTGGTGGTGGTGGTGGTTGGGGGGGGGGGGGGGGACCTTCCTAGCATACCAAATAGCAGCCGTTCAGAGCCGGCAATCACGCAGCACTGATAGGCTTTCAAAGCTCTAATTAGCTCTCGACCTCACGCCCATCCGACAGCATCGCTCTAAAGTGCGAGCCCTCAATCTGGTGAATTACACCGAATGTTGTGGCTCAACCCTCTGGCCTCACAAATCATTAGACTCAGTTCTCTTCTTTCGGTTCCACCCCAGAGTTTGCAGGTTCAAGCCTTGCTTGGTGCATGTAGATACCCACAGCTGGGAGCCCATGACAGTGACTAGTCCGAGGTATCAAGGTGGAAGTGATTGAATGCAAGCACTTCCACGTCATTCATACGCAGCACGAGCGTATCATGGGTATCTGCAAGTGCATGTATAGGAGGGGACAGAGAGGACTTTCCGTTGAAGTTCCATGCACAACAGCTCGAGACAAAAAGGGGTCAGAGAAAGCGTTTGTTTTGCTTTTGCAGTCACTGGTTGGTGTCATGTTGCTATACTGCATGATGGATGGAAACTGGCTACGGATAAATTAGGCAATTAGGATACAATCCAAAAGAAAAAGTGATGGGATTGAACGTACCTTTGAATATGTCAGGTGTTTTCGGCAGGACAAGACGATGAGACATTCCAGTCTCATTATTATTATTATTATTTTTTATTATTATTATTATTATTTTTATTTTTATTATTATTATTATTATTTTTATTTTTATTATTATTATTATTATTGTTATTATTATTATTATTATTACTATTATTACTATTATTACTTAAGTCTTGTTACTGTTCCTTTTTTTAACCAAACATAATATATATATATATATATATATATATATATATATATATATATATATATATATATATATATATATATATATATATATATATATATATATTTCCCCCCTGTGAGACATTTCTTGCAGCCACAAAGAAGCAAAAAAACAACATTTGCTATAACAGTAAAGGTAAAGTCTGTTGGGGTTTTTACACCCCGAGCCAAGTGGCTCATCGGGCCGGTGCTTATCCTCGGTTTCTGTAGTATGAAGCAACCAGGAGTTCAACTCTTCCTGGATGGGACACTAGTCCATTGCAGGTTACCTTCCCAGTATATTTTACTGGTAACCATTTATACTGCTGGGTGAACAGAGGTACACTTATGGTTAAGACCTTGCCCAGGAATCTTAGCACATCAGGGGTCGAACTGGGATTCAAACACACAACCTCCCGATCATGAGTGCAGCACCCTAACCACTATGCCACCGGCCCCACACTTGCTATAATGTTTACTTAATAATTTGGAATTATTTTTGTTATTTAGCTATTTAGTTACATTTCATTAATTTATTCATTTTTGGAACCACTTAATCCTAATTAAGGTCATGGGAAGGCTAGTGGCCATCTTAGTCAATTCTGGACAAGGGCAGAGTGCACCCTGGATAGATCGACAGGCCATCGCAGGGCAGAAACACACTGTTGGCTATGCAGCTTTTCTTGACGAAAGTCAGCAATGGTTCTGTTACATGAACCTCCCACCATAGACAGTAAGAGACATGTCCAGGCTTTGATAACCCAGTTAGCTGCACTGGTGGGGGGTGGGGGTGGGTAGAGGGGTTGACAATGGAGCTTAAAACCTTGACCTTAGGATAAGCAGTCCAGCACCTTACCACCGGGCCGACAGTGGGGCTTCAACCCCCAACCTTGGGATCAGCGCCTTTTACCACCAGCCTAGTACTGGTCCTGTTCATCCGTATCTCATTCACATCCACTACAGTGGTTATGGAACATGGATAAAACAGATCACAACTCACTTCAGCTTTTAATCGCATGCTGGCCCACAAATTGACCTTTAAGTTGGCATTTTTAAGCAAAAAAGAAAAGCAGCTGATCAGCTGAGTAATCATTGAAATCAGAAGTCAAACGAGCCCTTGTTTCCTTCCTTTAAATTCCCTAGCGATGTCTATTACACAGCTTACTACAATAAATCCAAAAACAAAATGATAGCGCTCTAAAGTAGATTAGGTGCTTGGAGCTTTGCTTGTGCAAACATTTACCCCCACTTTCTCTCGGATCTCCAGTGTTTTCATGTGTGGGCCAAGAAAGCAAGAGTGGATGAATGTTCTCGGTTATACTGAGACAGTTTCTGGACTGAAGAACTGCTGCAAGTGTCAAACATAGCAGCTGGTAGGCTGCCTCTGGTGACTCTGAGACAAGTGGAAAATGTGGGTCGACAGTGTAGGCGTGTGCACGTATATTGTATACATATATCGACAGACACACTAACAGCAACAAACATGATCTATACATACATAATCGTCTTTTATTATCGGTATTATTATGCTCTGGTTTATTATACGGGGCTTTTAGATGCATGTTGGAACTCTGACAGCAATAGTATCAAAAGTACGTCTGGTTGTTTGGTCCTAGTCTTAAAAAAAAATGGACATGAAAATAAACTATGAAGTAGGAGCTAACATGTGACGGATACCGCACAACAACTTTATAATTGTCAACGGTAACTAATCTCAGACAGAAGGGTCAGGACTCCAGTGCCCAGTACAACAGCCTGGCATCAACCAGAGGCGTTTTATGGACCGATAATAATCAGCTTACTGTACATCATTCTGCTTATTATGTCTGTCTGTCTTCCTTTCGGCTTTTTCCCTTTTACTCGGGAGTCGCCACAGCGAATCATCTGATTCGCACGTTTGATTTTGGCAGAGGTTTTTTTTTTTACGTCGGATGCCCTTCCTGTCACAACCCTTTTAGCAAGGGACAGAAACACGCTGACGACTTTGCAGCCTACTCTTTACGAAAGTCAGTAATGGTTCTTTTACATGCCTCTCACCATAGACAGTGAGAGACATGGCCCGCCTTTGATAACCCAGTTAGCCGCACTGGGGGGGACAGTGACAACCTTGTGGAGAGTGGGACTCGAACCCCCAACCTTTGGATCAGCGATCCAGCGCCCTATACCACTAGACCACCACTGCCCGACACACCTGACTTGACTCATTGAAACAAGTGATCTAAGTTTTCAGACAGCTGATTGGTCAGTCTCCTCTGTATATATGTTATATTTATATATAACAAAAATAAAAGGACAGGACAAAGACTTCTTCTATACAATTCCTCTATAATCACCTGAAGAGAGAGGATGGTTTCACCACCCCTCGAAACAGATCTGTAGTGATAAATGGAGTTTCAATAGAAAGTCTTTGTCCTGTCCTTTTATTTTTGTTATTTGCTCTACTAAAAAGTATTGAGCACTCTCCTATTGAAGGATCTACTCAGAAAATCCTATATATATATATATATATATATATATATATATATATATATATATATATATATATATATAATTTTGGTGGTGGTGGTCTAGTGGATAGGGTGCAGGATAGCTGATCCTAAGGTTGGGGGTTCGAGTCCCCGCATTCTGTTCGAGTCCCCACAGGGTTCTCACTGTCCTCCCAGTGCAGCCAACTGGGTTATCAAAGGCCATATGGTGAGAGGTATGTAAAAGAACCATTGCTGACTTTCGTAAAGAGTAACTGCAAAGCCATCAGTGTGTTTCTGTCCCTTGCTAAAAGGTTTTGTGACAGGAAGGTCATCCGACGTAAAAACCTATTCCAAATCAAATGTGAGAACCAGATGATTCGCTGTGGCGACCCTCGAGAATGGGAAAAAGCCGAAAAGAATATATATATATATATATACATATACATACATACACCCACACAAGCCTCGACAATTGGCACAACCTGACAGTCTGTCTTCTGACTGGTGGGCGGTCTTTCAAAACCCGCGAACGATGAAACAGTCACGTATGAAACAGTCACAGTGTGATACCGCGCACTGCTGAAAATTGGTTCGTATTTCATGAACAAAAACAAACATGGCCGACATGGCAGGTAAACGCCAAACATTCAGAAAATATTAATTTAAAGATGACTTTGAAATCAATGATGCTTTGTTACCAAAATAAGATGCGAGATTTGTTATAAGTATATTGTACAAATTTTGGAAGTAGGTGTTCTACATTTATTCATTAATACCTTGTGAATTATCAAAATAATGTTATAGCGACACAATGGAGCTACAGGTATTAATGTCAGCAATCAGTGAACGTTCCAGTTCAGCCAGGTGCTGCTGGTGTTTGATGTTTCTGCTGGTTGATGAAACGTTGCATGTTCGTGTATTAAAAGTATTTCAGCAGTTTTATCAGAACACTGATGATTATTTGTATTAAAATTTAATGTTCAAAATAATTAGTTGTGTTGTCAATAATTTAATCCTTTAATATTAGAACATTCAACAATATATCCGATATTATACACACACCTACTGAATTTAAAAGCACAAATCTAACTGATTCAATAGCAGGTTTGTTTAATAATTTACTTGGACTTCAGGGAATCATTTTGTGCAACCTGTGGGTCACGCGGCTCATTTTCAGCTGAACCAACTTTGGGTTACCAGAGTCATTTACCCCTGAACCATAAACTGGTTCCCCAAATTTCTGAAATGTTGAGGCCTGTTATAATCAAATACCTGACCATACCACTTCAGGATGTGTCATTGATGTGATAGTCATGTGTCCACAAACTTCTGGTCATTCGGTGTATATCAAGCTAACTGTACATTGATGTGGCATATATAATATTTGCTTACTTCATAAAACTAAGTGGTAAATATTTCAGATGTACTGCACTTATAGGTATTTGCATCGAAAATATTATTTGCATCCACACTCTTTGTGTTTACATGCAAGTGGAATATCGTGTGTATCATGTTAGCAGGAGGGGTGTATAGCTGCATTGTGTTGGGTGTTAGAATGACAAAATGAATCTAATAGCCAATATCTTACTAATATACGAAACCTGCAACGATTTTATGTTTCTATAAACAAACGGAGCCGTGCAGTCAGCGCCCTTTCTCAAGTCCTGTATGCAGTCGAACCAGGAAGTATTGCATCATAATATCTCATTGTTTTGGCTTCTTGTGTACAAATGTTAAGGTTTGCCATTAAAGTAAACATTTCAAGGTGAAAAGGGGATTAGTCTATTATAGGTAACTTAACACGAAGATAATTTATTGATTCATAAACAGCAGTAATAACCATTGAAATAGTCTGGCAGCCCCTACAGGAAAGCCATTTACAACAGGAGAAATAGCTGAAGGTGCAGCGGAAACTGTTGAAAATAGCTCAGGGAGTTCTGAATGCCCCTGCCCCAGATATAAAGGTAGTATCTTTGGCGCCACCACCAACATGGCGCCACCACCACCACCACCCCAAGGCGTATTTAAACAGAAATTCCCAAGGTTTCCTAAATGGACTTCGAAGGGTTGAGAACTGTCCGGGCTCATGCCAATTACAAAATCGTATTTACTGTATACAGTGAACCCCCACTTTTCACAGTTAATGAGGACCGAGACCCTCCACAAACAGTGAATTTCCACGAAGTAGGATTGACAACCCCCTGACTGATGTATATGTACATGTATATGTGTATACAATATCAGTAAATACATATTCAACGCTATAAATGCTTATAATAACAATTAAACATTCAAAAATGATGCATAAGATGTAAATAAAATATAAATAAACACAGATATGCGCACCTCACATAAAAATGTAAGTAGTTTTGTTGGGGGGGGGTTGTTTTTTATTTTTGTTTGTTTGTTTGTTTGTTTTTTTCCCATAATTGGCCTTGTTTTGCGGCATTTTTCAATGAATATTTTTGAAAAACCCGTGGTGCATTGAAGCCGCAGGAACTGAAGCGCGAAGTCGCAAGGGATTACTGTAAATGATTCTAAGTCAGAAGGCCGTAGCTTAATGGTTAGCGAAGCAGCACTTGGACAGAAAGGTTGCTGGTTCGTTTCCCAAACCACCAGAAAAAAATAAGTGGCGGTGGCAGAGTAAGCTGCACCTTCCCTTCCTCAACCTTCATGGATGAAATGCCCTTGAGCAAGGCACCCGACCCCCAACTGCTCTCCAGGCGCCCCAAATATGTGTGGCAGCCCACTGCTCCTAG
>CM045748.1:28287859-28307859 GCA_024760905.1 Plotosus lineatus | reverse complement strand
ATACATAATGAAAAAGGGCAGTGGTAGCCTGGTGGTGTAGGGCGCTGGATCGCTGATCCTAAGGTTGGGGTTTCGAGTCCTACTCTCCACAAGGTTGTTACTGTCCCCCCAGTGCCACTAACTGGGTTATCAAAGGCTGGCCATGTCTCTCACTGTCTATGGTGAGAGGCATGTAAAAGAACCATTGCTGACTTTCGACAAGAGTAGGCTGCAAAGCCGTCGGCGTGTTTCCGCCCTGTGATGGCCTGGCAACCTGTCCAGGGTGTACTCTGCCCTCGCCCGAAGTTGGCTGGGATGGGCGCCAGCCTTCCCGCGACCCTAATTAGGATTAAGTGGTGACAGAAAATGATGATGAACATAATGAATAATGAATAAAATCATAATATTCCATTCATTCATTTACTGAACTATTTAATCCCAATTAGGGTTGTGAGGAGGCTGGCGTCCAGCTCAGCCAAATCTAAGCGACGGCAGAATCCACCCGGGACAGATCGTCAGGCCACCACAGGGCAAAAACATGCTGACGACTATGAAACTACTCTTGATGAAGGTCAGCTATGGTTCTTTTACATGAACCTCACACCACAGACAGTGAGAGACATGGCCGGCCTTTGATAACCCAGGTAGCTGCACTGGGGAAGGATGGGGGGGGGGGGGGGGGGGTCAGCAGTGATAAGCCAGTGATGGTGAGACTTGAACTCCCAGCCTTGGGATCAGTCATCCAGCATTGTTACCACTATGCCACCACTTCCCTATAATAATAATAATAATAATAATAATAATAATAATAATAATAATACTTCGAAATGCTTGAGTTTACCATCCATAACCATTTTTATTTTCATGATGTACTGTGAACGAGGTAAAAATAACCTGCTCCTTCAATTATTTGGTACTTTTTACTCAAAGTCTCTGCAGCCAGACATTTCATTTTCAATGTCAACATACAACATTTACACTCCTCATAATAAGAACTTGTCATTTCTTGTTTCACTATTTGGGAATTTCCATGGAAATGTGAGTCAACAAGACTTTTCCATCTGTATGGTTTGAATTAACAGGTGCACCAACATTCGCACTGCACTGACGCTCCGACAGCATCACGAGTATTAACTTGGTATTATTTAATGATCATGTTATTGTCCCCTGAGAAATACACGACAAACATTTGTGGACCTCTGTCCATCACACCCGTACTAGAATCTACTTACTGAATATCCCAGTCCAAATTTTCCAAGTTTACTTTTGCAGTTGTTATAATAAGCTCAACTGATCTGGGACCATTTGAACATCCCTTTCTGCAGCGATTGCATTGTCAATCATCCAACCGTATCGAATATTAACACTTATATTCGGTTATTTATTTCAAATCCCATTCATTTCTCCTCACACTCAGATGACAACCATGATGACCACACGACAGCCTGAGAATCTCATTTGGGAGGCAGTCCAAATAGAAAAAAATGTGCAGCTTTCAAGTTCAAGTTCTATTCTACGCCCTCGCTACCTCCACGCCAGGTTCTCACCGTTTGAACATCTAACATGTTCCCAATACCGTTTTAGATAAAATGGTCCTTATAAGTACTGCGCCGATGATGTCCATACTAGCTTTTAGTGACCGACCCTGTCATCTGTGTCCATGGACAACATCTTATTGGTTTCTCCTGTGTTCCTACTACGCTGTTTAAGTTCTTACTGTGTCCATCTGAAAATGCTGTGGTTCCTGTAAGGTTTTAGCTACAACATCATTGCTGTTGTTAAAATTTTCCACATCTACACTACATCTTCCAACGTGTCCAAAAGTTCAACCCTCGTCTTCATAGTCCATGGAAACCATCCCCCCGGCCTTAACGGTTTCTATTGCGTCCCTACGACATTGCTCATTCATTCATTTTCTGAACCCTTTAATCCAAATTATGGTCGCATCTCAGCAGACTCTGGGCGAGGGAAGGGTACACCCTGGGCAGCTCGCCAGGCCATCACAGGGCCAACACTGGCAACCATCCAACTACATTGTTTAACCTCTAAATTCATCCACCTGGTCTTTATAAATAAAACGCTAATACAGAAATCTCCCGTTATCCGCGAGGGTTATTGCTGCGGTTTTAAAACCCTATGTATGATATTAAATCCACTAAAATCTGCTTCTTAAACACATTCTATAGCCATTCTTATTGATTAATACAGTAATAATGCAGTAGACTGTAGTAATGATTAATAAAAACTTTTTAATTTTGTACTGTGATAATACAGGGATCCCACACTTTCTGTGGTTAATTGGGACCGAGATCCCCACGCAACCATCGAAATCCACGAAGTAGGATCACCTCCAACCCCCCCCCCCCCCCCCCCCCCAAGACTGACGTATATGTACATGTATATGTGAATATCATATCAATAAACACATATTCAATTCATTGGGACCGAGATCCCCATGCAACCATCAAAATCCACTTAAGTAGGATCACCTCCAACCCCCAACTGACGTATACGTACATGTATATGTGAATATAATATCAATAAACACATATTCAATGCTATAAATGCTTATAATAACAATTAAACATTAAAAAATAACATAAGATGTAAATAAAATATAAGTACACACACATACAGATGGTATTGCATGAGAAGACGACGACACACATACATACGCACGCGCGCACGCACAAGCGCAGGTGCGTGTGCACACAAGGATGCAACATTGTAAGTAGTTTTGATGGGAGGTTTTGGGTTGGGGTTTTTTTTTGTGTGTTTGTTTGTGTTTATGTGTGTGTGTGGTTTTTTTTTGGGGTTTTTTTGCATAATTGGCCTTGTTTTTGTGGCATTTTCCTTAACTTTTCCCCCTATTCTTTCTTAATTTCCTTATTTTTTTAAAATTCGATGAATATTTATTTAGTTTTGTTTTAAAACCGCGATGCACTGAAGCCGCATGAATTGAAGTGTGAAGTTGCGAGGGATCCCTGTATTTATTAATCAATAAAGCGCTGAGGCTCCTTACCAGAAGCTAGAGAAGATGCAGGGCGTTTGAGTGACATCATAGGGCTTAAATAATCATTAAAAACACCCACAAAAAAAACATGAATTCGCAGTTCAGGCAATCATGTTGATGACATGTGTGTGAAGGAGAAAAAAAACAGATGTGTACGCATCATCTGCATCCAATCAGCAGGAGGGAGAAACGAAAGTTCTCAGGAATTGGCTAAATTTGAATCACATGCCAGTAATTTCCGGGGATACCGCTAATCCATGAGTATGCGGGGCCGCGACCTGTGAACCGTGAATGGGCAGGGGCCTACTGTATCATCCCTATTAGGTTTCAGTTACATGTTTTTAACGTCAATACTGTCGGTACTCTGTGCGTCCTTAAGATCTCACTGCATCCTGATTCAACAATGTTTGCACTCCGTTTAATTTTCTCAACATGTCCTGAATTCAACCATGTCCTAAATATCCATGGAAACCATACCACATGCTGCTATCTACCTACTATGTTGTTGAAATTCTTACTGGACACACCCAGTTATTTTGTTTGTTTGTTTGTTTTCCAGGACATAGCAGAAGCCATGGCTGAGGGTGATGGGGGTTTTCTTAGTAGCTACATCGCCAATCTATGCACTGATGAGATTGACTGATGTAACGTACTTCTGATCTTAAAAATGAAATCTGAAGGGTTTTCAATGGGCGGTAGTATATGTATTCCTACCGCAACACACCTCGTCTTCACGTCGATAGTTTTCCCAATAAGCTCCAGATGGGAACCAGCTGTTCAGCTTCCCTAATGCAACTTTATTAGAACCAATATGCAACATTCATTTACTCCGTAAGCGCACAGGAACAGGCTGGCATTTTTCTTAAGCATACTTCTGAGGCCAATAGAAATCACATCAGCAATGAAGCAATCACTGTACAATTTTTGGAAGGCATCTACAAAGCAGCCACTCTGAGCTTGTAATACGTGTATGGAATAAGTATCCACACTGAGGGGAACCATATGTTCCCGTGAAAGACTTGCACCGCTTCAATCATCTTTTCTTTCGCTCATTTCTTTCTCCAAAGAGTCGACTTAATGCTTACCAAAAAAAAAAAAAAAAAAAAAAAAAATTCTCTGGTTTTATATTCATTCCTTGTTGGAATATTTTTTGTTTGCTTGCTTTTTTTGTTTTGTTTTGTTTTTTTCATTCACCACCAAAATGCGAACATGTGTCCAAACGTGTTGCAGAACAATCGAGCTCAAAGCTTCATTTAGCCACACAAATAAAGAGAAGCGGTGGAAAGAAAAGAATCAGCACTTTGCCGACTTTGCAGGAACCAAAGGTTTGTATTACGTCTGAAATCATGCAGTAATGGGGATGAAAACAATTTCATGGTTGCTGAACTGGAAGACAGTGCAAACACGTGTGTGAAAAGTTCCTATCTTCTACCATGTGTACCATCTTGCGTGCTCAAGTCGAATGATTAATTGGTCGAGTTAGTTCTGTCAAGCACAGGCTTACGGGACGATGTTCCGGGCTTTGGGGCTGAGCGTCCTTGGATTGGGAGTGTACACAAACAGCGTTGTTTAGACTTGGATTCAACGTGCATCAGAAAACATAATCAAAGTGACACGTTGTATTTGGGATGTACAAGATTGTTTGGCAACGGAGATATAAACGCAATAGAATTAAAAGCCAGAATCACAAACAGAATTATTTCAGGTTGCTTTAGTATAGTCGACCAGTTACAAGTGTTTTATCGACAATTGTAAGGGTAACTGATGCCATTCTGGTCTCCTTTGGCTATTTTCAGAGGTTTGCGTTATTCAGATGTAGCCTTGAGTGCATTAAGAACAATTTTAATTTTGAGCTTCATTGAGTGTTTTTTGCACAAATGCAGCTGCAGGAAAACTGGTTCTTGTATCCAACCAAACAGGGAAGTAATGTACTACAGGGATCCCTCACTTTCCGCGGTTAGTGGGGACCGAGAGCCTCCAGAAAATGAAGATTTCCACAAAGTAGGATTGAACCGCCTGACTGACGTATACATACCTGTATATGTGTATATACAGTGATCCCTCACTACTTTGTGCTTCAGTTCCTGCGGCTTCAGTCCATCGCGGGTTTTTCAAAAATATTCATCAAAAAATACAAAAATAAGGAAATTAAGGAAAAAATAGGGAACAAGTTAATGAAAATGCCACAAATGAAGGCCAATTATGCAAAAAAACAAAACAAAACAAAAAAAAACTACTTTCATTTTCACGTGAGGTGCGCATCTGTATGTGTGTATTTATATTTTATTTACATCTTGTGCAATATTTTTTAATGTTTCGTTGTTCTTATAAGCATTTATAGTGTTGAATATGTATTTATTTGTATTATATACATACTGTATATACATATACGTATACGTCAGTCAAGGAGGTCGATCCGCGGGAAATCAGCGGTCATGCGAAGGGGGGTTCCCCTCAGTCTCAATGAGGGATCCCTGTAATGTCAATAAAGCCTCCCTGTGACTCTAATTAGGATTAAACAGTTACAGAAAATGAATGAACGCATGAAGGAATGACTGATGATCATGATGATGAGGTTGATGGTAGTGGTGGTCTGTTGGTAAGGCACTGGATCACTGATCCCAAGGTTTGGGGTTCAATCTCGACTCTCAACGAGTTGCCACTGTCCCCACAGTGCACCTAGCTAGCTGGGTTATCAAAGGCTGGCCATGTCTCTCCGTGTCGCCTTTGGGAGGTTCATATAAAAGAACCATTGCTGACTTTTGTAAAGAGTAGCTGCATAGCCGTCAGCATGTTTCTGCTCTGTGATGGTCTGGCGAGCTGTCCAGTGTGTACTCTGCCCTTGCGCAGAGTTGACTGAGATGGGCACCAGCCTCCCCGTGACCCTAATTAGGATTAAGCAGTTCAGAAAATGAATAAATGAATGATGATGATGATGATGATGATGATGATGATGATGATGGGTAGTGGTGGTTGACGGATTAAGGCTCTAGATCAGTGATCCAAAGGTCAGTGATTCAATGCCCAGTCCCACCAAACTGCCATCATTGGGTCCTTGAGCAAGACCCTTAAACCCCGCTTGCTCAGTTGTATATAAATTATAAATGTAAGTCGCTCTGGATGGGGGCGTCTGCCAAATACCGTACATGTACATGAAAGAGTGAATTATCCTTAAAAATAAACGATATTACATTCCTATTCCATTCCTGGAGAAAACAAAGTGTCTTTATTCTTATCAGTCTAATGCACTGCTATAAAAGATGTCATTAAAATCTCTGGAGAAGGGGTGATGGTGCTTTTCGGATTTGTATGAGCTTTTTCTGGAGATAATTAAAATGTATTTGGAAGCGTTTCGGATATTAGCCAGCTACCTTGTACATTACTGTATGACTTTTATTATATATATTTTTTTCTTTGTGGGGTTTTAGCTGGAAGAGCACAACCTAATGAGTTCTCTAAAACCAGTTATTTCGTTTCCAATACCAGGCAGCTGCGCTCAAGCACCGACCCCCCCGACTGGGGCAAAATCCCACAGAATGGCAGGATGAGAAAAGATAAACAGGGAAGAGGGTCTGTGGAGAAAGAATGTCAAAGAAAGCTTGAGCCGATCAACACCCGAGCAAGTTGAGTCTGTGATCACTTCTCACTTTTGTCGGCCAGGGACAACGAAAAGATGTTACTTCCATCAGTCGTTTCATTGTGTTCTGTTTGCACATTCAAATGAGCCTTTTATTTACTTTCACTCTCTAAACTCTTTGCTCGCTAGTATTTGAACACCTGCTGTTTTCGTCAGGGCCGGGCCGGGCGACCGAAAGCCGCAAAGTATTGTGGGTGCGGTACAGAACAACCCAGCACGGCACAGTACCGCAGAGCGCAGCACAATGACGGGCAACGAAACAAGAGACTAATGAAATAATCAGTTCAGTATGATTTCACCTCATCATCTGCTGCGTGCTATCAAACAACTTATTCTCCTGCCGCTTTAATGAGGGTCGAGGTTTGCTTCTCTTCCTTTCTTCTCGTTCTTTCTACTCTTTTTCCAAATGTCAAAACAACTGAAAAACAAAAGCCTGGGTGAAATTAAAAAGCTGTAAACAATGGACTATAAGACAAAAAGTGACTAAAAAAAAAAAAAAAAAAAAAAAAAAAAAAAGATAACAGAAAATTCCCACTATGAGATGCTAGCTTTCAATATATATATACAGTGGTACCTTGACTTACAAGTGTATTTTATAACAAATGTTCCATGATACGAGCTTCAATCCACCAAAAATCTGCCCCATCCAACAAGCAAAATTTTGATTTATGAGCTATGCTGGGGAAATGGCTTTTCTGGGCCGATTAGCCTCATATTCTTCCTCGTGAATTTATCTGCACTCTGAGAACACCTTGTGCTGTGCTTCTCAATTCTTTTCTGTGAGGCCCACTATCGGAAGGACCCCGCCCCCTTCAGCACCCCATGCTCGACTATCAATACTGTTTACTGTCGTTTGCTCGGTGGTTTTGCTTTTCCCCTACACCATAGCATGGCAATTAGAACGTCACTGCCACCTACTGTACTGAATGCATAATTACACTTAATTCTAGTACAGTACGGCAAAAAAGCATGTTCTCCAGGGACATTTTTTCTTTTTCTTACATTTCAGCACAAACCTATAAGTGTTGTTGTTGTTGTTGTTGTTTTTCTCCCAAAAGCCAGAAATCTTCAGTGTGTTAAAAGAAATGATATACTGTTTTTACTCTACAACAGCAACAGACACTGCGATGGCCTGGCGAGCTGTCCAGGGTGTACTCTGCCCTCAAACAGAGTCGGCTGAGATGGGCGCCAGCCTCCTCTCAACCCTAATTAGAATTGAACGGTTCATGAAATAAATGAACGAATGAACACCTGCACATTCACAATAAGCATATCAGATCTCACTCACACTGGAACTCATTAAATATAAATACATGCCCCTGATTCCCCTTCCATCACAAAGCATCTATTAGGGGGATAAAACATATTTCATTCATTCAAATAAATTATTCTGCTGTGTTTAACACCTGGCTCACCTGGCCCTGTACCTGCAGCTTAGCATGTCAGGGTCTCATAGTTTCTGTGGGATTAATTTTTTTTTCAATGTTTCAAATTTTATTTGATGTAAAAAAAATAAGACTCTATATTCTTCTGAGCGGCATGGTGGCGTAGTGGTTAGCATGTTCACCTCACAGCAAGAAGGTCACAGGCTCAATTCCCAGCTCAGGTGTTTTTGTGTGGAGTTTGCATGTTCTCCCTGTACTGTGTAGGTTTCCTCCGGGTTCTCTGGTTTCCTCCCACAGTCCAAAACATGTACAGTAGGTTAAATGGCTCTACAAATCACCTGTAGGTGTGAGTGTTGGCCCTGTAATTGCCTGGAGAGCTGTCCAGGGTGTACCAGACAGTACCCCTAGTTGGCTGAGATGGGTGCCAGCCTCCCTGCAACCGTTTTAGAATTAAGCGGTTCAGAATATCAATGAATTTATTCTTCTGTGTGGTTGGTATATAGGTAAAGTCTGTTGGGCTTTTTACACCCGAGCCTAGTAGCTCATCAGGCTGGTGCTTATCCCCGGTTTCCGTAGCGTGAAGCGATCAGGAGTTCAACTCCTCCTGGATGGGACGCTAGTCCATCGCAGGTTACCTTCCCAGTATATTTTTACTGGAACCCATTTATACTGCTGGGTGAACAGAGGCACACTTGTGGTTAAGACCTTGCCCAGGGGTCTGAATACAGTGGGGGTCTAACTGGGATTTGAACACACAACCTCCCTGTCATGGGTGCAGCACCCTAACAACTACGCCATCGGCTCCACATTGTGTGGTATATGTTATGTATTGTATATAATACTACACTGACAACATATTCAAATCCTAATAAATTAAATAATTTTTATTTTAGTCTCAATGATGGGGTGATGTGGTGATGTAGTGGTTACATTGGATTGCAGTTCATAGGGTTTTGTGACTTGTTTCAATGCACGCACAGGAACAAATTGTTAATGTAAACTCAAAAGATTATTGTTATGTTTTCATAATTAACATTACATAATTATTTTTATAAAAAAGGAACTCAATTGCATACAAGTAAAGATGTTTTTTGCAGGCACACTTCGGAGTCTATTTTTTTTTTCTTTTTTTAATGGTCACCAAGGATTTTCTGAAAAATTGGCAACAGTGAATTACTACAATGTCATAAAAAGAACAATAATCTCACATCAGTTTAATAAGATATTTTATTTAATTACATCATAAAAACTTATGATGTAATAACAACAAAAATCTTTCTGTAGCGATCATCATAAACCATCTATCAGGGTCACAGGGGAAGCTGAAGCCAATCACAGCTGATTTTAGGTGAGAGGTGGAGTAGCACCCTGAACAGGTCGTCAACCTATCGGAGAGTTCGTGTTAACATAAACAACGATTCAGACTCACATCTATATCTTTGTGTATTGACCTAATGCGCACATTTTTGGACTGTCGGAACGTGATAAAAGGCTGAGATTCAAACCACGAACTTTCACATTATCCATAGCAACATAATGATATAACACCAAAAGATTTATGTTACAACATAAAATGTGTAAAGTAATAATTAAAAAAAATAAATTAATTAAAAAAATGAATGAGAATGTGGCTTGTCCAAGCTTGTGACTAGGACTGTATTAATTATTCTTTGAGTGTGATATTGCTATTAAAAATTGTCATGTTGGATGTTTTAACAGTATTACATATCAACACAATTTGTAATAAGATAAATATCACATAATGGCATTATGTGTAGCAAATAATAATATGATAAGACGTGTATGGTGTGATTAGGGTTGCAAAAGGGCCGAAAAGTTCCAGTCAGAATTTAAGATGTGGAATTTTGGACGTATTTCAAGTTACAATTTGGAAGTTCCATGGGAATTACATGGGATATGTAGGAATTACCAGAAATATGTGGGAGTTGAAACGAATTAACTGAATTTGAGGTATTTTTACAAACTGTTTAATGTACAAGACTACATATAAAAATATAATTTAGATTTATGAGCATAAATGCATGCAAACATTTCTTATACAAGTTTTAATGCTAATTTTTTTTTTTACATTTATTTACTTGTTTTGCTAATACACAGTGTCAGTTGATTTTTTTTAATCAAACGTGCAATAATTTAGATTATGCTACAGATTTATTTTCAACTACATCAAAGGTACAACTTTGAAACCTAGAGTAATTTTGGGCCTTGAGGTGAAATTAAAAAAAAAAAAAAAAAAAAAAAAAAACACTTTTAAAATGTAAAAAAAAGCTGATTTATCATAAATTTTTCATGTTATGTGATACCGAGCCTTTTTTTTTTTTTTTTTTTTTTTTTTTTTTTTTCCTGGCACGGCAGCAATATGTTTTTGTAGAGATTCTTGTCTCTATCCACTGTAACACAGCGTGAAAGTGAAGCCTTACTGGTTAAAACCTTCTGCAAAGTAACCAAATCTCAGGGGAAAAAAAACTCCTGGACATTATCTGCACTATTTACTTCCGCTCTGTATATTAAAATTCATAAAATTAAGAGCTCCATAATTGGTCAGATTTTTTATCCTAGAAATTTCTGTAACAAAAACGCAGACACATGAAATCTCTCTCGGTCTGTGTGCGCAAGCTGCTGATCAGGTTGTAGATAAAATTATCTCCTGACAGCAGTATCCTGTCGTCTTAAAATACCGAATACCGCTAATAAAAAAAAAAAAAAACTAAAAATTCTCGTTAACAGCCTCTGAATTAGAGAAGCTCATCAAAGTTGCCACACCCATACAACAACTGTAAAGCTTCAAGTTTAAAACCAACTCTATTGTTATTTTAACATATTCTAATGCATTTTAGTGGAGTAAACACAGAGGATACACAATAAAATCTGTACGAAGATTTCCCATACTCCTTTATTTGAAATATTTGTTTGACAAGCAGTGGAAAAGCCTTCAGACTTTCTGGAAATAAGTACATGGAAATACTTACTTGGTTTCACCCGAGGCTGTTGTCACAACTGGAGTATCACTTGACAGATCAACATTTCAGATCAGTTCTTTATTTCAACAATGAGGTTTTTCTTTCTTTTGTTTTTTGTGGATGTAAGAATAAAAAAATAAAAAAAACTTTGCAGATAGGTTGGATTCAAATGTCCAGGTTATTTTTCTTCAAAGCAGAGGAAACATGCCATCCTGATTTTCATTATTCATGCAACAACTGACAGTAAAGCTCTCTAATCTTATTCGAAACCTCAACCAGTTGGTTTGTCGAAGAAATTGCAATCTGAGCTTCATCCCTTTAACACTGTCACCTCTGAAAATAAAACACTGCTGATCAGTCTCACAAAATGATTCGGTGACACTTCCCTGAATAAAAATCGAAAAAAAAACAAAAACAAAACAAAAAAAACAATCAGAGAGCGCACACCCCCACCAAGATAAAAGCATAGTAAAAAGTACACTGTACCCCTTCATCCTTCATATGCCTGTTATAATACCCCACTTCCAAAAAAAAAATCATCCAATCCCAAAATAGTAAAGAATCCTTTATAAAATTCCCGACCTCTTCAAAATCAACTTGAGGCATGTCGCGACAACATGGTTACGTTGACAATTAACGTCATTAGGGACCAATCTGTACAAGGCCAGGCTGATAGATGATGTCATTGTAGACCAATCAGAGCGGAACAGACACTAAATAAGCCACTCCAGTACTGTAAACGTTGTCAGAGATTTTTCTCTCAGATCTTGTTTTCTGTGATCGATTGTATGCTCTACTTTTCCTAAAGGCTAAATAAACCCCTGAAAGATGAGTTTGGATCTCTCGCGTTGTGAACTGAACACGTTTTGCCACAACATCCTCGTGACAGCTGCTGAAATAAGTCCTTATATAAAGGCCTTAAGTAGATTCTGTGCAGCTCTATGAACACAGATCATACTTGTTAGCTTGTTTATAAAACTGGAATAAATATCCAAAGCACCATTGTGCTTTGTTATCAATTTTGACAACACAAAGGTCTTTATAAATGTTAAAGTCATTGCATGACATTGTTCTTGAAAGACTTGTGTAGGTTTTGTGTAGTCCTGTGAACACTGGTTTGACAAACACTGACAATAGTGATCTTTGTGACAGCTGTTCAAATGAACCTTCATTGATTATATTATGGGATTATAACCGAGCTTGTATACACTGGCTCACACTGCAATATTTTGTTGTATTGCTTTTGGCCTTGATTACACTGTGGACTCATCATGGCATTGTTCCTTCAGTTGGTCAGGTTGAAGCTCAGCAACATTATGTGACAATACCCTGGTTATACCATCCTTTATTTCTATGATGGCTCTGATATAAAATGACTAAAATAATGAAATGGTGGTTCAGGGAGCAATTGGGGAACAATCATTTTAACAAATGTATTGGCACCCCAGAGTCCTGCCCTTAACACTACTGAAAGTCTTTGGGATGTGCTGGAGAAGACTTGGTGGAGGCAGTGGTGGTCTAGTGGTATAGGGCGCTGGATCACTGATCCAAAGGTTGGGGGTTCGAGTCCCACTCTCCACAAGGTTGTCACTCCCCCAGTGCAGCTAACTGGGTTATCAAAGGCCGGCCATGTCTCTCACTGTCTATGGTGTGAGGCATTAAAAGAACCATTTCTGACTTTCGACAAGAGTACGCTGCAAAGCCGTCAGCGTGTTTCTGCCCTGCGATGGCCTGGTGAGCTGTCAAGGGTGTACTCTGCCCTCGCCCGAAGTTGGCTGGGATGGGCACCAGCCTCCCCGTGACCCAAATTAGGATTAAGCGGGTACAGAAAATGAACTGAACTGATGGAGAAGACTTGATGGAGGGGTTCAGTTTTCCCTTCATCGATCTAAGATCTTCTTCTTTTCCTTTCGGCTTTTCCCTTCAGGGGTCACCACAGAATCATCTGCCTCCATCTCACCCTATCCTCTGTATCTTCTTCTCTTACACCAACTACCTTCATGTCCTCCTTCATCACATCCATAAATCTCCTCTTTGGTCTTCCTCTAGGCCTTCTGCCTGGTAGTGCCAACCTCAGCATACACAACTTCTACCAATATATTCACTATGCCTCCTCTGTACATGTCCAAACCATCTCAATCTAGCCTCTCTGACTTTGTCTCCAAAACATCTTACATGTGCTGTCCCTCTGATTTATTCATTCCCGATCCTATCCATCCTCGTTACTCCCAAAGAGAACCTCAACATTTTCAACTCTGTCAGAGAAAAATAAAAGTAATTCTGGATGAAAATTAATGTTGAGATGTTGTTTAAATTTGTTGAAACAATGCAGTGGTGATTGCACACCGCAATCAAGGCTAAAGGTGCGCCAACAATTATCTTTTTGTTTTGTTTTGTTTAGTTTTTTTCTTTTCAGTCATGCGTATATAGACTAAGTAGCTCTATGAACACAGACCGTACCTGCTGAAAAAGGTCCTTCTGAAACAAACACCAACATCCAAAGCATTACTTTGGAGAATATTGTGGAAGTCTTTATTTAAACTGGACTTCCATCATAACCACATTAAACACATTGAAGCTTTTATAAATCTGAATGTTGGTTTATGTCAGTGGTCTCAAACAGCTTATGTGAGTTTAATGTAGCCCTAAAGTAGTGCTAGCAAACAGTGTAACATGATACTAATGCCTGAGCTCAACTGACCTGCTCCCTCTGCAGCGATCATTCATTTGAGTAAGTGGAAGGGGTGCGGGAGGAGGGTGGGGTGGGGTGGGGTGGGGGGGGGGACAATGGAAATTTTTGAAATATGGCTTTGCTACATGAGTCACATTGGGCTTTATATCATATTCCTCTCTCTTCTAGATTCAATTACATCCCTCAATGTCCTGAATCTCTCTCTGTCTCTCCGGTCAAACATTACAAGGACAATAGCTTTAATCCACAATCAGGAATTGTTTCAACAGTACCATGGCTTCTATGTATGTGTGGCGAACTCTGTGCTGATATTTTATGCATGTTTCATGTTTCAGCGCATCAGAACATGTAGAGCCTCATGTCGAGCCCTTTTTGTCTTCTGATTGATCTCCACTCTGTGATGAAAGACAATATGGCCTTATTGAGATACCCTCTGGTTTGGCTTAATATTTAAAACATCACTTATAGTTCGACTGCTGGGTTTGGGTTTTTGTTGGGCCTTTTTTTTTTTTTTTTTTTTTTTTTTTTAATTTAACCTTTCTAGTAATTAGTAATTATGAACATCATCTAATGAACTGCATTAGCATTAGCATTAATATTCCCAGCAACCAGCATGCTTGACCCGAGTGTTAGCATATTAACCTATAGACTACTACTGCGGTACAACAGCATCGTTCAGTAGGGTATGTGAACTGCCTCTGGGAATTTCACAGCTTCATAAATGTAACTAAAAATACTGAATTGACCTCAATTATTTTTTACCAAATTGTCATTACCACTCATATAAACTTGTTTCCAATAGTTGAAGGTCAAAAAAAGGTGCTATTGCATTGAATTTAAATTAAATTGGATTGAATTTGTATGTCCAAGTATGTCAAAATTGTTCTTATTATTTTTTTAAATCCAAGAATTAGAAATGCTTTATTATATCATGTTTTCTGTCCATTCTATTTTCTGTTTATATTCTGTTGCATTTTATAGAATGGTGTAGGTTTTGGGTAACTGCATATCGTCCAGGTTTTGTATAAAATAAATAAATTAATTAAAAAGTGCCTTTTAATCAAATATTTTGGTCAGCAGCTCCATTTTAAAGTAAAATCTGCAATGATGGTCAATATTATACCACTTTTCATAAGACATCATTAGGCCAGTTTTTTACATACAGAACCCCCCGTTATTTGTGGGAGTTGTGTTCCGCCCCTACCTGCGGATCCTGAAAATCGTCGGGCTATCGACGGGGTTTTAAAACCTCATTGCGTACGCTAAAATATGCTTGTTAAACACATTCTATGGACAATCTTACTCATTAATACAGTAATAATGCAGTAAAATGTAGTAATTATTAATAAAAACCTTTTTTTAATTTTGTACTGTGTTAATATTGATAAATAAATAAAGCGCTGAGGCTCATTACCAAAAGCTAGAGAAGATGCAGGGCATTTGAGTGACATCATAGGGCTTAAATAAAAAAAAATAAAAAAAAATAAAAAAAAAGTGAATTAACAATTCAAACAATCACATTGATGACATTGGAGTGAAGGAGAAAAAAAAGAGGCGTACACATCGTCTGCAACCAATCAGCAGGAGGAACAAAAGCTCTCAGCTATTGGCTAAACTTGAATCACGTGTCATTAACTTTCAGGACTGCCGCTAATCCGTGAGTATGCAGGGCCGGGACCGGTGAACCGCAAATGGGTGGGGGATTACTGTACTAACCAAGTAACTGATAAGTATTTTAACTTAAAATATTCACATTATTAATAAGTATTACACACGAAAAATAAATTCAAAATAAAATTGCAGTTTTTTGTTTGTTGGGTTTTTTTCCCGCAAGTAGGCCTTTTTATATAGTTTGACTTTACAGCGCAATCAGATTGAACTAAAATCCAACATGTGATTGGTGGATTTATGTTGACTGTTGGAAATTATGCTCCTCTTTATATTTATGGTCAGATAGAGGAGGTGAGGATAAAGAAGGCTCCATCACTGCGGATCTCATCCAGATAATGTTGTCTGTCAGGCACAAATTAGCAGAATTACTTTTTGGAGTACACTGTAGGAAGCCTGTGGAAGAGGTTCAAGAATTTATCCAATTCCGTGTTGACTCTCTTATTCCATCAATTGGTTGTGAGTATTTCATGCTATGCTTCCTAATTTCCTTGACCCTACCATTTCGAAATTTTGAATGCTAAATATGTTTTCCTCGAAACCATTGAGTTGTGATTGTGTGCTTTGGCAACTGGTCACGGGTACAGTATATGTACACACACACTGTATAGAAATTGTAACTGAAACCTCAGTAAAGGTTTGCAGTCTTTATGAAGGGTTCCAAGTTGCCAAGTAGTGTAATATGCTACCAAACCCCCAGTATCCGTATAATAAAATAATACATCAAAAGCTGACCCGCTAATAAAAGTAAATTTATGTTAATTGTCATGAAAGGCTTATGTAGGCCCCATAATAACAACTTTCTGCTAAAGTAGCCTTTTCCAGTTTTGGCTGCTCATCTTGAAATAAGCGGTTATAAATATGTATATAAGTTTAATGGACCTAACGGCTTCAAGTGTGTATGTAGGAAATTTTGCGATATTAATATGAACAATGTAAAGCAATTATGAATCCTAGAGGTATTTATGAATATTGTGCTTGCATAACTCGGGTTATAATATCAGTTTGCTGATCTGATTATAAATATAATTACAGCTATGTGGCTCTCAAAACGAGCTCACCGATGCATTTACATCTGATTACTTTTCTTTTTTTTTCCAGTAAAATAACTCCACACATTTCTCAAATTTAACACTTGCAGTAGCCTTGGAAATATTGTATAGTAGAGAAGGCATTCGACAGGAAAATCTTTGGGGCACATAATACACCGGGCTATTTGAGATTTATAGGATATATTTATAGGGTATATGACTACAAGTGTGACTCTCTCATCCTCGAACCACAATCACATTACATTCCAAGTTCACCTAGGGCAAGGATCAATAAAGAGAGAAAGAGAGAGAGAGAGAGAGAGAGAGAGAGAGAGAGAGAGAGAGATGAGCACATCATTTGATTTCTGTTCATCTTCCTAAAGAGAACATGATATGATTGGAAGGTCACTTCCTCTGTGTAAGTACACAAGTGTAGTTTTAGTATCAGATTCATGTTTGAATGTCATTAAGTGCAATCCTAAACACAATCCCATGTTTTTATTTGAATTTTTGTGCTACAAGTATAACCAAAATTCTGCATGCTTAGTGCTTCAAACTTCTAGGAATCATCAGTGTCTCCAAAATTGTGTTCCTCACATTTGCAATTAGATATTTTTTCTATTTATTTCACCACGGCTTCTGAATAAATATTTTAAAAAGTATGAGAAAATATCTGGATTATATTTAACAATTAAATGTTAAAGTACAAATCATCCGAACAAAGCTAAAAACAAAGTAGTCACATGTTCTACCACTGAGCACAATCTCCATCTTAAGAGTTGCTGTTTGATTACTGATGCCTGAGCTAATTTTCCTTTCAGCACCACTAATAAGGCAGTATATCATCATAAAAAAAAGATATTTTTGTTTTCTTCTTTTATATTAGAAGATATGAACCAAATCTATTACATGTCAGTAATTTATATATATATATATATATATATATATATATTTTAAATAATTGCTAAGGGGGCAGTGGTGGCCCGGTGGTGAAGGTGCTGGAGCACTGATCCTAAGGCTGTGGGTTCAAGCCAACTATCAAAGAGTTGTCACCGTCTTCCCCAGTGCAGCTAACTGGCCGGCCAAAGGTCTTTCACTGTCTATTGTGTGAGGTTCATGTGAAGGAACCATTGCTGACTTCCGTCAAGAGTAGCTGCATAGCAGTCAGCGTGTTTCCGGTCTGTGATGACCTGGTGAGCTGTCCAGGGTGTACTCTGCCATTGCCCAGAGTCGACTGAGATGGGCGCTAGCCACCCCGTGACCCTAATTAGGATTAAGCGGTTCAGAAAATGAATGAATAATTGTCTATGGTATACTTAAAATATTACCATTATTATAGGTGTGGAAGTAATAACGGCACTTTATTAACGAAGTAATAAAGTCTAGCCTCTATATGATATCCCTTACTTGACAATTTTGAGCGGGAACTCTCAAACCCTATCCATGTGACCTTCGTATATCAAGATGAATTCATTTTAATAACTTGTTTGTAAAAGGGAATAAAAATGAGGGAACCAAACATGCAATCTTCATCTCGACATGTAAAGTGCATCAATTAAAAACCGTAGGTTTTTTGTCAAGCATTTTAATAATGTTTGTTATTATAGGTGTATAATACAGACGCTCCCCGACTTATGTTTTTAATTGTTTCCGGACGGCCGAACGTAAGCTGAAAGTGAACGTAAGTTGTTAAAGAGATGTATGACGTATGATGTGTGATGTATGATGCTCATACTGTACTTTCTTTCTTCCTTTTGGCTTTTTCCCGTTCTCGGGAGTCTCCATAGCGAATCACCTGATTCGCACGTTTGATTTGGCAGAGGGTTTTACGTCGTATGCCCTTCCTGTCACAACCGTTTTAGCAAGGGACAGAAACACGCTGACGGCTTTGCCGCCTACTCTTTACGAAAGTCAGCAATGGTTCTTTTACATGCCTCACACCATAAACAGTGAGAGACATGGCCCGCCTTTGATAACCCAGTTAGCTGCACTGGGGGGGACAGTGACAACCCTGTGGGGACTCGAACCCCCAACCATAGGATCGGTGATCCTGCGCCCTATACCACGAGACCATCACTGCTCCGTGACACTCATACTGTACTATACATCCATAAATACATACCATTACCGTATCTCATAAAAGGGGCAGTGGTGGACTTTTTTATTCAAGTTGCAAAGAATAGCACAGGGTTTCCACGTATACATGTATGCAAGAGGATGTTTTTTCTTAATGTTCCAAAAGTAATTCGATGATTATATGCTTTTCCCTTATTGACGGTGCTCCGCTCGGTCTTTCGCTAAAAACATATAATCCAACTCAAGCATTCAGACACACATTCGCTAAGCAAAACACCAAACATGAACAGGGATACAGACTATGATCTCATTGAACTAACAGGCGGAAATCAGTTAGTAGAAGGCGGCAAAAAGAAAACTTACTGTTATCCTTTCCTTCTTTCACTTCAGAGCGTAATCGGAAAACACAAGGGAGGTCTGTTAATTAATTTATTTCCTCTGGAGTTAAAGATTATTCGGTCCTAAAAACAGTCACACTACTCTTATAACACCAGCCTCGGACAGACATCAGTAGACCTATCTATGGGGAAGGCTCCGCCTTTGGACAGTGCCAAAATCTATATATTTATGATTGATTATTATAGGTGACACTTCTGCATGTCTAAAACTTCTGTTTTCAAACAAGCTGACATAATGTTCAGAGAATAAAATGTAAAATGCAAAAATAGTAGCAGTTTTGTGTGTTTTATATTTAATAGCATGAGTGGGAGAAGGTTCTGGAGTGAGTCTGTTGCATAAACAGTTTTCTCTTCCAAGTATATTACTTAACATGAACAATAGATACTTCAATATTCCTTTAATTCGTATTATACTTAAATTTTCTTATTCTTATTCTTATCGTTAAAATATGCATTACAGGTTGTAGTTGTCTTAGCATCACTTGCAGTATTTGTGACACGAGTGAAGCTTTCTACAGAGCAAGTGATGTTTATATAGGTAGGTCTAAAAAATACAAAAAGTACAACTACACTAGCCCCCTGCCCGTTTGCGGTTCACCGGTCGCGGCCTCGCATACTCGCAGATAAGCGGCAGCCTCGGAAGTTACTGGAACGTGATTCAAATTTAGCCAATGGCTGAGAACTTTTGTTTCTCCCTCCTGCTGATTAGTTGCAGATGATGTGGTCACCTCTTTTTTTTTTTCTCCTTCGTGCACAAGTCATCAACATGATTGCTTGAATTGTGAATTCACGTTTTTTTTTTTTGTTTGTTTTTCATGTGTTTTTAATAATTATTTAACCCTATGATGTCATTCAAACACCCTGCATCTTCTCTAGCTTCTGGTAAGGAACCTCAGTACTTTATTTATTCATAAATATTATCAAAGTACAAAATTAAAAAGTTTTTCCTTAATCATTACTGCATTTTACTACATTATTACTGTATTAATGAGTAAGACTGTCTATAGAATGTGTTTAACAAGCATATTTTAGTGCATGTAATATCATACATAGGGTTTCAAAACCGCGTCAATAATTCTTGGATTTTCATGATCCGCGGGTAGGGGCGGAATGCACCCTCTGCAAATAACGGGGGGGGGG
>CM045748.1:28272859-28282859 GCA_024760905.1 Plotosus lineatus | reverse complement strand
TGGGAAGGGAACCAATCATGGACTAGTATCCCATCCGGGAGGAGTTGAACTCCTGGCCACTTCACCTTACGGAAACCGGGGATAAGCACCGGCCTGATGAGCCGCTGGGTGTAAAAAGCCCAACAGATTTACCTTCTCTTTATCTCATTTCTAAACAAATAGCTGCATTCAAACTGTTTATGATAAGCACAAATAGATGTGTAATACTCCTTTATGATCCCAACTACATGCGTTCATCTTATTTAAATAACTGCAAACTGCGGGGCTTCTTTGCATGATGCAGTTCACTGTGTAAGGTTCTGATAGTCTGCGTAACACATTACAAAACGTGCTTTGTTAAACAAGATGGTATTTGGGGGGTTGTTGTACCAGGCTTGGAGGAACTCTTTGGGAATTTCAGCTGTGCCTGTGAAAACTTTCATACCCCAACAGCAACATTTACACAATCTACCCACCACCACCACCCACCTACCCACCACCACCTACCCACCCACCACCACCCACCTACCCACCTACCCAACCACCCACCCAACCACCCACCTACCCACCTACCCAACCACCCACCTACCCACCCACCACCACCCACCTACCCACCACCACCTACCCAACCACCCACCCAACCACCCACCTACCCACCTACCCAACCACCCACCCAACCACCCACCTACCCACCTACCCACCCACCACCACCCACCTACCCACCACCCACCTACCCAACCACCCACCCAACCACCCACCTACCCACCTACCCAACCACCCACCAAACTACCCAACCACCCACCCAACCACCCACCCACCTACCCACCACCACCTACCCAACCACCCACCCAACCACCCACCGAGGTTCCCAAACCACGCACAAGTGGCCCAGAATGAAAACATTCCAATCGGATCACGGTACCATGATGTCAGTAACGTTGTGTGGAAACCCGGGAGCAAAAACGCAGAATCCGTGTATTGTCCCGCAGCGCGCGAGAGCTCGGCTTTTTTATTATTATTATTTTTATTTTTATTTTTGTCTCGAACACGCGCATAACAACTGCTTTATAACAACGCGCGTGCAAATCACTCGTGAATTGACTGATCGCTGCTTAATCCAACGTGACACTCTTAATTACTGGTTGCATGGGGTGGTGGTGGTGGTGGTGATGCGTCTTCCACCCCCCCCCCCACCCCACCCCCCCCCTATCTAATGTAACGGTTCGAGGTTAAAAGTGATTCCAACTTGAACACGAATTTTTCTTTTTTTCCTATGTTGCTTTTTTGCAGAAGGAACCGAGCGCGTGCGTACGCGCGCGCACCTGCTCCACCAGAGATGCTGGTTTACCCCACACATCATTTCACCGTGTGCAACGCTCCACATTTCCTACATTCGCGTTCATGCACTTTTGCGTAAAATCAGGCGCAGTGTGCAGCAGGCAACAGAAAAGAAAAATTACGAAAGAAAAAAAAAAAAAAATGTTTCCGACCGGTTTTCGGCACGAGTGTTATATTCAAATGGAGGGCTGCACGCGCTTCACGGTATCAGCAGCACCATCCCGGGGTGATGCATGAAAAATGAACGCTGCCCTGCAATACAATTTGGATGCATGATGCGTAAATACAATAGAATGCTGCTTGTTTTTCTGGGGGGGTTTTTTGTTGCAAATTTTTGCACTTGCAAAAACTTGCACGTGCCGTTAAGTGGCGCTTGTTGTTGTTGTTGTTGTTGTTGTTTTTATTTTTAAAACAAACAAAAAGGAGAGAAGGTCAGTACAAGTGCGCACGAGCGCAAAAGCAACTTTGTGCACGAGGGGATTAAAAGCATCCGGTCTCACCTTGTTGTAGCTGTAGTAGCCAGAGCAGTGGGAGAAATCCATGTTCTGTGGATCACCAGGAATCGATGTCCCCCCTGAGGACGGATAAAATCGTACATCCATGGTTTTTGTTGTTGTTGTTGTTGTTGTTTTCTTTTTTACCCCTTCTTGGAAAAGCGCAGCTGCACTGCGACCAGTTTGTCTCTCTGCAGCGCTTTTCCTTCTTTATTTCCAACCCCACAGGACGGCTTTGGAAGGAGAACGCAAGGAGAAAGTGTCTGATTTGAGGGAGGGAGGGCAGAAAAAGTTTTTGGTAATCCCGGGTTGTGCTTTCACCTCGAGGAGGTAACCAGGAATGTCCGGGTGTTGCGCGCGCGCGCGCGCGCGCTCGGAGACGTGCGGGACACAAAAGGAGGCAAAACACACAAGACACAGTGTTCGAGTCAAGTCAAAACAGTGAGTCCTTTTTTTTCCACAAAAAAAAAAAAAAATAAGCGTCCTTTCACAACATCAGATTCAATCACGACGGTCTAAAGTGTCTAAACTTAAACTAATTAAAAAAAAAAGAAAAACAGAAGAAGAAGAAGAAGATGATGATGATGAAGTGGAATAACCCAGATGATCCCTTTCCATAAGATACTTCTGTCCGTCACCATAATCCTTCAGCCTCAGGTCTTTTTTTCCCCCTTTATTAATAAATCTTCAGGTCTTAAAGATCGAAAAGAAAAGGAGAGAGAACAACAACAACAACAACAAAAAAAAAAAACTTCCGACGCGCAGTCTGCAGATTAATTATGCCGCCGGGTTTCAGGGATCAGAGATAACCAATAGTCTCATTGTTAACATCAGCCTACATCAAGCTGTGTGTTTTTAAGCGTAATGAAGAGATGAGCGTGCGGCCAACCGAGACCACGCCCCGCACCCCGATAACCACGCCCACTGGGTAGTCACTTGGAGCTCTTGCAAACCCGGCCGGCAACTTAATAAACGCCTGTAGCTCAGGATGATTTCAATGATTTAAAGCCATGCATGAGAGAGAAAATATAATTTTACAACCTCTTATTGCAAAATGTTGCATTTGGAGCTGGATGATCAAACAGCATTGTTGAAATCTTGGGTGCCAATATTCATGCGTTAGATTATGTTGATATTGATGCTGTTTCTGTGTTATTTTTATTTTTTTATTTATTTATTTTTTTCCCCCTGTTTAATGGGTTTGAACCCACCAAGTTATACTGCAAGGTAAAATATCATAAAACAGCAGGGAGGATTGGGAGCAGATTTCCCTAATTATAAAAATCTGCAGGATGAATCATGAAGAGATTATAAGTTAGTAACTCTGCTTTGTTTTTAGGAGAAATTAACTTCAAAAGCTGGCGGATGAGAACTTTCCAGAGGATAATTTTGTTAAATTTGTTTTTAAATTCATTCATTTTTCAAATATTCCACTCGGGCACACAGGACCATGTGGCTGCAGGTTTTGGCTTCAACCAAGCAGCAGCACACCTGACTTCAGTTCATTTTCTGTACCCGCTTAATTCTAATTAGGGTCACGGAGAGGCTGGTGCCCATCCCAGCCAACTTTGGGCGAGGGCAGAGTACACCCTGGACAGCTCGCCAGGCCATCGCAGGCGGAAACACGCCGACGGCTTTGCAGCCTACTCTTATCGAAAGTCAGCAATGGTTCTTTTACATGCCTCACACCATAGACAGTGAGAGACATGGCCGGCCTTTGATAGCCCAGTTAGCTGCATTGGGGGGGGGGGGGGGGGGCACAGTGACAACCTTGTGGAGAGTGGGACTCGAACCCCCAACCTTTGGATCAGCAATCCAGCACCCTATACCACAAGACCACCACTGCCCAACACACCTGACTTGACTCATTGAAACAAGTGATCTAAGTTTTCAGACAGCTGATTGGTCAGTCTCCTCTGTACAGTGCACACAGATTGACCAATCAACTGCCTGAAGACTCTAACAGTTTATTTAAATGAGCAAAGTCGGGTGTGCTGCTGCTGATTGGTTGAAACCAAAACCTGCAGCCACTCGGCCCTGCGTGGCACGAATTTGACACCCCTGTACTAGGGCAACCGTGTAGCTGATGCCTATCTTCACTGATGGTGTTGGGGAGTACACCCTGAACAGTTCACCGGCTCATTGCAGGGTGAGCACACACACACACACACACACACACACACAAAACCATTCACTCTCACACCTGGGACTGTATGGAACAGCCAACTAGCCATAAGTGCATGTTTTTGGACTATGAGAGGAAACTGGATCATCATCATCATCATCATTTTGTAACCACCTAATCCTAATTAGGGTCAAGGGGAGGCTGGTGCCTATCCCAGCCGACTCCGAGCGAGGGCAGAGTACACCCTGGATGGCTCCTGTCGAAAGTCAGCAATGGTTCTTTTATATGAACCTCACACCATAGACAGTGAGAGACATGGCTGGCCTTTGATAACCCAGTTAGGTGAACTGGGGGGACAGTAACTACCCATGGAGAGTAGGCCTTGAACCCCCAACCTTGGGGTCAGTGATCCAGCACCTTTACCACCAGGGCACCATTACTCTTTAAGGCAGAAATGTTAAGATAAGATAAGATACAGCTTTATTAATCTCACAATGGAGAAATTCACTGTTACAGGCTCTTGAGGTACCATCAGTAGGGGGTGCAAAAATAGATACAAGTACAAACATACACACATACATATATATTATATAAGTAAATAAATAAATAGATACATAAATAGTATAAATTACTAAACAATAAAAGAAAAGAATGGAGCAACTTTATAGATTGGCCTATATTAAAGTGTAATGTATCTGAGTGCAGAGTAGATGGGTTGATATGGTTCACAGTCAGTGGGGTAGATGTGGTTGATTAAAGTGGGCGGGGTTTTATTGCACATAACCGGTATTTTCACAGACAGTTACAAAGTGGCGTTGTACAGTCTGATAGCGGTGGGAATGAGCGACCTGCGGTAGCGCTCCTTCCTGCACTGAGGATGCCTCAGTCGTCCACTGAAGGAGCTGCTTAGCTCCTCTACAGTCTGGTGCAGTGGGTGAGAGCTGTTGAACAGGATGGATGTGAGCTTTGCTACCATCCTCCTCTCACTCACCTCCTCCACAGAGTCCAGTGGGCAGCCGAGGACAGAGCTGGCCCTCCTGACCAGCTTGTTCAGTCTCTTTCTGTCCCGCTCTGTGCTGCCCGGGGCCCAGCAGATGGCAGCGTAGAGGATTGCAGAGGCTACCACAGAGTCATAAAATGTCCTGAGCAGAGGTCTGCATATGCCGAAGGACCTGAGTCTCCTCAGAAGGTGGAGGCGACTCTGGCCCTTCTTGTACAGGGCGTTGGTGTTGTGGGACCAGTCCAGTTTATTGTTAAGGTGAACACCCAGGTACTTGAAACTGTCCACTGTCTCAATGTCCTGTCCCTGGATGTTCACTAGTAAATGTGTGTGTGTGTGTGTTTGAGTGCTTCTCCTGAAGTCGACCACCATCTCCTTCGTCTTCCTAGTGTTCAAGCACAGGTGGTTGCGCTCACACCAGTCCACGAAGTCAACGATGACCGACCGGTACTCCAGCTCGTTCCCCTCTGACACACGGCCCACGATGGCGGAGTCGTCCGAGAACTTCTGGAGGTGGCAGCTGTTTGTGTTATATATGAAGTCCGAGGTATAGATGTTAAAAAGGAAGGGTGAGAGGGCGGTGCCCTGCGGTGCCCCGTGCTACAGACTACCACCTTTGACTTACAGCAGCGCAGCCGCACGTACTGTGGACGGTTAGTAAGGTAGTCAATAATCCAGGCAGCAAGATGCCCGTCCACTCCCACGTCCTCCAGCTTCCCCGCAGGCGCGCTGGCCTGATGGTGTTGAAGGCGCTGGAGAAGTCAAAGAACATGACCCTCACAGCGCTGCCGGCGATCTCCAGGTGGGTGAGTGCCCGCTGCAGAAGGTAGATGACGGCGTCTTCTACTCCGATGTTGGGCCTGTAGGCAAACTGCAGCGGGTCTAGGGTGGGGCTCACCATAGAGCGGAGGTATTCAAGGAGGAGCCTTTCCATGGTCTTAATGAGGTGGGAGGTCAGGGCGACAGGTCTGTAGTGGGCTGGTTCCTTCGCTTGTGCTGTTTTGGGAACCGGAACCACACAGGAGGTCTTCCAGAGGACTGGAACCTTCTCCAGGCTGAGGCTCAGGTTGTACAGGTAGCATAGTACCACACAGAGCTGGTCTGCGCAGGTCCTCAGCAGCCTGGGACTGATGCCATCCAATTAACAGCTATGCCACTCTGCCACGCTTTGGGACCTTGTGGTAAACAATTGAGTAATGAGAAAATGGTGATTAGTGATTGGTTGTTGGGAATACTGGAGATCAGTAATTGGACGTTAGACATAGTAATCAATGATTGTGTTTCATTTAACAAAAAAACATCTATTGGGCGCACAGGGGGCATAGTGTCTCAGTGGTTAGCACCACCACCACCACCACCACCACCACCATACTGCAAGGAGATTCTGGCCATGGATGTTTCTGTGTGGACATCGAATGTTCTCCTCATGCTCTAAGTTCTACAGGTTCCTCCCACAGTCCAAAGACATGCACATTAGGTCAGTTTTTTTTTTTTACTCTTACTTGCCCCTAGGAATGAGTGTGAATGATTGAGCCTGATCAGGATGTACACCCAGTGTCAGGTGAGATAGGCTCCACCCTCACTCCAGCCTAAATATTAAGTGGTTCAGCAAACGAGTGAGCGATGAGTGAGTGGACTGGACATCCAACGACATGATGCCTCAGTGGTTAGCACTATCATCTTACAGCATGGTTCTGGCTGGTCAGTGGGTTTCTGTGTGTAGTTTGGGTGCTGTCCTCATCCATGTGTGAGTTCCGGTTCCGGTTTCCTCCCACAGTCCAAAGACATACATATTCGGTTAACCGGCTAATCTATATTTCCCAGAGGTGTGAATATGAGTGTGAAGGGTTGTTTGGGTCCGACAAAGGTTGACAAACTTATCACCAATTCATCTCATGAGATACAAGGATAAAGGTATCGGTGCTGGGCTATGCCAAGGCAGACCCGGATTGCTAGCAAGGGCACTGCACAAAATGACGATAATGGTGATGATGGGGCGGTGGTGGCCCGGTGGCTTTTGTCCCACCAGTGCGGCTACTGGGTTATCAAAAGCTGGACATGTCTCTCACTGTCTGTTGCAAGAGGTTGAAAGAACCATTGCTGCATAGCCGTCAGCGCGTTTCTACCCTGCGATGGTCTGGTGAGCTGTCCACGGTGTACTCTGCTGTTATGGGCATGTAAATATTTGTATAAATGTAAATATAAAAATATTGGATGTATAAAGGTTGAGTTAGTGTGAAGACACATGGTATTACTCAGCTGTTTTTGGGTTCCTGTTGTTTTTTGCCTGCATTGTCTAATTGGGTCTGGAACTTTCCATTAGGGAAACTTCCAGCATAGACCTAGTTGCGCGCCCTGGTGGCGGGTCAGGTGATTTGGAATTTTCCAGAGTGGAACTTTCTGGAACTTTAGGGAATCTATATTAAAAACCTGTTGCCGATTGTCTCCAGTTTCTTCGGGACTTTTTGGACGGATCACCTAAGGAGTCTCTTCGGGTCTCTTGGGCACAAGAATGGTCTAAGGAAACTCATTGCGGCGGATTATCTCATCCAAGGCGGATCATGGAACGCGCGTCAGCCAAGTTTCGTCGTTCGGGACTTCATCGCCAAAGTCCATCATCCACGTTCACCCACAGCACACGCGAGGATGTTCAACATTTGTTTCTTTTGATACGCGGGATTCCAAGCCTTTCCCCACCAGCGAGCGCCGTCTCTAAATTTACCCTGCTGCAGGTGCTTGGTGACTTTGGTTTGTTTAATTTGTATTTTGTTTAGACCTAAGATGTAAGTTATTATTTTGTCTTGTTTTGTTCATATTATTAAACGGTATATAGTTTATGTCGTGATCTGTCATGCTTTGCTGGTTTCACGGGGTAATTTCCATCTTCTAAATTCCATACGTAACAAAATTGAGGGCTCATCCGGGATGGAATTCATTTGGCATATGTACCATCTTCCCTCGCCCACAATCGACCGAGATGGGCGCCAGCCTCCCCGTGACCTTAATTAGGATTAAGCGGTTCAGAAAATAAATGAATGAAGGAACGATGATCGGAATGGGCCTGTGGTGGACTGGTGATCTGTTTAGGGTGTAACCCGATCTTTCAAATGATGTCAGTCGCGATTGGTTCAGAGCTTGACTGCAATCCTGACAGATAAGATGGATAAGTAAAGGACGGATTAAACACAACCCAACACAACCTGACCTCCAGCAAATGATAGTATTGAAGTTCATCTCCATGTGGTCTTCATATGAAGTCATATTAAAAAAAAAAAAAAAAAAAAAAAAAAAAAAACCTTGGCGCTAACTTAACAACGGAAAAAGCTTCCAGCCTACAGTTTCCTTTTCCTATTAAATTTACACTTGTGGTTTTTATTTGTGTCCCGCTGGACTGGCTTAAACAAAATGAGCTGCTGTTTCAGGTTAGCGACAATTTGATGCCAATTTTAAGTCGAACCTGAGGATTCTGCCGCGTATGTAATGCTGCGCTTTAGTTTATAGGATGTTTTATCATTAGACAATTAGCACAATGTATTGCCGCGGTCTATTTAAATTATGAAACTTGGCTTCGCAAATCCGAGGGAGGTTATTTGCATGTGAATCAGCCGTTTCCTCTTCTGCCTTTACACAGAAACTTAAATACTGATGTAAATGCGGGATGTCTTCCTGATTTCTTATTTGCTTTGTAATCAAGTTTTTTTTTTTTTTTTTTTTTTTTTACATTGCAGTTTAAGATGAACATCCACACCACAAGAGAGAGATCGTTAGGAGTAAATTGGCGGCTGGAAATACTTTAAACTTTTCATATTTGGTATGTTAGCACACGTTGGTTGGGTGGGGAATGTTAAAAAAGTGTGCTGAGAATTCAACATAAACTCAGTATTATACCGAGTGAGGGGGGGCAGAGACAGAGAGAGGGAGAGAGGCGGCGGGGAGAGAGAGAGAGAGAGCGAGCGAGCGAGAGAGAGAGAGAGATGCGCCATGCTAATCAAACACTCTCTCTGTTGTAGTTGGTTGATATCGTCCCTAATGTGGCCACAAGGGGCAGAGAAATGAAATGTGCATTGCAAAGGGGTGATTACTGTTTCATAATCCCGTTCGGTTACTGTAGACCTTCTCTTTGAGGTTATAAAAGAGCTCTTTGACTCACACAGTCATCATAAGTGTCCTAATCATCCAGCAGGCTTGCAATACAAAGATATTCTCAACATTTCAGACCCGAGACCCCTTTTAAGTATCAGACTATGTTCCAAGAGCCATCATGATTGGCCTGTTGATTTATTATTATTATTATTATTATTAGTAGTAGTAGTAGTAGTAGTAGTAGTAGTATTCAGGAATATGACACAAATATTTAAATACTGGTCCTGTCATGGCCTGGTGAACTGTCCAGGGTGTACCCGCACTCACCCAAATTCAGCTCAGATGGGAGCCAACCTCCCTGCAACCCTAATTAGGATTAAGCAGTTAAAGAAAATGAATGAATGTTTAAGTATAGGTCCTGCGATGGCCTGATGAACTATCCAGGGTGTACCCGCCCTCGTCCAAATTTAGCTGAGATGGACGCCAGCCCCCCGCGACCATAATTAGGATTAAGTGGTTACAAAAAATGAATGTATGAATGTTTAAATATTGGTCCTGCAATAACCTGGTGAACTGTAGAGGGTGTACCTGCCCTTGACCTAATTTGGCTGAGATGGGTGCCAGCCTCCCTGCAACCCTAATTAGGATTAAGTGGTTACAGAAAATGAATGAATGATTAAATTATAAGTATATAAGTGTAGAACTGTAAGAACTTTTCACAATTAGTGGCCAAATGATAATAATAATAATAATAATAATAATAATAATAAAACTGAATGATGACGAGGTGAATGAAGACGTGCAAATAAAGCTGTTTTAAATTGACACTTGATGTGAGTGTGAATGGTTGTGTGAGTGTTGGACCTGCAATGGCCTGGAGAGATATCCAGGGTGTATCCTGTCCTCGCCGGTGATTCTGTGTGCAGCCTGCAGGTTCTCACTTGTGTTTCTGTGGTTTCCTCCGGGTTCTCCAGTTTCCGG
>CM045748.1:28240359-28270359 GCA_024760905.1 Plotosus lineatus | reverse complement strand
GGTCGAGTGTAATCATTAGTCACTTCTAGACAACAGACCAATCAGATTGCGTTATTCCAGTGGAGCTTGTAAGGTAAAGTCTGTTGGGCTTTACACCCGAACCAAGTGGCTCGCTTCACGCTACCAGGAGTTCAACTATTCCTCATTTGATGGAACTACTTGCTATTAGGGTAGTAAGGAGACTGGGGCCTACCTCGGTCGCAACAGGATGAATACACAGTATACAGTTCACGAGACCACTCCAGGGCCAAGACACATACATATATACACACACACACACAATTCATATACACAATTTGGAGCAGCTAATTAATCGAACGTCGAACGTGCATGTCTTTTGGCTGTTGGAGGAAATCTGGAGTGCTGGGTGGACAACCATGCAAGCATTGAGAAAACATGCCGACATCACACAGAAATGACCGATCCACCAATCTCACAATTGGAACCCATGACCGTGTTTCTATGAGGCGGATATGCCAACCACTACACCACCATGCCCCGCATATTAAAATCTGTCTGATTGCATTATTCTAGTGGAGCTTGTAAGGTAAAGTCTGTTCGGCTTTACACCCGAGCCAAGTAGCTCATCAGGCCGGTACTTATCCCCGGTTTCTGTAGGGTGAAGCGACCAGGAGTTCAGCTCCTCCTGGATGGGACGCTGGTCCATCGCAGGTTACCTTCCCAGTGTATTTTTACTGGTTCCCATTTTACTGCTGGGTGGACAGAGGCACACTTGTGGTTAATACCTTGCCCAGGGGACTGAGCATAGTGGGGGTCTAACTGGGATTTTGAACACATAACCTCCCGATCATGATCATCCCAGCACTCTAACCACATGTGTGGAGCTTGTAGTCCATAATAATTGTCTTCAACTTTGTTGGTTTCTAAACAGACAGTCTTGAGTTATTGAGTATCAGTCAGGCGTAATAGAGAAACTTGTATTACTGTTTGTGTTAAACTACAGTACGTCTGGACGTGCCAAAAGCTAGACATTGAAAAACGTCTGATGGAATTACACGAGACGTATCGGAGGATGTGGGATGAGTATGTTCTCTTCTTGAAGAACATATTTGCTTGAACTGTTTACTAGCCAAAGAAATCAATTCCCATCTCCGCCTGCCAAATCACAACTCACACTGTGGCACAAATATCATATTCAAAACGAGACTCCCAGTTGTTGTAAGGCCTGTATGCAAATCTGCAGCAGTCTGTGTTCAGGGAGTGAAACTCGGACGTTATGGCAGTAAAGCTTTTGATGAGTCGTGACATCTGGAAAGGATTACTGTATGTTTAAAGAAAGCCAACGGACACCTATAACTCACACTACCTCCTTCCAACTGTGAAACGTGGAGCTTTTTTTTTTTTCCTTTTTTTTTCCTTTGGAAGTGTTAACAGCATAATTGCAAATCCAGATTCTTTATTGACTGATATATGAAGTGATTCATTCAGATTTATATTCATTAGGATTTATACCGCAGCACTGTTGAATTCTCAAACCTGATTAGTCTGAAGGTTAATGTTCTTAAGGCAACTGCAAATCATGTCAGTATTATCGCACATAAAAAGACAACTAGACGGTATAAAAATATCCGGCTTGGATATTTTACCGTAAGACATGTTGAGGTTGTGGAGCCGGTGGTGTAGTGGTTAGGGTGCTGGGCTCATGATCGAGAGGTTGTGTGTTCGAATCCCAATTAGACCCCCACTGTGCTAAGACCCCTGGGCAAGGTCTCAACCACAAGTGTACCGCTGTTCACCCAGCAGTATAAATGGGAACCAGTAAAAATATACTGGGAAGGTAACCTGCGATGGACTAGCGTCTCATCCAGGAGGAGTTGAACTCCTGGTCGCTTCACGCTACAGAACCCGGGGATAAGCACTGGCTGGATGGGCCATTAGGCTGGGTTGTAAAAAGCCCAACAGACTTATATATATATATATATATATATATATATATATATATATATATATATATATATATATATATATTGAGATTACCCTGGTTTCAGATATTCTGTGTCACTATTGGTGATTGTATTTTTTATTTTTAGTTTTTTTTAACATAAGAACACAGCATTTGAATGTTAAACTACAGTAATAAAAAATACAGTCTCAAAATATCTCATTCACTCACTCACTCACTCATTTGATTGAACCACTCAATATACTATTAGGGTAGTAAGGAGGCTGGAGTCTACCTCAGTCGCAACAGGATGAATGTCAGGTACACAGTACAGGTTTCTCTCACTTTCTGCGGTTAATGGAGACCGAGACCCCCCATGACGACTGATTTCCATGCTGTAGGATCGACCCCATGACTGACGTATACGACATGTATACATCAATAAATACATATTCAACGCTATAAACGCTTATAAGGACAATTAAACATTAAAAAATAATGCATAAGATGTAAATAAAATATAAATACACACACACACACACACACACACACACACACACACACACACAGATGCGCGCACACACACACACACACACACACACACACACACACACACACACACACACACACACACACACACACAGATGCGCGCCTCACATTAAAATGAAAGTAGTTTTGTTGGGGGGTTTTGGGTTGTTTTATGTTTTTGTTTGTTTATTTGTTTTTTTGTTTGTTTGTGTGTTTGTTTTGCATAACTGGCCTTGTTTTGCAGCATTTTCCTTAACTTTTTCCCTATTTTTCCTTAATTTCCTTCACTTTTTTTTATTTTTCACTGAATATTTTTGAAAAACTGGCAATGCACTGAAGCTGCAGAAACAGAAGCACAAAGTAGCGAGGGATCACTGTATACAGTTCACCAGACCACTCCAGGGCCAACACACACACACACACACACACACACACACACACACACACACACACACACACACACACACACACACACACACGCCAATTCATATGCACAATTTGGAGCAGCTAACGTGCATGTCTTTGGGCTGTTGGAGGAAATCTGGAGCGCTGGGTGGGCAACCACGCAAGCATTGAGAAAACATCACGACTTCACACAGAAATAACCGATCCACCAATTTTGCAACTGGAACCATGAAGGTGTTTCTATGGGGCTGATATGCCAACCACTACACCACCATGACCCGCATATTAAAATCTGTCCGATTGATTAATCTTAGAGTAATAGCTGCTATTTTCACAAGTTTATAGATGATTATTTGAAAACTGAATCACAGAATGATGACATTATCAATACATAAGTTAACTTGGAGCAGTGCGTCTTTTATCAAAAAATATTTCACTATTTCAGGTGTTTGTGCTGAAATGTGTGGATCCTGGAGAATATATAGTTTCTGACTGCACTGGCACAGCATTGCTATGTGTGCTGTTCTGGCAGATGAAGTATATGTGTGTATTTATATATATATATAAAATTGTGATTTTCTGTGTGTGTGTGTGTGTGTGTGTGTGTGTGTGTGTGTGTGTGTGTGTGTGTGTGTGTGTGTGTATTAGTATGATTTAAAATGAGTGTAATATTTTTTTTATTAGTGGCGGCACGGTGGGGTCATGGTTAGCACGTCCACCTTACTGCAAGAAGGGCCTGGGCTCAATCCCCAGGTTGGGCGTATCTGTGTGGAGTTTGCATATTCTCCCCATGCTTGTGTGGGTTTTCCCCGGGTACTCCAGTTTCCTCCCACACTCCAAAAACATGCCCATTCCGCTAACTGGCTGTTTAAAATTGGACCAAGGTGTGAGTGAGTGCAAATGCTTATGTGAGTATTGGCTCTGCAATGGTCTGGTAAGCTGTCCAGGTTGTATCCTTACCTCACCCAGTGTGGGCTGAGATGGGCACCAGTTTCCATGTGACCCTAATTAGGATTAAGCAGCTTTAAAAATGAATGAATGAATGAATGAATTCTTTATTCTCTAATGTTGTTTTTTTTTTTTTTTTAATTATTATTTTTGGCCTGATGAGTTGTTCAGGGTGTAGCCGGCCTTCACCAAAGGTCAGGTATTATAGCTCTTTCTGTGTATTATATTTTCTTTCAGGTATTATAGCTCTTTCTGCGTCTCTAGTAGGATCAAGTGGTTCAGCAAATGAATGAATGAATAAATAAATACAATTGTGTGTAAACATGGAGGTGAAGGTGTTTCTTGGCAACCCATCCAGAGTGTATTCCCAGGACAGGTACTCCCAGTATTCCCTGTATGCCTGACCAGGATAAAGATCTTATTAAATATGGTGATTAGTATGTTCACCATGTTCTCATTTAGAAAATAAACAATGTTACTGCATCAAATGTCCAAGTTCAGGAAATTACCAGAGGCAGCACGATGACATCATGATGAGCATGTCTGCTTCATGGGAAGAACGTCCCGAGGTCCCAGGTTCGATGAGGGTTTTTCTGTGTAGAGTCTGCATGTACTCCCTGTACATGTGTGGATTTCTTCCAGGTTGTTCAGTTTCCTCCGATAGTCCAAAGACCTGACGATGAGGCTAATTACGAATATTGTAAACTGTCTCAAGGTGTAAGCGTGACTGATTGCATGTATGCACACACTATGATTAACTTGTGACCTGTTCAATGTGTACCCTGTTTTCACTGCATGTCGGCTGAGATAGGCTGCAGCCTTCCTGCAACCCTAGTAACAGGTAAGTAAAAGGTAAAGTCCATTGGGTTTTTTTATACTCGAGCCAAGTGGCTCATCGGGCCGGTGCTCATTCCCAGTTTCCATAGCGTGAAGCAACCAGGAGTTCAACTCCTCCTGGATGGGACGCCAGTCCATCGCAGGTTACCTTCCCAGTATATATTTTACTGGTACCCATTTATACTGCTGGGTGAACAGAGGCACAATTGTGGTTGAGACCTTGCCCAGGGATCTTGGCACAGTGGGGGTCTAACTGGGATTTGAGCACACAATATCCAAATCATGAGCTCAGCACCCGAACCACTACACCACCGGCCCCACTAGTGACATCAGGTGGCTCAGCAACACCTGCGATAGAAACTTGACAGAATTAACTGTTTTTTTTTTTGTTTGTTTGTTTGTTTCCCCCACACACACACACACCAAATCTTCCTAAAACCATACAGTATTCTAAATGTAAAAAAAAAAAAAGCCTATTAGCTTAAAAGTGTTAGCCGGGTGAGCTGCTCGGAGGTCTCATGACACTAATATAATACAGAGTGGTTTGGGTCGATACCCCTGGCCTGGTCCTGTTTCCTCTTTCACTTCATTGAAAATCAAGAGTGAGGGAATGATTTAGTCCATGATGTCATGCAGCTAGCAGGAATGCCAAGGTTTAATTAAATAGCACAGGATCATATTCAATCTCACAAATGAGAGCAAATCCTTAATAGCATTCTAATAACTGGAGGATATATCCTCTCCTTTGGGCTCTACATGCTGTATTACATCTCTGCCATTTGTAGTGGTGCCAGTTTCAACTTAATATATTCCCTATGTAGCCTTCATACTTATAGGCATAAAAATTCTCAATTGCTGGTTTTTAATGGGCAGGAATCGAGACAGTTCAACAGGGTAACACTGGGGTTATGTATTATGCTTGCAATGTATTAGCTGTGCTCTATATTTCTACAGAACTGGAAATATGAAAGGTCTGTGGGCTAAATGAGTTCCAGCCATTAAAAAAAAAAAAAAAAAAAAAAAAAAAAAGAACGTTTGCTGGGGAAATGTGCGATAATTCAACGATATCTCTGTGCAGAATAAATATTACAATGTCGAGCCAAAAAAAGTAATTGTAGTTCTTATCATCTTGTCAAAATATGTAGCTGTGTGAAGCAATACACCTTGTAGCGTGCACTGTATACACAACACACTGCTCTCTCTCTCTCTCTCTCTCTCACACACACACACACACACATACGGAAACGCAATCACAGGACGAAATGATTCTCAAGCACTAAATAAGCCATATGGTGTTATTGTATCGGAAATGTTTGGTTATGAATACCCAGTTGCTGCTATTAGCACCTTTGATTCACTGTTGTTATTTATTTCCGTTTGTAATGTTGTTTGGCTGCACAGTGAGGATTGGGGTGGGGGGTGAGGGTGGGGTGGGGGTGGCGTGGGTGGGGGTTGGGACCGAATTAATTTCCTCTCTGAGGTTTTGGTGTCAGTGTTGGAGCAAGAATGAATTATGCCATGCACACACAATGTGTCATTTCCTTTCTGCTGGGCCGCATTGTCACCATTTGGTAACCCGAAAACAAATTATCATCCGCTGGCATGAGTTCAGATTCAATTACAGCAGCCTGCAGTAATTATGCGAAGGAATAAAAGAATAATAAATGCAAAATAATTTATTAACCTAATAATCTTTATTTATGCACCCCTTGTACTATGTGATCTCTCCATTGTGGCAGGAAATTAGACTGCACGTCTGCTGATGCAGAGCACGTCGGCTGAAAAAAAGATCCAAATCAAAGATGATAGGAACTTCAGTTAGAACTGAGAAGGTTCCCAACCATCTTGGTGTAAAGCTTGGCGAGAGGGACGTCCAAAGGTAGTAACGCCACTTGTTGTGACATCATTACAGGGTATGTTCACTCATGGCGGAGCTCCACGGTTGGGAGTCCCGCTTCTAAAAAGTTTTTCCGATTGAAAAATTACAAACCTTAACTGAAAATTTTGCAGCGTGATAGCTGAAGTTTCCAGGATCATGGGCGAAACGTTTTCACTGGGCGAATCTACGTCAACAGCACAGCTGATGGCCATTTAACAGTGAATGGTCAAGATGGCGCTTCCTAGAGGGCGACGTCGCGGAGTTCCCAGAGTCAATTTGTTTGTTTGTTTATTTTAAATGTTATTTTTGTTTGTTTTTTTGTTTGTTTGTTTTTTTTGCACTATGCTCGTCTATGACCGTGTGACCCTACTACAGCTATGAGAGCGCAGTCTTTTTGGATATTTAGAACTGAGCACGCTCATCTCCTATCCTGAGCTAATATGCTACCGCAGCTCAATGCTAGCCGCACCCCGAATAACAATAAACCCAGGCAGAGACGCGGCAGGCGAGGAGGGGCTGAATGACGACTCCAGCGCTTAGCAGTGGAAGGTTAGCACTACCGGTCATACTGCTTGAAAATGTTCAGTCTCTGCGAAAGAAGATGGACGAGCTTCATGCTCAGATTGCAGCGCAGAGGGATCTACAGGACTGCGCCATGCTGTGTTTCTGTGAAACATGGCTCGAGGAGAGTACACCCGACGAGGCGACTACACCAGCCGGCTACACGGCCTTCAGAGAGGACTGGAGCGCAGCGGCTAGCAACAAGAACAGCGGCAGAAGAACGGCTGATTCTGCACTGACTGTAGATTATCTCTCAACCTTGCTCTGAGAATGGACAACATCGACCTTTGAAGTTGCAGACATTTTGTTTATCCAGAGAACTGTTCATTTTTTTCCAACAAAACAATGGGAACAATGCAATATAATATAATATAATATAATATAATATAATATAGTGCAATTTTATTTATTGCGGTTATCTACTGATTTATTTATTGTATTATTATTATTATTATTTTATTTATTTATTTTTATTATTATTACGTTTGTTGTTATTATTGTATTGTTTGCTCGGTCTGTGTAAGGTCCTTTGAGATATAGAATTTTTATGTGTTTATTTTATAGCACTTTGTGTGTTGTTGATTTGAGCTTTCTTTTCTGTTTGTAACTCGACTTTTTTGAATTCCTATGTGTGCAAAAAATACAAATGGCGATTAAAAATCCTGAATCCTGAATGTAGGTGTTCAGTCAGCGGTGATGTCACAGAGGCTTAGTGGTTAGCAAAAGAAGGTCCTGGGTTCGAGCCCCATGACCATCAAGGAGTGTTATTGAGGGAGAGTGTGCATGATCTCTCTGTGCCTCAATGGGTTTCCCTTCTTGTGCTCTGTTTTTTGTTTGTTTGTTTGTTTTTGTTTTCTTTTTTCTCTCTACAGGATAAAAACATGCTTGTTAGGTTATTTATGTAAATCTGTTTGGCTTTTACACCCAATTCTACTGATCTAGCAGAGCTCAAGCTTAGCCACAGTTAGCAATGCGTGAAGAGACTAGAAGTTCAACTCCTCCTGGATGGGACGCTAGTCCATCATGAGTTACCTTCACAGTATTTTTTTTTTTACTGGATTTATACTGCTGCATTTATACTTCTGGGTGGACAGATCCACACTTCTGGTTAAGACCTTGCCCAGAGTGCGCGCGCGTATTGGCCTTGTGATGGTCTGGTGAGCTATTCATGGTGTACCCTCACTTCACTCAGGGTGTGTGGGATGTTCTCCACCCTCCCTGTGACCCAAATGAAGGATAAAGCAGTGTAGAAAATGGCAGTGTGTAGGTCATATGACACACTGGTGGGGCATCTTGACAAGCAAAGGGACAGAAGGACACAGAGTTTGACTCCTGGCTGAGCATCGCTACTACTTCTGATTACATCGGACATCCCACAACAAACAAGAATTCTGGTCAGACTTGCAGGATTTCAATTACAGGGGGTTTAAGCAGTGAGATCCATCACCACCACCACCTTCCCTCTCCAAACTAAGATGTGGACCCAGATTGTCCAGATACTTATGCTAGCCATTAGCAAGCCTGTGTTGGGGGTCTGGCCTGATATTTGAAAGCATTCTTCTTGGTAGAATTTAATGAAACTTGTTGACTTTTAGGTCAGACTGTTCCAAAAGCTTAATACTGGCCAACTTCATATGTGTCACAATCAGCTTTGATGTTTTGGATGTTTTGGATGTTTGGAACACCCAGTTTTTGGTGTTATGCTAAAGAATGCAGTGTTAGTCCTTCTTGTTCATTACTCCATCCAGTCTGTGCAGAGCACCAAGTCCACTCCAGAATGAGTCGTGTGCATGATGCTACCAACACCATGTTTAAAGGGCACCTGTGGCGAATTAGTATTATCATCTCTTTAAAACACTCAGGTATAATATCAGGGGTTCTTTCCAACATCATCAGTCCTCTCCCCTGATGTACATGCCAGATGCCAGTGCTATGAAACTTTTCATGTTCAGTGACATTATGCCTTCCTGATTGGCTGTTCCAGCACAGTAGTGATGTGAATTTTATAGATTGGCTGGGCTATGCCACTGACTTGTATAGCATAATACATTATCAGCCAATGTTGCGCTGTACAGACAACAAACAGCAACTGTTAAATCACTCAAAGCATTCATTTTTGTTTGTAAACCAAGTGATGACAGGAAAGCTGTGTTGGCAAAACATTAGTTGTATTACCGTAATTACGGACTATAAGCCGCAACTTTTTTGAACCACGACTCTTTAAGCTAGTACAGCGTTCTGGAGATCGAGTTCCTCACCTTTACTGCTCCAACCATATATCTGGTCAATGTGGCCAAACCTTAATCCAGAAAGCTCTTCTTTGTCCATGTGGTCAAATGTGGTTGCAATTTTGGAACGGGGCTTCTTCTTGGATCCCAGTCCATGGTGATGTAAAGATCAGTTAATTCTAGACAATTACATTGATGTTCTTGTAGTTTCCAATTCATGGTTGGCCTGTCTCCTAGTGGTTACTGGGTTGCTCTTGACCATACGTCTAATTTCCTCTCAGCTGAGGGCAACAACTGCGTGGTATAGGGCCATAGTGGTCAGCATGTCCGCCTCACAGAAAGAAGGTCCTGGATCTGAGTCCCGGGCTTGCAAGAGCTTTTCTGTCACATCTACCTCATCTACTGTGTATAATTCATTCATTTATTTCTTTTCTAAGATGTTTAATCCTTAAAAGGTTTGCAGGGAGGCTGGCGGTCATCTCAGCGGACTCTGAACAGCTTGTCAGAGTAATGCAAGGCCGATACACATACAACCATTCGCACTCACACCTATGGAACAGCCATTTAGCCTAATGTGCGTGGTTTTGAACTGTGGGAGGAAACTGGAGAACCCAGAGGAACCCCACACTCACAAACCTCACATAGAAATTCCTGAGCATGGGAATCAAACCCAGGCCTTCTTGCTGTGATGGAAACCTTCTACAGTGTGTAATTGTTAAATACAATTATTGTGGCACCTTGAGTTACGAAATTAATCCGTTCCGAGGGTGAGCTCATAAGTCAAAATGCTTGTTAGATAAAACAAAAATTCTCATAAGAAATAATAGAAAACCAATTAATCTGTTCCAATCTCCTCCCAAACTCATATAACCTGACACAAACACATATATTTCACCTAATATATTAAAGATAAACATGTAAAAACAATAAATATTTAATAATAATAATAATAATAATAATAATAATAATACATGTACAAGGAGGAGGAGGAGAATGTGCATGCTACGAATGCCAGCGAGGAAAGGCTCGTGGTGAGCTCCCACGTGTCTCGTACTTTTCAAATAGTGGGGGGGGGGACGTGAGTTCGGGGGGGGGGGGGGGGACGTGTGACCCTGGGGAACATGCTTTTTTTGCCATACTGTACTAGAATTAAGTGTAATTGTGCATCCTCTAAGGTAGTTGGCAGTGGCACTCTTATTGTCGCGCTATGGTGTAAGGAAAAAGCACCGTGCAAACAATACGAAGTGCAGTAAGCACTATTTTTAGTCGTGCGCAGGGTGCTGGGGGGCCTGAAATGTTTTTTTTCTTCCTAGAGGGGGCATCACAGAAAATAATTGAGAAGCACAGCACAAGGTGTTCTCGGAGTTTGGAGGAATACATGCGGAAGAATACGAGGCTAATCGGCCTGGAAAAGCCATGTCCCTTTTATTTATCCATGTCGCTTTTATTACAAACTACAAACTAAAATTACAAATCAACATTTGGGTTGGAACCAGTATTATACCACCCTGCTTCTGATTATTTTCCCATAACAGCTCCTCCATTTGTGTTTTATTCCTTCTACATCATACATTATTACATAGTATGATTACTGACTCTCAGCTACTCTACTATAGATAAGAAGTAAACCTTTCATTTTGTGGGAGCTGACATGATTATTGACTCTAAACTACCTTTCACTATCTTTTTCAGAGTCGGTGTTTACACATCTGAAAGGTTGTATATGTGACCAAATGAGCAATGAGGGGGGAAAAGGCAAGGCAGGATTCATCCAATCAAACGAGAGTAAATTTACTCTGTTCCCCAGGACTATTTTTCCAGCAAATAATGATGTTTTTGTAGAGTCAAACCATTACCAGCCAGGAAGTGTGTCATTTTCTCTCTGTCTGTGTGCTATGTAAAAAAAAAAAAAAATGAACACTGCAGTGTACAGTCACTGGTTTTGCATTTTATGTTGTAGTCTTGGGAGCCGTTGCATTTATGATGGCATTCAGTAATGATGTGAGAGAATAAAGAGTAAACCTCTGTGTGCAATCCCAACTCCTCTTCCTCTTAAGGTTACATTGCTGAATCATATAGCATTGCATTAAAATCCCACAATCTTCTCTGAATCCACCATATATATATATATATATATATATATATATATATATATATATATATATATATATATATATATATATATATATAAATAATATTCAGCATTCAGAGCAAAAGCTATGAATTATTCATTAAAAAAAGATGTTTATCAAATGTTCATACTTTTACCACAGATACACAATCATAGTAGTTTAATATTATTTTCAGTTATTACTTGATGGATGGATGGATGGATGGAGATAGATAGATAGATAGATAGATAAGATAGACAGATAGATAAGATAGATAAGATAGACAGATAGATAGACAGACAGACAGACAGACAGACAGACAGATAGATAGACAGACAGACAGACAGACAGATAGATAGATAGATAAGATAGATAGATAGATAGATAGATAGATAGATAGATAGATAGATAGATAGATAGATAGATAGATAACCCAACCCTTATTCAGTGGTGCAGTAGTTAGAAAGCTTTAACCAGGAACAACACACATTTCTTCGCAGGCAGTTCTGTAACAGCACTCAAAGGCGGCATCAGTCTGCGGAGTAATTAGTGTGGAGCTTTGATGAATTTGTGCACTACTACATTATATTATTCTCAATTAAAACCTGTCTTCCACGGCATTAGTCATTTTAATGCGCCTCATTCATACTAATTAGCGAGTGCCTTCATTGCCTCCGAGCTGAAGAGGACATTTCAGTATCCCATTAACTGATGCAGCGATATCACCGTGATTGACATCCTGAGAAACGTGGTAAGTAATTACATTATATGGCTCAGCGTCTTCCTTATTCTGAGCAGAATGGCATGTTTTATGATTACATGTCCATCGTAGATGGTTTTCTTCTTTATTTTTTTTCTTTATTTTGATTTCCTTGCTTTTTATCCTTTCAGGATCACTGTTTATTTCTTTACTCTTTTTTTTAGTGCACACAGAGAAGGAGCAACATCATTAGCCTAAATGCTGAACGCTAGAAACTACACCCCCACAAACAAACATCTCATTTCGAGATACGACTCATTCTGTCACGCTGAAAAAAAAAAGAAAGACCAAGCCAGTGAAATTAAAAATATGTTAGAATTTGTACATGCACAATTGTTTTTTTCAAAAAAACTTAAAAAAAAAATTCTGAATGTTCCATCACTTTTCCATTTTCAGGAACTAGCCATGAGTTAAAAAAAAGTTTATGAATGTATGTATATATATATATATATATATATATATATATATATATATATATATATATATATATATATATATATATATATATATGAATACACACAGCGTTTCCTTGTGGACTTGGCATGCTCTCCCTGTTCTTACATATTTATCCCTGGGTTCTCCGGTTTCCTCCTACAATTCAAAATGATGCACATTAACCCTTCAACGCCCAGCAGGACCATATGGTCCTCTTTCAAAAAATGCTAATAACTACGAGACGCATTGTACTCGGTGCTGCTGCCATTCAGAACGTGTTCCATACTTGTTGTGGCATGGCTTGGTCCTACGTGCCTCAGTCAGCTGTGAGATGACCTTGAATGCGCAGGATTGTGTTGTTCATGAATTTGAGAGTGTTATTATTTGTTAATATTATGTTATTTTTATGTTGTTATTATTATTATTATTATTATTATTATTATTATTATTATTATTATTATTTTGAAAGAAATGTGTTTCGGTGTTTCCTTTGGCTTTGGTGTCCTCAGGTTTTTATTTATATATATATATATATATATATATATATATATATATATATATATATATACTGCAAAAAATACTTCGGGTGTTAAAGGGTTCAGGTACTAAGTTGTAAGGTGTCTCAAATTGTGATTGTTTGTCTGGGGTGTACAGTACAGAGTCGGTTGAGATGGGCACTAGCTTGTCCATAACTCTCATAGGATTAAGCAGCTCAGTAAACAAATGAATGATTTATGGGTAGAACAGAGAAAAATGCAAAAAAACGAACAAAAGAAAAATGTAACAGTTGTACTTAGAGAGGGAAAACATCCACCAAGTTAGAAAGTACATTGTATCCCAAACTGAACCTGCAGTAATAACACAGTATCTCACAATGTTAAAATCCACATATATGTTTTAGCATCCTGCTAACATGCAAACACAAACATAAACTAAAAGTGAAAACACCCTTCAGTACAATTTCATTCATTCATTTTCTGAACCACTTAATCCTAATTAGGTTCGCGGGGAGTCTGGCATCCATCTCAGCCCACTCTGGGTGAGGGCGGGGTACACCCTGGACAGCTTGCAAGACAATTGCAGGGCCAACACTCAAACATCCATTCATACTCATCACATTCACACCAAGGATCAATTTAGAACAGCCAGTTATCCTTCTGTGCATGTTTTTGTTGGACTGTGGGAGGAAACCGGAGTACCCCGAGGAAACCACACAAGCACGGGGAGAACATGCAAACTACACACAGAAACACCTGAGCTAGCAATGCAACCCTGGACCTCGGTGCTGTGAAGTGGATGTGCTCACCACTACGCCACTATTCCGCCCTAGTACAATTTCATGTTACTATAAATATCTATTCTGTCTGTCTGTCTTCCTTTCGGCTTTTTCCCTTCTTTTACTCGGGAGTCGCCACAGCAAATCATCTGATTTGCACGTTTGATTTGGCAGAGGTTTTTATGTCGGACGCCCTTCCTGTCACAACCCTTTTAGCAAGGGACAGAAACACGCTGACGACTTTGCAGCTACTCTTTATGAAAGTCAGCAATGGTTCTTTTACATGAACCTCTCACCATAGACAGTGAGAGACATGGCCCGCCTTTGATAACCCAGTTAGCCGCACTGGGGGGACAGTGACAACCTTGTGGAGAGTGGGACTCGAACCCCCAACCTTTGGATCAGCGATCCAGCGTAATGCTGTATAAATGGGTTGATGCCCCTCCCCCCTCTGATCTTGCGGTGTGTCTGACAATAAAGCCTTTGAATGGTTCTAACAGAACCAATGATACATGAGAACTGAAGTAAAATATGGGTTAGATACTATTATCATTCACTCTCTTTCTTTTTCTAGGGTTGTGGGTAGGCTGGTGTCTACTTCAGCCAACTCTGGTCGAGGATGAAAATAACTCTGTGCAGGGTACACCCTAAACAGCTCAGTTAATCTACAGCAGGGCCAATACACAGCTAATCATTCATACACCATCACTCTCACACGTGGGAGTGGTTTGGACCAGCCAATTACCCTACTGTGCATGTTTTTGGACTTTGGGAGGAAACCAGAACACCTGGAGGAAACCAACACAAACACAGGAAGAATGTGCAAACCCCAGACACCCAGAAATTGAACCCCAGAAATTGAACCTAGGCCTTTTTTTTTTTTTTTTTTTTTTTTTTAAACCATGAGGTGAGTATCACTGTACTACCAATAGTACGGCATACTGGTTACTGGTAACTTGAGATGCTTCTGGCATCACTGCCCCTTGCATGTATCCGCTCTCTCTTAGCGAGGGCAGAATCCGTCCTGGACAGCTCACTTGGCCATCACAGGGCAGAAACACACTGACGGCTATCCAGCTCCTCTTGATGAAAGTCAGCAATGGTTCTTTTACATGAACCTCCACCATAGACAGTGAGAGACATGACTGGCTGTTGATAACCCAGTTAGCTGCAGTGGGAGGGGGAGTGACAACCTTGTGGAGAGTGGGGCTCAAACCCCCAACCTTAGGATCAGCGATCCAGCACCTTTACCACCAGGCCACCACTGCCCTATAGTATGAAATAATATTACAATATGAATGCTTCTGAAATAACAACATTGTGTATTTTTATTTTTTTCCTTTGCTGTGCCGCCATTTTAATAAGCCTGATAATGGAACAGGAATCTTTTAAACTGAATATTAAACATTTTATTGCGACAAGTCTCTTTTTTTTTCTCCTCAGTTTGTCTCCAGGGTGTATAATCTTTTACAGCTAACAGAATTTTCTTTATTTCTCATTTATGATGTCTCAGGCTCAACGAAAAGCAATAATTCACTGTTGGTTTTGTTTCATCATTTGAATCAAACTCCATTTAGTGACAGTTACAAATATTTATATCCCCTTTATAAAACAGAAAAGGTTGCTACTGTTGAGTGTAGTGTGTGTGTGTGTGTGTGTGTGTGTGTGTGTGTGTGTGTGTGTGTGTGGGTGTGGGTGTGTCTGTTGGATATGTATTGAAGTGAATAGCACCTAAAACACCTGGTTCATGATAAAATCATCTCCTGAACCTTTTCCCATATAGAACCTGTTCCCCCAGTGTTTGCTTATGCAAATGAACGCCATGATGAAATTTGCATATACACAATGCTCGTAGATGGCAGATTGTTTATGGACAAAATATAGAGCAGCCTTGTTATTATTCACCATTCTGGTATGTTGTGATGTTCTACATATATTATATTTTCTCGTTTATTCACTGTACACTAGAACCAACAGGAAGAACTTCATGAAGTTTATCGGGGCTTATTATGAGTTCTGTGTTGCTACGTTTACAGTCACTGTGCAAATGTGTATCGTCTTTGTTTTCCCTGCCAGAGGCCATATCCAATTTCCTCTCACTCCAAATGCACATCAGCTCTAATGTTTATAAGTGATTTTCTCGAGCTCTGATCTCATTAGAAAAGATATGATTAACCTTAAAGCGGTACTCCAGCATTTTTTTTATTCTATTTCTATCATATCCATGCCATCTATAATGTATACGATTGCTCGAGAAATCACTCCAGTGATTACTTATGAAGGTTAGTGCTGTACGTACAAGAACTTCTAACTTTCGCTTTACTGACACAACAACAAAAACTTGTTCATTCAAAACTCATAATGGAAAACATTTTGTAAAGTGGTTCAGTAAATTAATGAGATTTCCTTGAAGAGTGTTTGTTAAAGAAAGCATTAAATCTGTCGGACTCGTACATTTAAAGATGGAGTGACTTTCTCAGAGGAAAGAATTTATATTATACAATTTTAAAACACAATGCAGGCGTACTGTACATATTCATTCATTCATTTTCAGTAACCGCTTAATCCTAAAATTAGGGTCGCGGGGAGGCTGATGCCTATCCCAGCCAACTCTGGCGAGGACAGAGTACGGCCAGGACGACTCGCCAGACCATTGCACGGTAGAAACACGCTAACGGCTATGCAGCTCCTCTTGTCGAAAGTCAGAAATGGTTCATTTACATGAACCTCACACCACAGACAGTGAGAGACATGGCCGGCCTTTGATAACCCAGTTAGCTGCACTGGGGGGGGGGGGGGGGGGGGCGACAACCTGTTGAGAGTGGGGCTTGAACCCACAACCTTAGGATCTTGGGATCAGTGATCCAGTGCCTTTACCACCAGGACCACCACTGCCTGTACAGGGATCCCTCACTTTCTGCGGTTACTTGGGACCAAGATCCCCACACGACCGTCAATTTCCACAAAGTAGGATCAACCCCCCCCGATTGACACATACGTACATGTCATGATACATGATACATTAATATCAATAAATACATATTCAACAATATAAATGCTTATAATAACAATTAAAAATTCAAAAATAATGCATACGATATAAATAAAATAGAAATACACACACATACAGATGTGTGTGAACACAAATGCGCATACACGCACTCAGATGCACATCTCACATAAAAATGTAAGTAGTTTTGTTGGGGGGTTTTGGGTTGCTTTTTGTTTTTGTTTGTTTGGTTTTTGCTTTTTTTTTGCATAATTGGCCTTGTTTTTGTAGCATTTTTGCTTAATTTTTCCCCTATTCTTCCTTAATTTCCTTATTTTTTTAATTTGATGAATATAAAAAAACCCAAAAAAAAAACAAAAACAAAACAAACAAAAAAACGTGATGCACTGAAGCCGCATGAATTGAAGCGCGAAACAGCGAGGGATTCCTGTACTACAAAACCGACAGCAAAGCCAAACTACAAAACTTTTTTTTTTTTTTTTTTTTTTTTTTAATTATTTTTTTTTTTTACAAATCATTAATAGTATACTTCAGTAAATTATACTATGAGGAAACAGTGTGAGCTGATTGGGCCATTATCTCAAAATTTAAAAAAAGAAGCATTATTCAGAGTAAATAATACTTGAATCCAAATAATGCACATTCATTTGTTTGTTGTGGTCAATTAATGCATGCATGAATATCCTTATTGTGCTTTAAAATAGAAAAATAAACCATATTTTCTAATGTTTCATCAGAGTATGTACTACAACACTTTAACAGAGAGCAGTTTACTTACCTGGTGTCCTGGGTGCGAGTCCTGGGCTGAGACATTTCTGCATGGAGTTGTATGTTTGCCCCGTGCTTCTGTAGGTTTCTTTTCCGGTACTGCACTTTTCTACCACGGTCCAAAGACATGTCCATTAGGCTAATTGGCTGTTCCAAATTGCCCCTAGGTATGAGTGGGAATGGGTGTTTGTGTGTGTGTGTGTGTGTGTGTGTGTGTGTGTTGCCCTGTGATTGTCTGGCAAACTGTTCAGGCTGTGACATATCTTTGCCCAAATTTGCCTGGGATGGGCTCCAGCTTCCATGGAACCCTAGTAGGATTAATCAGTTTGGCAAATGAGTGAGCGAGTGAGTAAGTAAATGTTACTCACAAATTCTGAATGAGGAGGCTAACCAGACGCTGTTGGCGACACAGTGTTTAGCTCGACCTGAAGCACCGAGCTCACCTGACCCCCCCTTCCCCCCTCTGCCATGTTTAAAATACAAAAATACACTGTAAACTATAAAAATCTTCCTTTAGCTCATTTTTCTTTACATTTTGCCATGTATTAGTCCCCACAAAGGAAATTGTTTTTTTCTCTGCATTTAGCCAATCCACAGTGTGCACACACACTCGGAGCAGTGCGCCGCTCTGTGAGTAGTTGGGGATTAGGTGCCTTGCTCAAGGGCACTTCAGGAATGACGGTGGAGGAAGGGATATAGGAAAAGTCTTTTTAGATTTAAAACACACGGTTACACAGCTCTTCTGTACCTGCAGGCGTGTGTGCTTCGAGCAAGAAAGCATGATTTAAAACATTTAAAAATAATAAATAAATACAGGGATTCCTCACTTTCCGCGGTTAATGGGGACCGAGACCGCCCCGCGACTACAGATTTCTGCTCAGTAGGATTGACCCCCCTGACTGATGTATACGTACATGTACATGTGTATATAATATCAATGAATACATATTCAACGCTATAAATGCTTTTAACAATTAAACATTCAAAAATAATGCATAAGATGTAACTGAAATATAAATACACACACATACAGACGCGCACCTCACATAAAAATGGAAGTAGCTTTGTTGGGAGGGGGGCTTTGTTTGTTTGTTTGTTTTGCATAATTGGCCTTGTTTTGTGGCATTTTCCGTAACTTTTTCTTTATGTTTCTATGAATATTTTGGAAAAACCCGTGATGCACTGAAGCCACAGGAACTGAAGCACGAAGTAGCGAGGGATCACTGTATATATTTTTTGCTTTAGTATGCTTTTTCCATATGTTTCCATGTAGTATATTATAAACAATTTTTCACATGGAGGTTCGCTGGACGTCTCATAGACTATTCAACAACATTCACCTCAACCTCAGGGTAAAATGAACCTGTCAGGGAATTGTAAACAACCCATTTTCGGCAAATTGCTTGAGTTTGTTACTCTGAGGCACAGCACCCATTTCCTTTCTCTCATTTTTTTTCTAAATCAGCAGACCCTGTACGGTTTTATTTAAGTATTTTGAAAATAGAGTTTACCAGCCTGAACTTTTCAATGATGTCATACCAAAATGAGTTGTATATATTTTAATATAAATTAATCAGCCTTTGACTTATTGTTTATAAATCAATTTTGAGTAATTTATTTATTTATTTATTTATTTTTTAATATTTTTAATTATTATTATTATTTTTAGCAGTCAATAATGGATCTGTTAAGTTACACACGGGGGGTTGTTATTATTATTATTATTATTATTATTATTATTATTATTATCATTCATTTTCCAAGTTGCTTAATCCTAATTAGCGACGTGCAGGATTGGGGGGGGGGGGGGTCGGGGTGCTATCTCAGCCTACTCTGGACAAGGGCAGGGTACACCATGGAACACAGCATGCAAGGCCTTCAGAGGGCCAACACTTACAGCACCATTCGTACATACACTCACACCTAGTGACAATCTGGAACAGGCAGTTAACCTACTGTGCATGTTTTTGGACTGTTGGAGGAAACCAGAGAACCCAGAGGAAACCCACGCAAGCACAGGGAGGACATGCACACTACACACAGGCACGCCTGAGCTGGGAATCGAACCTTTGACCTTCCTGCTGTAATGTGAACATTCTATTCACTATGCCATCATGACTCTGTAATTATTATTATTATTATTATTATTATTATCTTTGACAAATGTGATGCCATGGCTATTATTTAGTATCCTATAAAGAAAGACCACTAGTGTGTTTTTAACTGAGTACACTTTATCTAATTCTGGTGTGTGTGTGTGTGTGTGTGTGTGTGTGTGTGTGTGTGTGTGTGTGTGTGTGTGTGTGTGTGTTTTATAATCCTGTTGCCCATCCAACTTACAGAAATCTCATCAGATAACACGATAAATTGAGCATGCAAGCCGAGCACTGTAAACAAAGGACTGAGTGAGTGAATGATGATGAAGAGGTGGAAGCAGGTACGTGTTATAAATTCTCTGAAATGGCTCTGTGTTTACTTTCGCTTATTCCGACACTGAGTAAATGTGTGTGGAACATTTGAATGTTTAAACTTTTTCTTCCATTCACAAACCAGCTGTGTGGTTAATAAAATAATAAGTGCACAGACAACATGAAAAGACACTTGTTAGCATGCTATCATTTATTAAATCTCACAGTGGCAGCGCAGCAAGCCGTGACGTTCGGCTTCATTAAGCAAAATAAGGCTGCTGTCTCAACCCACCATCTTATGAATAAAATTGCGAGAAAAAATTTAACCGCAAAAATGTTATATATATATATATATACGTTATATATTATATATTTATATAACTTAGACAGAGCAGAGCTTTTAGGAATGAATAGGCACTTGTGTGATTGACATGCTGCTTATTTGTTTATGATTTGCTCCGTGGCTTAATTTCATTTCACACTCTAATCTGACACACTATCATTTTATGTCTCTTTTTTTGCTGACACAGAATAAATGTGAGGTTTTTGGTATTGCAGACTCTAAATAAATCCCAGACTAAAATCTATCTTGCAGACGTGTCTAACTTGGTGTGTGCACGGAGAACTTGGTTGTTATTATCATCTCCTCCAACAAGGACTTGTTACCTCTGCCATGACGTTTTTTATTATTATTTTTTTTTAAACCTGTGTTTGTTTATTTTTTTTGTTAGTCTGATTGTTTATCTATCTGTATATTTGTTTATTTGTTCTCAAAAAGCTAGCCACATAATTTAATACAATTATTTCCTAGAGTAGGATGTGGTACAAGTAATAAATAAAAAATCCAATGAGCTGCCTTGGCAGAGGTTTGCACTCTCCAAGTGTGTCTAGTACCACATGTGCCTGTCATAATAGGTTATTATTTCTTTATCAAGAACTTGAATGGTAGACATCTGAAATAAACATATAGAAACACTAAAGTTTTGGGGTTTTTTTCTTTTTTCGTAAATGGTGACGTTTTATAGAATAAAGCTTAAAGCTCCAGAGACAGGGCGTTGTAAGGTATAATGTTTTATGGCATGATAAGTCAATAGGAAAAAGAGATTTTTTTGCTTTCTTTAACTTGGTAAAACATAAATAAAACACTTTCAAACAAGTCACACCAGTCTGTTGTTAATTATTTTCCTTTAAAGGGAATGAATGTGTAACCAGTTGTGCATGTGCACGAGGGACTGACCATTATTTATTAGAAATCTCACCTCTATTCACTTCTCAAATAAGAACAAATGGCTAGCAAATGCTCGATTTAAGGCTCTGACACATGGAAAACACCTCATTCGTCATCCATATGTACTTGTACTTGTTTTTCCAAGCCTTGCTTGTTTTAAAGGGGTAATCCGGTGAAAATATCGCCCGGCTCACGATAGACCAGAACACATTTTGTTTCCATTTTGTTTGCAGTGTTTGTGCAATTACAATGCAGCACAGTGGGGTAGGGGCCGGTGGTATAGTGGTTAGGGTGCTGGACTCATGATCGGGAGGTTGTGTGTTCAAATCCCAGTTAGACTCCCCACTGTGCTCAGACCCCCTGGGCAAGGTCTTAAACACAAGTGTTCCCCGTGTTCACCCAGCAGTATAAATGGGTACCAGTAAAAATATACTGGGAAAGTAACCTGCGATGGACTAGCGTCCCATCCAGGAGGAGTTGAACTCCTGGTAACTTCACGTTATGGAAACCGGGGATAAGCACCGGCCTGATGAGCTACTAGGCTCGGGTGTAAAAAAAAGCCCAACAAAGTATCCAGCTTACGGTGAGGTAGGGGTTAAATTTCGCCTCATAGATAAGAAGGACCTGGGGCTGCGTCTTGGGCCCGGTGGTGGTTGCACATGCTCCCCGTTCTTGCATGGGTTTCCTCCATATACTTTGGTTTCCTCCCATAGTCTAAAAACATGCAAATCCAGCCAATTGGCTGTTCCATATTTCCTCTAGATGTGAGTGAGATTCCCTGCGACCCTAGTGGTTATTCAGTGGCATTCGTATATTTTCTCAATTGCTTAATCCTAATTAGGGGCACGGGGAGGCTGGTGCCCACTCGGCCCACTCAGCCGACTCGGGGCGAAGAGAGAGTACACCCTGGACAGCTCGCCCGGTGATTGCATGGCAGAAACATGCTGACGTCTATGCGGCTACTCTTGATGAAAGTCAGCAATGGTTGTCTTACATCAACCTCCCACCATAGACAGTGAGAGACGTGTCTGGCCTTTGATATCCAGTTCGCTGCACCGGGGGGGACAGTGACAACCTTGTGGAGAATGGGACTCGAACCCCCAACCTTAGGATCAGCAATCCAGCACCTTTACCACCAGCCCACCACTGCCCACTCCTCATCCAAGTTACCGAAAAGATTATTACCAGAATATCTCTGCAGCCCAGTGCTTTATGATCTATTTTTACGACTTAAGTTCTCGGGGGGTGTTTCCCCAAAGTTCTTTGAATAGTGGTGCCCAGCTTCCCAGGGTGGTCCAGCTGCATGTGAAGCTGGTCTTTACAAATAAATTACTTGTTGTAAGATTCGACACCGAACAATTAAAGGGCTGTTTCACAGTTACGACGTATGCTCCGTGGTTTCCAGATGCAAATTAGTAACGGCGCCCATGTGAAACTACGAGCAGAAGTGCAGTTTGCAATTTGACCTTGTCTTAAGAATTTTGAATTAAATATTAGAGCAATTTTTTTTTTTTTTAATGCAGAAATTAGTGATTACACAAACCAGAATCACAGCGGAGTGATAATTATCTGATGACTTTATTTTCTGATCAAGTTTTGCTATTGCTAGTGCTACGTACGGCACAATTAAGCTACGTATCCTGACAAAATGAAAATGCACCGAGTGATAGATTGCACATTGAATCTCAAACGCAGAAGCAATTTACTTGAAAAAAAAAATTCAATTAGGAAATATGGCAAACAAACATTGTAAGGAGGAAGAAAGCAGCCATGCAAAGTAAATGAATGCCAGCAAAATAGGCTAAAAAAAAAAAAGCGAGACAGAGAGAGAGAGAGAGAGAGAGAGAGAGAGAGAGAGAGAGAGAGAGAGATTTACTCAAGCAATGTAATGCAGGCGGGTATAGAGTTGAACTGAGTGAGACTTCCATGTGACACCATTTGAATAATAACCAATCAGAACGTAAAGGTCCCATCGGTTGACAGAGAGCTTGCCAAATATCGGTTCCTGCAAACATTTTACGCAGGAGAACCATGAAGATTAGTTTATTGATTCCGTCTACATCAATATGGAATTGCAGCTCATAACTGCCGTGTGCTTTACGACTATACACAGATTACAAGGACAATAACGGGGTCCATGTTCCAGAAACGGATGGCATTTTGTGCGAGGTAGGGATGCTTAACTCATAATGCACAAAGAGTCTCTGTGAAATCCCTGAGGGAGGAAGATATTCATTCATTCATTTTCTGAACCGCTTAATCCTAAGTAGGGTGATGGGGAGGCTGACACCATCTCAGCTGACTCTGGGTGATGGCAGAGTACACCCCGGACGGCTCGCCAGGCCATCGTAGGGCAGAAAAACGCTGACGGCTATGCGACCCTAATGGTATTAAGTGGCATTTGTATATTTTCTCAACTGCTTAATCCTAATTATGGGCACGTGGAGCCTGGTGCCCATCTCAGCCAACTCAGGGCGAGGGCAGAGTACACCCCGGATGGCTTGCCAGATCATCGCAGGGCAGAAACACGCTGACGGCTATGCAGCTCCTCTTGTCGAAATTCAGCAATGGTTCTTTTACATGAATCTCACACCAGAGACAGTGAGAGACACGGCTGGCCTTTGGTAACCCAGTTAACTACACCGTAGGGTGGGCAGCAGTGACAACCGTTGACAGTGGGGTTATAACCCACAACCTTAGGATCAGCAATCCAGCATCATACCACCGGGCCACCGCCGCCCCATTCAGGAAAATAATGAAAAAATAAGGTACTCAGTAGCGAACCGTGGTTAGCACGTCCGCTTCAAAGCAAGAAGGTCTGTGTTCAATTCTCGCTGTGCTTGCGTGGGTTTCCTCTGGGTACTCTGGTTTCCTCCCACAGTCAAAAATCATGCATAGTAGTCTAACTGGCCGTTCCAAATCCCCCTGATGTGTGAGCATGAGTGGGAATGGTTGTATAAGTGATAGACTGGACAGCTGTCCAGTCCCCTCTCTCACCCAGAGTCGGCTGAGATGGGTGCCAGCCACCCCCATTACCCTAATTATGATTAATCAGCTTGGAAAAAAGAATGACTTAATGAATGAATTCATGAACTGGCAAATCGACACTTCATGAAAGGAACTAGGTATTCACTTCGTGCAATTTCACTCGGAAACATTTGGAAGTGGGAAACGTGAGAGGTTCACCACGGCACAGAGAGCTCGCCACCAGTGAGATTTGCACGTGTCATGAAGCGATTTGCATGTCACTTGAATTGCTTGTCGTTCATGGCTTCTTGTTGAGTTGCTGTGTTACCTGTTCTGCCTGGTGATAATGGCTTGTCATGACTGTCATGGTACTTTTCTCCTCTCGCAGACAAAAACTGTAAAAGTGTATAAAAAACAACAAAAAAAGGCACCTGTTCCGAACTTTGCGAAACGATCCAACATATAACAAATAGGATTTTATCACTTTATTATGAAATTATTACTTCTTAGTGTTGACGGAAAAGGATTTTGACAAACATTTAAAAAATTCACTTCTGTTTTTAAAGTATGGCGCATGTGCAGTATGTACACGTATTATTATTATGAAATTTTTATTGTTTTTACAAGTTTATCTTTAATATATTAGGTTAAATATACGTGTTTGTGTCAGGTTATATGAGTTTGGGAGGGGGTTGGAAAGGATTCATTGTTTTTTTGTTATTTCTTATGGAATAATTGTTTTATTTAACGAACTTTTCGGCTTACGAGCTCGCCCTCGGAACGGATTAAATTCGTAAGTCAAGGCACAACTGTATTTTTCTTGAAAATGCTTAGAATCCTTCAACACATTGTTTTTCCTTCCAGGAATGGGATGATTACCAAACTGCTTTTGAGCACCACTGATATTTTAACTATTTAAGGAGCCTCCAAAACTGCCCTACAGTTCCTCAAAGGAAACTCATGGCTCCCAAGTTTACAGACTTCGACTAAACTATTTTGACTCAGAATCCAATTAAATAAAGTTTATGTTATATTCTGTGAGTTTTGCACGAGCGAGTTTATTTTAATTTTATTTATTTATTTATTCCGCAGGAATGTGTCTCTGTATTCCATCTGTCAGCTTTTCACTTACTGTTATATCTCGTAAAAAATGTTGAGCAAAAATATTTTAGTAACAGTAGTGTAATTATATTAATAACATATGGATTTGTTTAACGCTTTCACTTTGCGCAATGAATGAGACCAGAAAATTCATTTTTCCAGCTCTGTTTTTTCTTCCACATGGAGAGGTTGAATAGACAGAGAGAGAGAGAGAGAGTGAGAGAGAGAGAGAGAGAGAGAGAATTAGCTTGTGTTGGATGTGTGCCAGGTCCTGCATATCTCTCTCTTTCTCTCTCTCTCTCTCTCTCTCTCTCTCTCTCTCTCTCTCTCTCTCTCTCTCTCTCCTTCTCCGTCTCCCCCCCTTAATTTTTTCTGTGCACAAATACTCCTGACACCCTGCACCCAAATCCACTCCTTCTTCTTTAAACGTCTCTTTATATCCTGTCGTTTCATAGCGGCTGGTATTTGGCCGTTAGAAGTGGTTTGGGTGCACAAACCTCAGCGACATTCGTGCCCCAATAATAACTACCAGAGATGAACAAATCACAAAATCACAAAGGCTGCAGGCTCTGGCAGTGAGCCAAACGCTGCCGCCAGGCTCGAGATCTGCAATAATAACCGTCTGTAGATTATTTTTTCTGCGAAAATAGACTAGCCACAAGCCTTCACATATGGGGCCTGTCTGGCAGGCTAGCACCAAACTACATGTTCAAGAAAGAAAGAAAGGGAAAAAAAAGAAGAAAAAAAAACTGCCATGGCTCAGGAAAAATAAATCTACCATCCACTGGTGCAGTTGTCTTGTTCATTCCCCTGTTTCTACTCAAAGACTATCATACCATTGGTTGTCCTATTTTAGGGTTTGAGTGTAAGTAGGTATTTCATCGTTGCAATTTTTGTAAGATCTACAGCGCCTGGGTTTTGTAGTCGATTGTAAGACTTCGTGTGCGGTGAAGTGAGCAGCAATAAACCATCAGTCGTCGCCGCCCCCCCCCCCCCAACTCTTTCGCTCTCTCTCTCTCTCTCTGTTACACACGTACACAATAATATAAAGAAATTAACACTATTATTGCAAAGATTTAAACACAAATAAAGAAAGATAGTGGCAGAGAGTGAACTCCCTCTATCTCTTCTTACGAAGAAAAAAAAGCCATTGACACCCCCCCCCCCACACACACACACACACACACACAGTTTTCTAGCTGCTGTGCATGTATATTCAGGGGCAGCAAAACATACTCGGAGGCACTGCACCATCTACCGTGTTGGATCCACGAGCTCACAGATTCCCATGACCGGCTAGTAATCGCTGTCAGTGATAGCGAGGATAATGTATGCCAGGGGTCGGGAACCTATGGCTCGCGAGCCAGACGTGACTCTTTTGATGACAGCATTTGGCTCTCAGATAAATCAGGTGGCCTTTCTTAACAGAATAACTAATACATAATTTCGCTGTCCTTTAAATAAAAATACAGGAAAAAGCCATCAAATAAAACAAAAACATAAATAAATCTCACGCATTTCAATCTATACATCTATTTTCAATGCCACGTTTGCTGTGGCGCACAGCGGAGAGCCAATCCTTTCTGTACTCCAGTGTGTGGGCGGGGCCGATACCTTGAAACTCTAATTTTATTGGATTATGTGCAACAGCTTGCGCGAGTTGTTTTTGAGTAAAGGGGTAAATTTCCCTCGTTTTCGATCAGCTCATGTGCAAGAAGCCAAGCAGAGCTAGCAAGCAAAACACAAATGGACAGAATGAAAAAACGTTAACCCGCAGACCAGCTGATTGCCAAAACTTGGCAAGCTCTTCCTGTCACATAAACACTGCAGTGTGTGAGTCCTGTCCTTTTGACCATGTTTGGCTCCACAGGTGCACGGGAGCAGTCCTTCTCACACCTGAAAAGCATCAAGACCAACCTGCGGTCACGTGTAATAGATGGAAGCCTAAACGCCTGCATGAAGCTAAACCTCAGCACGTATCAACCAGACTACAAAGCCATCAGCAAAACCATGCAGCACCAGAAGTCGCATCAATAGTAAGAAGTACTTTTCTTATTAATAAATAACTTCATTTTAATAATGTTGCTTAAAATAAATTGAGTCTTGTTATACTCTAAAATTGTTTGTCTCCATATTAAAAATATATTTGGCTCTCAGAGGATTACATTTTAATTTTTTGGGGGGCTCTTAGTCAAAAAGGTTCCCGACCCCTGGTGTATGATATGCATCCCTTTCCAGAGAGCTCAGACAATTAGCCTCCATAGGCTCTCCGGGGACGTGGATGGCTGTGTCCATCAACATGGACTCAAACCTTTGATCTCCAGGATGGTAGCACATCTTGTCAGTGCACCACTCAGGACCCCACCTGTAGTGCGGTTCTACCAAAATGTGGAGGTTAGATTTTGGACACTAGTATAGCCATCTCATAGACAGAAGGTCTTGGGGTCGATGAATGTGTTTCTGTGTGGAGTCTGCATGTTCTCTATGTACTTGCTTGAGTTTCCTCCAAGTGCCCCGGTTTCCTCCCGCAGTCCAAAGTCTTGCACAATAGGCTAATCGTTTAGCTGTTTCAAACTGTTTCAGATTGTCCCTGGGTGTGGATGTGAGTGTGAATGGTTCTGCGTGAATGTTGGCCCTGTAGCAGTCAGTTCAGGATGTACCCTGCTTTCACCCAGTGTCAGCTGAGATAGGCTCCATCCTTCATGCCTCCCTAATTGCAGAGTGAGAGTAAGTGAGATATGATTCGGATTAAATTTAGAGCATGGTGTATTATTTTCCATGTGATATTTTCTCCCTATATGTTTCATTTCATTTCATTTTCTTTAATATGTGTAGGGGGGCATGCTGGGTTATTTGGCAATATTTTTTTGTTTATGATAAGGTTTTGAATTGTTTTTAGTGTATTATTTATATAATTTATGTGTTTCTTCCACACACTGTTTAGGTTATATACATGCATACATACATACATCCATACAAGTTATAGGTTATGGGGTAGTGGTGGCCTGGTAGTTAACTGCTTGGATCACTAATCCCAAGGTCAGGGTTCAAGTCCCACTGTCACGGGGTTGTCACTGCTGTTTCACCAGTGCAGCTAACTGGGTTATCAAAGGCCGGCCATGTCTCTCACTGTCTATGGTGTGAGGTTCACGTAAAAGAACCAATGCTGACTTTCGACAAGAGTAGCTGCATAGCCGTCAGCGTGTTTCCGCTCTGCAATTGCCTGGCGAGCCAACCAGGGTGTACTCTGCCCTCGCCCAGAGTCGGCTGGGATGGGCATCCCTATTTAGGATTAAGCAGTTACAGAAAATGAACGATGAACATGACATGCCCTGCGATGGCCCAGTGAGCTATCCAGTGTGTATCCCGTCCTCGCTCAGAATCAGCTGAGATTGGTGCCAGCCTCCCCGTGACCTTTTTAGGATAAAGCGGTTCAGAAAATGAAGGAATGAATCACATGACACGTACATATGCGATTCTACTGTATGGAGCTGTATTGTTCTGTGCACCCATTGGTCATGTTTGGATTACAAAGGGCAATAAAACACAAGAAAGACGACATGATGCAGCCATGCTCGCGTCCTTTCACATGCCACTGGGTCTTCCATCTGTTATCTGTGCCACATCAATTCGCTTCAAGCAAACCTGTCCCACGTGTCAGATTACACGGAGACAACGTGAAAGAACGAGGTTAAAACTGAACTCCAAAATAAAGATAATTCAGAAAGAAGCTGAAAGTGAATAGATGATGTGTTCTTTTTTTTTAATTGTATTCAAATGACTGGTGTTCTAAAACATGTAGTTGTTTTTTTTTTTTGTTTTTTTTTTTTTTATGATTGTGTGTGTGCTAGGTGAGAGAACAGCTTTGAGCAAAGAGAACTGGAGTCTTTAGATAAGGAACAGAGAGAGCGAGAGAGAGAGGCAGTATTTCATGAGGGGAAAAAAAGCAGACACTCTTCCTACCTCTCAGAAGACGAAGGCTACAGTGGTTTATAATAGAAGAAATTCAATGTGACATGTTGAGAATGAATTGCTCAGTCAACCAGAAATATCCCTTGTTTTAATGGCTTGGGACATTCACTGGTGTGTGTTCACTGTTTCTCACCTTCTCACACACACACACACACACACACACACACACACACACACACACACACACACACAAAAGTATTCTTTCAATTCTTTTTTCAATGGCTTTCCATTTCCCATGAAATATAAACACGTCACTGTGTGTGATATCAACTACACTCATGTTCAGAATAATATCAGTCAGACATCACTAATCTGACCAATCAGTGTTCTTGGTTGAAATTATGTTTCTACGGGGTAAATAATTGACTATCAGATGGAGTGGAGTCATAGAATCCAACAGAACCAACAATCCTGACCCGCATGCTGCTCATTCTGTGGAATTGAATCCTTAATTGAAAGGGGCGGGTTCAAAATAATATCAGTGTGGAGTTCAATTAGTGACATCATTCATTCTTTGAAAAACAGGAGCCAATTAGAGTTCTTATTTAAGGATGAAGCAACAAATGTTGTACCTGCTGGTTATAGAAACATTTCTCTCTGAATTTCGGAGGAAAATGGGTCGTTCGACATTCTGTGGACTGATGAGTAAGATTGTTCTTTTTGGGTCTAGTGGCT
>CM045748.1:28232859-28235359 GCA_024760905.1 Plotosus lineatus | reverse complement strand
CTGATGCACTGCTGTAACATGAACTTTGTATCTCGTGTTTTAGACTCCTTCTAATGCCTCTCATGCCCTTCTTTTGCATTGAGAGTTTAATAGATACAAACAGACTCACAGTACTAAACAAATAAACAAATAAATAAATCTGCCCGGTGACTAAACTGCCTTTGCTTCATTTCTATTTGATAAAAACATTGTTCCCCCTCTGGAAGCAACACACCAGTCATGTCCACTTCCCGGAACGCTTCATTCGTCCAACTCGGCAATACAGAGTGAGTGGCAGGAAAAGACTGAATGTCCGCACAGAGACCAATAAATCATTTTGCAGACTGAAACGTGTAGATTCGCCCCATGACAGTGTGATTTGCTCGCTCTCCTGCTTTGTGTGTGTGTGTGTGTGTGTGTGTGTGTGTGTGTATGTGTGTGTGTGTGTGTGTGTGTGTGTGTGTGTGTGTGTGTGTGTGAGAGACTAAACAATAGAGAACTTCACTCTGCACTATATATGACCTTTGTAAAGCTTTAGATCATATTCTCATTAGATGTATGTACTAATGTACGTAATTATACAAGAAGGTGCTGGGTTCAAGTCCCGAGAGTGTAGAAACACCACCATGCGGAGTTTGCATGTTCTCCCCAAGCTTGTGTTTTTTCCCTCCAGTTTCCTCCCACGGTCCTAACACATGCACATTCGGTTTATAGGCTAATTGTTTCAAATTGACCCTAGATGTGAGTGCGAATGGAAGGCTGTTCAGGGTGTACTGAACCTTCTCTCAGAGTCTTCTGAGATAGGCTCTAGCCTCCCCATGACCCTAATCGTAGGGTTTAGTAGTTCAGCATATGAGTGAGTGAGTGAGTGGGTAGATATAAAACATTTAGTAGTAGAGACAACTGAAAGCAAACCAGTTCCACGAACCATGTTTATTATGAAATATTTCTGATTTGGATCAGTGATCCGAAGGTTGGAGGTTCAAGTCCCATTGTCAACGGGTTGTCACTGTCCCCCTGGTGCAGCTAACCGGGCTATCAAAGGCCGGCCATGTCTCTCACCATCTATGGTGTGAGATTCATGTAAAAGAACCGTTGCTGATTTTCATCAAGAGTAGGCTGCATAGCCATCAGCGTGTTTCTGCCCTGTGATGGCCAGTGAGCTGTCCAGGAGGGATTCTGCCCTCTCTAAGAGAGAGCGGATACACGCAAGGGCCAGCGATGCCAGAAGCGTGTCAACACACCAGTAAGTTGTGTAAATCTTTAATATGTGACAGGGGCCTGAGCGATATGACTCAGCTGAGCTAGTTAGCAAACAAAAAGATTGAGAGGTGTACCGTAGTGCTAATGGCGGTATTAGCATGAAGTTTTAATCTATAGAACCCTTCGAGTGAATCGATACTGTAGAGATGACTTGAAAGGTAAGGCTGCATTCAATCAAAGATTATAACTTTATTTATAACAAATAAAGATAAGGAAGACTTTGAGCCCCGAATTCGGCCCATGAACATGAAAGCTCACTAATGCTAGTTGGTTAGCCTGTTGCTAACCAAATACAAAACATGTATCCAGGCGTCATCCACGCATTCCTGAATAAACATTCTAAACTTGAAAATTTCTGTTCAGAAGTCCAGAGTACAGTCTGCTGAGCTGTGCAGGGTGTACCACACCCTCGTCCAGAGTCAGCTGAGATAGACAGATCTTCAGAGCAGCCTTCTTGCTACCATATCGTAGGATTCAGCCAATGAGGGAGAATGAGTGAGTGGATCGAAGCATTTGCAGTTTATCAAGACCGCCATCACGCTAATTTTCAAAAATAAAACGAAAGAACATTCATTTTCTGAGCCACTTAATCCTGATTGGGGTTGCGGGGAGGCTGGCACCCATCTCAGACGACTCTAGGCGAGGGCGGGCTACACCTTGAACAGCTAACCAGGCCATCGCAGACAAGACCTAGGGGTGATTTGGAGCAGCCAATTAACCTACTGTGCATGTTTTTGGCCTGTGGATGGCATCCGGAGTACCTGGAGGAAACCCACACAAGCACGGGGGTTTCAGAGATCTTTTGTGGGTCTGATGAATGTAAACGCCGAAGAACGTTAGCTCTGCTGATCTCCCAATAAAGCAAAAAGCCTGGTGTGTAACACAAGCAGCTTCAAAATATTTAGCTTTGAATCCATTTGCATTGGCACTTTCTTTCTCGACCTGTCATGAGCTTTTCTTGAAAAGCCCGCCTTAAAAATGGATTTTTAAGAACCTCTGACAACAAGCTAATTTCTCCTTCTCTGTCAGCCACTGTGGGTGTTAAAAATTTTAACTTAAGACCAACCAATCAAAGGACAGAAAATCGCTAATGTTATTCTAGACCTGTTAGCTGGCCTTGTGGGGTGAATCTGAAATCTGATTGGGTAAGGAAACAGCCCCATTGCTAATATAGTTTAAGTGACATTGACCAGCTGTGCTGATTCTGAAGGCCCCGGGCAGATTAGATTGACATGGCGACACATAGAAGCTGAATTCT
>CM045748.1:28215359-28230359 GCA_024760905.1 Plotosus lineatus | reverse complement strand
GTGAGGCAGACTTGTTAACCATTATGGGAATCAAACCCAGAACCTTCTTTTTGTGAGGCAGATGTACCGAGCACACAGATTGACCAATCAGCTGCCTGAAGACTCGGATCATTTGTTTAAATGGGCCGAGCCAGGTGTGGTGCTGCTTGGTTGAAACTAAAACCTGCAGCCACGTGGCCCTTTGTAGCACGAGTTTGACACCCCTGCTGTGGACGGATATACACAGAACAATTTATTGCTAATTTGTATAACGCTCACAACCGGAGCGTCCTTATTAAATACAAAAAAATAGCCCAAAGAATATCCGAATAAAAATAAATAATAATAATAAATAAATAAATAAACAATTTGTTTGCTACTTAACTTTGCTCTGCTGGACTTCCTCTCAGTTGGTGAGCTTCAAAATAATTATGTTGAACGTGAAATGATGGTGTACATGATTATGGCTTTTTGTTTCACGTGTCCAAGACGCCTTGTGCAGCCATTGAATACAAATTAAGCTTTTTTTTATATATTTATAATGAGTTTTGTTTTTTTTTTTCGGTTACTGGATCAGCCACGACTAGCGAGGAAGGGTTAACTGGAGCCGTGGCAGAGGCTTTATTTTGGTTAATTTGCCAAGTAGTTACCACTGACACTGACAGACTTGCTGAATACACGGCTTCGTGGCCTGTTACGAACCACAGATGGGTCTAAGTGCAAAGAACAGGCTTCGCTCCGGAGGGTTTTTAAACGCCGTTAGACAAAACTCGCGCAAACAAAAGAGTAGAATGATGTCAATTAGCAATGTGGAAAGAGGCTGAGAATTCAAGAAAGCGCTGTGAATGCACTGCGCAATCCAATGTGATTCGTTTCTCAGACACATCCTGCAGCCTATTTTCTCTCCTTGTTTACGTCTTCTTTCAATAAAATTGTTTGCTCGGTATAAACGTTGACTTCGTGTCAAGACCGCCATCATGCTAATCTTCAAAAATGAAATGAAAGAACATCCAGTCATTGATTTTCTGAGCCATTTAATCCTAATTGCGGTTGTAGGGAGGCTGGCAACCATCTACGATGACTCTACACGAGGGCAGGGTACACCCTGGACAGCTTGTCAGGCCACTGCAAGGCAGACCTAGGGGTGATCTGGAGCAGCCAATTAACCTACTGTGCATGTTTTTGGACTGTGGATGCAATCCGGAGTACCTGGAGGAAACCCACACAAGCATGGGAAGAACATGCAAACTCCACACAGAAACTCCCGACCTGGGTATCGAACCCAGGACCTTCTTTCTGTGAAGCGAATGTACAAACCATTACACCACCGTGCCACCCCTGACAAAAGTACAAAGATTCATTCATTTTCTGAACCAATGAATCCTAATCAGGGTAGCAGGGAGCCTGGCACCCATCTCAGTGGACTCTGGGTGAGGGCAGATTACACCCTGGACAGCTCACCAGCCCAACACAGGGAAGAAACATGCTGACAGGTTTTTTGTTTTGTTTCAAACATATTTTATTCACTGATGAAATGGATTGGGAACAAGTTATCCAACTTAGAGAACTCTCTCCATGATATTTACAAATGATGATACATTACAAATTACAACACAAAGACTAATAAGAAGAATACGAGAATATACATGACAGGAAAAAAAATAAATAAAAGAAAGAAAGAAAGAAAAAAGTAAACAAAGATGGGCAGTTTAGGCAAATCTCTTTGATTTTCTTATACAAGATTGAACAGCTTTGAATACAAACTGGTTTTCAATGACAGATAAACATTCATTGTTTCTGTTTAATAATAATTCTAAATCTATAGATATTTTATTTGTAACAATTTCTCGCACATTTCTAATTAATGTACATCTTTGTTCTTTAAATAATGGACAATGAATAAAGTACTGTAATGATATGAGTTTTCATGAGTATTACCACATTTACAGTCTGGGTTGGATTTAAGTCCTATTCTTAAAAAAATGATAATTTAGTTGACTACACTCGTATCTCAAACGTGTATGATAGATATTTAACATTCTTGGTCCATAAGAGAAATATAGTTGGACGCCCGTGTTTGTCCGGCAGAGTACTGATTTAAATTTAGTAATCGGTGTCAAATGTTGATATTCTGGTGGAATACTATTCCATAACCTCGTGGTTGATGGAATAAAAGAAGATGTCGAAGATTTTTAGACGTGAAGATGGAAGCGTTACGTCTTGAGAGTGTTTAAATCGTAAATTGTATGTTACAGTTGAGCCAACAGTTGGGGGTCGTATATCCCTTAGATACCCCGGAACCAAATCGTGTTTCATTTTATAATATAAACCGAGTTTTCTCATTTTTCTCCTTTCAGATAAAGTTTCCCACCCTGTTTCAAGATACATATATTCATGTTGAGTATATTTAGGAAGGCCAGTAACAATATGGGCTGTTTCAAGCTGTAATTGTTGTAATACATTTGATTGCTCTAAGTTACATCCATCCCATAATTCACAGGCATACTCAAAGTGTGGCCTGATGAACACCCGATATTTTTTGTTCAAAGTATTTCTATTCAGCAGAAACTTTAATTTCCTCATAGTACATAACATCTTTGCAAATGTATTAGCTAATTTGTCAACATGACAAGACCATTTACCGTTTGTGGAAAAAAAGTAACACCCAAATGTTTATGCGTTTCTACATTTTTAATTTTACATCCATCAAAATATAAATGTATATCTTCGACATCTTTTTTAAATGAAAATATTACGGCTTTTGTTTTGTCTGGATTTAATTTAATGAACCATATTTTTGCCCACAAACTAAGCTTATATAAATTAGAATTTAAAGTTGTTTCGATTAGTTTGCTTTCTGATGATGAGTAGCCAAGTGATGTATCATCGGCAAAAAATCTAGTTATGAAATCTAGTTCATCTGCTACATCATTCATATAAACAATGAATAGAAATGGACCTAGGACTGACCTCTGAGGGACGCCAGCTGTGAGATTTCTGGGCTTGGATAAAGCTCCATTGATAAAGACTGATTGACTACGATTTCTTATATAACTGGACAACCATTTCAAATTATTTCCATTGATACCACACTTTTGTAATTTGTACAATAAACCTTTCTGCCAGACTCGATCAAATGCTTTGGATACATCACAAAATACAAGACAATATTGCTGACGATTATCTAAAGATAAACAAATCTGGTTATATAGTTCAATTAGTCGATGGACAGTTGAGTGACCTTTTTGAAAGCCTGCTTGATATTTGTACAGTAAGTCATTACTATAGAAATAATTATATAAGTGCTCTCTCGAATATTTTACCAACACAGCTTATTAGTACTATAGGTTGATAATTTGATGCATTTGAATGATCACCTTTCTTAAAAAATGCCATAACATGCGCTCGTTTCCACTCTGCTGGATACGTGCATGTCTTAAGTGAATAGTTGAATATTATACATAAAACATCACTAATAGAATCATCTATGTTCTTGAGAAGTTTATGGCTAATTCTGTCTGGCCCAGATGCCTTATTATCACGGAGACATTTAATAACATCAGATATTTCTTCTTTAGTAACAAATATATTTTCTAGGGAATTACTTGTCCGGTGTTCGAAATATGACAAGGGATCATTATCGTCAGTTATAGTAGATATCGATTCAAAATATTCATTTAATTTGTCAGCCTTATCTAAATCTGTAAAGAGTGTTGGATGATCATCCGAATCATGCTTTTTAAGAGGGGGAATGCACGAGGATGAGTCTGCCTGTTTTATCACAGAACGTAAAAGTTTCTAATATGATGGTTTGTTTGCTGAATAAAGTTCAGACAAAAATCAATCTAGATTTGAATAGAAATGTTCTTTCACATAGTATTTCATGTTATTTACTTTATTACGTTGTTTATATATATATATATATATATATATATATATATATATATATATATATATATATATAAGTCGCTTTCCCTTTTTGTACGTTTTGCTTTTTTGCGCAGCCTGTCTCTTTTCCTGCATTCCCTTCTTAACTTACAGTCAAACCATGGCTTATCATTGGGTCTGATAGTGACAACTCGTTTGGAGATACATTATTTGGTTCGTTGATTCATTTTACCACGTAAACCACATCACAAATAGCATTTATATTTGAGCAATTATCAAATACTGTAGCTCTGGCCAATCGGTCATACTTATTAAATCATTTAACTTCTCAAAATCAAATCATTTAACTTCTCAAAATCACCTTGATTATACCACCATACTTCTCTGGTGTAGGATATTTTTGTATTAATATGTGTACCTATGTGGATGTACATACCTCTATGATCAGATATTGTACAATCAAACTCATTTATACCACTATCAAGTACATCCACATCATCACAAACAATTATTGGATCAAGTAGTGTACTGGTTTTAGACGTGACTCGTGTGGGCTGTGTTATGACGTGAACACAGAAAGAACACGTGAGATATTAAACTAAGCTTCGATTCAAACCGAAAAGCCTGCGTTGAAAAATTAAGCACCGCCATTCCTAGCGTTTCCGAGATTATGGAATGCAAATGTATTTCCAAAAAGCTCTTTAAAAAGAGTTCATTTTTTTTAGTCACTTTATGCAGCTTTCAGAAAATCAATAGTAGCTTAATCTTGAAAAAGCCCGTCTTTCCATCACTGATTGAATGCAAAGCCAACTCACTGTGCATGACTGTTCTGGGAGTAGACCGTCTAAGTCCATAATCATTGCGCGGACAAACCCGGGCTGTGAATAAAGGGTTAAATGTGGCTTTGTCTGCCTGTATTGATTTTGATTGGTTCTCAGACAGGATCTCATCAGGCTACAGAAAGGTATTAACTCTGCTCAGTGGTTTCTTTTCCAGCACACCTCTGAAAGGATAATTGATTGGGAAACCGTTTAATTTACTTCGGCTCCAGTGCATGGTTATAAGTGTGACCAATGACCAAGAAAGACAGAGGATTAAGTATGCGGTCCCGAACAGCCCGAGAATGGTAAGGTATGTTCACTTATAAACATGGGTTTATGATTACACCACGATTAAATATCACCAGAAGTAGAAGGACCATGTCAGGTAGGAATAGAAGCAATGGCAGCTGATATACCTCAAGCACGATACCATGTTGTAAATAACTGTAAATAACCAAACCACTAAAATGTATTAGGGTCGCAGGCAGCCTGGAGCATGTCTCAGCCTATACCAGCCAAGGCAAAGGATAGGTACACCCTGAATAGTTCACCAGACAACCACAGAGCCAACACATACAGCCATTCACACCCACACCGAGGGAACAGCCTTATTTGCATTTTACATGGTTTTAGACTGTGGGAGGAAACCAATGTACATGGATGTGAAACCCAGGCATGCATCAATAAAACACAAATAAAAAAGGTTCAATTGAAACAAACCCCGCCCCCAAGTACAGCTAACTGGGTTATCAAAGGTCGGCCACGTCTCTCACCGTCTATGGTGTGAGGTTCATGTAAAGGAATCATTGCTGACTTTCGACAAGAGGAGTTGCAAAGCCGTCAGCGTGTTTCTGCCCTGTGATGGCCAGGGTGTACCCTGTCCTCGCCCAGAATCGGCTGATGGTTGCCAGCCTCCCCACGACCCTAATTAGAATTAAGCTGGTCAGAAAATGAATGAATAAAACAACAACATCATAGTATAATGCACTCGGGCTTTTATTATTTAATTATTTATTTATTTGGAATATCAATGACATTTTGTTATTAAATTTATTTAAGTTTTTTTCTTTAAAAAAAAAATCCTATTGTGGTCACAGACATCATCAAATTTACACTGTCTGAACTGATGGCTTTTAGAGAGTAAAGCTTTCTTTAAAAAATAAATAAACAAATAAACAAATAAATAAATAAATTATTTATTTAATTAATTAATTAATTAATAATAATAATAATAATAATAATAATAATATTCGCCTTTAAATGTGTATTATTACTCTTTTTCAAAATTAATTGTTTCGACACAGCCCAGACAATAAATAAATAAATAAATAAAAAATCTTTAAAACGTCAGACATCAGTATTTTGTTGGATCATTAATTAATTACGGCGCATAATCAAGGTATTGTTTCGACAGGCTTCAGCAACTTCACAACATTCATTCATTTTCTAAGCCACTTGATCTTAATTAGGGTCGCCGGGAGGTTGACGCCCATCTCAGCTGACTCTGGGTGATGGTGGGGTCCACTCTAAATACTTTGCCAGGCCATGACAGGGCCAACACACAAACAAGCATTCACGCTCACACCTCGGGGTAATTTAGAACAGTCACCTAACGTACCTTGCATAGACAGTGACAGACATGGCCGGCCTTTGATAACCCAGTTCGCTGCACTGGGGGGGGGGGGCAGTGACCACCTTGTGGAGAGTGGGACGACTTGAATCCCCAACCTTTGGGGCTTGGTCAACATTAACCATGGAAAGTGAGGGATCCCTGTATTTATAACCCAAACTTTCTGAAGATTTTTTTTTTTTTTTTTTTTTTTTTTTTTTTAACTGCGAGGCTGCTTTCCCATAGACAGCTTTTCAGCGTTTCAGAGTTTAATTGATTTTAAATGTACAGGAACCTGCTAGGTGTACACTGCTAGGGTATATTTTATAGTGTCAGTCACTTTCAGTACATTTTGTGTTAAAAGCTTTTGGGCTTCAGCAGTCAGCTCATTTGTCTTTAAAAAAAGAAAAAAAAAAAAAAAAAAAAAAAAAAAAAAGGGAAAAAAATACCACATTTAGTTTTTCAAAAAGTTTGAATGAGAAACTTTGATTTTATTTATTTATTTATTTTTTTAATTCATATATGCTAACTTTTCATTCACACACTAATATATAGATCAGGGGTGCCAAACTCATTTTCTTCCCTAAATTTGGGGTCATCAAGCGCCATATAATCATTCAACATCTATTACAAAGGGCAGTTCTGAAATATGCGTGACTATATTAATTGTTTACACATTCGACCTCTTTTCTTTCTGTAACCGTTTAATCCTAATTAGGGTTGTAGGGAGGTTGGTAACCATTCCAGCCAGCTCAGGGTGAGGGAAGAGTACACCCTGGACAGCTCGGTAGGCCACCGCATGCTGACGGCTATACAGCCTGCTCTTGTTAAAGGTCAGCAATGGTTCTTATACATGAACCTCACAGCATAGACAGTGAGAGACATGGCTGGCCTTTGATAACCCAGTTAGCTGCACTACTTGGGGGGGGGGGGGGGGGGGGCAGTGACAATCTTGTTCAGAGTGGGACTCGAACCCCCAACGCCCTATACCACTAGGCCACCACTGCAAAAAGCACAATACAGTACAAGTAAAACGGAATTGAATTGAATGGAATTGAATTGAATTGATAGCTTCCACACATACTATTGACTGCCGCCCAGTTCGATGGAACAAATCCGACTATTTTCCAGGAACCAGAAATTGGCTGTTTGGATGGTTTCTGGGTTTAAAAACAGCTTTCCACACTTTCTGAAACTGTCAGAGCAAACACCCTTTAATTCTGTATAAAAATAGTGTAAAAATGGCATTTGATACTCTAATCCAAGTACTTCGGTCAAAAATGTTAACACCGAGAGTTCTGAAACATTTGACTGGCAGTCTATATGGACCAAATATAATGACTGTTATACCATCTAATACACTCATCCAATGTTTTGATTCTGTGCAATGATATCCCGAATGTAAGCAATTTCGATCGTTTTAGCTACATGAGAACACGACCAGATGTGTCTTTTTTTTTTTCTTTTTTTTTTTTTTTTACATTTGTGATCATATCCCCCTGTTCTTGATCAGCCTTCATATAGATCAGAGGTCCAACCCTAATCAAACACACATGTTTCAGATCTGCAGGACACATGATTCAGGTCCACAGGATTAGAGGTTTGCTGGAGGTAGACGGGGTCTTCATAAACCCGGGTTACTGAGCTGCAAGGACCACCCGGCATTGCCGTTTAATTATTTAAACATTTGTCATGTAATCAGTTTGTATATGTGTAATACTAGAAATAAGGCTCAGTTTGCAGCTGTTGTTTTAATATAATGTTTATAGATGTATGTAATAAGTAAAAAAAATCTGACATGATGAAGCATGCTGTTATAAAGAAGTAATCAAGAACAGAGTGTTGCGAAAATATCTCACTAACAGCACGTCTTCAATATTTTATTCTGTAAATAACACAGTGTTTGCTAATGATTACAATTAGAAAATGAAGCATTGCACTTTGGTTCAAGTTCTATTTAGATTCACTGTTACTTCCTGTTTACAATCACACCAGGCACGATTGCCTTGTACCCCACCCAAGAGCAAATTGCCCCTCCTCCCCAGTTCCCTGTCACATTGCACTCGCTCGGTACTCACTCATTTCAGCCCCAAGTGCACTTACATCATCACGCAGCAACCCTTTTACGTTGATAAAAAGTTATTGTGTTTTCCGCCTGATAACCCACAATTATCTTACACACCGAACACACACTCAGTTATAACCGCTTCCAACTACTAGGGTTGCAAGGAGGCTGGAATCTGTCTCAACCAACACTGGACTAAAGGCAGGGTAGACCATATACAGTTTACCAGGCCATAACAGGACTAACACATGCACACAATCATGCACACTGACACATAGGGCAATGCTTCTCAAATAGTGATGTCGGGGGGAGCGCGTATGACCCTGGGGAACATGCTTTTCTGTAATAGTGTATGAGAATTAAGTGTAATTGCACCTCCACTCCACTAGTTGGCAGTGGAGCCCTCATTGTTGTGCTATGGTGTAGCAATTTTTTGCACGAGCAAACGATATGAAGTGCAGTAAACAACCTCTCAAGAAACAACACGGAGAAATTTCTAACAGGAACGAAGAGAAAGGTGGAGAGAGAGACAGAGATATTAAGGCATAAATAAGTTGAATGAATTTAAATAAGGATGTATTTTTTTTAATTTCAGGCACATTTTAAATCTTTTCTATTACAGATTAAAAAACAATGTTAATGAAGTTTTCTTTATTGTAAGCTGAACTATATTGCTTTCTTTTTTCTTTTAATCTCAATAAAGACCCACACCAGTGTGGAGAAAACAGGCAAACTCGAAATCCCTTGACTTGAACCCAGTACCTTCTTGCTCTGAGACAGGAGTGCTAACCAGAACATCATCATGTTGCCTACATGCCATATAGACTGACCAATTATGCAAGGCAGAGATTTACGGAGGTTGTTGACACCGACGAAGGAATTTATTGTTATTTAAGCTTCAGTTATAATTCATGTTGATGAATAAAGGCAGGCAAGGTCATGGGTTCAAGTCCCAGGCTTGGTGAGGGACATTTCTGTGTGGAGTTGATGTTCTCACGATGCATATGTGGATGTCCTTCAGCACTCTGGTTTCTTCTAACAGTCCAAAGATATGCACATTAGATTAACTGGATGTTATAATTGCCCCAAGGTGTGTGTGTGTGTGTGTGTGTTTGCCCTTCGATGGACTAATGATGAACTTTTATGTACCATTCAGGGTGTTATTATAAGAAAATCAATCAACAGCAAGCACACATTCTGAGCAAACCCAGAATTTAGACCTAAAGTTGTGAAATTGTTCATTTATTCATTTTCTGAACAGCTTAATCCTAATTAGGATCACGGGGAGGCCACCGTCCATGTCAGCTGACTCGGGGTGAGGGCCAAGTACATCCCGGACGGCTCACCTGGCCATGACGTGGCAGAAACATGCTGGTGCTATGCAGATCCTCTTTACGAAAGTCAGCAATGATTCTTTTACATGAACCTCACACCACAGGCAGTGAGAGACATAGCCGGCCTTTGATAACCCAGTTAGTTGGCCTGGGGTGGACGGGAAATGTATTAAAAATATTTATTCACTGGCTAAACACAGAGCTCAAAAAAATGTACTTCTCCTGATAGAAGGGTTTAAAGTTTTGATATTGTCTGAAGGTCTTACGCTATTGAGATAAGATTTCTTTAATGGAAACCCGATATCATGGCTCACCGTCGCGGATTGGGTTACAAGCCTTTCTATTCAAATGAGTAACGCATTGCGCGGCAGTCATAGTTTGTTATACCGGCTCACAAAATGAAGATACCGACTGTAAATGGCACATGGGTTTCTGTTCACGCTGCTAAAAAGGTGTACAAAGATGCCTCAGTTTCCGCGGTTAATTGGGACCAAGAAACCCTGTGACCGCCAATTTCTGCGAAGTAGGATCGACCCCTCTGACTGAAGTATACGTACATGCATATGTGTATATAATATCAATAAATACATATCCCATGCTATAAATGCTTATAATAACAAACATTCAAAAATAATGCATAAGATATAAATAAAATATAAATACACACACATACAGGCGCGGGCCTCACATAAAAATGTAAGTAGTTTTGTTGAGGGGTTTTGGGTTGTTTTTTGTTTTTGTTTGTTTCAGGTTTTTTGCATAATTGGCCTTGTTTTGTGGCATTTTCCTTAACCTTTTCTTTATTTTTCCTGCATTTCGTTATTTTTTTTTTATTTTTCAATGAATATTTTTGAAAAACCTGCACATCGAAACTGAAGCAACATCACTGTAGCGAGAGATCACTGTATTTATTCTGTTTTATGGATTGAAACATATAACAATTTGAGGGGAAGCTGGAGTCGATGCTACCATCTCAGACACGTTTATTCCCATTACAATGTTTATATGCCAGCATGAGAACTACCTCACAAGGCTTTTGTGTATAGACGCACTGCTGGATGGACAGACAGACATACAGACAGACAGACATGATACACGATAGAAATCTTTTTCTATATCAGTGGGGCTGTGCTCACGCGGCATATATGAAAACGAACAATTTCAGAGGGCGGTGTACAGCACGTCTGCCTCACGGCAAAAAGGTCCTGGCTTTGATTCCCAGCTCGGGCATTTCTGTGCTGCGTTTGCATGATCCCTCTACGCTTTTTATTATTATTATTATTATTATTATTATTAATATTATTAATATTATTATTATTATTATTATTATTAATATTATTAATATTATTATTCGTAGTAGTATTATAATAATAGTGGAAAATGGAAAAATAAATTAAAAAAAATGTAAGAGTTTATATTAAAAATATCACCTCTAGGTGTGAATATGTATTGTTGTGGAAGTGTCAGCCCTGTGATGGCCCTGGCAAGCTGTCTAGGGTGTACTGTGGCCTCGCCCACAGTCATCTGAGATGGGCGTCAGCCTCCCTGTGACCCTAATTAGGATTAAACAGTTCAGAAAATGAATGAACAATTTCACAGCTTTAGATCTTAATTCAGTGGGGCCGGTGGTGTAGTGGTTAGAGTGCTGGACTCATTATCAGGAGGTTGTGTGTTCAAATCCCAGTTAGACCCCACTGTGCTAAGCCCCCTGGGCAAGGTCTCAACGACAAGTGTGCCTCTGTTCACCCAGCAGTATAAATGGGTACCAGGAAAAATATACTGGGAAGGTAACTTGCGATGGACTAGCGTCCCATCCAGGAGGAGTTGAGCTCCTGGTCGCTTCAGGCTACGGAAGTTGGGGATAAGCACCGGCCTGATGAGCCACTATGGCTCGGGTGTGAAAAGCCCAAAGGTCTTAATTCTGGGTTTGATCGGAACCTGTTTGTAATGTTATCACTGGATACAGTAATGGAATTTTACATTTACAGCATTTAGCAGACGCCTTTATCCGGATCGATTTACAGAAGTGCTCCGTAATTTTTTAAAAATGTTTTATAAGTGCTAATTCAAGTGCTTGGCGAAGACACAATCATGATATGGAAAAAGAAAAGGATGTCCGCTTTAAGAAATTAAGACACTGGAAGTTTACTCTGCATGCTGTACTCAGGCGTAACTCAAACAAGTCTTCTTATAGACTCATCGCATCTCATTTGCCACTCCAGGTGCTGGGGCTGGGGCCTATCTCAGCCAATATTCAGCAAAGGCGAGGTACACTCTGAAGAGCTTGTCAAACCAGTGCAAGGTAATACTCACCCACTGACGCCCGCCCACACACACACACACACACACACACAAACAAACACGCCCATTCATACTCACAATCACAACTAGGGTTAGCTTAGAAAAGCCAGTTATGCTAACGTGCATGTCTTCTGATTGTGGTAAGCAGTGGTGAGCAATGCATTTGGTACCCGGGCCTTCAGTGGGACTTTATGGACTTAAATCACCACAGAATTCCACCAATGTCAAGTCGAAATACAAAAATACAATATAACAAGGCGTGGCATTGCAGACATTTCTGCTAGTCACTCTGAGGAATGACATCACTTTCACCATCGTTTACTGATTTACATTGGTGCTCAGCCAAAAGTAGCAAAGGGTAAACCTTACCGCCACTTCCTCGACCTCTCCTTAAGATGTTTAGCTTTCCTGGAAAAGTCCGCCTTCACCTAGTTTTGCTCTGACCAACCAATCAGAGGATCAAAAAATGCTGATGTTATTATATAGCTGGTCCTTTCTGATTGGTTAAAGACAGTCCCATCACCAATATAGTTTAAGTGACATCGGCCAGCTCTACTGATTCTGAAGACTCTGGGCAGACTAGATTTACATGGCGGCATATAGAAGCTGAAATCTGATTGGACAAAAAAAAAAAAAAAAAAAAAATCTAACATCCACAAACCAGATAGAAGCAGTGCAGCCAAGGCACGCTACAAAATAAAAAGAATGGACTGCTGGGAATAAATTAAAAGAATTCAGTGGAACAAATATTAGAATTTAAGTTGTGAATGTAGCTCAGTGATTCTGATAGTGTTGAGGCCAGAAGAGAAGGCTTTGCAGGCCCCGATGGCTGACCACTGGTGGTAAGAACCCAGAGTACCTGGAAGAAACCCACACAAGCATGGGAAAGAACATGCAAACTCCACACAGGAGTGAGTTTGGGAATCGAACCTATGACCTTCTTGCTGTGAGATATGGGACGTCCTAATCATTTTATGCCACCGCCCACCCTCTTAGAGATTGAAGCCTATTACAAGGCTTCCCAGGTCAGTTTCAGTGTTAGTGGACATGTTGGTGTGCAGGAACATGAAGAAAGGAAACGATGTGGGCCGTATGGTACACCTGGTTCCGGAAAAAGCCTCTTTGGATTTGTGTTAATTGCTTTATTTTGCTTTGAAAACTCGCATATCAAAGTGCTAATTGCCAGAGCACTTTTTTTATGGATGGCTGCTAATTGCCATTCAGCTTGTTACGACTCACTTGTCTGGATGGATTTGTCATTTATTTCCGATTTGAAGCCCTTTTCATGCTGTGCACACTTTTTCTGTTTTAATGAGTGATACAACACGCACTATTCTAATGTTACAGTAGCAGTGACTACCGATAAATTGTTTTCATTAAGGTATTCGCAAGAATGATTAAAATAGAAAATGAAGTTAACTCAGCATGTGTGTGTTTTTTTTTTTTTTTTTTTTTTTTTACTTTTAAAAACATTTTAGTAGTCAAAAAAATATCCTAAACATAATCTCAGTGTTGCAGCCTGAACGTCTGGAGATCCAAAACAGATCTCTGCAACACGAGGATATCAGACGAACCCTCGCCAAAAGGTCTTTCAAAAAGCTGTAATGACAACCAGAGCATGTCAAGAAATAAAAGCAAACACATGGGGAGAAGCACAAGAACACACACACACACACACACACACACACACACACACACACACACACACACACACACAAAATCACAGTCCCCTTTTCATAACTTTAGGGAACAATACATCAATTTAAATTAATTTCTTACAGACTAGCACTAATCCTAACCTTAATCCTAAGCTTCAACCTTAAATGTAATGATTCAATATATGGGGATGTTGTTTTGTTTGTTTGTTTGTTTGTTTGTTTTGTTTTTCCAGTAATGAAGACAAGTCCTCATAATGGGTACAAGTGTACAGGGGTTCCTCACCTTTCGCAGTTAATGGGAACCGAAACCCTCCGCGAATGCCGAATTTCTGCAAAGTACGATCGACCCCCCTGACTGACGTATATGTATATGTATATGTATATGTGTATATCAATAAATGCATATTCAATACTATGAATGCTTATAATAACAATTAAGCATTCAAAAATAATGCATAAGGTGTAAATAAAATATAAATACACACACATACAGATGCGCGCGCCTCACATAAAAAAGTAGTTTTGTTGGGGGGTTTTGGGTTGTTGTTTTTTTTTTTTTTTTTTTTTTTTTTGCATAAGTTGCCTTGTTTTGTGGCATTTTCTTTCATTTTTTCCCTATTTTTCCTCAGTTCAGTTCATTTTCTGTAACCACTTAATCCTAATTAGGGTCGCGGGGAGGCTGGCGCCCATCCCAGCCAACTCAGGGCGAGGGCAGAGTACACCCTGGACAGCTCGCCAGGCCATCGCAGGGCGGAAACACGCCGACGGCTTTGCAGCCTACTCTTGTCGAAAGTCAGCAATGGTTCTTTTACATGCCTCACACCATAGACAGTGAGAGACATGGCTGGCCTTTGATAACCCAGTTAGCTGCACTGGGAGCTATTTTTCCTTAATTTCCTTGTTTTTTTAATTTTCGATGAATAGTTTTGAAAAACCTGCGATGCACTGAAGCCACAGAAACTGAAACGCGAAGCAGAGAGGGATCACTGCAAACAGAATTAATTCCCCAAAATGTGATGAATACCTATACCACACACACACACACACACACACACGCACACACACACACGCACACTCACACACACACACACGCACGCACAAACATAACATCTATCTGGACTGGTCGCCAGGTCATCGCAGGGATGAAACACACAAACAGAGAAACAACATTCAGGGGAGAATACGGGCAGCGCAGGCTACTCGTTACAGAAATAGGCAACGGTTCTTTTACACGGAGAGTGAGAGCCCTGTAGGGACATTCATTTACATAATGCATTCCCCATAGCACCCTACCCTAATCCTCGCCAAGAGCAGTTACATACCTTACCATGGACTTTATCCCTAA
>CM045748.1:28200359-28212859 GCA_024760905.1 Plotosus lineatus | reverse complement strand
TATATATATATATATATATATATATATACATACATACATACATACAGTGGTACATGACCAAATTAATCTGTTCTGAGGGCGAGCTCGTAAGTCAGAATGTTCGTTAGATAAAACAAAAATTCCCATTGGAAATAATAGAAAACCAATTAAACAGTTCCAACGCCCTCCTGGAAATAATAGAAAACCAATTAAACCGTTCCAACGCCCTCCCAAACTCATGTAACCTGACACAAACATGTATATTTGAGCTAATATATAAAAAATAAACATGAAAAACAACAAATATTTCATAATAATACATGTACATTAACATTAATCTTCTTCTTCTTTTCCTTTCGTCTGTTCCCTTCAGGGGTCGCCACAGCGAATCATCTGCCTCCATCTCACCCTATCCTTTGCATCTTCTTCTCTTACACCAACGACCTTCATGTCCTCCTTCACCACATCCATGAATCGTCTCTTTGGTCTTCCTCTAGACCTTCTGCCTGGTAGTTCCAGCCTCAGCATCCTATTACCAATATACTCACTATCCCTCCTCTGTACATGTCCAAACCATCTCAAGCTAGCCTCTCTGACTTTGTCTCCAAAACATCTTACATGTGCTGTCCCTCTGATGTGCTCATTCCTGATCCTATCCATCCTCGTTACTCCCAAAGAGAACCTCAACATCTTCATCTCTGCTAACTCCAGCTCTGCCTCCTGTCTTTTCCCCAGGGCCACTGTTTCTAAACCATACAACATCGTTGGCCTCAACACCGTCTTGTACACTTTTCCTTTCATTCTTGCCGATACCTTCCTATCACACAAGAATAAACAAGTTAACTAACCCTTCCGATCATCGACTGTGGCAAAGATGTCACATGGCAGTGAAGATTTCAAGTGGGCAGGTAGGAGGTGGTGTTCAACAGAAAAGAAGGAGGAAAAATTTGTGCATGTGCACACTACAAATGCCAGCAAGGAAAAACTCATGGTGAGCTTCCACAAGGCCAGTGCTTCTCAAATAGTGGGATGTGATACCAGGGGAGGCGTGTATGACCCTGAAGAACATGCTTTTTTTTTTTGCCATGCTGTACTAGAATTAAGTGTAATTGCTTGTCCTCTACAATAGGTGGCAGAATCGCTCTCACTGTGATGGTGTAGGATAAAAGCATCAAGCAAACGATATGAAGTTCAGTTAAGACTTATGTATAGTCATGTGCACGGCGATGTGTGTGTGTGTGTGGGGGAGCATGAAATGTTTTTTTTTCTTCCTATAAGGGCATCAAAAAATAATTGAGAAGCACTGCACAAGGCATTCTTGGAGCGTGGAGGAGTACACGCGGAAGAATAGGAGGCTAATCAGCCCGGAAAAGCCACTTCCCTAGCATAGCTCGTAATTCAAAATTTTGCTGGTTGGATGGGGCAGATTTTTGGTGGGATCAAAGTTCGTATCATGGAAAATTCATTATGAAAGACACTTATACACCAAGGTATCACTGTACGTATATATATATATATATATATATATATATATATATATATATATATATATATATATATATATATATTTTTTTTTTTTTTTTTTTTTTTTCATTTCCAAAAGTTTTTTTTTTTATTTGGGCTCAGCTCAGCTGAGGACGGTTGACAGTGGGGTACCATTCCGTATCATTGTATTGTCAACACACACAACCGCTCACGTTCACACCTTGAGGCATTAGAAAATATTCATTCATTCATTTTCTGGAACCACTTAATCCTAACTAGGGTCACAGGAGGGCTGGTGCCCATCCCAGCCGAGGGCAGAGTACACCCTGGACAGCTCACCAATTGATCGCAGGATAGAAACACACTGACAACTGTGCAGCTTCTCTTGTCAAAAGTCAGCAATGGTTCTTTTACATGAACCTCACACCATAGACAGTGAGAGACACGGCCGGCCTTTGATAACCCAGTTAGCTGCATTAGGGGGACAGCAGTGACAACTCATTGAGAGTAGGACTTGAACCCCCTACCTTAGGATCAGTGATTCAGCACCTTTACCACCAGGCCACTACTGCCCTTGGAGAATATTCAGTTAACATAATGTATATGTCTTTAGTCTATAAGAGGAAACTAAAGTACCCAGAGGAAACCCACACAAGCACAGGGAGAACATGCCAAGTCCACAAAGAAAAACTCTTTCCAGGCATGTGGCTTGAACCCAGGACCCTCTTGCTGTGGACATGATAATTACTCCGCTACGCTCCATAAAACCGGCTTCTTCTAAAAGCACTGACACTGGAGACAGACGCCGTTCACAAATGTCTTGTCATTGAAATTGTTCCTTTGTTTTCAGCTGTTTCTGTTTGGGGCACTAAAGGCAGATTGTTCTCACATATTTGTTCTGGCACAGGGTCCACCAGATGCCCTGACTGACACAGCCCTCCTAGTTTATTCAGGCTTGGGTCTGGCAGGATGATTACATTGGTTTTGTTCAACTCCATTGGCTGCATCATTCACACTCACATTCACACCTATGGGCAAGTTCAACCAACCAGTTGACCTAATGTGCATGTCTTTGGGCAGCTCAAGGAAGCCCAAGCACCCAGAAGACAACCTACGCAAGCATGAGGAAAAGATATAGACTGAAAAGTCTCAGTCACTGACCAGATTCAAACAGGAACCTTCTAGCTAGGAGGTAACTACTAGTAAGTTGCAATGCTGCCTTCAAACTGCACCGTGTCAGTGATTTCATATTTTATGTAAAACATAGAAGTCCCTTAAATTTTTGCAATAGAAACAATAACACTCTCAATCATAAGAAATAATGTCCTTCCTACACCTAAAAAAAATTGAACACCTTCTGACCAATCAGAATCATGAACTCAGCAATGAATGTAAATTGAATATTTTTATGGAGGGCATTTATTCACAGCATGTAATCACAGCATGCAATCTCCATGTTGCTACAGTTGGCTCGGTCGAGGCTCGGCAACATTAATTCAACAATATAATGAAGCAGATGATGATCTGAATGTTCTGAATGTGCAGGTTATCACACCAATGCCCTTTTTCTTTCCTGATGGCTCAGATATAAAATGGAGACTCGGATAATGAAATCGAGGTTCAGGGGGTACGGAGAATTGTTTTCACATATGTATTGGCACCCCAGAGTCCTACCCTTAATCCTGATGAAAGTATTTGGGATGTGCTGAAGAAGACTTTATGGAGGGGTTCAGTTTTTCCCTCATCGATTCAAGACGTCGGTGAGAAATGAATCCGACACTGGATGGAAATAAATGTGATGCTGTTTAAGTTTGTTGAAACACTGGCATAATGATTATGTGCTGTAATCAAGGGTAAAGATGAAACATCAATACATTCATAAGTGTGATATTTTTATTTATTTATTTTCAGCTGGGCAGTGTATTATGAGATAACATTCATTTTCACTCCAATGAGATGAAAAGCTTTCACAGACGCAGTTGTTTTCTTTATTCACTCTATGTTTTATAGAGAGTTGCCTGCCATATCGATAAATACAAATGAAAATCTCTCTCTCTCTCTCTCTCTCTCTCTCTCTCTCTCTCTCTCTCAATTGGATGAAATGTAATTTATTTCTACTTTGCTTAGATAATGAATAATAGATGCTTTCCAGTGAGTTGAAATTGTCATAGCTCTTTGCTGCACTTCAAAGGCTGAAGACAAAAGTATCAGCTGCATTAGCTTGAAAATTCAAGGCTGGTAATTGAAATCCATTAAGATGATGTAAAATGAGGCTGATGGTAAATATAAGTGAATTTCATGCGGAGCAGCTGATGTTAATCTGAACCTGAAAGCAGCACAGTGTGTGTGTGTGTGTGTGTGTGTGTGTGTGTGTGTGTGTGTGTGTGTGTGTGTGTGTATCTGAAATAGAAAGAATGAGGGATATAGAGAGAGATTGTGAAAGACACAGAGAAAACGTGTGTTTGTGTGTGCATGTATGGTGCTTTTGTGTGTATGTGTGAAAGGAAGATTGCATGTGTTGAACTGCTGAATTACAGTAATATCCATTAGATTTATTGTGTTCTGGCTCTCCGTCTGTCCTGCTTTGCCAAAAGGCAGAGTGCATTACATTTCATCACACTTTCATTTTCTCTACTGGAGGGGCCATGGGAGGTACAGAAGCGGTTCTGTGGTATACACCAGATAAATCTCATCTGTAACAGAATTACTCCTACACCACAATCCCCATTCTCTCTCTCTCTCTCTCTATCTCTCTCTCTCTCTCTCACACACACACACACACACACACACACACACACACACACACACACAGACTGCATTGTTCTTGCTCTGGGAGCTACATGAAAAAACTGACCCACCATCTGTCATCGTATCAACCCGGTTTTATTAGAACATTCAATTGGTTCGAATTTTATTTGTGTACTTGGTATTTACAAGAGACAGCATTGCAAAACAGTTTTGCAGAAATCCATGTCCAGATCACTAATAAGCCAAGTGCAAGTAAAGGCTTTCATTTCAACTGGCTGAAACACCAGGGGGAAGAAAGAGTAAGAGATTCAATGCCTGAAAGAGGAAACCATTAGTGGAATGAGCTTTTCTCCGTTTCTTATCCAAATATCTACACACTCGCGTCTTCAGAAAATATCTAATACAAGCCTTCATTAGTTTGCTCAACATTTATGTTTAAATTCATCTGTTTATTTACTTATTCATTATTTATTCCACAATGTTCTTTCTGTAATGGCAGCATGGTCTGCAGATCTGCAAGGCAAGTCATGTTTACATGAACACACTCACTCATATTAAATCAAATCACAATCTTTCTCCAGTCTTTTCTGCTCCGTGATAGAGTGTGGTGTGTCATCAGCATAGCAACAATATCTAGAGAAAAATTACAAAGCACTGGAACTAATGGATACATACACATACAGAAAATAGAAATGGTCCTAAAATATAGTCTTGTGGTACACCAGAAGCATAAATTCAATTTGGAATGATGTTATATGCACATCATCTGTTGAATCTAGATTATGACTCTCATACTAACTTGGGCAACTTTTTTTTGAGTTTTTCTCTGGATTAGAGAGATTGATAAGTCAATACTCTAAATATAAGTGCAGTACACTTAAATAAGTGGGGATAAGACCGTGCTGTCTTCCTCTGAGAAGCACCAGAATGTAAAGTCATTTGTGATGGCTGTGAAATATAAAGAATACATTCATAAATATGTTTAATATTTATATGTAGAAGTTCTACAGAGATGGATGGCATGGGGGCATCGTGCCCAACTAGAAGGTTCTTGGTTTGAATCCCGGGCTCTGGCATTTCTGTGTATAGTTTTCATGTTCTCCCAGTGTTTGATCAGGCTTTGCCAATTGCCCTTAGGTGTGGATTTAAATTTGAATTCTTGAGTGAATTGTATGAATCTTTCTGTAACTGCCCGATACTGCCAATATAACCCTTATAGTACGGGCTTCTCATTAACTTCTGCACTACACACATCGACTTTGACCTGAGAACATTTTCTATCAGGCAGTTTAATTAGCATAACTGGATGACATTTAAAGTTTTCAAACTTAAGAACAAACAACTCAAACAAAACTCAGGAAATGCTAGCACTCCTACTAATAAAATGGAAAAAAAAAACATGGTCCCTTCATAGTTAAACGTTTACAAAAGTGATAGTGAGTCATGAATAGTATACTGTTTTTTAGAGGTGGCTCATAGCCAAAATACTGACTTGTCTATTTAGCCGCCAGATGAATTTATGTCTTTACCGCTGTCACTGTTTCAATGAAAAACATGAAGGAGGTTCTGACTGTCTGAACATTTGTAACCATGAGAAGTTTAAGTTCTTAGGTCACCTGTGCATAATAATAATAATAATAATAATAATAATAATAATAATAATAATAATAATAATAATAATAATAATGAATATTAGAGACTGGAAAATCAGGTTAAGTCCTACAGTGTTTGTCTGCAGCCTGACATATTATTTATACATATGTGGTCCTAGTGGAACAGAGACGCTGCTGTTACAGCTTCACTAACAAGGAAGTGCCAGAAGGTAGCACAGGTATGAGACATCATCACCGATCTACTTCGCCGTCCAAAAAAAAAAAAAAAATAGAGTGAATTTGTAAGAGCGGTGTAAGAACAGCTCTGCTATCTCAGGTTTCTGCAATTGCTATGTCTATGAACCTGCTATTTGAGATTTAGGTTTATATGAAAAGACAGAAATAAATAACCAATTTATACAAGTAGGTTTTTGGCTCAAATCTAAAGACTGCAATTGAATCTGATTCCTGAAAGCTGACGAAAAGGTTTGTTGACAGCTGGTGTTCTGAAATGGGGGAAGGGGGGGGTTTCATAATTATAGCTATCCATGGAGAGTCTGTATCCAGTGATCAAAGCGGCCATAGTTCATCATATTACTCAGTAAGTTCATCCCGATACTGAAGACCAAGACCATTAAAGCTCCACAGATCAGTTGTAGTATTTTGTAATCAGTGTGTAATGGAAGACCTCGGCGCAAGAAGTTCTTTAGTCACAAAATAACACTTTTGAGATATTAAAAGTCAAAGTTTTGAAAACATGCTGCAGAGGCTTTTTTTTTAAAGATAACATTCAGTGGCACCTGCTGCTAGTCTCAGGAGTTATATAAAGTAGACAAACACATTTTTGTCAGAAAATAATGCTTTATTATGGAAAAAAAAAAACAAGAAAATGGACTTTGGTACTTATTGCCAGGAAATATTTGGACTTCGGTACGTATTGCTATAAAATACCTGGACTTCTGGACTTATTTCTATAAACTGCCTGGACTTTGGTATTTATTGCTATTAAATGCCTGAACTTCAGGCCTTATTGTGATAAAATGCTGTAATTATTGCAATAAATGACTGGGCTTTGGTACTTATTGCTATAAAATACCTGGATTTCCGAACTTATTGTTATAAAATGCCTGAACTTTGGTACTTATTTCTAAAATAGTACCTTGACTTCCGAACTTATTTCTATAAAATGCCTGAACTTTGGTGATTATTGGTATAAAATGCCTTCACTACAGTACCTATTGATATAAAATATCTTGACTTCTAGACTTATTTCTATAAAATGCCTGGACTTTGGTATTTATTGCAATAAAATGCCTTCACTACAGTGCCTATTGATATAAAATGCCTGAACTTCAACTTATTGCCATAAAATGCCTGGTCATCAAGACTTATTTCTATAAAATACTGTACATGGATTTTGGCACTTTTACCACAAATAAATAAATAAATAATTTCACAGTTTCTGATTGCCAAACAGTTGCTGTTGCTATGCACCCTTGCATTTTATTATTTGATTAGTTCTGTTTTTTGTTTGTTTGTTTTTTTTTTTTTTTTTGGGGGTTAAATTACCTGACTTGGGTACTTTTACCTCATAAATCCTTTTTGGCTCATTTTTATTTTTGAAATATCGCCAAAGATTCACAAAAATTCAATAGATTCAGGGAAGGCCATATATATATCAGTATTGAGGACTTGAGTACGTACTTATATTTGGAGATTTTTGGCTTGAAATGATGTACATAACACTCTACTTTATGGTGGTAGTGTCAGCTCATTTAAAATGTGACTTAAGAACTTCTTGTACCGAGGTCTTTAATCTAACTGGTGACCAATGTCAGGCTAATAGTGTAAGGATATTATAGTGAACCAGGGCATTCTGGATCATCTGTACAAAAACCTTCTTTGTTGTTATGCCTTGCTCCACATATACTACACACACAGCCACTGGGTAGAGGAGCAACAATAAAAAGATTCTTCATATGGAAGATGAATATGTACAGCTATTTGTCACCTCTCAACAAATTTACCAGGAACCATTGGGATTTCATCATAATTAAAAAAATCTGTTTCTGTTTTTTTTTTTCTTTCCTCCCCAACAAGAGTGAGTCTTCAGTGTCTGCATTGTCCCACTGTTATTTTTTTTTAACTTTGCAAAACATGAAGCATTTGTGTTTAAATATGAGGTGATGCAAGTCACTGTAATAAACAGAAAATTAAAAGTCCACTGAAAAGTCCTTTTAAACATATCCTCACATAATCTTCTTCTTTATTCAAGATAATAGATTTATGAGTAACACTTTGCATTAAAACTCCTTTAAATAGCATTATTTCCTGTTTTGGTTCATTGTAACAAATCATAAACCTAAGTATAAATAAATCATAGTGTTGGGATATTGTGTGGTTACATGTGTATATATATATATATATATATATATATATATATATATATATATATATATATATGTATATATATATATATATATATATATATATATATATATATATATATATATAAATAAATATATAAATGGTTAAACGTAATGTTAATAAAGTTACGAAGAACTGTTTGTTTAAGTGTTATCACTGCAAGAAAAAACAGCAAGTGAAGATTTTATTTATATTTTATGCATCAAATGACTTTTCTTTCTGGGTATGTATTAATTTTAGGCTAGAAGGTGTATTGCTGAATGTATTGCCAGATGGTCTTGACTCATTTGATGAATAAATGCATGACCTTCACCAGATACATAAAAAAAGAATCCTCCCTTCAAAATATTCACGTTCTTTGCTTTGCAGACTGAAATGAAGACAAACAATACTTTTCCAACTTTATTAATTTTAACATTTAAATAAATTGAAATACAGTAATACCTTGACTTACGAGTGTCTTTTATAGCAAATTTTCCATGATACAAGCTTTGATCACACCAAAAATCTGTCCCATACAACGAGCAAAATTTTGATTTACAAGCTCTGTTGGGTAAATGGCTTTTTCGGGCTGATTAGCCTTGTATTCTTCCAGGTGTATTCCCTCGCGCTCCGAGAACACCTTGTGCAGTGCTTCTCAATTATTTTCTGTGATGCCCCCTCTAGGAAGAAAAAAAAAAACATTTCACACCCTGTTGCACTCCACGCGCAACTATAAATAGTTTTTACTGCACTTCATATCGTTTGCACGGTGCCTTTTCCCTACACCATACACCAGTACTAGAATAAGGTGTAATTGTGCACCCTCTACAGTAGGTGGCAGTGGCACTCTCACTGTATTCTCTATAGTGTAGGGCACACAGTGAAAGCGCCACTGCCACCTACTGTAGAGGATGCACAATTACACTTAATTCCAATACAGTATGGCCAAAAAAGCATGTTCCCCAGGGTCATGCCTCCCACCCCCACCCCGCAGCATCACACTACACTATTTGAAAAGCACTGGCCTTGTATGAGCTCACCACGAGTCTTTCTTCAATGTCATTCGTAGCATGCACATGCACAAAATTCTCCTCGTCCTCCTCTGTTATGCATCACCCCAATGCTGCCCACGTGACATCTTCGCACCCACATGACATCTTTGCCGCAGTCGACAATCGTAAGGGTTAGTTGACTTATTGTTTATTCTTGCTTTATTATGATTTATTATCAATTATTATTAATGTTAATGTACATCTATTTTTATTATTATGATGAAATATTTATTGTTTTAACATGTTTATCTTTAATATATTAGGTCAAATATACATGTTTGTTGCAGGTTATATGAGTTTGGGAGGGGTTGGAATGGATTTATTGGTTTTCTATGTATTCCTATGGGAATTTTTGTTTTATCTAACAAGCATTTTGACTTGAGGGCTTGCCATCAGAATGAATTAAATTTGGAAGGTACCACTGTATTAAATAGCAACCGTTCAGAAACAAAAAAATTAAAAATAAAGAGAACGCACCAACTTTTCCTTTGATTACAGCTGTGTGTATGTTGGATTCTTCTTGACCAACTTTACACATCTAGACTGTAGAATATTCTCTGTCTTATTTTCCAAGCTGTTTAAGCTTTTGAAGTTGGTTATCTTAAGCGATCCTTCATTAATTTTCTGAACCGCTTGACCCTTATTCGGGTCATGGGGAGTCTGGCACCCATCTCTGCCAACTCTGGGAGAGGGCAGAGAACATACTGGACAGCTCACCAGGCCATCGCAGGGAAGAGACATGCTGAGGGCTATACACCTACTCTTGACACGAGTCAGCAATAGTTCTTTTACATGCTTCTCAGACAGTGAGAGACATGGCTGGCCTTTGAGAACCCCCATTTAGCTGTACTGGGTGGACAACAGGTGTACTGGGAGGACAGCAGTGACAACCATTGACAGTGGGGATTGAGCCGTGGACCTTGGGATTGGTAACCCTGCACCTTACCACTGGGCTACCACTGCCTTCATTTTCAGTCATTCCACAGTTTTTTAAATAGGGTTTAAACCTGGGTTCTAGCTTGGCCTGGCAAGGACATTCACCTTTTTTCTCCTTCAAGTGAAATAAAGGAAAAGGTTTCATGAACGTGTGCATATTTCCATTATCAGGTGTTTTTATTTACATTTTCAAGTTGCAAATCAATTTGATAGTTTGCATTAGCCGGCATAAATAGGACCTGAATTTGTCAATTTATATAAAGGAAGTTAATGGCAATATTAACAGTATATGGATAGTAAACTGACAAATCAGATCATCTTAATAAAATAATACTTGGCACAAATACATTCTACAAAAGATACAGGAATTGTACACATAAAAGAAAAAATACTGCGCAATGTATTATGAAGATTAGTTGCGTGGTGCTGGTGGAAACATATGATGATCTTGTGACTTTGTGCTACTTTTCACATCACAGTGTAACCACCCCGTGTGTGGAGTAATTGCTCAGATTTATTCTCTGAACAAAGAAAAAAGGAAGGGGGTGTTAATGAAACAGTGTGATTTAATAAACATGCAAAGTTTTATTAAATTTGAGCTTAATGTCTTCTTCAAACACGGTATGGACAATTGTAGGTCGCTGTCATGTTGGAAGGTCAGCCTTTCTCCCTTTGAAGATTTGCCGATTTGCGGGCAGCAACTTAACATCAAGAATTTAGCCCCATTTACTGCCCCAGTCCCTGCTGCAGACTCCTCCACAACAGGATGCTCCCACTTCTACTATACTATACTTTTACTATAGGCATGGTGTTCTTTGGAGGGGAAAACTTTTTGAGTCCACAGAGTTTGATTTTGGTCATCTGACCATAACACTATTTTCCTATTTGGCCTCAGCCTCATTAAGCTGACATGATGTGGCCTTTCTTGAGCAGATTTTTTTTCTTGTAGCGTTCCCATATGAGCCACATTTGTGAAGCATTTGTGATATTGCTGTAACAGTCACATAATGAACGTTCTTTGCCAAAAATTCTTGGAACTGATTCAGTGTTGCCGTAGGTCTCTGGATAGCCTGTCTAACCCAAAATTCTTCTAATTCTTCCAAACTGGATGAAAGAAGGAGGAGTAATTCCCTTAAGTTTATCGCAACACTGAGGCCTCAGTGCTTTAATTCTTATTTATTAAATTTAGTGTGCTCTTAGAAATTGATTAAGTTTTTTTTTTTTTTTCCCCCAGGACGGGGGTGGGGGGGTATCTACTGACTTATACCTGTTCACAATTTTATGCTGAACCAATCAGAATGATGAGCTTTGTTCACTGGGAAGGCAAATTAGCTCAGTGTTTAATATCTGCGATGGTGTAGCGGTAATGGCTCTGGCTGGGCTCATGCTGGAGAGGTTGTTGGTTCAAATCCTCATTAGACACCCACAGTGATAAGGCCCCTGGGCAGGATCTTCACCACAATTGAGCCTCTGTCCATGCAGTATAAATGGGTATTGGTATATAATACAGGAAGGATAACCTGCAATGCACTAGCATCCCATCTAGGAGGAGTTAAACTCCCTGTTACGCTACAGAAACGAGGGATAAGTTCTGTCCTGATGAACCATTTACCTTCACTTTTGCTCAGTAGATTGACATGACACTAGAATTCACCATATTTCTAGGTGGGTTAATCCTGTAAGCGTCTCTATGATTGTTTTTACTTAACTGTTGCTGTTTATATATTTCAATTGTAAAGCTGGAATAAGATGCAATGAATAAATTCCTTCATTCATTCATGCATTCATTCATTCATTGAAGTGCTTAATCCTAATTCTCATCACAGGGAGGCTGGTGCTCATCTCAGCCGACTCTGGGCAAGGGCATAGTACACCCTGGACAGCTCACCAGGCCATCGCAGGGCAGGAACAGGCTGACCCCTGGGGGGCAGTGACGATCCATTGAGAATGGGGCTTGAACCCCCCAACCTTAGGATCAGTGATCCAGCACCTTTACCACCAGGCCACAACCGCCCCTGAATAAATACAACTGGAAAAATACTTTTGAATGTATGTTTGCACATAATGCTTCTTTTTTTTTATATCCACTGCACAATGGATAACCTCCTTTACAATGGATCGGTTGTATTCACAATCACAGCAATAACATTTTGACTTTGGAAAGCAGTGAAGTAACAGAATTACACTATGGTGTGATGCTCATTCAGTTTAAATCTAACTAAGTGCTATGCATGTGTATTTACATCATCTCTATCTTTGGCGGCAGAACTTGTCAATGTTACCAATAATGTGTGTTGTT
>CM045748.1:28175359-28195359 GCA_024760905.1 Plotosus lineatus | reverse complement strand
CCGATTAGCCTCATATTCTTTTGTGTTTATTCCGCCGCGCTCTGAGAGCGCCTTTTGCAGTGCTTCTAAATTATTTTCTGTGACACCCCCTCTCAGAAGAAGAAAAAAACATTTCAACCCCCCCCCCCCCCCCCAGTGCCCCGCGCACGATGATAAATAGTGTTTACTGCACTTCATATCGTTCGCTCTGTGCTTTTTCCCTACACCATAGCGCGACAATGAGAGCGCCACTGCCAACTACTGTAGTGGATGTGCAATTACACTTAATTCTAGCACAGTATGACAAAAAAAAGCATGTTCCCCAAGGTCATACTACCCCCCAACCCTCCCACAACATCACACCCCATTATTTGTGAAGCACTGGCTTTGTGGGAGCTCACCACGAGCCTTTCCTGGCTGCCATTCGTAGCGTGCACACGCACAAAATTCTCCTTCTCCTCTTCTTTCTCTGTTACACACCACCTTCTGCCTGCCCAAGTGGCATCTTCGCCTTCAATGATCCGAAGGGTTAGTTGACTTATTCCTGTTTTATTATTATTTATTATTAATTATTATTAATGTAAATGTATATGTATTATGATTATGAAATATTTATTGTTTTTACATGTTTATCTTTAATATATTAGGTCAAATATATATGTTTGGGGCAGTTTATATGCGTTTCGGAGGGGGTTGGAGAAGATTTGGTTATCTGTTATTTCTTTTTGGGAATAATTGTTTTATCTAATGAACATTTCTTCTTATGAGCTCGCCCTCAGAACAGATTCAATTCTTAAGTCAAGGTACCACTGTATATCCAAATAATCATCATTCATGGTTTTACTAACTTCTAGATATCCTGCATATAAGCTGACACTCACTCACTCATTACACACTCGTTTTTCGAACCAGTGAAGTATGGGTCACCCAGAGGCTGGTACCCATCTCAACCAGTGACAAGGAAAGGTAGAATACACCCTGAACAGCTCACCGGGCCGTCACAGTGCAACACAGTGCCACATCCATTTGCACACAACTAACATCTAATGTCCATATCTTCGGGATTGTAGGAGGAAATCGGGATGCACAGAGGACACGCATGCATGCACGAAAGGAACATCCGTACACCACACAGAACTGCCTAACCCAGTATCTTCTTGCTGTGGGGTGGACATGTAAACCACTACATCACCGTTCCGCCCACATAGCTATAAAGCTATATTTTATAAAATATACATTGTCTGGTTAATATGAGGTAACAACACCATATCACAGGGTGAAATCCTTTCTCAGAAATGTTTTATGGTTGTTGGTTATTTTATATTTGTGTGTGTGTGTGTGTGTGTGTGTGTGTGTGTGTGTGTGTGTGTGTGTGTGTGTGTGTGTGTGTGTGTGTGTGTGTGTGAGTGTGTTATCTATATTGCCGTCAGTCTGTCTAGTCAGACTCTCATTGAATAGTTATAAAATGATTCATAGTCACTACATTCTCAGTTGTTTGTTGTCTTTGTCTCTGGGGTCAGATATTCCGGGATTTTATTTTCAAAGCCAGCTTGATGGAAAGCTAACAACATGTATTGCTGATACACTGGCAATGTAACTACATTCTCTCAATTACTGATGGGAGATAGTTGGTAACCTGGTTACAAATGGCTCCTGCTTCCCTGATGATGTCAAGCGCATTTATCAGCTCCAGCCAAAACAGGTGCAAATATAAAGAACATCATGTCAGGAACTCTCTCTCTCTCTCTCTCTCTCTCTCTCTCTCTCTGTCTTTCATAAATAACATCATTATGTACTTTGTACATTTCAGAGATGACTTAAAAGAATGAGTTGATTTATTTTTCTATAACTTCAACTCTTATTGGCCATTCCGGTAATCATTCAAAACTCAGGGGCCCATCAGGATTGACCTTGCTACATACAGTGATCCGTCACTACTTCGGCTTCAGTGCATCTCGGGTTTTTCAAAAATATGCATAGAAAATTTTTAAAAATAAGTAAATTAAGGAAAAATAAGGGGAAAGTTAAGGAAAATGCCACAAAACAAGGCCAATTATGCAAAAAAAAAAAAAAAAAAAAAAAAAAAAACAAACCTAAACCCCTCCAACAAAACTATTTACATTTTTTATGTGAAGCACGCATTTGTGTGTGTGTGCACGCATTCCAATCTGTATGTGTGTGTATTTATATTTTATTTACATATTATGCATTATTTCTGAATGTTTACTTGTTATTATAAGCATTTATAGCGTTGAATATGTCTTTATTGATATTATATACACATTTAAATGTACGTATACATCATTCAGGGGTTCAATTGTACTTTGCGGAAATCGGTAATAGCGGGCGGGGTTGGAGGGCTGGTCCCCATTAACAGCAGAAAGTGAGGGATCCCTGTATATTTCATACACTACATGAGAACAGTACGATCTGATTGGTGTACTGTCTCAAGATTATGCTTCAATAAAAAGACAGACATTCCGTTTGTCAAAGTACACTCATGCCTCGGTTTTACAGACTTTGCTTTAACGGATTTTGGATGCAACAGACAAAATCTGTAGCTTCCGACTAGTCCGGATTGTCCGGACGTGAGTCGTTGTTTCCGAAAGTGCCTGCCAGATGACCAGACTGGCTAAAAGAAATATCGTGCACTTAAATCTATTAATGTAATTTCAATGCCTCGACACTGTGGCATGAAGCGGAGAGCTAATCCTTTCTGTGTGGGCGGGTCCGATACCTTGAAACTCTAATTTTATTGGACTCACACGCTGCAGTGCTTATGTGACAGGAAGCGCATCCCAAGCTTTGGCAATCAGCTGGTCTGCGGGTTGAAGTTTTTCCATGTCTGTCCATTTGTGTTTGCTGGCCAGCTGTGCTTGGCTTCGTGGAAATGAGCCGATCAAAACGAGGGAAATTTATTTCTTTACTCAAAAACACGCTCAGTCTGTGGCTGTTGTTATAATCCAATAAAATTAGAGTTTGAAGGTATCGGACCCGCCCACACACTGGCATACGTAAAGGATTGGCTCTCCGCTGCGCACCACAGTGAAGTGGAATTGAAAATAGATGTATAGATTTAAATGCGCGAGATTTATTCATCCGTTTTTGTTTTACTTGATGGCTTTTTTGTATTTTTATTTAAATGACAGTGAAATTGTGTATTCGCTATTCTGTTAAGAAAGGCCACCTGATTTATTCGAGAGCCAGATACAGTCATCAAAAGAGCCACACCTGGCTCGTGAGCCATAGGTTCCTGACCCCTGATATATATGGCTCTCAGAGGATTGGATTTTAAAATACAGTACGTCTTTTTTTTTTTGGCTCTCTTAGTCAAAAAGGTTCCCAACCCCTGATCTTATGGTGTACACTTACTGAGTATAGGTACAGTATTTACATTTGCAGATTACATAGTGTGCTTAAGTAAAAGTTTTTCATAACGTAATCGTTGAAATATATGGAATCGGAAACTTTGGATAATCGAGTACTTCGGACCAGTATTCCCCCCCTATTAGTCCGTTAAACCGAGGCATGAGTGTAACTTGAAGCAGTTGCACTTGTTATCATGCTTTAAAATAACAAAGAAACAGGAAACTTTTTTAGTTGATTTTTTTTGTATTTCTGATTTAAAAATGCAAAAAGCAAAATGCAGTATCTACAAAACAAGAGAAGAAGATGCACAGGACAGGGTGAAATGGAGACAGATGATTCGCTGTGGTAACCCCTGAAGGGAGCAGCCGAAAAGAAAAGAAGAAGAAGAAGAAGAAGAAGAAGAAGAAGAGTAGCTACAAAACGTAGTGTTGGATCACTGATGCTAAGGTTGGGGGTTCAAGCCCCATTCTCAACAGATTTTCACTGCCCCCCCACCCCCCCCCCCCCACCCACCCCCACACACACACACCCCAGTGCAGTTAACTGGGTTATCAAAGGCCGGCCATGTCTCTCACTGTCTATGGTGAGAGGTTCATGTAAAAGAACCATTGCTGACTTTCGACAAGAGTAGCTGCATTGCTGTCAGCATGTTAATGCCCTGTGATGGCCTGGTGAACTGTCCAGGGTGTACTCTGCCCTTTCCCAGAGTTGGCTGAGATGAGCACCAGCCTCCCCGTGACCCTAATAAGGATTAAGCGGTCAGAAAATGAATGAGTATGCTGAGCTGAATGAGGATGCAGTTTGGTACAACCTTAGCTCGGCACAAAGTACAGGATTCAGCAAAGTCGGCTGTGTTGTAGTTAAAATTTGTCAGTATAAAATAAACAATAAAAAATGATTGTAGATTGGTTCTCGAATTGTATTTACTGTAACACCTAAAGAGACATCGATACACAGTTCTGCACCTCACCTGCGACGCGTGAATGTCAGCCATCTTAATAGTAATAAATAATTCACAAGGACATGTAACATAAGTAGTACTAATAAGTAAAAGGTTTCTTCCTTGTATTGACTGACGCTTGCCGCCGCCACCACAGTCTAGCTCATTACGGATGTATGAGGTTTGTCGAGAAATGTTTAATTCTTTATCAGATTTGTTTTACTGTATAAAAATGTTTTGCGGCAACGCCAGCTGTAAAAAGCGCTATACAAATACAACTGAATTGAATTGGATTATTAATTAATACAGACTGGACAATAGAATGTTAATTATTTATTTTTAACATCAGCTGTTAGTAATTTTCCATTAGCATTACATGCTACATGTTTGTGGTTTCTCTTTAACATTTTTGACGTTTACCTCTTATTTGAGTTATTTAATTTATTAACAACTACAATGTCAAATAAAATAATTTTAGATTAAAAAAATTAAATAAATAAATACGCAAAGTATTTCAATATTTCTTCCACAAACCCTTCACATACCTTCAAGCAAGGCTACGACGATGATGTCGAGAACAAAAAAAACCCTCGGCTGGCACGAGGAAGAACCTTGAGAAGATCCAGACTCCATCTTCATTTGGGTAAATCCAAATAAAAACAGTGATACCAGAATGAGTGATCCAACAACAACAACAACAACAACAACAATAACAATAATAATGATAATAATAATAATAATAATAATAATAATAATAATAATAATAATAATAATAATAATAATACCCCCAGGCCATGTCTCTCACTGTCTGCAGTGAGAGGTTCGTGTAAAAGAACCATGGCTGACTTTCATCTCCTGTCTTTGAACGTGTTGATGTTTATCCACACTGCCCAGCCAGCAAATTAGTTTCACATTCTATTATTTCGATGGAGAGCATTTATCCTTGGTAGCAGCATGGCAATCTCCATGGCAATGTTGCTTCAGTTGTTCCGGTCGAGGCTCAGCAACATTAATGTGGCAATAAAATGAAGCAGCTGATGATCTGACGGTCCTGAATGAGCAGGTGATCACATCAACGCACTTGTTCTTCCCCTGATGGTTCGGATGGAAAATGCAGACTTGAATAATGAAAGAGTGGTTCAGGGAACACGAGGAATTTTTTTTACATACTTATGTATTGGCACCCAGGGCAACGGTGGCCCGGTGGCAAAATGCTGGATTACCAATCCTAAGGTTGAAGGTTCAAGCCCCACTCTCAGTGGTTGTCTCTGCTGCCCGCCATGCAGATAACTGGGTTATCAAAGGTTGGCCATGTCTCTCACTGTCTTCGGTGTGAGGTTCATGTAAAACGGGGTGCTCAATCCTGCTCCTGGTGATCTACTTTCCAGATGACTTTATCTCCAACCCTAATGTTGCCCATGTGACATGTAAGATCCAGTCAGGTCTTGATGAGACGATTGGATGGTTAGGTGGGCGTGATTAGAGTTGGAGCGAATGTCTTCTGGAAGGTAGATCTCCAGGTTCAGGATTGAGCACCCCTGATGTAAAAGAACCATTGCTGACTTTCAACAAGAGGAGCTGCATAGCCGTCAGCGTGTTTCTGCCCTGCGATGACCTGGCGAGCCATCCAGGATGTACTCTGCCCTTGCCCGGAATTGGCTGAGATGGGCACCAACCTCCCCGTGACCTTAATTAGGATTAAGCAGTTCATAAAATGAATGAATACATTTTAATGACCAAAATGCTACCTATGACCCACCAGTAACGAGTAGGCACACAAACACGACACACGGAAAAGTTTTCCCTATTTGTTCTCCTCTATTCTTCAAAAACATAAACTCAACCAATCCTCAACTAAAATATCTCCCAGAGAAACAAACTCATTATATACACACGATGAATACATTTAAAAAGAGCCAGCACAAAACCAACACAGAGTTCACCAGCAATCAGATCAGTCTGTTTTAATAAGCAGCAACAAGGTAATGAGCTTTAAGATAAACTAATTTAAATAACACTGACATCATCAGACATAACGAGGCTCGTAGACCTCTGTATGATTTGAGCCGCTGCTTTGCTCAGTCAACTGCAATAAACCGGACGTCTATAAGAATTAAAATAGACTCGACATAATGAACAGAGATGGAATACAACCATTTATGCGAGTGCACCTTTTTTCAATAAAATAAAATATCATAAAATACTCTCACTCACTCCATGCCAAACTTTTTACTCCTAATAGGGTTGTGGGCAGGTTGGAGCCTATCTCAGCCAACACTGGGCAAAGGTTGAGTACACCAAAAAAGGTTGAGCGGAAGTATTCATAGAACCAATCACACCCATGCCTAGGGGCGGTTTGGATCGGCCATGGTCATCAAGGAAATACACAGATTGGAGATTTAGGTTTTTCAAAAAAAGGCTCCTGGTTTCAAAATGTATAAAATAGGTTTTGAAGTTTCCGTAAAGAGAGGGAAAGAAATTATAGAGAGAAAGAGAGAGAGAGCAGAGAAACACGAAAAAAAAAGCACAGTAAAAGAAACTACGTATCTACATTTAGGAGCGGATCCTGTTCAGTGCATTTCTCGACTCAAGGTCCATGACCTGAATACAGATGGACCTTGTTACATAATGAATGAGAGCTTTACTCAGGGAAAAGATTAGCAACTGACCCTTTTATACATTGACTACTTATTTCAGGAGCACGAAGCTTTCACTCAGAACTTTCTCTGCTATCCACATAAGCCAGAGGGAACAGCAGATTGGAAAACATGCATGTATAGAAGAAGCGAGTTAAAGGCAGCTAATTGGTCCCTCGTGTAAATAAAACTTTAGCGCGGAGGAAAACAATGAAAAATAACTTGGCAATTAATTAGCTCATTGGCTGCTGAGGTGTATATATAATTGAAATTGGTGAAAAGAAAAAAAAAACATGTAGAGGCATACAGTTAAAACCCTTTTACATACAGCATGCTATTTAAAAATAATTATTCTGTCCTAGAAATTTATCAGAGTTGTGGAAGAAAAAACTGACGTAGGTTCGGGTGAGCTGGATTTGAAAGCTGTGTGGTTGCAGTGGCATATAAAATATATCATCTGCTCCAGCATAATACGGACTAAGAAGGGAATTAACCTACTGAGATATTGATATTACAGGGATCCCTCACTTTCCGCGGTTAACGGGGACCGAGGACACTCCCCCACCCCCACCCGCGTGTGCGACCGCTGATTTCCGCGAAATAGGATCGACCTCCCTGACTGGCGTGTCCTTACATGTATATGTGTATACAATATCAATAAATACATATTCAGCACTATAAATGCTTATAATAACAATTAAACATTCAAAAATAATACATAAGATGTAAATAAAATATAAATACACACACAGAGACGCGCACACACACACAGATGTGCACCTCACATAAAAATGTAAGTAGTTTTGTTGAGGGGTTTTGGGTTGTTCGTTTTTGTTTGTTTGGAGGTTTTTTTTGCATAATTGGCCTTGTTTTGTGACATTTTCCTTAAACAACCCCCCCATTCTTCCTTAATTTTTTATTTTTTTTAATCCGATGAATATTAAAAAAAAAAAAAAAAACAACGGATGCAGTGAAGCCACATGGATGGAAGCGCAAACTAGCAAGCCCCCCCTCCCCCCGTGCGACTGCCGATTTCCATGAAGTAGGATCGACCCCCCCCCCGACTGATGTATACATACATGTATGTGTGCATATAATATCAATGAATGCATATTCAACACTATAAATGCTTATGATAACAATTAAACATTCAAAAATAATGCATAAGATATAAATAAAATATAAATACTCACACATACAGACACGCTCGCACGCAGTCAGATTTGCACCACACATAAAAATGTAAGTAATTTTGTGGGGTTATTTTGCATAATTGATCTTGTTTTGCAGCATTTGCCTTAACTTTTTTCCCTATTTTCCCTTAATTTCCTTATTTTTAATTTTTCAATGAATATTTTTGAATATTTTGATTATTTCTGAAGCTGAAGGAACAGAAGAGCGAATTAGCGAGGGATCACTGTAATTGAAAAGAGAACTGAATCTGCAAGGCAGTGGTGGCCTTGTGGTAAAGGTGCTGGATCACTGATCCTAAGGTTGGGGGAATCAAGCCCCATTCTCAACAGGTTGTCACTGTCCCCCCAATGCACTAACTGGGTGATCAAAGGCCGGCCATGTCTCTCACTGTCTATGGTAGGAGGTTCATGTAAATGAACAATTGCTGACTTTTGACGAGAGGAGCTGCAAAGCCATCGGTGTGTTTTCACCCTGCAGTGGCTTGGCGAGCTGTCCAGGGTGTACTCTGCCTTTGCCCAGCGTTGGCAGGGATGGGTGCCAGCCTCCCCATGACCCTGATTAGGATTAAGTGGCTACAGAAAATGAAATTGAAAACAGGATTAGAGCATGAAAATGGACCGAGTTATATGATTGGTGGAATCCTTCTGGGATTTTGTAAGTAGGGAAAGGATTGTGGTAGTGAACATGGATAATAATTAAATACCCTGAGCAACCACAAAAGTGTGTTTGAATTCCTGTTGTAGGGAAATTAGGTATGATATTCGTATGAAAGTTTTGTTACAAGACAAATCATTGTATAATATTCATTCGATACTGGGTTGACATACAAACATCTTACAACCCAACTTCACATTGGTGTAAAAATGACGGATATCACATGTGGATAAATAAGAAGGTCCTGTAGGCTAGCCGTCAAATTACTGTACGAAAAAGTGTACTGTATGTGATATTAATTTCATACGTCAATCATACCACAGGCGTAAAAGCCATTAATTTGATGGATGATTTTCCACTGTTTGTTGTTATACACCTCTTGTCCAGTGGGTGGCAGTAAAACTTTCTAGCTAGGCATGGTTATACATAATAGGCATTGCAAACCATTTATTCTTTCATTTTCTGAACTGCTTATTCCTAATTAAGGTTGCTAGGAGGCTGGCGCCCATCTCAGCCAACTCTGGGCAAGAGCAGAGTACACCTAGGACAGCTCACCAGGCGATCGCAGAGCAGAAACGCGATGACGGCTATACAGCTACTCTTGACAAAAGTGAGCAATGGTTCTTTTACATGAACCTCCCACCACAGACAGTGAGAGACATGGCCAGCCTTTGATAACCCAGTTAGTGCACTGGGAGGTATTGATACCAGGCTTTATACTAGTCCTTGTGTGTACGCAATTGCGTCATAGCGTGAAGGCATGATATGCATCGCAATAACTCTGTGTTAGACTAAATAACTGAATGAAACATCTTGAGCCTTGACGCCTGATGTCAATACTTACCGTGTGAAAATGCAGGGTGGCGCATCAACAAGGTGCGTCACTACTAACCTGGAGATTGCAAGTTCGAATCGGTTTAATGCCACAGCCTTCCATGGCCAGAGTCTATGGGAGTTAATTGGCTAATTGAGTGGAAGTAATGACATATGCCCCCCTTCCCTGTCACTCACAGCAATCGCCACCCTATTGTGGTCATCTGTGTGCTCATTCGTACGAGGGGGCATATAGCGCTTTCCCTCTGAGTGGGTTAGACCACCCCCAAATACACATGGCCGTTTGAAAAGAGGCGGGTGGTTTGCACTGCATGTCATGATAGGGGGTGTGTGCATGCATTTCACCTCTCTCTGGTTGGTGGTGGTTGTATGGTAGGGATGGCAATACCTGAAGGGTGGGAATTGGATACAACCAAATTAGGGAGAAAATTGTGGGGGGGGGCAAAATGTAAAATAACATTTTTAAAAAACGCAGGGTGCTGTTTCATAGTATTTTGCTCATATAAGTGCTACAAAAATTAATTAAACAGCTCGCCGAGAAATTGAACAGCATGCGGCGAGGTAGAAATTTAATAGCGGGTTACTACAATCGTCATAGAATGTCACATAACAGACAGAGAAAATGAATCTGAAACTAAGCATTGCCTCACACACTCACTCATTTGCCTATTAGGGGTTGCGTGGAGGCTGGAGCCTAACTCAGCCAACACTGGTCGAAGGCAGGGTACACCCTGAACAACTGGTCACACTATCACAGTGGAACACATGCTCAAAACCATTCACACTTACATCCACCACAATGGGCAATTCGGCATTGGGCAACCAGACTTATGTACACGTCCCGGGATTGCAGGAGGAAACCGGATTACCAGGAGGAACCCACACAAGTACCGGGAGAACATGTGAACTCAGGACTCAAATCCAGAACCTTATTACTGTGAGGCAGACATGCCGATCACGACGCCACTGTGCCGTCTGTGATTACATTTCATTCTGATAATTAACATTTCATTGAGAACATTTTTTTATTATTTTATTATTATTTGTACAAGTCTTTTAACACTGTTGTTCAAAGCGCTATTATAGAAAATCAATTAACACCTTCTGACCAATGAGGATGGACAGCTCTGAAGTGGTGTGGTATAATTCCTGAAAGTGAAATCAGCAAAATCGAATTAAAAATTAATTTAAAATAAGTCATGGATTAGTGTTGTGTATCTAATACAGTATATCATGGAGGTCATGAATATCTTTATCACATCTCGCACTACATTTCTAATGCTTTTTATTCCTGGTTCCAGCGGGATCTTTTTGTCCCTGCAGACATTGTTGTTTGTTCCACTGCTAAATTAAACATTAAACATTAAATGCTGTGTGACAGCAATAAATAGCATTATATCAGAACAGGGATCTGATAATGACCTGGCTCCCATTCGAGCACCATTACACCGCTTCTCAGCTGACAACTGCCGAAATGTGATTAGCTGGCAGCTGCTCGCGTCCACTACATTAAAATATTCAGAGCCCCGCACCACCGTTCATCTCATATGTGCATGAAATTACACTGGACTTTACTTTGGATTAGACATTGTTTCTGTCTTCCAAGCAATTATCATTATATTCAATGGAATTACTGCCCTGTTAGCATGGATATGGATTCCCAGACACACACAAATCTGACATACAGCATCTCTTTCTCTCTCTCTCTCTCTCTTTCTCACTCCCTCTCTCTCTCATTATTCTCATGTCGACACTAGATTAGAAAAAAATTAAATATATTACAAAAAACAATGTGGTGGCATGGTGGCCTAGTAGTTAGCACATCCGCCTCACAGCAAGACGACACTGGATTCAATTCCCAGCTCGAGGGTTTCTGTGTGGGGTTTGCATGTTCCCCATGTACTTTCGTGGGTTTCCTCTGGGTACTCCGGTTTCCTCCCACGGTCCAAAAACATGCACGGAAGGTTAATCGGCTGTTCCAAATCGCCCCTAGATGTGAGTGTGAATGATTGTGTGAGTATCGGCTCTGTTATGGCCTGGCAAGCTGTCCAGGGTTTACCCCGCCCTCACCCAGAGTCGGTTGGCTAAGATGGGCTCCAGGCTCCCCGCGACTCTAATTAGGATTAAGTGGTTCAGAAGCTGAATGAATGAACAAAACAATGTTCACTCATCATTTTCTGTGACCACTTAATCCTAATTATGGTCAGGGGGAGGCTGGCGCCCATCTCAGTCGACTCCAGCCGAGGGCAGACTACACCCTGGACGGCTCGCCCGGCCATCGCAGGGCAGAAACATGCTGACGGCTTTGCAGCTACTCTTGTCGAGAGTCAACAATGGTTCTTTTACATGAACCTCACACCATAGACAGTGAGAGGCATGGCCGGCCTTTGATAACCCAGTTAGCTGCACTGGGCAGGACACTGACAAACTTGTGGCGAGTGGGACTCGAACTCCCAACCTTAGGATCAGCGATCCAGCGCCCTATACCACTAGGCCACCACTGTCTAATATATATATATATATATATATATATATATATATATATATAAAATAATAAAAATAAAAGGATTATTAAAGATAGAAATGTTTTTTTTCTTCTATATTTTTTTTATATAATTTTTTTCTTCTATAATCACCTGAAGAGAGAGGATGGTTTCACCACCCCTCGAAACAGATCTGTAGTGATAAATGGAGTTTCAATAGAAAGTCTTTGTCCTGTCCTTTTATTTTTATTGTTATTTGCTCTACCAAAAGGTATTGAGCACTCTCCTACGGAAGGATCTACTCAGAAAATCCTATATATATATATACACATATATATATATATATATATATATATATATATATATATATATATATATATATATATATATATATATATATATATATATATATATATATATAGAGAGAGAGAGAGAGAGAGGATTTTCTGAGTAGATCCTTCCGTAAGAGAGTGCTCAATACTTTTTGGTAGAGCAAATAAACTTCTTCTATAATCACCTGAAGAGAGAGGATGGTTTCACCACCCCTCGAAACAGATCTGTAGTGATAAATGGAGTTTCAATAGAAAGTCTTTGTCCTGTCCTTTTATTTTTGTGTATATATATATATATATATATATACACGAATACAAATCATATATATATATATATATATATATATATATATATATATATATATATATATATATATATACACACACACACATATATATCGTGCATATTATTAGAAACAATAAACAGCAGCAGCAGGGTGAATTGAAGCCTTTTAGAAGGGCAGCGCGCGCACACACACACACACACACACACACACACACACACACACACACACGTGTAGGAGTGGGTGATAATATTAAGGGCGGGACACCTCAGCAAGTAACAGGTTCATATTGATTTAGAAGAAATCTGCTATACTGCCCTTCAGATGGATTTGTTCCTTGTGATTATGACTTTTCCTCCGATAATCAGGTTGTCTGTATTTTGGCTGCTTGCATTGACAATGATTTCTGAAGTGGAATTTTATACGGATCATGTCTTGTTCATTATACACATGTCTAGTTCACCTCAATTTTGCACTCTGGGGCGGAAATATACTTTAAGAGCGACAGTCAAAATGGATACCAAGACCATGTGTTAAATACACAGTAGGATGACGCCGTGTGTGTGTGTGTGTGTGTGTGTGTGTGTGTGTGTGTGTGTGTGTGTGTGTGTGTGTGTGTGTGTGTAGCATTCATTTTTACCTGAAAATGATAATTAATAATGAAAGGATTTCATACATGACAGACAGCATATACAACTGTGTATTTTGTAAAACTACTAGATGTGACTAATACACTATAACATATAATTACGTGTATGACTTAGTGGGTGGCACGGTGGTGTAGGGCTTAGCACGTCCACCTTATGGCGAGAAGGTCCTCGGTTTAAGTCCCGGGCGGTTCTGAGTAGAATTTGCATCTTCTTCCTGTCTTTCAGTGGGTTTTCTCTGGTTTCCACCCACAGTCCAAAGGCATGCACATTCAGCTAATTGGCTGTTCTTGTTTGACCCTGAGGCGTGATTCTGTGTATTGGTCCTGTGAAGGTCTGGTGAGCTCTTCATGGTTCTACCACGCTTTAACCCAGTGTCCTCCGAAACAGGTCTCAGCCTCCCAGGAGACCCTAGTAATTGATTAGCAGCGATAAAGCGGTGGTGACTTAGCAGGTAAGTAATTTGTTACTATAGGGATCCCTCACTTTCCACAGTTAATGGAGACCGACCCCCCCCCCCCCATTCAGGGAAGTAGGATCGACCCCCCCTGACTGATGTATATGTACATGTATATGTGTATATAATATCAATAAATACATATTCAACGCTATAAATGCTTATAATAACAATTAAACATTTAAAAATAATGCATAAAATGTAAATAAGATAGAAATACACACAGATACAGATGAACGCACCTCACATAAAAATGTCAGTAGCTTTGTTGGGGGGGGGGGGTTGGTTCGTTTTTTTGTTTTTGTTTGTTTGTTTGTTTTTTTTGCATAATTGGCCTTGTTCTGCAGCATTTTCTTTAACTTTCCCCCTATTTTTCCTTAATTTCTTTTTATTATTATTTTTTGATGAATATTTTTGAAAAACCCGCGATGCACTGAAGCCACAGAAACTGAAGCACGGAGGACTGAGGGATGGATCACTGTCATCCGAAAATTGGGGGATTAATCCCCACTGTTGGGCCCTTAACCCTCAGTTGCCTGATAAAATGCTGTGAATGATAAAGAGCTGATGGTGATTATGATTGGGATAAAGCTTGGAATAATTATCAGCAGTCATTCAATATTAATGTATTAGACTTTTATTTCCATGTGATTATAGTTTATTGTATTATTGGAGAGCATTTGCACTAAAACAAATATGGAGGAAAAACTATTGGCACACACGACAGTACACCATAATGAAGACACTGTGTCCGATGTTTCATAAATAAATAAAATAGATTAATAAATTAAAATGAAAACAGAAAAAATATCTTCATAAACCCAGCGGTCTCTAGGGGCACTCCAATTTCAGTGTGTGTGTGTGTGTGTGTGTGTGTGTGTGTGTGTGTGTGTGTGTGTGTGTGTGTGTGTGTGTGTGTGTGTGTGCAGGGTGTCTAGATCAATTTTGTGAGCAACGTCTTTTTTCCTTTTTTTCTTTTTTTTTTACATACAAAGGTGTAAATTGTGTTTTTTTTTCCCCTCCAGGCTCCTTCAAGGTTATTCAGTTTCCAATACCAACATCATGCTGGATGGTTTGGTGTAAATGAGCAGATGAATGCATGTGACGGACTGTGATGGATCTCCACCTTCCTTTCCAAAATGTTTCTGGGACGGGCACTGGCTCCACGTCATGCCTCACCGGGTATTAAGCTAATAATAAGCATTCGTCTTGGCTTATTTTCATAAGGGGTGCCAATAATTCCGGAATCGCAAAGTACAGATAAAACGGATACGCGTGATGGATCTGAAGTTGTTGTGATTCCACTGATAGCATTTTCTCGTGTGTATCTACAGCAGAGAGATTTAGAACACAGAATGTGCTGTGGTCAGCCCGGTGTGCGTGACTGTGTGGACTTGCTCCTCGCGCTATAATAAGCAGACAGTTTGTTTAATAAAGTTTTTCATCGCTGCAGATTTTTAATCCATATCGGTCTGCAGTGTGCTGAGAGAAACTCCCTGAAGCGAGCTGCCAAGCAGTTCTCATCAAATCCACAAATTGGTATTTACTGCTGCAACTAAATCAGCTAATTTATTTCACTCTTTGATTTTATAGCAAAACATGTTTATTGGCCTTACTGCCATACACTCTCTCTCTCTCTCTCTCTCTCTCTCTCTCTCTCTCCATCTCTCTCTCTCTCCGTCTCTCTCTGTTGCTCTATACTTCTCTTTCTCTCTGTGTCTCTTTCTCTCCCCTCTCTCTCTCTCTCTACTTCTCTCTGTGTCGCTCTCTCTCTCTCTCTCTCTCTCTCTCTCTCTCTCTCTCTCTCTCTCTCTCCATCTCTCTATACTTATCTCTCGCTCTTTCTCTCTCTGTCGCTCTATACTTATCTCTCTCTCTCTCTCTCTGTCTCTTTCTCTCCCCCTCTGTCTCTACTTCTCTCTGTGTCACTCTCTCTCTCTCTCTACTTTTCTGATGCTGTCTTTCTACCTCCCTCTTTCTCTTTCTCCCCTCTCCCCACCCTCCCTCCCTCCCTCGCTCTCTCTCTCTCTCTATTTCTCTCTCTCTCTCTTTCTCTCTCTCTCTCTCCTTCCCTCTCTCTCCTTCTCTCTCTGTCTCTTGAAACTTCTCTCTCTCTCTCTACTTCTCTCTCTGTGTCTGTCTCTCTATATTTATCTCTCTGTCTCTCTGTCTCTCTCTCTCTCTATCTCTCTCTATCTATCTATCTCCTCTCTCTCTCTCCTTCTCTATCTCTCTCTATTTCTATCTCCCTCTCTCTCTCTCTATCTATCTATCTATCTATCTATCTATCTATCTATCTATCTATCTATCTATCTCTCCTCTCTCCCTCTCTCTCTCTCTCTCTCTCTCTCTCTCTCTCTCTCTCTCTCTCTCGTTCTCTTTCCGCAGGGATTTGCTGTGTTTGTGCAACAACATATTAAACTGTATAAATGAAAAAAAAAAAGTCAATAAAAAGTTTTTTCATCTGATTTATTTTACGGTATTCCTGAGACTATGCAGAAATGGTGATGAAGGATAAAAACGATCCACAGCAGCTAAAATTGTTCTGGGTGGAGTTCTGGTTACAGCGCTACCATTTAATTATCATCCTTTGATCTACTGAAGGGCGGCACGGTGGTGTAGCACTTAGCACGTCCACCTCACAGCACGGAGGTCTGGGTTCAATTCCTAGCTCGGCGTTTCTGTCTGGGGTTTGCATGTCCTCCCTGTGCTCACATAGGTTCACTCAGGGTACTCCGGTTTCCTCTCACAGTCTAAAGGCATACACAGTCGGCTAATCGGCTGATCCAAATCACACATCGGTGTGAATGGTTGTGTAAGTGTTAGCCCAGATGAGATCCTGTGATGGCTTGGTGAGCCGTCCAGAGTGTATTCCGCCCTTGCCCAGAGTCGGCTGAGATGGGTGACAGCTTCCCCGTGACCCTTAATTAGGATTAAGAGGCTTCGAAAAATAAATGAATAATTGACTGAAGAATCCTGCAGGGAGTTTTGTTTGTTTGTTTTTGTTTATTGAGGGTTTTTTGGATAGCCTTATGATTCATAGCACAATATTGATATGGTATAAATATTCCTTTTATTAGATTCCAAACACCTTCAAGCTGTAGAGGTTCTTCTGCACAAAGAACCCAAAGACTTGCAAAGCCAGATTCAAAAATCAAGCCAAGTACTGAAGAAGCTCATCCGTGCCAAGTATTTGGAAAAGTATTTCAAACACGGCTTTTGATTCTTTTCGAATAGAGCAGCATCATGGAGTCAACCCCTCCCCCAAATTCCCCACCCTCTCAAAGAAAAAAAAAAAAAAAAAAAAGCTTTTCGGTACTTCCAAGACATGGTACATAAAAGCATTGCTGAAGTATGTCATGGCTTCTTGTTTGTTAGCTCTGCTCGTGTTATTGCGTTATGGCTCAATGCTTTCTGTATGTCTTCAATACCTTGAGTTTTGCTTTGGCTGAAAGTCATCTGTGTCAGATTTCATGGAGATCAGATCAAATGTGTAGCAGGAAAGGCTGTTTTTGTTCAAAATCAAAGTTGAGTAATCTAATATGGCAACTTGAGCTAATTGTGATGAAGGAGAAGAAGGACCTGATGTCTACTGATTTAAAGATCTTAAGATTAAATCCCAAAAGTACTAAAGTACCACTGTTTTAAGGTTAGACCTAAAAGTAGTGCTCCTGCATTGTCCTAACTAATACACACACACACACATATATATATATATATATAGGATTTTCTGAGTAGATCCTTCCGTAGGAGAGTGCTCAATACTTTTTGGTAGAGCAAATAACAAAAATAAAAGGACAGGACAAAGACTTTCTATTGAAACTCCATTTATCACTACAGATCTGTTTCGAGGGGTGGTGAAACCATCCTCTCTCTTCAGGTGATTATAGAAGAATATTCTATATAGAAGATTCTTCTATAATCACCTGAAGAGAGAGGATGGTTTCACCACCCTTCGAAACAGATCTGTAGTGATAAATGGAGTTTCAATAGAAAGTCTTTGTCCTGTCCTTTTATTTTTGTTTTATATATATATATATATATGTGTGTGTGTGTGTGTGTGTGTGTGTGTGTGAGTGTGTGTGTGTGTATATTAGGCAGTGGTGGTCTCGTGGTTAGGGCGCAGGATTGCTGATCCTATGGTTGGGGGTTCGAGTCCCCACAAGGTTGTCACTGTCCCCCCCCAGTGCAGCTAACTGGGTTATCAAAGGCAGGCCATGTCTCTCACTGTCTATGGTGAGAGGCATGTAAAAGCACCCTTGTTGACTTTCGTAATGAGTAGCTGCAAAGCCATCAGCATGTTTCTACGACCTGGATGGGATCCATCCTCCGCCAGGCCAAATCAGCCCAAGTCTTGCCATGAAGGTGCCTCAATGACATCCTCGGATGTTAAGGGATAAGTGATATTTATATATATATATATATATATATATATATATATATATGACAGGTTGTCACTGTCCCCCCAATCCAGCTAACTGGGTGAGCAAAGTCCGGCCGTATCTCTTACTGTCTATGGTGGGAGGTTCATGTAAAAGAACCATTGCTGACTTTTCACAAGAGTAGCTGCATAGCTATCAGCGTGTGATATTGCTCCACTATCTTTCTGCACAACATTGTGGGAATTGGTGATCCTCTATCCATTGTTGATTCTGAGAGAGACTGCCACTCTGAGAAGCTCTTTTTATACTCAGTCATGTTGCTAATGGACTTCATTCGTAGTAATTGGTCTTCCAGCTGTTTGTTATAAGTGCAATTGAGTTTTCCAGCCTCTTATTGCTACCTGTCCCAACATTTTTGAGATTTGTTGACACCATGAAATTTAAAATCAACATATTTTTCCCTTAAAATGATACATTTTCTCAGTTTAAACTTTTGACCCTGTCCTATAGGTTTTATTCTGAATAAAATATTGAAATTTGGCACATACAATATATACACATATATATTAATAATATGCTGTAATGTTGGAATGCCTGGAAAGGTCATCTGAGGCCATCCTTGCCAAAAAAAAAAAAAAAAAAGTGGCCATGATCTATGGGTGTTAATCTCTCTGCTGTCAATCAGAGCTACATTAAATTACAGTAGGCCCTTGACTATTTGCGGTTTTGCACTCACGGCTTTGCATATTCGCGGATTTCTGAGCAACTGTCACGTGATTCAAATTTAGCGAATGGCTGTTTGCCCTCTTGCTGAAGGGTTGAGATGATGTAACGCCCCTTTTCCTCATTTTGTGCCTGACGCTTTGTGCCTGTGCTTTTTTTAGTGTGTGTGTTTTTAGTTACAGTTAAGCTCCGTCATGCCACCCAAATGCTGCGCACCTTCTAAGGTTCTGGTAAGGCACCAAAGTGCCAGAAAAAGGTAATGACGCTGCATGAAAAAGTAGAACTGCTTGATATAATTCAGGAAGGAAAACATTTTGCTGCAGAAGTGCTAAGAAGGTGAATGTTGTATGAAACAAGGTGATCATCAGAGTGGAACCTGCCTTAGTATTCTGGATTATTCTAGTTCAGGGGTCGGCAACCTTTGCCAGTCAAAGAGCCATTTGGACCTGTTTTCCACATTAAAGAAAACACTGGGAGCCACAAGTCCTTTTTTAACATTTAAAATCAAATAACACTGCATATAATGCCCCCCCCCCTTTTTTTTTCCTTCGTGTTAATATAAAACAATAATGTGTCGCATTGATTTAAACCACTGCAGAGACAATTAAATTACAATTCTGCTTGCAACAAAAACATTTAGATTAAAAAAAAAAAATGCCCAGCCTTCCTGCAACCCTAATTAGGATTAAGTGGTTCAGAAAATGAATGAATGTGTTCGAGTCCTTCTTGTATTTTTATAAAGAAAAAGAATATCTGTCCCACGAAGCGTGGGACGGGATGCAGTCAGATGTGTTAACGGGTTGGGTAGTCTACCTCACCATCACTCCCTTCGTGGGATCTTCTTTTCTTTATTCATTGTATTAATGTTGTTTTGTCATAGTTTTAATTTACAAAAATGACAGCAACACAGAAAAGTATACCAAGACTTACTTTCAGAAGGAGCCTGCTCAACATTCTTTTAAATAATATTAATGCTTAATGGTGCACTGACCGACCCATTCTCAGAGTGAAGACTGAAGCACACCCAGTCTTTTATTTTGTCACTGGGAGGAGACTTAATTATTAAACGTTATTAAAGAAGGCCAC
>CM045748.1:28055359-28170359 GCA_024760905.1 Plotosus lineatus | reverse complement strand
AACCCAAATACGATTAGGATCCGTTTTAATCACGGCTACGCTAATTGAGAGTTTCTGGACGTGTATGTGGCGCTACGCCTCGGACTGTACAGAAATAGGCAGCAAGTAAACAAGGAGAGGCCTATAGAGTCTGTAAATGTACACCCGTCTGTCAATTTGTGGCTCTTGCTACCTCTGTTTGGTTTGGCTTTGCTTAGCAACAGCTAGATCGAGTGAACAGGCTTCACACACACACACACACACACACACACACACACACACACACACACACACACACACACACACACACAACTCGAGCTGTGCCAGTGCTGAGCCTGGATGGGAAGGAAAAAACCCAGAAAGGTCTTTTATAGCTTCTATCCACTCACAGCAGCAATTACACATTATGTATAATGAAATGAGCACCTTGGACTGCTCGTCTCTTCTGCATGTAAATTCACGTCGAGTCCGGGATCTGCTGCTGCAGTTGCGGAGACAGAGCTGCTTATTTTTGTGAAACAGGCTGTGCATTTAAATATTTGTTTTACAGCAATGCAAAACCTTTTAGTTTCCACGTGGCCATTGATTAATGAAAATAGTAAAAGCTTATTATTTGATATTCTGTTTAAAGATTAAACAAACAAACAAAAAAAAAACACTGTGTTTACAGATTCTCATTTCTAAACAGTCCAAAGATAAAAATCTGAAATATTTCACTTAGGGATTGTCAGAGCTTCTTAGTAATTTATGGACAAATATGGGAAAAACTTAGAGCATGTTTTAATGAGAGAGAGAGAGACAGAGAGTCGAGTCAGAGAGGGACAGCAAGAGAGAGAGAGAGAGAGAGAGAGAGAGAGAGAGAGAGAGAGAGAGAGAGAGAGAGAGAGAGAAGTGCAGAGAGAATGAGAAACAAAGAGAAATGAAACAGAAAGAAGTTTGTGTGTGTGTGTGTGTGTGTGTGTGAGAGAGAGAGAGCGAGAGAATGAGAGAGAGAGAGAGACAAAGAGAGACAGACAGGGGAGAGAAGGAGTGCAGAGAGAATGAGAAACAAAGAGAAATGAAACAGAAATAATTGTGTGTGTGTGTGTGTGTGTGTGTGTGTGTGTGTGTGTGTGTGTGTGTGTGTGTGTGTGTGTGTGTGTGTGTGTGTGTGAGAGAGAGAGAGCAAGAGAGAGAGAGAGAATAAGAAAACAACTGATTGCAAGAGAAAGAGAGATTGAAATGAGTGACTCTGACCTTTTATATTTTCTGCAGATTTAGAAAAATAGTTTTCCCCATTTTTTTAATGTATGAGGTGAATCTGCAGTGAATCCTGGTGGATACAAGATTATATTCCTCGGAGAAGCAGCATCATCAAATTATCAGGACGCATCAGAAAGTCAGTGTGACACGGACGGAATGAACCGCCTTCTATTCACTAATAATAACTTTAGATAATAATTGTGTAATTAGTTACACTGAGCTGATTGACATGTTCATCTTTTCTTTATTATCTAAAGTTAATGAATGCCGATACATCAGTGATCAGTGGGAGCACGAGATACACCGTATAACATAGACAGGAAAAGTTACGTAGATCAGCAATTTTGTTTTAAATCTAGTGCTTATTTATAAACAAATTTTGGGGCAGTGGTGGCCTGGTGGTAAAGGTGCTGGATTGCTGATCCTAAGATTGGGGGTTCAAGCCCCCCTCACTACAGGTTGTCACTGACCCCCCCCCCCCCCCCCCCCACTACAGGTTGTCACTGACACCCCCCCCCAGTGCCGCTAACTGGGTTATCAAAGGCCAGCCATGTCTCTCACTGTCTGCGGTGCAAGGCACGTAAAAGAACCGTGGCCGACTTTCAACAAGAGTAGGCTGCAAAGCCGTCAGCATGTTTCCGCCCCGCGATGGCCTAGCGAGCTGTTCAGGGTGTACTCTTCCCTTGACCGGAGTCAGCTGGGATGGGCACCAGCCTCCCAGCGACCCTAATTAGGATTAAACGGTTACAGAAAATGAACTGAACTGTGTTCATCATATGTACATATTTTGATATGATATTATCTCCCAGGCATGTACTAAAGATTTTGATGCATTGGTTCACAAATAAACTTTGAAATGGATATATTTATTCAAGTTGGAAGTTGGGAAAATGAACCGGTTTCATGATCAGACTCTTTATATGAGAGATTTCCTTTTGGCTTTTTCCCTTTATCAGGGGTCGCCACAGCGAATGATTCGCACGTTTGATTTGCCATAGGTTTTTACGTCGGATGCCCTTCCTGACACAACCGTTTTAGCAAGGGACAGAAACACGCTGACGGCTTTGCAGCTACTCTGTATGAAAGTCAGCAATGGTTCTTTTACATGCTTCTCACCCTCTCACTATAGACAGTGAGAGACATGGCCCACCTTTGATAACTCATTTAGCTGCACTGGGGGGGGGGGGCAGTGACAACCCTGTGTGGACTCGAACCCCCAAACATAAGATGAGCAATCCAGTGCCCTATACCACTAGACCACCACTGCCCTATATATATATTATATATATATGGAGACTGAGTGTGTGTGTGTGTGTGTGTGAGAGAGAGAGAGAGAGAGAGAGAGAGAGAGAGAGAGAGCATTCTTTTGTTCTTATTTTGAAGTGATGGTAAGTGATGGGGTTCTTTTTGTTTCCTTTCTACTCACCGCATCCTTAATAAGCATAAAATCAGATTGAACAAATTTAATGCATATTGATTACTCCTGAGAGGCCAGCTTAAAGTTAAAGACAAAGCAGCCTTTGGTCTGTCTTCATCCTTCTTATAATACTCATAAACAGATGAGTATCACCGCTCCTCAAACACAAAACCTCACAAACACATATCCATATTAATAATCTCGCTGATTATCACTGAATGGCTTCAGAGACACTTTATGCAGAACACGGAGCATGTGGAGCATAAATTATACTGTGTGATAAAATTGTGTAACATTTCTTTAACACGGCCACTTGTACTGTACAAGATGTTCCATTAGCTTGAGAAGGCTGAAATGTTTTCCCGCACAGCACAGAACAAAAAAATTCACACAACCTTTTTACTTAAAAGGTCATTTGTTGAATTTAATCACTTATTAAAAGAAAAGCTTTTAATCTCTGTTTAAACTGCATAACTTTAATGTCAAGGCTGCATTTATGGAATAATCACTGTGCTTTATTCCTGATACATTATAAGCACATTCACAGGAAACAAAAGTAAACTCATTAAAAAAATAAAAAAAATTAAAAATAAAAAAAATAGGCCCACAAAGAGGGCAATACACCTCAGCTCAATGTGCCATAATAAAATAAGCTTTGTTCAGTCCCAAAATGGACACCAAAAATGGTGGTGATTGGTATTGACGCTTTCGAGTTAATATACAAAGCACAAATATTTGAAAATGAAATCATGACACAAATGAACAGGCTTACCCAGTCTCAACATCCACACCAAAAATGGTGATGATCGGTGATGACCTTCCTGAATTAATGCATGCTACAAGATGGCAACTGTGGTGGTCATATTGGATATCATACCGGGACAAAAATTGAAAACCTTGCGGAGTTACCCAATCCAACATCCACATACAAAAATGGTGATGATCGGTGATGTTGTTTTTAAATTAATGTACAGAAGGCAAATTCAAGAGAGCATCTAGGCTTGTGGAGTTACCTAGTCCCAATATCCACATCTAAAAATTCAACCGCGGACAGAAAGAAAGATATATACATGACGAGAATACCCTCGGTGCATTGGGCTGAGGGGTAAAAGAGGATTAATAGTAAAAAACAAAACAATACACAGTCAATCTATGTGCATATTAATATTCATACTATATACACACACCTGCCTTTGTATGTACTTTTACTTCAGTTGGATGATGATATATGCCAAGTCAACGTACAGAACATTCATTCATCCATTATCTATACCAGCTATACATTAGAATCCCAGCAGACTTTGGTTAAGAGATGGATTATAAATTGAATGTGTCACTGATTTATTTAAAATCTAACACAAAGACAAACATCCACAAATCTGGGCACTATAAAGCCGTTTGTTAACTTCAATGCATTCAATGCATTGGACTATGGGAGAAACTGTAGTTTCCAGAGGAAACCCACATGAGCACATAGAATACGTACACACAAAATCCACATTGTTCAAAGTTGGAACCAAAATCTGTAACTGGAAAATATGAGTCCAAATGAAGATTAATTACATTTTATTCTGAGTGATAATATCATGACATAAATGCTCACTGATGGGCAATAGGAAACTGTAGTCTGGGCTGGGAAGAAACCAGCCCCATCCCTCAAAGAGTATACCATGTACACTGCATTCTCTTCTTCTTCTTTTTTTTTTTAAACTTTCATTGGTAGTTTGCTGAGGGGCATTGGTGACCCGGTGGTAAAGTGCTGGATCACCAAACCAACGGTCTCAACGGTTGCCACTGTAATCCCTCAAGTGCAACTAACTGGGTTATCAAAGGCCGGCCTTGTGTCTCACTGTTTATGGTGTGGGGTTCATGTAAAAGAACCAATGCTGACTTTCGTCAAGAGTAGCTGCATCGCCATTAGTGTGTTGCTGCCCTGTGATGGCCTGGGGAGTTGTCCAGGGTGTACTACTGTGCACTTGCCAGGAGTCAGGTGAGATGAGTGCCAGCCTCCCCATGACCCTAATTAGGATTAAGTGGTTCAGAAAATGAATGAATGACTGAATGGTGGCTTGCTGGTGCTCTTTAAGCAATGGGATACCAAAAACGTTCCTGAGTGCATTGATGTCACAATTGTTTTCACTGTGGGTCGCTTCACAAGATTTCTAGGTCACCAAGGGCTGATTAATCACTGGACATCTTTTTCAAAAAAAGGGCATGAAATGTAATCATTATGGTAAACTGATTATCTTTAGTATTTTTTCTCGTTTCCATTTTTCACTTTCCTTTTCTGACAAAACATGACAGCGAATAGTTAGATCGCAATCTTTCTTGAGTGATGAATGACTAGCCGTTTATTTGGAATAGGTTGCTGCCAGCTAGTGGAAGGATGATGAATTGTGTTTCATAGTAATGGTCGTTGCAAAGATTGTATGATAATCATATTATTTAAAAAACTCTCATGAGCCATATAAAATGAGTTAGCCAGCCAGATTTGTGTTTGAAACCTGTGGTATAGCGGTCGTACAGCATGGTTTTGTTCCCACCTGATATCATATAGATGGAGTTATTAGGACAACTGAAAGAAGTATGTCAGTTCATCTTGGGCTTTTAACACCCGAGCCTAGTGGCTCATCAGGCCGGTGTTTATCCCCGGTTTACGTAGCGTGAAGTGAACAGGAGTTTGACTCCTCCTGGGTGGGACACTAGTCCATCGCAGGTTACCTTAACAGTATATTTTTACTGGTACGCATTTATACTGCTGGATGAACAGTGGCACACTTGTGGTTAAGACCTTGACCAGGTGTCTTAGCACAGTGGGGGTCTAACTGGGATTTGAACACACAAGCTCCCGATCATGAGTGCAGCACCTTAACCACTACGCCACCGCCCCACATTATTATTATTATTATTATTATTATTATTATTATTATTATTATTGAGTCATGAATGACTAGCTGTTTATTTGGAATAGGCTGCTGCCATCTAGTAGAAGGGTGATGAATTGTGTTTCATGGTAATGGTCGATGCAAAGATTGTATGATAATCATATTATTTAAAAACTCTCTTGGGCCACATAAAACAAGTTATCCAGCCAGATTTGGGTTTGAAACCTGTGGTATAGTGGTCGTACAGCATGACTTTGTTCCCACCTGATATCATATGTATGGGGTTATTAGGACAACTGTACACAGTACGTCAGTTCATACCTGGCGGTTATTGCACTTCCACATGCGTCTCAAGTGACCACTTGCAATTATATCTTTCTTCCACTTTATAGACAAATAAACAAGTGGGAAATAACAGCTTATATGAATTTCCTTTCATCTTGACAGACTGGAGAGTATAGCTGTGCTACCTGCATAGCTAATATCAGCAGATAAACATTATAGAGAGACACATGAGGAAAGGTGAAGAAAAGATGGGTTTGTAAAACATCATAACGACTTAAATGTGTCTTCATTGCCTTAAGTCATGGCAGCTGCATTTAAAACGTGGTAAAAACGGATTTGTGTTACAGACCTTTAGTCTACTCTCAACATGCAAGCCCACTTTTAAATTGTGTACTCCTGTATTTAAGAACTACACAGGCCTGGGAATTACTAATTACTTCACATTAAACAGTATTCCTATTCAAATTCCTATTGTATCTCCTCTACCCTTTATGCTGCTTCCTAATTAAGCATTTATAGCTGTGTTGCTCTAGTTCCCCCCCCCTCTCTCTCTCCCTTTGCTGTTAAGTGGAAAGGTTGATGAAAACAAAAGAAAGAAAGAAAGAAAAGATTGGCAGTTCCCCCATTTGACAGTCCATAAAAATTCAGCCTGTGCTTAGAATGGAAATGGCTCATGAAAGGAGAGGGGGATGGTGTGGGGGATGGGAGACTTTAACGAAGGAGGATAGGGAGGCGGAGGAGGAGGCGGAGAGGAGAGCTTGTTTTCTGAACCAGAGGAATGAACCTGGCAACCCCATCATTCAGTGTTTGAATAGAGCAGGCACTTCATTGCTCCTCAAATCAACACACACATGCACAAACAAACACACACATACAGAGACAGAGAGAGAGAGAAAGAGAGAGAGAGAGAGAGAGAGAGAGAGAGAGAGAGAGCAAAGACCTCAACCAACAAGTTCATTCCGCTGACCAAACATCACATCATTGTCCTCTCTCTCTCTCTCTCTCTCTCTCTCTCTCTCTCTCTCTCTCTCTCTCTCTCTCTCTCTCTCTCTTTAACCCCATACAACAAGCATTTGGATTAATCAAGGCTTTCTGTCTCTTAGCATCTGCAGTTCATTTGCAGTTTATTTCTCCTATGCAGTTTATTGTTTTTGCTGTCATAGGCTGAAAAACAGAGAGATTTTATTACAGCACATAATAACTATCACGTCATACATCTTAATCTAACCTTCAAATCCATTGATAAGACTTATGAGTGAATTTTACACTTCAAAATACAACCACACTCAAAAAGAATTAAAAGAAATAAGAAGTGACAAAATAAACATTGAGAGTAAAAGCAAGGGACAATTCAATGGACAACGTGTATTCCCAGCAGGGACTCGCGTAAATATAGCGCTAAATATTTTAGCACATGAGTATCAATCACTGACAATGTGACATTTTCTTTTGTCCACACACATACACACACATGCACACACACTCAAACACACACACACACACACACACACACACACACAGAGAGAGAGAGAGAGAGAGAGAGAGAGAGAGAGAGAGAGAGAGAGAGAGAGAGAGAACAAACACAGCTGCTAGCAGACATCAGATTTTCGTTAACATATGATATGGTAGCCTTCCACCTGTCGATACTGTGTTCCAACTCACGTTTTAACCACTGAACACTTAATACACTTAAATTTCAGCCTCTGATGCTGAGTTCACTTTTACATGCACAATTAAAAACAAATTATCTCTACAGAAAAGATAAGCAGTAAAGAGACGATTATTACTTTTATATCCTCACTGCTATTCTTGTTCATCTCGCTAATTATGCTGATGCTGTGTTTTTTTTTATGTTGCCGCACATCTATCTACATATGAGGTTTTACTGAAAATATTTATAACATTCAGTAAAGGGAAAAATTTATTGGAATGATAAAATTATATACAGTATATAATTTCAACAGACATATCTGCACTTTCTGCTCGTTATGTTTTTAAACCCGAGTCGTTGTTGTTGTTGTAATGCATTTAAAATGAAATTAAATCCAAACTTAATGAATATATTCTTGTCTGTTAGTATTAAATCAAGCGGTTTCACAAAACTTTCTCATATAGTGACTAAAATGAACAAAAAACTAACAAACAGCAATTAGTCTGCACATGGGGCAATATTGTAATGAAAAAGTATCAAAAACGTCACATAACAGTCATGTAATCATCTCACAGCTTCTCTTGCAATACAGAACTACTGAGTGAGTGAATGCAATTATGTATAAAATTGCAATATATGCCCAGTTTTATTTTGTTCAAAATTTCACAACTTTATTTCTGACTTGTTAGTCTAATATCCGTATACACATATTATTGCCATTAGCTGGACTTGGAGGATGCACATCATACTCTCATCATTTCACAGACAAGCAAGACTGAATTAACAGTCATTTCAAGCTGATGTTAGCAGATTGCAACTTCAAAAATGTAAGTAATACCAAGCTGATAACAAAGATATGCATTTATTCAAGATACCTTTCATTCCACTTTAAAGACAATGAATATTTCTATTTTATAGCATTGCATACTGAATTCTGAGGGTGGGGGTCTTTCTAACAATCACTTGTTTGGAAACGCCCTATGCCTTATAGTTGTGAAAGAATCAAATATGAAAGGAAATCAATTTTTTTGGGATAAACAAGTGGGCAGAGCAATGAGAGCATGGCAGACAGGGGTGGACAGAGAGACAGATTGTTTTTAGAAGTTGTCAAGGACTTTGCACACAAACAGTCAGTGGGAATGCCCTTCACAGATGTACATTTTACTTTCATACTTCAAGAACATTTCAGAGCCTGCACTTGTCTTTTTTTCTTCAATTTCCCCCTGATTTAGTTGTAGCCAATTCCAACTGCCAAGTATTGCTTCCTTGTCTCGTGACCACCACCGGTTAGGGAGAGGTGGGGCCCTGTGTGACACATGATGCTGCAACACACATCTTTGCAAACGGCTTGTGCACACATACAGAATTTTAGGGCAGCCCAACACCCTCAGAGAGCATGCAGGATCCACACCCCTTGAGCGCATGCATTTGCAGATGCCAATGATTGGCTGATGATTGAGTGACAGGCAGGTGATAGCACTGTCCTCTTCTTTGAGAGCCTGGCCAAGTAGCTCTCATGAACTCCCTGGATTCAAACTTGTAAGCTTCAGGTTGATAGTTCGATAGACGTGCACCTTACTGATGCACCATTCGGAAGCCTGTAGCTTACTTTTACTTTGACTTGAGTAAAGAAGTTGAATTAATTTTTAACCACATTCATTCATTTCCTGCCTGCTTAATCCTAATTAGGGTCGCGGGGCGGCTGGAGACCATTTCAGCCGACTTCACACGAGGGCGCGGTACATGCTGGACAGCTTGCCATTTCAGGGGTGACACGCACACAACCATTCATACTCAAACAAACACCTAGGGGTGATTGGGAACAGCCAGTTAACCTGCTGTGCATGTTTTTGAACTGTGGGAGGAAATCGGAGTACCCGGAGGAAACCCACGCAAGCAAGGGGAGAACATGCAAACTCCACTAAGAAACACCCAAGCTGGGACTCAAACCCAGAAACTTCTTGCTGTGAGACGGACGTGCTAACCATTACGCCACCATGCTTTCTTTGAAACATTCAATTTTATGTTTTTATTAAACAGGCCCTAAATAACAATTGGGTGTAACTCCAACATCTTTAAAGATCCAAAAATAACCTCAGGAGACCAAAAATTCCACAGCATGTAGAACCACCTTTAGCACCAATAAGCACATCACTCTGGAGAAATGTTGGCACACTATTCGATATAACATTTCTACAGCTCAATGATATTTGATGGCATTTGTCCAGATCCTGCCACAGTATCTCTCTGGGGTCGAGGTCCGGACTCTGACTTGGCCATTACAGGACCTTGATTTCTTTCTTCTTTAGCCATTCAGATGTAAATTTATTGGGATCATTATCCTTTCCAACTGGACAGATTCCATAATATGCCCAGAACAGATGGTCTCAACAATATTCTGGAATAAACTGTTCATTGTCGTCTTAATGACTGTATGTTTCTGTGGATACTGTTTGTTTTTTCTTAATAATGGCTCAGTGCATGATGATCTCGACCTCGGTCTAATCCATCCAAAGTATACTGTTCCAGAACTTTCAGATGGTTATTCAGATGCAATTTCACAAAATTTAAATTGTGTTGCCATTTCTTTTTGCTTGTTTTTGCTTCCCTGTAAAATCATACTTTCTCTTTTTCTGACTTTGCCACCATCAGTACAGTGGTACCTTGACTTACGAAATCAATCTGCAAGCTTGTAAGTCAAAATGTTCTTTAGATAAAACAAAAATTCCCATCGGAAACAATACAAAACCAATTAATCTGTTCCAACCCCCTCCCAAACTCATAACCTGACACAAACACGTATGTTTGACCTAATATATTAAATATAAACATGTAAAAACAATGAATATTTAATAATAATAATAATAATAATAATAATAATAATACATGTACATGAACATAATTAATAATAAATAATAATAAAACAAAAACCAAAAATAAGTCAACTAACCCTTCCGAACATTGACTGTGGCAAAGATGATTGGCGCGAAGATGTCACATGGGCAGGCATGAGGTGGTGGGTAACAGAGAAGGAGGAGGAGGATTTTGTGCATGTGCATGCTACGAATGACATTGAGGACAGTTTTGTGGTGAGCTCCCACAAGGCCAGTGCTTCTCAAATAGTGGGGTGCGCCTCTCTTCGGGGCAGGGTGTGATGCCAGGGGGGCCGCGTATGACCCTGGGGAACATGCTTTTTTGTCATACTGTACTAGAGTTAAGTGTAATTGCGCATCCTCTACAGTAGGTGGCCGTGGCATTCTCCTTGTGTCCGCTATGGTGTAGGGAACACAGTGAGCGCACCACTGCCACCTACTGTAGACAAAGCACAATTATACTAGGTGGCAGTGGTGTGTGAGTATACACTATGGTGTAGGGAAAAAGTACCGATCAAATGATATGAATTGTAGTAAACACTATTTATAGTCACGGGCATGGTTCTGGGGAGGCAGGCCTGAAATGTTTTTTTTTTTCCTTCCTATAGGGGACATCACAGAAAATAACTGAGAAACACTGTAGAAGGCGTTCTCAGAGCACGGAGGAATACAAACGGAAGAATACAAGGCTAATCGCCCCAGAAAAGCCATTTCCCCAGAAGAGCTCGTACATCAAAAGTTTGCTTGTTGGATGGGACTGATTTTTGGTGGGATCGAAGTTCTTATCATGGAAAATTCACTATAAAAGAAACTCATAAGTCAAGTTAAAACTATATTTATTGTGCTGAACAGGGTCAGCATGATCTTAAATTTTCTGACTTGAAAATAAATTAGCTGGGATGCTCCCTCACTATAGGAATATGGACAGTTATAAACAGTTCTTAATACAATATTATATAGTAAGAAGAACTGTTTATAACTGTCAATATTCCTATAGTGAGGGAGCATCCCAGCTAATACCCTTCCCTTATTAAAGACCAGTGACAACTGTTTCTCTGAGGTCATGAATGATGTCCTTCCTACATGCCATGATGAAGTCATATGTACACCTGAATGCTTCCAAGTTCAAACTGAGAAAAAAAACGCTTTTAAGGAGGTAGTCATGGTTCTCATTAATCAATTAATCTTCTGCATCACATCGTTAACACCTGGTTTTAAATCATTTAACTATTCTCTTAATGACTATAAAGGAAGAGGAAGGGTGAAGGGGGGCAGGCAAGCCCTGGGACAGGGTCATTTCTGGGAAATTACATTAGCAAATGAGATTAAAGTTTAGATGATACTGTATGTTTGACTTTAAGTAGGTCAATAAGGCACTTTTTTGTGGAAACGACCTTTCTGCCTCCTTAATCAAGGTAACTGCATTTTTTAAAATTTGACTCCCTCCCAGAATTGAATTTCCACTATGTAATGCACCTCCATCCTGATATTCATTGTAGCCATCTAGATCCAATGTTGTTATGTTAACAAAGAGACTGAAGTATTCTTTTATGTGCATGTTTTTACAGATTTTTTTTGTTTATTTCCCCATATTTCTAGTACAGTGGTACCTTGACTTATAAGCATTTTTTATAATTAATGATAAGGGCTTCAATCCCGCTAAAAATCTGCCTCATCCAACAAGCAAAATTTTGATTTACGATTTTTATAGTAGTTTCTGACTGCCTTGAAGATTTTTGATTGCACTTTTTTGTGTTTGCCCATCTTCTTTCCGTCCTTCAAACCTCCATCACATTTAGCCACAATCCCTGTACTGTATGTCCTTAGAAAATTGAATGGATGGATAAGACCTTATATAACATACTGTTGAGAGGGGGGCACAAAGCAGTGTCTCTCCCTCATGCCAGTCCCAAGCCCGGATAAATGCAGAGGGTTTCGTCAAAAAGGGCATCCGGCGTAAAACAAATGCCAAATAAAATATGCGAATCCCAAGAAAGAATGACATACCGGATCGGTTGAGGCCCGGGTTAACAACGACCACCATCAGTGCTGTTAACCACAGGGTGCTGGTGCAAATTGGACTACTATTGGTCAAAGAAGGAGAGGTCGAAGAAGGAGAGGTCAAAGAAGGAGAGGTGGGAGGCGTGTCTGCAGGCAGTGAGAGAAGAGGAAAAGCATGAGTCTAGGATTGAGAGTAGGGACATTGAATGTTGGAACTATGACAGGCAAAGGTAGAGAGCTGGCTGACATGATGCAGAGGAGGAAGGTGGACATACTGTTTGTTCAGGAAACCAGGTGGAAAGGTAGCAAGGCTAGAAGCTTAGGAGCAGGGTTTAAGCTGTTTTTTCATGGTGTGGATGGGAAGAGAAATGGAGTCGGAGTCATCTTGAAGGAGGAGTTTGTCAGGAATGTTCTAGAAGTGAAAAGAGTGTCAGACAGAGTGATGAGTCTCAAGTTAGAAATTGAAGGCGTGATGTTTAATGTTGTTAGTGCTTATGCACCTCAGGCAGGAGGTGATTGAGAAGAGAAGGAGAGATTCTGGAGTGAGTTAGATGAAGTGATGCAGAATTCCCCCAGAGGTGAAAGAGTGGTCATTGGGGCAGACTTCAATGGACATGTTGGTGCAAGAAACAGAGGGGACGAGGAAGTGATGAGCAGGTTTGGTATCCAGGACAGGAACGCAGAAGGACAGATGTTGGTAGATTTTGCAAAAAGAATGGAAATGGCTGTGGTGAATACTTTCTTCCAGAAGAGAGAGGAGCATAGGGTGACTTATAAAAGTGGAGGTAGGAGCACACGGGTAGACTACATCTTGTGTAGGTGATGTAATTTGAAGGAAGTCAGTGACTGCAAAGTAGTAGTGGGTGAGAGTGTTTCCAAACAGCATAGGATGGTGGTGTGCAGGATGACGCTGATGGTGAGGAAGGTGAAAAAGGCAAAGGCAGAGCAAAAGACAAAGCTGAAAAAGGAAGAGTGTCGTGTTGTCTTCAAGGAGGCGTTGAAACAGGCTTTGGGTGGTCAGGAAGTGCTTCCAGATGACTAGACAACTACAGCTAATGTGATTAGGGAGACAGGTAGGAGAATACTTGGTGTGTCATCTGGAAGGAGAGGAGATAAGGAGGCTTGGTGGTGGAATGAGGAAGTGCAGGAGTGTGTACAAAAGAAGAGGTTAGCTAAGAAGAAGTGGGACATTGAGAGGACAAGAGATTAAAAAGGAGTACAGGGAGACACAGCGTAAGGCGAAGGTAGCGGTGTCAAAGGCCAAACAGAGGGTGTATAATGACTTGTATGCTCAGTTGGAAAGTAAAGAGGGAGAAAATGATTTGTACAGGTTGGCACAGCAGAGAAATAGAGATGGGAAGGACGTGCAGCAAGTTAGAGTGATTAAGGACAGAATGGGAAATGTATTGACTGATGACAGAAGTGTGCTGGGAAGATGGAAAGAGTACTTTGAAGAGCTGATGAATGAGGAAAATGAGAGAGGAAAAAGAGTAGAAGAGGTGACTGTTGAGGACCAGGAAGTAGCAAAGATTAGTAAGGGTGACGTGAGGAGGGCATTGAAGAGGATGAAGAATGGAAAGGCAGTTGGCCCTGATGACATACTGATGGAGGTATGGAAGTGTCTAGGAGAGGTAGCAGTAGATTTTCTGACAAGAACATTCAACAAGGTGTTTGAGAGTGAGAGGATGCCAGAGGACTGGAGGAGAAGTATGCTGGTGCCCATTTTTAAGAACAAGGGAGACGTGCAGAGTTGTGGCAACTACAGAGGGATAAAGTTGATGAGCCATACGATGAAGTTATGGGAAAGAATAGTGGATGCTAGACTAAGGGCAGAGGTCAGCATTTGTGAACAACACTTTGGTGTCATGCCAAGAAAGAGCGCCACAGATGCAGTGTTTGCCTTGAGGATGTTAATGGAGAAGTACAGAGAAGGTCAGATGGAGCTGCATTGTGCCTTTGTGGATCTGGAGAAAGCATATGACAGGGTGCTGCGAGAGGAACTGTGGTATTGCATGAGGAAGTCTGGAGTGGCAGAGAAGTATGTTAGACTGGTGCAGGACATGTATAAGAGATGTAAGACAGTGGTGAGGTGTGCTGTCGGTGTGACAGAAGAGTTCATGGTGGAGGTGGGACTGCATCAAGGGTCAGCTCTGAGCCCCTTCTTGTTTGCTATGGTGATGGACAGGCTGACAGACGAGGTTAGACAAGATTCCCCATGGACTATGATGTTTGCAGATGATATTGTGATCTGTAGTGAGAGCAGAGAACAAGTGCACGAAAGTCTAGAGAGGTGGAGGTATGCCCTGGAAAGGAGGGGAATGAAGGTTAGCCTCAGTAAGACAGAATACATGTGCATGAATGACAAGGACCCAAGAGGAATGGTGAGGTTACAGGGAGCAGAGATAAGGAAGGTGGAGGATTTTAAGTACTTAGGCTCAACAATCCAGAGCAGTGGAGAGTGTGGAAAAGAGGTGAAGAAGCGTGTGCAGGCAGGTTGGAATGGTTGGAGAAAAGTGTTCGGTGTGATGTGTGATAGGAAGGTATCGGCAAGAATGAAAGGAAAAGTGTACAAGACGGTGTTGAGGCCAACGATGTTGTCTGGTTTAGAAATGGTAGCCCTGGGGAAAAGACAGGAGGCAGAGCTGGAGGTAGCAGAGATGAAAATGTTGAGGTTCTCTTTGGGAGTAATGAGGATGGATAGGATCAGGAATAAGCACATCAGAGGGACAGCACATGTAAGATGTTTTGGAGACAAAGTCAGAGAGGCTAGATTGAGATGGTTTGGACATGTACAGAGGAGGAATAGTGAGTATATTGGTAGTAAGATGCTGAGGTTGGAATTACCAGGCAGAACACCTAGAGGAAGACCAAAGAGACAATTCATGGATGTGTTGAAGGAGGACATGAAGGTCTTTGGTGTAAGAGAAGAAGATGCAAAGGAGAGGGTGAGCTGGAGGCAGATGATTCGCTGTGGCGACCCCTGAAGGGAAAAGCCGAAAGGAAAAGAAGAAGAAGTTGAGATTCTGCTGGGAAAGTACCAGCATTACACAGATTTGTTAGACAAAGATGTGAGCAAAAAAAAAAACGCACTGCACATGGAAAAGTATTTATAACGAACAGGTGGATATGCATTGAGAATGTGATCTGATTGGTCATAGTAAAAATGTCACAAGAACAGATTAGATGTGATGTGGACGGATAGAGTATGAACTTCATACATTCATTCATTTGCTACACTGCTTGATCTTACTAGGGTTGTAGAAACAGCCTATCTCAATCATTTATGTACGAAGGTTGGGTAAACCATGAACAATTCACTCGTCTATCAGAGGGGCAACACACACACACACACACACACACACACACACACACACACACACACACACACACACACACACACAAAAAAAAAAAAAAAAAAAAAAAACTATCCACACCCACATGCAAGACAATTCGGAATAGCCAGTTAGTCTAAATCAGGGGTCTCCAATCATATCCACAAAGGTCCGGTGTGGGTACAGGTTTTTGCTTCAACCAAACAGTAGCCACACCTTCCACTTGTTTCCACCAATGACTGATCATCAAAAGAAAAGAAAAAGAAAGTCAATTGGACAATACTGTTTCAATTCTGAAGTGGGGCCATCTTGGTGAGATTACCTTGCTTTAAGACTTAATGTCCAATCTAGTTTTCTTCTAGTTTTTTTTTTTTCTTTTGATGATCAGTGATTGGTGGAAACAGATGGACGGTGTGGCTACAATTTAGTTGAAGTGAAAACCTGCACCCACACCGGCCCTTTGTGGATAAGATAGGAGACCCCTGGTCTGAATGAACATGTCTTTCAATTGTGGGAGGAAACCAAAGTATCTGGATGAAACCCATGCAAGCAGGGAGAAGATGTGATGACTCCACACAGAAGTGTCCTTCGACCTGAACCGAGAACCTTCCTCCTGTGAGGCAGCTGTCCAAACCAAACCAATGATATATTCTTCTTCTTTTTCTCCTTCTTCTTCTTCTTCTTCCTCTTCTTTTTCTTCTTCTTCTTCTTCTTCCTCTTCTTTTTCTTCTTCTTCTTTTCTTTTCGGCTGTTCCCTTCAGGGGTCGCCACAGCAAATCATCTGCCGCAATCTCACCCTGTCCTCTGCATCTTCTTCTCTTACACCAACTACCTTCATGTTCTCCTTCACCACATCCATAAATCTCCTCTTTGGTCTTCCTCTAGGTCTTCTGCCTGAAAGTCCCAACCTCAGCATCCTACTACCATAATCGTCACTCTCCATCCTCTGAACATGTCCAAACCATCTCAATCTAGCCTCTCGGACTTTGTCTCCAAAACATCTTACTTGTCCAAACCAATGATATAATGCATGAAAATATTTACTTTTAGCATTTTTTAGCATTAGAAACCTTGTACTAACAAGCACATCTGCATAGAGACCAGTACTTTAGAATCAAGAACTACAACATATTTTGCCAGATGTTCAGTCGCAGAACTGTAAAACCATCACTATCATTAAGTTACAAATACTCAAAAAGAAATCACACTTAAAAAGGTCTACAGACTTAGGAAGTACTGTAGCGTTGCCATAGCAATAAAAAGTAGATATGTGGTGTCGACTGGTTTTATGAAAGTAGTTGTAAATAATTCACAAATAGAGAGTTTTGACTCGGTCGCTGAAGTGCACTAGTATGAAATTTATATGTTGGTGGTGGCAAAGTGTTGTGTGTTGTCTCTTTAATCTCTTATGAGATAATATATAACCAGAAAATAAAAAAGAAAAAAATATATATATATATATATATATATATATATATATATATATATATATATATATATATATATATATATATATATATATTTTTTTTTTTTTTTTTTTTGGTCAGGTCATGATAGCAGGAGGGCAATACATCATGATTAACGGCAGTGCTGACTCCCCAGATCTATTAAGCACACAAAGAGAAAAGAAGAATAAAAAAAAGATTTGCAAGCCATTCTTCAAAAAAAAAATGCCTTAGCTAAAGACAAGATTACTGCTGGATCTGCAGCTGTCTAAATAGGCTCTGTCCGAGCCAGATTTTTTAAGCATTAGTGTGACAGCAACAATTTGGAGTTTATTAGAACAGAACCTGCAGCAAGAGACATGTTAATCAAGCGAGGAACAGAAGAAAAGATATCTATCAGGCACTGATTTAAGAAGAGGGGTAGAGACAGGCTCGAGGTGACAGCAGAAGGAATTGGATTTAGCTGTAACTTCTCAGATGAAACCAGACTGGCTAAAATTAAATGGGTAAGAAAGTTTTCGGAGATTTGAACCAGGGTATCTGGGTAGCCAAACACAATTGGAAGAGACAAAGGTAGGGCTGGTACTTCCAAAGTGTTGACTGATAATGTCAAGCTTGTCTTTTTTAACTAGGAAAGACTCAAAATTCTCATTCATTTGTATGTTGAGCCGTTTAATCCTACCAGGGTCTTGAGGAGGCTGGTGTCTATCTTAGCTGACACCAGGCAAAGGTGGGGTACACCCTGGACAGCTCACCAAACCACTGCAGGGTGACACATGCAACTATCATTGCATACAATTCACACCTGGTTTCCATTTGAAACAGCTAGTTTATCTAATGTACGTGGGCAGTGGTGGCCTGGTGGTAAAGGTGCTGGAGCATGGATGTTGGGGTTCGAGTTCCACTCTTCACAAGGTTATCACTGCCCCCACCCCACCCCCAACCCTCCACCGCCAGGTGCAGCTAACTGGGTTATCTGGCCGGCCATGTCTCTCATTGTCTATGGTGAAAAGTTCATGTAAAAGAATCATTGCTGACTGTTATGGGCATGTAAATAAATGTAAATATAAATATGACTGTATAAACGTTGTCTATAATTCGATTCAGTTCGTGTGCGTGGCAGGTCAGGTGATTTGGAATTTTCCAGAATGGAACTTTTCCGAATTTTCGGGAATCTATATTAAAGACCTGTTGTTGACTGTCTCCAGTCTCTTCGGCACGCAGATCATCTAAAGAAACTTGTCGCCGTGGATCATCTCATCCAAGGCAGATCATGGAACGCGCTTCATCTAAGCTTCGTCATTCGGGACTTCATCACCAAAGTCCATCATCCACATTCATTCACAGCCCACGCGAGGATGTTCATCATTTGTTTCCTTCGATATTCAAAGCCTTTTCACGCCAGCGGGTGCGCTGTCTCTAAGTTTACCATGCTGCAGGTGTTTGGTTTGGGACCCTTGTTTAATTTGTATTTTGTTTAGCTTTAAGCTGTAAGTATTATTTTGCCTTACTTTGTTCATATTATTAAATTGTATATAGTTTATGTCATGGTCTGTCGTGATTTGCTGGATTCACAGGGCAACTTCCATCTTTTAAATTCCATACCTAACAAAATTGGGGGCTCGTCCGGGATCAAATCCATTTGGCATACGTAACACTGACTTTCTTAAAGAGTCGCTGCATAGCGATTGGCGTGTTTCCGCCCCTTACTAAAGGGTTGTGTCAGGAAGGGCATCCGACGTAAAAACGTATGCCAAATTAAACATGTGAATTACATGATTCGCTGTGGTGACCCTTGAAAAAGGGAAAAAGCTGAAAGGAAAAGAAGAAGAAGAAGAAGAAGAAGAAGAAGAAGAAGAAGAAGAAGAAGAAGTTAATCTAATGTGGATATGTTTAGATTGTAGGAGGAAACCAATGCATTTGGGGGGAAAACCCACTCAAGCACAAGTGCCACCATAATGCACATTGGTACACCTTAAGGTCTTAAATGAAGCAGTAGAAGTGGGTTTATTTTTGATACTAAAGAGATACTGGTCAGTTTGCCCTGACAGCAGAAGAATAACGAGTGTACCTTTACATATGACATTTCCAGAGGCAATAAAGTGAACAGTGAGACCATTTTTTTTTGTGTTTGTTTGTTTGTTTTTTTATATAGTGATGATTCAGCTGCTAGCTTTTGGCATTTAAAGTCTGGAGTTCAAAGGTAAAAGGCAAGATATTTTCAATGTAAGGAAGTTATACTGGAAAAAAATGTCTTGTGTAAACAACAGTGTTGCAATATTAAAGTAGCCTTAAGAGAAATGGTAGCGAGTGGAAGAGTGAATAGTGCATCCCTGAAGTGTTCACACAGCCATTGGAAGATCAGAAGTTTAGATCCTGCTACTACCGAATTCTCCATATCCAAGAGCTTCGGAGACGATTATTTACCTTGGACAAGGTTCTTTAAGTGTCTTCGTTACCCTCTGGTGTAACCCGAGAGCCATTTCCCAACGATGCACTGGTTACTTCTCCGTGTCTGGGTAGAAGCTTGTGTCTGGCATTAGCCTCCAAGTTTGGAAACAAATCTTCCCCCACTTATCTGTGGAATCAATGAAGAAAAGGTCATGGGCTTTGCCAACAAGTCCAACAGTAGCAGTTAGGCAGTACTGGGGCTTGAACCTCTGCCCTTCTGCTCAGTAACCCAGAGCTAGTGAGCACAACTGCTATGCAGTAAATAAAATAAATAATAAATAAAAGCTATTATTCAAAAATCTACATTATTAAGAATAATATCTATCTATTTATTCATTTTTACTTCTACTGATTTTTCTCCCAGCAGTGGTGGCTTGGTGGTAAAGGTCCTGGATCACTGAGACCAAGGTTAAAGGTTCAAGCCCCACTGTCAACTGTTACTGCCCCCCCCCCCCCCCCAAACACCCCCCACCCCCACCCACCCAGTGCAGCTAACTGGGTTATCAAAGGCCACCAGTGTTCATGTAAAAGAACCATTTCTGACTTTCAGAGTAGGCTGAATAGTCGTCCGCATGTTTCTGCCCTGCGATGGCCTGGTGAGCTGACCAGTGTGTATTCTGCCCTCGTCCAGAGTGGACTGAGATGGGTGCCAGCCTCCCTGTCACCCTAAATAGGATTAAGTGGTTCAGAGAATGAATAAATGATTTTTCTCCTTTATTTTATTCATCCATTTATTTGCAAATCGGCAGTGGTGTCCTGGTGGTAAGGTGCTGGATGACTGATCCCAAGGTTGGGGGTTCAAGCCAAACTATAAAAAGGTTGTCACTGTCCCCTCCAGTGCAGCTAACTGGGTTATCGCCGGCCATGTCTCTCACTGTCTATGGTGAGAGGTTCATGTAAAAAAAACATTGCTGACTTTCGACAAGAAGAGCTGCATAGCCGTCAGTGTGTTTCTGTCCCGCAATGGCCTGGCAAGCCATCCAGGGTGTACTCTGCCCTCGCCCGGAGTTAGCTGGGACGCCAGCCTCCCAGCGACCCAAATTAGGATTAAGCGGTTCAGAGAATGAATGACTTATTTGCAAATCTCCTTAGTTCTGCTAGGCTCACAGGAAATGTGGAACATATCACATTTGATTCCGGGCAATTTACCCGACCATGGTAGGGTAAACCACACACACAACCATTCACACACAAACATACACTTAGGGGCAATTTGAAACAGCCAATTATCCTAATGTGGATGTCTTTTGTCTGTCAGGGGAACTAGATTACCTGGAGGAAACCAACCCAAGTGGGCAGAACATGCAAGCTCCACACAGAAACTACTGAGCCTGGGGCTCGAACCCAGGACTTTCTTGCTATGAGGCAGATGCCACTGTGCTTCATAGAGAATTGCCTCCCTTCAAACAAAGAGGGGAAGAGCAAGCATGTGCTTCCTCCCAACACATGTGATGGTTCCTGTTCACATCTTTTCGAATTGCTGTGCATGCATATTCAGAGGCACCATAACACACTTGATGGTAGAGCGCCTCCTTCTTCCATGTATGCATAAGCTCATAGACCCCCATGATTGGCTAGTGATCTCTGTGAGTGACAGAGGCGAGACCTTAGCCAATCAGCTCCCATGGACCCTACAGATGACTGTATCATTGGCCCTATAGATGACATCAACTTAGATTCAAGCCCAATGATGGTATCTTTTGATGGTCATTCATTGGTCTACAAAAAATGTGTTTTCCCAGTCCAACATGCACTCCTTGTGTATTATTTTCTTTTCAGGGTGCATCCTGGACAAGGCTAAATGTTGAATCAGAGAATGATTAATACAGAACACAGCCTGAACCACGATAACAAACATGAAACATGGTAACACCATAACCACACATACATTCATACATCAAGCTCGCTCTCTCACTCACTCACTCTCTCTCTCTCTCTCTCTCTCTCTCTCTTGCTCTCTCATTCCCTCCCAATTCTCAATCCTCTAGACATCCAGAAGGAAGAGAATATTTTTTAATACCAACAATTTTCAGAAGATTCATTACTAGGCGATAGCATGCCTTGCACTATGTTGTGTGGTTTTGTTTTCAATTGTTGTGCTAGTGTAGTTTTTCATTTGCATATCCCCCCTCAGGCTTGCAACTAATGATTACCAAAGCAAAATGATAAACAACTTTCACAACACATTAAACTTGTTTTCCTATCTCATTATAGTGACATCAGTGAAAGTAGCTAAACTAAGCATAACATATTGCAGACATGAGCAGCCTGCTAACACATAATGTACTAGTTTACTGTACTATTGCATATATCATATATATATATATATATATATATATATATATATATATATATATATTCTTTTCCTTTCGGCTGCTCCCTTCAGGGGTCGCCACAGTGAATCATCTGCCTCCATCTCACCCTATCCTCTGCATCTTCTACTCTTACTCCAACTACTGTCATGTCCTCCTTCACCACATCCATCTTCTCTTATATATATATATATATATATATAGCGGGACCTCACCTTACAAAAGACCCAACAAATGAAAAATTCAAGTTACGGAACGCATTTACCTAAAATCGTATCTCTGTATACGAAACAGATTCACGTTGCAAAACATGCCATTTCAAAAATTCAAACAATGCGCGAGTTGCTCTCCCATTGGCTAGCTCCCAACATCCCACCATTCCTGGCCTTCATTTGGCTATCTCCCAACATCTCTCCCCGCTGGCCTCCCATTGGCTAGGAGAGAGCTGCATCTCCATAATACCCATGATGCTTTACGTATTCCTTCACCCCATTGTTCGTCACAGAGTTCTAACATGCCTAAAGCACAGAGTTACTGTTGTTTCGTGAGTTTTTCGAGTGTGCTCATTGCAACTTTATTTTTCGTCATTCATCATGGGTCCCAAGAAAGTGATTCCAGGTGCGAGTGAAAAGAAGAAGCGGGCTCATGGCATGTGGTTGAGTGATATCGCAAAGGAATATGGCCAAAACCCGTCTACCATTGGTACGATATTGAAGCCTTACCCAACATTGTTAATTGGTTCCAGGAGAGACAACGTAAGTCGAAAAACAATTTAAATTGAATTAGCTTGTCTCTAGGCTAGGCTAGGCTAGGCCAAATTTACTTGTCTAGGCTAAACCGAAAGTAAAAATTTCTGGTTCTGTACTTTATTCATCAATGCAATTTTCAAAAATATATGGTTAAAAAAAATCTATTTTAAGCTTGAATGAGAATGAGAGTAGCCGATAAACAGATGTATATCATGTATAAACTAATGATTTCCAAACAATAGCCGGTTCACGGGAATGATGAGTGATGACGTCTAACGGTAGATATTGGAACCACTGTATGTATTTTATATGTATTTTATATGCTTTTATTCTTATTTATTGTACAGTAACATGATTTCATGTGATTTGAATGGTTTTCTAGTGATATTATGAGTCCAATATTTGTAGCGGACAGACAAAGTTGATTGTAATGATTTAAACTTTATTGGGGGTTTTTTCATATATTTTTTAGAAAAACAACGTATAAGCGAGAACGACCTAACTCGAAACGACTTATGCCAAGGTGTACCTGTTTTTATATATAGAAATATATATATATATATGTATGTATATATATATGTGTGTGTGTGTGTGTGTGTATTATGTATATTAATCACATATTATATATTACTACACAGTGAGAATGTCCTTTGTTGAAATATTGGGATCGGCATGGGCTTATCGAATTTGACAACTTTCAGCTAGGTTTAAAGCAATATATACAGCGGTATGTGTCCCACAAAAACTAGTTGCACCAGCAGGCTTGGTGTGTGGGTAGAAGTGGGTGGCTTTTACTCTCATGCAGGTGGGAGTATGCACTTTTTTAGTCATGCAATGGATTTCAACTATGAAATCTAAAAAAAAAAAATCCTGGTTTGTACAGTACTGACCCAGAAGGTCCCCATGTTCCTTTATTGTTCTCCAGTAAGTTTTCTTCACAAATCTATTCAAGGTCACTGTAGCTTAGACTAATAATTTGTATATATTTTGAAGAATACCGCAGAAAAAAAGTTTTTTTTTTTTTTTTTTGTTTATTTTATTTATTTATTTATTTGTAATATGTAATCAAAACCAGTTTCAATAATAATTGAATGAGTGGGCAGAACTGAACAGAATTCATTGGGGAGCAGGTAAAGTGGATGGGATTGGTCAGAGTTCTCTGAGGAGCAAGTCGGATTGGACAAAAGTAACTTTGTGCAGGAATAGAATTGGTTAAAAAAAGAAAAAAGAAAAAATAGTTCAGCAGGAGTGGGCAGGATTGGTCAAACTTTCTGTTGTGCAGGAGTGGGTGCGACTGCTCAAACTTCCTTCTGAAGCTGAACTTCCTTCAGAGTATTAATCTTCAAAGATGAGTTGGAATCCAAAAGTTTACTGGAGTGGGAGTATCAATGAAGCCTGATTGAAAAGTGGGTGGAGAAAAAAAAAAACAAAGCTGAAGAAAATGAAATGGGATTGAACTTGAATTGAATGTAATGTGGAATTAATCATGGCTTTGGGTCCAAAATGGTTCTATTCATTCTGCTACAACTGCAACGTGTCATTTATTTCTTCATCCATTCATTAACTTTTCCAAACCGCCAGAGGTTATTTTAGCTGACACTGGGTGAAGTCAGGGTTTACCCCGGACAGCTCACCAGTCCATTGCAGGGCCAACACACATAACTATTACTCACATTCATTCATTCATTCATTCATTCATCCATTCATCTTCTGAACTGTTTAATCCTAATTAGTGTCGTGGGGATGCTGGCATCCATCTCAGTTGACTTTGGGCAAGGGCAGAGTACACCCTGATCAGCTCACCAGTCCATTGGAGTGCCAACACACAACCATTACTACTCACATTCATACCTGGGGCAATTTGGAATAGTCAGTTAGCCTAAAATGGTAGGGCAGTGGTGGTCTGGTGGTAAAGGGCGCTGGATCGCTGATCCTAAGGTTGGGAGGTCGAGTCCCACTCTCCACAAGGTTGTCACTGTCCCCCCAGAGCAGCTAACTGGGTTATCAAAGGCGGGCCGTGTCTCTCACTGTCTATGGTGAGAGGTTCATGTAAAAGAACCATTGCGGACTTTCGACAAAAGGAGTGCATAGCCGTCAGTGTGTCCTCCCAGAGACCCTAATTAGGATTAAGCGGTTCACAGAATGAATGACTTATTTGCAAATCTCCTTAGTTTTGCTAGGCTCACATGAAATGTAGAACATATCGCATCTGAGTCTGGGGAACTTACCCAACCATGGTAGTAACCATTTAATCCTAATTAGGGTGGCAGGGAGGCTGGCGTCCTCCGGGTGAAGGCAGAGTACACTCTGGATGGCTCGCCAGACCATCGCAGGGCGAAAACATGCTAACGGCTTTGCAGCAACTCTTGTCGAAAGTCAACAATGGTTCTTTTACATGAACCTCACACCATAGACAGTGAGAGACAGGGCCAGCCTTTGATAACCCAGATAGCCACACTGGGGGGGCAGTGACAACCTGTGGCGAGTGACAACTCCAACCTTAGGATCAGTGATCCAGCAGCTTTACCACTAGGCCACCACTGCCTCCTCCCAAATGTGATCAGTTTGAATTAAAAAAAAAAAAAAAAAACGACTACTGCATTTTTATATTTGAGATATATTACCATTTGGCTGGCTATCATCTCTTTCAGCATCTGTCTAAGGAACATGACACCCAAATCCTATGGTATATTTTTCTTGGACTGGATCCCTCATGCTTACCTTCCAATCCAAGCTCTTTATGAAATGCTAAATTATTTGGACTCTGCTGAACATATCTGACCACATGTAAGCTTTTGGAAATGATATTCTGTTGTTAAAATCATCATGCCAACTTTTTTTAAATGAATTATGTACATAGTAATAAAGACTCAGTACCTTCTTCCACACCACAAACCTCTTCAGGGACATTCTGTTATTTGCATACTTAAATAAAAAGAAGAAAATTCACCTATTTATCTCTCTCTCTATCTCTCTCTCTCTCTCTCTCTCTCGCTCTGCTGTTGGCTATGAGATTACTGGCATATGGGTCTTTAAATACCATTTGCCATATGGACACATATGGCTAGCATTGGGGAAATAATAAAGACACACCAAATTGAGGGTCACTGGTGACAGACAGAGATTTGGCTTTTGGAGGACAAAAGCATTCTGGGTAATTTGGCAAAGGGTTTTTGGGTGTAACTAATCTGCGATGGCACCCAAACAGGCAAAAGCAGATGAAGGCAGACTGTACACAAACATTTGGGCAATGAATGCAGCTTTACAGCCCAGTACACTACAGCTGACAAAACATGCTACAGGCATCATTTATTATCAACATGGCATCTCAAATCCATTGTTCAGAAGGCGTCGAGAAAAAAATACACTCATTCCCAAAATCTCTCAGTGAGTGACTGACTTATATGTAATTACATCAATTCACACAAACACATTCTTCTGAGTTATAATAACGTTAATGGTTGACCAGTTTCGCAGTTACGAGATTTAAACGAGACTGAGACGACTGAGACATGGATTGAATAGGTAATGAAAACAATGCTCTACACTCGGCAGCCAATAAAAGTTGTTCGGTTTAATATTTTGTTGGTCCCCAGTGCAGCCGCCTGGGTTATCAAAGGCCGGTCCATGTCTCTCACTGTCTATGGTGTGAGGTTCATGGAAAAGAACCGTTGCTATCTTTCGTCAAAAGTAGCTGCATAGCCATCAGTATCTGCGATGGACTGATGGACTGGTGAGCCGTCCAGGGTGTACTCCGCCCTCGTACCGAGTTGGCTGGGATGAGCGCCAGCCTCCCAGTGACTCTAATTAGGATTAAGCATTTAGAGAAAATGAATGAATGAATATTTTGTTGGACGACCTGTAGCCTCGATTACAGTGCACAATCGCAATAAGACTGTTTTAAGCACTCACTCATTGCTGGCTTGCTAAATCATTTACTTCTATTGGGTCACAGGGAAGCTGTAGCCTATATCCGCCAAAACTGGGAAAAGGCAGGGTACACCCTGATCATCTTGCCAGACCGATCACAGGGCAACACACATACAACTATTGACATTCATGCCTAGGGGAAATTTGGAATGGCCAGTTAGTCTACCGTGGGAAGATAACCGAAGTACACGGATGGGACGGGGTGAGCATGTAAACTTCACACAAAAATGCCCAAGCCCAGGTCTCGAACCCAGGACCTTCTCGCTGTGAGGCGGACGCGCTACTCTGCACCCCACTGTGATTGTGACAAACTTAACCAACATCACAATATTTATTTACACCCAGAGTTGGGCTTATTCTTCACTGGCATCTTGAATTTGGTGACCAAGCGTAAAATTATTATTAAATGAACACTGAACACATGAATATTGTTTTATAGACAAACAACTATAGATATTAATCATATTATGAGAAAACGTGGATTTTTTTAAAATCATAAGGTAAATCCACATAAATTTTTATTTAAACTTTATTTAAATATTTTAAGTTTGAAAAATGCGGTTGCAGAGTGTTTAGCATGTCCAACTCACATCAAGAAGGTTCGTGGTTTGAGTCCCAGGCTTCGGGAGGGAGGGTGTCTGCATGTTCTTCTTGTTTCAGCATGTTTCCTCCAGGTGCATTGGTTTCATCCCAAAGTCCAATTACATCCAAATTAGACTAACTGGTAGTTCCAAATTGCCCCTAGATGTAAGTGCGAGTGCAAAGTTGGCCCTGCTGTGGTCTTGTTGCTTCACGGTGTACCCCACTTGAGATTCTCACAACCCAATTAGTATTCAGGGGCTCGTCAAATTAAAGCAAGTGAGTACAAATGCAAAAGATTAATATCCTAAGTTGTTAAACAAAGCAAAAAAAACAAAAATTTTAAAAGTCTATATGTATAAAATATAATGGAGTTGGTCAGAAAAAAAAAAAAAATATATATATATATATATATATACAGTAAATAAATGAAATTTTATCATCAAGTAAAAGTTTTCATGAAGAAACAAATTAAAAATTCAGGTTTTATTGCAGTTTGGAAAATATTCTGCACATTTCTTAGAAATAGAATTACCGATAGTAAATATACAGTTCGGCCAAAAAAAAAGGTTGTACACTTTAATATTTCCTTGGAGAGCCTTTAGTCTTGATCTCAGCACATAATCTCCATGCCATTGTTTCAACAAACTCCAGCAACATAACGGGTACTTCCATCCATTGTCAGGCTCATTTCTCACAGACGTCTTGAATCGATGAGGGAAAAACTGAACCCCTCCATAAAGTCTTCTCCAGCACATCCTGAACACTTTCGATACAGTTAAGGTCAGGGCTCTAAAGTGCCAATACATTCATTCAGTTATTTTCTGAACCATTTAATCCTAATTAGGATCACTTGGATGTCAGTCAGATGTCAGCCAACACTGGGCGAGGGCAGAGTACATCCTGGACACCTCAACAGGCCATCACAGGGCAGAAACACAGTGATGGCTATGCAGCTCATCTTGACGAAACTCAGCAATGTTTCTTTTACATCAACCTCACACCATAGACGGTGAGAGACATGGCCGGCCTTTGATAATGCAGTTAGCTGCACCGGGGGGGACAGCAGTGACAACCCGTTGACAGCTGGGTTTGAACAGTCAACCTTAGGATCGGTAATCCAGCATTTTACCACCAGGCCACCACTGCCCTTGGTGCCAATACATATGTTAAAAAAATATAATAAAATAAATCCTCATGCTCCCTGAACCACTCTTTCACTATTTGAATCTCCATTTTATATCCGAGCCATCAGGGAAGAAAAAGTGCATTGATGTGATAACCTGCACGTTCAGTACATTCAGATCATCAGCTGCTTCATTTCATTACCACATTAATGTTGCTGAGCCTCAACCAACCCAACCAGAGAAGCATTGCCATGGAGATAACATGCTGCTACCAAGGAGATAAATGCTCTCCATCAAAATAATAGAATGTGAGTATTTTTTGCTGGCTGGGCAGTGTAGATAACATCAACACGTTCAAAGACAGGAGACATTATAATTAAAGGAAAATTGTAACAGGTGAAAGCTCTAGCGAATGGTTAATGCTATTAGTGTGCATTATGCTTGCTGCGCCATATCTAAAAACCCGACCCCGAAACAGGTCAAATTTTTATCAAGAGAAAAAAAATGCAATCAAATAGCTCAGACTAATTCAAACATATTAGATTTCAGTGTAACACTGGGTAATATTGAGAAAATCTGAATGTTGGCGGTATTAAAAAAACAACAACAACTAGTCGTTATGCCGAATGTTTGTGCTGCTAATCTAAAGACGGGGTATTATTGCTCAGAAGCCTTTTGTAAATGTACCTGTTTTTGATTTCCTGTTCTTGGACCTTTTCTAAAAGGCCAGGCCTTGGGGCTTTATTGATAATTTAGTCAAAAAACATGAGTCAAGGATACAAATACTTACTCCGTATATGAAGCTGAATACAGATGACTCTATATAGATACATCTTTACTCATTTTCTCTTGGTAAACAGTGTGTATGTGCATTTCTTCACCTCTCTCTCTCTCTCTCTCTCTCTCTCTCTCTCTTCCTCACTACGTGTCTGTCTCTCTCTCCATTACAGCAGACTGGTAGTGCTTCAGGCTTGAAACTCAATTTCTCAGCCATTGAATGGGCAGCGATTGCACAGAACTAACTCAATTGTGGAGAGAGGCCAGCACAGTCCCTTGAATAGATTGGGGCCTCGACTTTAATACAACATCAGTCATGTAACACACAAACACATTGCTATTCCATTTCAAACCACAACACTTACAAATGGATGGCTTTAAAAACAGACTATATGCTCATTATATTGTCCCTGGGAGAAGGGAGGGGAAAAAAATCCCATGAATATGTTTAGGGAATTTATTTATTTATGTTACAGTCTCACATTCAATCACCCAATGTAGGCTCAGGCTTTTTCTACTACCTCTCTATTATCATAAACCGCACAACTGTTTATTATTATTACTATTATTATTATTTCATCCTGCAGCAAAACAGACAATGGGGAAACAGCCAGTTGTAATAAAGCCTGTCTAAAATGTGAACAGAGAATGTATTGTTTGTTACTGAGTAAATTATGGATGTTGGTTTGAATTACACTGGGCTGGAGGGATGCTTCATGATTCCCGTGGTGGTATTGGGAAATAGGTCATTTATTTGAAATTACAAGCTCGTTGTAATTGCTGTGGACTGTTTGGTGAATGTTTGGCATGGAGAGTGGCCTTAATGCTCACCATGCAGGTGCAGGTCGGCCAGCAGTTTGCATTCTCAGTGTGTGTGTGTGTGTGTGTGTGTGTGTGTGTGTGTGTGTGTGCGTGTGTGTGTGTGTGTCTGTGTGTGTGTCTTTATTCAAACATAGTGCTGGAACTAGGGTTTATATGAAACACAATAATAATAATAATAATAATAATAATAATAATAATAATAATAATAATAATAATAATAATAATAATAAAATACATTTATATTAAAGTAAGGGGGAATCGGTGGCCTAGTGGTAAGGTGCTGGATTACCGATCCTAAGGTTGGGGGTTCGAGTCCCACCATCAACAGCTGTCACTGCTGTTCCCCCAGTGAGCGAACTGGGTTATCAAAGACCAGCTGGGTCTCTCAATGTCTATGGTGTGAGGGTCATGTAAAAGAACCATCGCTGACTTTCAACAAGATGAGCTGCATAGCCGTCAGCGTGTTTCTGAACTGTGATGGCCTGGTGAGCCGTCCACGGTGTACTCTGCCCTCGCCCGAGTTGGCTGAGATGGGTGCCAGCCTCCCCGCAACCCTAATTAGGATTAATCGGTTCAGAGAATGAATGAAAGAATGAATGCATATTAACGTATCATTACTATGCTAATACAATAGAAAACCATAAGGGAAAATACACAACAAATACAGAATGTCAAAAATATAATTGAAATTTGAAGACATAATTACTGTATATAGTTAGTAATTATAACCAGGTTAGCTACCCCCCTCAGTATAGCTAACTGGATTATCCAAGGCTGGTCATGTCATGTATATCAGGAGAGGAATGTAAAAGAACCTGTTGTTCAAAAAAATGTAGGCTGCACTGCCATCAGCATGTTTCTGCCCTGCAATGGCCTGGAGAGCTGTACGTATTCATTTGTTCATTTTTCAAGCCGTTTAATAATTTGAGTTGTGAGGAGGCTGGTGGCCATCTCAGCCGGCTCTGGGCAAGGGTGGAGTGTATATATATATATAAATATATATATATATATATATATATATATATATATATATATATATATATATATATATATATATACAAAAATAAAAGGACAGGACAAAGACTTTCTATTGAAACTCCATTTATCACTACAGATCTGTTTCGAGGGGTGGTGAAACCATGGTTTCACCACCCCTCGAAACAGATCTGTAGTGATAAATGGAGTTTCAATAGAAAGTCTTTGTCCTGTCCTTTTATTTTTGTTTATTTGCTCTACCAAAAAGTATTGAGCACTCTCCTACGGAAGGATCTACTCAGAAAATCCTCTATATATATATATATATATTATATACAATGGTACCTTGACTTACGACTGTTTTTTATAATGAATTTTCCATGATACGAGCTTTGATCCCACCAAAAATCTGCCCAATCCAATGAACAAAATTGTGATTTACGAGCTCTGCTGGGGAAATGGCTTTTGCAAATCGATTATCCTCGTATTCTTCCTCTGCGCTCCAAGAACACCTTGTGCAGTGCCTCTCAATTATTTTCTGTGATGCCCCCTATAAGAAAAAAAACAAAAACAAAGCACCCCCCCCCCATTTCCCAACCCCCAACCCAGTGTCTTGCGCGAGACTATAATTAGTGTTTAATGCACTTCAGATCTTTGCTCGGTGCTGTTTCTCTACACCATAGGGGACACAGTGAGAGTGCCACTGCCACCTACTGTAGAGAATGCACAATTCCACTTGATTCTAGTAGAGTATGGCAAAAAAGCATGTTCCACAGGGTCATACCCTTGGCATCACACCACGCCTCCCAAGGGGGCGTGCCCCACTATTTGAGAAGCACTGGCCTTGTGGGAACTCACCATGAGCCTTTCCTTGCTGGCATTAATAGTGTGGACATGCACAACATTCTCCTCCTCCACCTCCTCCTTCTTTCTTACGCACCACCTCATGCCTGCCCATGTGACATCGTTGCCGCAGACGATGATGGGAAGAGTTAGTTGACTTATTGATTATTCTTGTTTTATTATTAATTATTAATGTTAATGTATATGTATTATAATTATTATTAAATATGTAAATATGTAAATATGTAGGCCTTCTGCCTGGTAGTTCCAACCTCAGCATCCTACTATCAATATACTCACTATTCCTTCTCTGTACATGTCCAAACCATCTCAATCTAGCCTCTCTGACTTGGTCTCCAAAACGCCTGACAGGTGCAGACATAGCAAACAAGAAGGGGCTCAGAGTTGACCCTTGATGCAGTCCTACCTCTACCATGAACTCTTCTGTCACACCGACGGCACACCTCACCACTGTCTTACAGCTCTCATACATGTCCTGCACCACTCTAACATACTTCTCTGCCACTCCAGACTTTCTCATGCAATACCACAGTTCCTCTCTTGGCACCATGTCATATGCTTTCTTCAGATCCACAAAGGCACAATGCAGCTCCTTCTAACCTTCTCTGTACTTCTCTATTAACATCCTCAAGGCAAACACTGCATCTGTGGTGCTCTTTCTTGGCATGAAACCAAACTGTTGTTCACAAATGCTGACCTGTGCCTTATGCAAAAATGTTTATCCCTCTATAGTTTCCACAACTCTGCACGTCTCCCTTTTTCTTAAAAATGGGCATGACACTTCTCCTCCATTCCTCTGGCATCCTCTCACTCTCTAAGTCCTTGTTGAATGTTCTTGTCAGGAAATCTACTGCTACCTCTTCTAGACACTTCCATACCTCCACCGGTATGTCATCAGGAACAACTGCCTTTCCATTCTTCATCCTCTTCAATGCCCTCCTCACTTCACCCTGACTAATCTTTGCTACTTCCTGGTCCTCAACAGTCACCTCTTCTACTCTTTTTTCTCTCTCATTTTCCTCATTTGTCAGCTCTTCAAAGTACTCTTTCCATCGTCCCAGCACAATTCTGTCATCAGTCAATATATTTCCCGCTCTGTCCTTAATCACTCTAACTTGCTGCATGTCCTTCCCATCTCTATTTCTCTGCTGTGCCAACCTGGATAAATCATTTTCTCCCTCTTTACTTTCCAACCGAGCATACAAGTCATCATACACCCTCTGTTTGGCCTTTGACACCGCTACCTTTGCCTTACGTTATGTCTCCCTGTACTCCTGTTTAATCTCTTGTCCTCTCAATGTCTCACTTCTTCTTAGCTAATCTCTTCTTTTGTACACACTCCTGCACTTCCTCATTCCACCACCAAGTCTCCTTATCTCCTCTCCTTCCAGATGACACACCAAGTATTCTCCTACCTGTCTCCCTGATCACATTAGCTGTGTCCAGTCATCTGGAAGCACTTCTTGACCACCCAAAGCCTGTTTCAACACCTCCTTGAAGACAACACGACACTCTTCCTTTTTCAGCTTTGTCTTTTGCTCTGCCTTTGCCTTTTTCACCTTCCTCACCATCAGCGTCATCCTGCACACCACCATCCTATGCTGTTTGGCAACACTCTCACCCACTACTACTTTGCAGTCACTGACTTCCTTCAAATTACATCGCCTACACAAGATGTAGTCTACCTGTGTGCTCCTACCTCCGCTTTCATAAGTCACCCTATGCTCCTGTCTCTTTTGGAAGAAAGTATTTACCACAGCCATTTCCATTCTTTTTGCAAAATCTACCAACATCTGTCCTTCTGCGTTCCTGTCCTGGATACCAAACCTGCTCATCACTTCCTCGTCCCCTCTGTTTCTTGCACCAACATGTCCATTGAAGTCTGCCCCAATGACCACTCTTTCACTTTTGGGGGTATTCTGCATCACTTCAGCTAACTCACTCCAGAATCTCTCCTCTTCTAGCTCATATCCTGCCTGTGGGGCATAAGCACTAACAACATTGAACATCACACCTTCAATTTCTTACTCGAGACTCATCACTCTGTCTGACACTCTTTTCACTTCTAGAACATTCCTGACAAACTCCTCCTTCAAGATGACTCCTACTCCATTTCTCTTCCCATCCACACCATGAAAAAACAGTTTAAACCCTGCTCCTAAGCTTCTAGCCTTGCTACCTTTCCACCTGGTCTCCTGAACACACAGTATGTCCACCTTCCTCCTTTGCATCATGTCAGCCAGCTCGCCACCTTTTCCTATCATAGTTCCAACATTCAAAGTCCCTACTTTCAATCCTAGACTCATGCCTTTCCTGTTCTCTCTCTGCCTATGGACATGCCTCCCGCCTCTCCTTCTTCGATATCTTCGACCAACAATAGTCCAATTTACACCAGCACCCTGTTGGTTACCAGCACTGATGGCGATCGTTGTTAACCCGGGCCTCGACCGATCCGGTATGAAATTCTTTGTTGTTACTCGCATATTTTATTTCGCATTTGTTTTACGCCGGATGCCCTTCCTGACACAACCCTCTGCATTTATCCGGGCTTGTGACCGGTGTGAGGGAAAGACACTGCATTTGGGTTTACATGTTTATCTTTAATATATTAATTCAAATATACGTGGTTGTGTCAGGTTATATGAGCTTGGGAGGGGGTTGAAATGCATTAATTGGTTTTCTATCATTTCCTATTGGAATTTTTGTTTTATCAAATGAACGTTTTGATGGAACGGAATAATTTCATAAGTCAAGGCACTACTTTATAGATATATATATATATATATATATACATATGTGTGTGTGTGTGTGTGTGAGAGAGAGAGAGACACACACTACATTAATATATATATATATATATATATATATATATATATATATATATATATATATATATATATATATTAATGTAGTATATGTATATACATATATATATATATATATATATATATATATATATATATATATATATATATATATATATACTAGTCCTTCTCAAAAAATTAGCACATTGTGATGAAGTTCATTGTTTTCTGTAATGTACTGATAAAAATTAAACTTTCATATATTTTAGATTCATTGCACACCAACTGAAATATTTCAGGTCTTTTATTGTTTTAATACTGATGATTTTGGTATACAGCTCATGAAAACCCAAAATCCCTCTCTCAAAAAATTAGCATATTTTATCCGACCAACAAAAAACAAGTGTTTTTAATACAAAAAAGTCAACCTTCAAACTTCAAATCACCTTCTTATGTTCAGTTATGCACTCAATACTTGGTCGGGAATCCTTTTGCAGAAATGACTGCTTCAATGCGGCGTGGCATGGAGGCAATCAGCCTGTGGCACTGCTGAGGTGTTATGGAGGCCCAGGATGCTTCGATAGCGGCCTTAAGCTCATCCACAGTGTTGGGTCTGGTGTCTCTCAACTTTCTCTTCACAATATCCCACAGATTCTCTATGGGCTTCAGGTCAGGAGAGTTGGCAGGCCAATTGAGCACAGTAATACCATGGTCAGTAAACCATTTCCCAGTGGTTTTGGCACTGTGAGCAGGTGCCAGGTCGTGCTGAAAAATTAAAATGTTCATCTCCATAAAGCTTTTCAGCAGATGGAAGCATGAAGTGCTCCAAAATCTCCTGATAGCTAGCTGCATTGACCCTGCCCTTGATAAAACACAGTGGACCAACACCAGCAGCTGACATGGCACCCCAGACCATCACTGACTGTGGCGACTTGACACTGGACTTCAGGCATTTTGGCATTTCCTTCTCCCCAGTCTTCCTCCAGACTCTGGCACCTTGATTTCCGAATGACATGCAAAATTTGCTTTCATCCGGAAAAAGTACTTTGGACCACTGAGCAACAGTCCAGTGCCGCTTCTCTGTAGCCCAGGTCAGGTGCTTCTGCCGCTGTTTCTGGTTCAAAAGTGGCTTGACCTGGGGAATGCGGCACCTGTAGTGCCACTGCTTCCACAGGTCCCCCAAGGTCTGGAATCGGCCCTTCTCCACAATCTTCCTCAGGGTCTGGTCACCTCTTCTGGTTGTGCAGCGTTTTCTGCCACACTTTTTCCTTCCCACAGACGTCCCACTGAGGTGGCTTGATACAGCACTCTGGGAACAGCCTATTCGCTCAGAGATTTCTTTCTGTGTCTTACCCTCTTGCTTGAGGGTGTCAATGATGTCCTTCTGGACAGCAGTCAGGTCGGCAGTCTTACCCATGATTGTGGTTTTGAGTAATGAACCAGGCTGGGAGTTTTTAAAAGCCTCAGGAATCTTTTGCAGGTGTTTAGAGTTAATTGGTTGATTCAGATGATTAGGTTAATAGCTCGTTTAGACTACCTGAACATGATATGCTAATTTTTTGAGAGAGGGATTTTGGGTTTTCATGAGCTGTATGCCAAAATCATCAGAATTAAAACAATAAAAGACCTGAAATATTTCAGTTGTGTGGAATGAATCTAAAATATATGAAAGTTTAATTTTTATCAGTTCATTACAGAAAATAATGAACTTTATCACAATGTGCTAATTTTTTGAGAAGGACTAGTATACACACACACACACATATATATATATATATATATATATTATTTTTATTATTTATATATATATATATATATATATATATATATATATATATATATATATATATATATATATATATATAAATAATAAAAATAAAAGGACAGGACAAAGATTTTCTATTGAAACTCCATTTATCACTACAGATCTGTTTCGAGGGGTGGTGAAACCATCCTCTCTCTTCAGGTGATTATAGAAGAATATATATATATATATAGAATATAAAATGTTGTGGGGCAGTGGTGGTCTAGTGGTATAGGGCGCTGGATCGCTGATCCAAAGGTTGGGGGTTCGAGTCCCACTCTCCACAAGGTTGTCACTGTCTTCCCCAGTGCAGCTAACTGGGTTATCAAAGGCGGGCAATGTCTCACTGTCTATGGTGAGAGGCATGTAAAAGAACCATTGCTGACTTTCGTAAAGAGTAGGCTGCAAAGTCGTCAGCGTGTTTCTGTCCCTTGCTAAAAGGGTTGTGACAGGAAGGGCATCCGACGTAAAAACCTCTGCCAAATCAAACGTGCGAATCAAATGATTCGCTGTGGCGACTCCCGAGTAAAAAAAAAAGGGAAAAAAGCCGAAAGGAAGACAGACAGACAATATAAAATGTTGTGTGTCCATCATTGATGTAAATTGTCATAACCTTCTAGTGTGTTATAAGTCAGATATAAAAGTGTGAAAACATAACCACCAGCATAACCTTTGTCCCTTGACTGAGGTGTTTTATTGATTTAAAATCACCCATTCCTATTGGACGTAGCCTCCCTATGTGTTTTGTAGGTGTAAAGTAGTATAGACACTGGATTCCAGTAGGCATTTATTTATTCAGTTGGATGCAAATTCAAAGCAAATATTTAATGTGTTTTAAAAAGCCTGCAATGTGATAGCAAAGGTCTTGCCAGTGCAATTCCAACACATCTTTGAAGTGTAAATCAGTGTTCGCTCTGAGCAGCAGCATTGCAAATCCATATTAAAATGGAATTTCAAGCACAAGAACCAGACACACTTCAAATGTGAGGACCAACAATAAAACCCAGATTTATATATACATATACACACACACACACACATATATATATATATATATATATATATATATATATATATATATATAGAGAGAGAGAGAGAGAGAGAGAGACAGAGAAAGAGAGAGAGAGAGAGAGACTGGACACACACACACACACACACACACACACACACACACACACACTATATATATATATATATATATATATATATATATATATATATATATATATATATATATATCAACCATTGTTTTAAATGATGTGTAATCTTTCAGAGCTCTTCTCACTGTAGTAATCCCAGAAGATGGAGAGACTGGGATCAGATGGAATGTGAAAGTAGGCAATAAAAGCAGGCAGAAGGAATCATGAGTGATGTTGAAGGGAAGATAACAGGCCATAAGTTAAGGCCAGCTTACTGTTGTTCTGTGTTGTGATCCCCTCATAGGCCCTACTGTGAAACGAGAGCTACATTTTACATTTTACATTTTACAGCTACATTTTACATTTACATTTTACCTTTCAGGTCACCTCATTAATTCAGAGGTTTGGTGAAGATGGAACATAATTGCACATACACAACAAACATGCATGTAGTGTGTACACAAAGACATTCTGTTATTACTGCATAAAGTCTTGGCTTGTTCAAGTCTTATACGTGCACATTAATTCTTAATAAAGCCTGGAGCTCAAACTTCACAAACGAAAGTAACTATATAATTTTAGCAGTGTAATATATTTGAGATGCTGTCGATTTCAAGTGCTTTAAAACACCAGGCCATAATTTGTAACCTGGATACCAAGGGGTTTCTTTTACATAAGGAATTTATGAAATATAGGGGGTTTTAAATGTGTTTATATTCTTAAGAACTTCTTGAAGCATTTGTCTCACTCAAATCAAACGATCTCATATGATCAGCTTGAAATTGTAGAACTAGTAAGGAGTTGAATGGAGTTTTTTTTTAAAGGTGTAGAACAGCAACATTGGTGTATGGGTAGCTTTTTATCCTTCTGTGTGGAGTTGGTATGTTCTTCCTGTGTTTGTGTAGGTTTCTCAGGGTGATCTGATTTCCTTCCACAGTTTAAAGACGTGCAAATTAGGCTAGGCTGGTCCAAATTGCCCAGACTTGCAAGTGTGAGTGCCTAGTTAGCCCTGTGATGGTCTGGTGAGCAGGTGTCAAACCATATCTGGCAGGCTAACTAAGTTGATGTGGCGTATGAGAGCTTTCAAAGAATATGATTATCATACATTCTTTGTATCAACCATTACCATGAATATTCATCATCCATTCATTCGGTGGCAGCAACCAATTTCAAGTAAACAGCCGGTCATTTACAACTCAAGAAAGATTGTAAGCTGGCTTGTCACTGTTGAACTTGGTGAGAAAAGGTCAAGTGAATAAAGGGGGAAAATAATAAATGTCAAAGTTAATTTTTTTTAATTGCTCCGGTTGCTTCCCCCCCACCCCCATTTTCTTCCTAATTTAGTCATATCCAATTCTGACATATCAGGTATTTCTTTCCCTATCACACACCCAACACCAACCAGGGATGGGCAAACGCATGCATTCACCCCTCTGTGACATGCAACGCTAGCCACCTGCCTGTTTTCGAACTGCGGCAACATGTGTATTTGGGGTCGGTCTAACACTCTCGGAGGGAACAAGTTCACAGACACCTATGATTGGTTGGCGATCACTGTGAGTGAAAGATCAGTGAGCATATGCATATTCGGCCAATTAGCTCCCATGGATTCCGGGCCACGGACGGCTGTATGCATTAAACCGAATTCAAACTTGCGATCTCCAGGTTAACAGGCCCTCATCTTGATAATGCGGCACTCAGGAGCCACATGCTTGTTCTTTTAAAATAGGCGTTCAGTGATTATTTGGCCCTGAACCACCTAGGAATTTTGCAATGTTTGAAATATGTCGCCTGCCTTAGCCCATAGTTGGCTAAGATACGCTTCAACCTCCCAGCGACCCTAGCAGGATGAAGAGGGTTTGCAAATAAGTGAGTAATTATGCACACACATTTAAATGGCACATTTAAAGCAATGAATATTTGCATAATAATAATAATAATAATAATAATAATACATAATATTATTAATTTATTCACCTTCTGAATCGCTTAATCCTAATTAGCATTACTGGGAGGCTGGCACCCATCTCAGCCAACTCTGGGCGAGGGAAGAGTGCACCCTGAACAGCTTGCCAGGCCACGACTCATATAATATATATCATTATATATTAAATAATAAGAAGAATAAATATTAACTGTATTAGAGGGCTGCACGGTGGTGTAGTGGTTAGCGCATTCGCCTCGCAGAATGAAAGCCTGGGTCCAATAATAAATAGACATGTTGACCTGGCGAGTTGTCCAGGGTGTGCTCTGCCCTCTCCTACAGTTGGCTGAGATGGCTCCACCCTCCCGACGACCCTAATTATGATTAAAATAATTAATAACTGTATTATTTGGATAATTAGTACACTTGAAGGTGTGTGTATTTGCTGTGTTTAACATCAGGTGTGGACAGAGAAGAGGCAGGTAAGATTTTCACATGTGTCAGACTTTCAGCAATTTATTTGCTCTACCTTCTGTGTGCTTGCAGAGAAAAGCCAGGAACAAGAGAGCGAAACAGTGTGTGTGTGTGTGTGTGTGTGTGTGTGTGTGTGTGTGCGTGTATGGCTAGTGAGATAAAAATGTGAAAAAAATCTGAGGTGGGGAAAAAAAAAATGCACCTTTTGATTTGCTGCCAGCCCGCCTCCTGTTTCCTCGTTCCCCAAAGCCAACAGAGAGAGTCACAGTGTGCTCTTTCAGTGTTTGTTTATTCATTATTTTGTCATTTTAAGTTCCGTAAGCTTCTTTATGGTGTTTTGTAGTTATCGGCAAATGTAAATCAGCTGTGAAGTGAATGCACATGGAAATTTACAAGGGGTTGTTATCTCTCGACATAAAATTAAATGATTGCTAAAGTCCAATAAATACCAGCACGCTGCATGAACTCGAACTGCCACAAGTTTAACGTAGAGCATTATTTTTATTTGGATTATAGATCCAGCACAGGGCTGTCAAAGAAATTTTTTAACCCTGGACTGCTCAAAACTGTGTTTGGACTGGATTGGGTTCAGATGTTTTGATTTTGTGTGAGGCCGTGGTGGCCTGGTGGAGCATGGATCCTAAGGATGGGGGTTCAAGCCCCACTCTCAACAGGTTGTCACTGCCCCCCACCCCACCACACACACACCCGGTGCAGCTAACTGGGTTATCAATGGCTGGCCATGTCTCTCCCTGTCTATAGTGTGAGGTGCATGTAAAAGAACCATTGCTGACTTCCGACAAGAGTATGTTGCAAAGCCGTCAGTGTGTTTCCGCTCTGCAATGGCTTGAGATGGGCGCCGGCCTCCCCGTGACCCTAATTAGGATTCAACGGTTTAGAAAATGAATGAATAAATGAATGAATGAATGACATACTAAAACTTCAAATGGGCCCTGCAATGGCCTATCACTATCCAGGGTGTACCCCATCCTCACACAGAGTTGGTCGAGATGGGTACCAGCCTCCCTGTGACCCTAATTAGGATTAAGCAGTTACAGATGATGATGATGATGATGATAATGATGATTTTGTGTGTGTGTGTGTGTGGGGGGGGGGGGGGGGGGGGCACAGAAGTATATATAAAAGAAATGGGACATCCATCACAAAAAAAAAAAAAAAAAAAAAAAAAAAAAACCTCCACATGCTCATGTGTATGGATGTATATCCTGTAGTAAACAGGTGATCACATTAGAGGTGCAATAGAAAGTAGCGTGACATTCATGGTATCACATTTTGGTCGCCTGGCTCGTCAACTCATTGCAAAAACAATTTCAACCGTGCTTGATATTTCCGCAAATGCTGTGAAATGAAGCTTTGAGCTGGAGGAGTCGCAAACTCTTCTCAAACAGGCCGCACATGTCGCGAAAAGGTCGCAAAGTTGTCATTTTGCTCACAATTTTTTTTTTTTGTTGTTCACAAGTAAAAAGCGACAAGTTGGAAACTCCCACATGGAATGTTTAGACTCTGTGGCATCCATCATTGGTTTCATTCATCCATTCATTTTCCATTTTCCAAACCACTTAATCCTAATTAGGGTCACGGGGAGTGTGGCGCCCATCTCAGTCAACTCTGGGAAAGGATGGGTTACACTCTGGTAAATCACCAGTGCATCACAGGGCCAATACACATACAGCCATTGACACTCACACCTCAGCACGATTTGGAAACAGCCAATTAGCCTACTGTGCATGTTCTTGGATGATGGGAGAAAACCAGATTACCCAGAGGAAACCCACTCAAGCATGGGGAGAATGTACAAACTGCACACAGACACGGCCCGAGCCGGGAAATCAAACCAGGACCTTCCTGCTAACCACTGCACCACCTGTGTATTTTGTCATTACAGTGATCCCTCGCTACTTCATGCTTCAGTTTCTGCGGCTTCAGCACATTGCAGGTTTTTTCAAAAATATTAAATGAAAAAAAAATTTAAATAAGGAAATTAAGGAAAAATAGGAGGGAAAGTTAAGGAAAATGTTTCAAAACAAGGCCAATTATGCAAAAGAAAAAAAACCCAAACAAACAAAAACAAAAAACAACCCAAAACCCCCCAACAAAACAACTTACATTTTTATGTGAGGTGCGCATCAGAGTTTGTGCGTGTGCATCTGTATGTGTGTGTACAGACGCTCCCCGACTTACGTTCATCTGTTTTACGTTTTTTTTTCACATTTTTTTTCTTACATTTTTACGTTTTTTTTTGTTTATTTTTAGTCAAATTTTGAGTTTAAACGTACCTATGTAGTACGCTGACGTAATGACGCTGCATCCATTGTTTACAAACAACAGACTGAACTTCTCCCTCCTTCCCAGTTCAGTTTTATATATATATATATATATATATAAAATATAATATATATATATATATATATATATATATATATATATATATATATATATATATATATATATATATATATATATATATATATATATATATATATATAGAGAGAGAGAGAGAGAGAGAGAGAGAGAGAGAGAGAGAGCGTGTTACCCTTGTGTTAAGACGTGGTCTCTGTGATCTTTGTGTTTACACTGTTTTGCGGACTTTTGTAACCCAAAGCAAATATGGTTGGTCAGAAGCGTAAGCCTACTAGCATGGGTGCAAGTCTCATACACAGAGATGAATTAACTATCTGCTCAGATCGACACAATCTACCATTTCAGTTCAGCAAAGAGAGTTGTAATATGAATGAAAACCTGAATGCACAAATTACAAAATAATTACAGATATTTATTATGTTTTAGCAGAATCCTAAGAGTGTATACTTATTTTTATATTAATATTCATTAGGATTTGTACTTGTTCTTTGTATGCATCTCTTGAATAAAGTTTACTTACTTACACAAAAGGAAGAACTCTACGCTTTGCTGGGATTCACATCAGTGCAGGCTGTGTTCTAAACGAGTTCAACACCCTTGTGCACTTGAAAAACCGAAGTCTGTATAACCCACAGCAAGTACACTACTTTTGCAAGTACACTACTTTCGGTATTGAGCACTTCACATATTGTAAGCATTGATTGGCTGTTTTAAGCTTCATGCAAAGTGCCTCAGTATAAATAAGTGACTTATTTGAAATTAATGTTGATATTATTTGATATATTTGATATAATTTTACAATGTTATGTTTATAATAATTGATTTAGGGGTGTTTTATGAGATACGGTAATGGTATTTATGGATGTATAGTACAGTATAACCATCACACGTCACACGCCATGTCATACGTCACTGTAACAACTTACATTCATTTTCAACTTATGTTTATTGAAATTATATACACATATAAATGTACTTATACATCAGTCAGGGGGGTCGATCCTACTTCGTGGAAATCGGCAGGTCTCAGTCCCCATTAACCACCGAAAGAGAAGGATCCCTGTACTTATATTTACATTTTGTTCACGCAAATAAAATAAAAAAAAACGGTTTGAACACAAAAACACAAATAATATGACTGATTTACAATAGGTGCAAACATCCGCCAATTAATTGGAAGTCACTCACAAATCAGTTGCAAATTGTTGGACGACTTTCTTGCGATTTGCATATTTAACGGAAAAATATTCTCTTTGATTCGCATTCATTTTCTGAACCGCTTAATTCTAATTAGGGTCGTGGGGAGGCTGGCGCCCATCTCAGCACACTTCTGCCGAGAGCAAAGTACACCCTGGAGGCTCACCAGGCCATCACAGGGCAAAAAAACGCTGATGGCTTTGCAGCTCCTCATGTCGAAAGTCAGTAATGGTTCTATTACATGAACCTCCCACCATAGACAGTGAGAGACATGGCTGGCCTTTGATAACCCAGTTAGCTGCTCTGGGGGGACAGTACTGACAACCATTATCAGCGGGGCTTGAATCCCATACCTTAGGATCGGTAATCCAGCACTTTTACCACCGGCCCACCACTGCCCCAGTTCTGAGAATAAGCTCCTAAAATAACACTACACTTAACCCCATAGCGCCCAGGTAATCCTTCATCATGTGACTATACATGGCAGTTTATTCTGCTGCTGTAATGGGTGCAAGTCGTGTTTTATGGAGTCATTCTCTCTCTTGTGTGGCCTGGCATGGGGTCTCTGTGCTCTACAGGGTATTCCAAGTTGGAGATCAGCTCACAGCATGAGTTTAATGATTACTCAGAACACACCCACTAGAAATGTATGACATTGCGCTCTGTCTCCAAATCAATACGATGATCACCTACGCTTAATAGGTTTCAAGGTATACAATGATGAACCGCAACCAAGCGAGTGAGAGACCTCAAGAAATACTGAGAAGCAGCAGGGCAAGGGGGGGGTGTGGGTGTGGGGGGGGTGTGGGGGGGGTGTGTGGGGGGGTCATGGTAGTATAGGGTGGATGGAGAAAGAGAGGAGGGATTCTCTGAATAATACTCTAACTATAAAACCATTTTTCCTCTAATGTAAGAACCGTAAATGTTCAGTTCGTGTGATTAATGCATACGGTGAACGGGACATTACTAACTTAATTAAATGATGATGGCCAATCTAAATATCTCATCAATTACCCGACAGGCCTGTGGAGCAATTTCATTATCGTATGGACCAGTAAAAATTGAGAGCTATCACTCCTGGCTCAGATTAGTAAAGCTATTTAGGGATTTTGGTATAGATAATGTTCACTCAGCCATTTTTGGTCTGAGCTGCGGGAATTATACAATCTTTACAGCAAAATGGTTCAGATGGGTCCTCCATTCCACGTTAGATAACTCCTACACCGATAAATTTATATTGTAGAAATGTGGGATAAATGGAGAATATGTTTTCTTTCAATGATTCGATAATAGTTCTCATGGAAAAAAAAAAAAAAAAACAAATCTGGTAATATAGTGCGGGGACAGTGGTGGCCCGGTGGTAGGATGATGAATTACTGATCCTAAGGTCTGGGTTACAATCCCCACAGTCACCGGGTTGTCACTGTCCCTCCCAGTGCGGCTAACTGACTGGCATATCAAGCACCGGCCATGTCTCTCGCTGTCTGTGGTGAGAGGTTCATCATGAAGAGTAGCTGCATACTGTCAGCGTGTTTCTGCTCTGAGATGGCCCAGGGAGCTATTCAGGGTGTACTCTGCCCTCGCCCAAAGTTGGCTGAGATGGGCGTCAGCCTCCATGTGACCCTAATTATGATTGAGCGGTTCAGAAAATGTATAATGTTATTGCATTAGATTTTTACCACTAAATGCAATGCCATGTAATACTTCACTCATTCGTTCATTCGTTTTCTGAACTGTTTAATCCTGATAGGGGTTTCGAGGAGGCTGGAGCCTATCTCAACCAACAATGGGCAAAAGGCATGGTACTGCCTGTACACCTCGCCAGACCATCGCATGGTAACACAATTTGGAACAGCCAGTTAGCCCAACTTGCATGTGAATGGTTGTATGTGTGTTGGTTTGCTATGGTCTGGTAAGGTGTTCAGGGAGTACTCTGCCCTCGCCCAAAGTTGGCTGAGACGGGTACCAGTCTCCATGAGGCCCTAATTAGGATTAAATCATACCACTAAATGCAATGCAATGTAATCCTTCACTCACTTCCTCATTCATTTTCTGAACTGCTTAATCTCACTGGTGGTTTCAAGGAACTTATCTCAGCCCACAATGGGCAAAAGGCACGGTACTGCCTGTACACCTTGCCAGACCATTGTATGGTAATGAAATTTGGAACAGCCAGTTAGCTTAACTTGCACATGAATCGTTGTAGTCATACCTTACCTTACGAAAGACCCAACTAACAAAAAATCTAAGTTATGAAAGCCGTTTATGTAAAATTTACGTCTCTGGATACGAAAAAAAATCACATTACGAAACATAAATACGCTTGTAGCATCCTGTATTTTGTTTTGAAATTGGCGCAATAGAATTGCTCTCCCATTGGCTATCTCCCAACACCCCTCCCCGCTGGCCTCCTATTGGCTAGAAGGGAGTTCCCATTGATACCCATGATGCTTTTTGTGTGCCTTCGACCCATTGTTCATCACGAAGTTCTAACATGCGTAAAGAACAGAGTCACTGTTGTTTCGTGAGTTTTTCGAGTGTGCTCATTGCAACTTTATTCTTCGTTATTCATCATGGGCCCCAAGAAAGTGATCCCTTAAGTGAGGCCTTAAAAGGTATACTTTTATATTTTTGAAAGGGTTTAGGGGGTAGTATTGGGGGCCTTAGAAAGAATCAGGCCTTTTTACATGTAAAATGCGACTCAACTTACGAAAAAATCAGGTTACGAAACCACTTCTGGAACGGATAAATTTTGTGAGGTGTATGACTGTATGTATGTTGGTCTGCTATGGTCTGGTGAGCTGTTTAGGGTGCATATCTTCCTCGTACAGAGTTGGCTGAGATAAGCTCCAGTCTCCTCATGAGATGAGTGAGTGAGTGGAATTACATTTGGTGGTTAAAATAAAAAAAGTAGTGCAATGTATAGATTTTGGCAGTACCTAAAAGCATAGCTTCCATATCAGGGAGTGGTTCGGTTAATGGGTGGGTGAGTGTTTGTTCGGATGGTGTGCTGTTCTGTCACGAAAACGTGGCTTTGGTTTGAAGGATAAACTGACCAACCATTCATCTGCTCGACTTTCAGTTCACTTTAAGTAGATTTATTATTTTACCTGTAGAATTATTCTGTCTTCGAGATAAGCAATATCAATGATTAACAGCCCATCTCCTCGAAGGTCCTAAATAATTAATTTGAAAAAGTGATGTCGCAGGGGTGGGGTCTGGGGGAGAGGGGGAGGGGGTTCATTCCTTACCACAAGCATAACTCAATTCCGAATGTGGCTTATAATGAATGCATTTTATATTTTCGAGTTATTTCTGGATAGTGTGACGAATGGTATGTCGGCAAAGTTTTTCAGGCACTTTTTTTTTAACTCATCGTGAACGTCTCAGCGTGGTTAATACATACAGTATATATATAACTCTGATTCGACCATTGCAGTTACAAAAGGTTCTAAAAGGTTAATTGCATCGTGCATGGCTGGGATAACTTTATAAATTATTGTATTCATTAAATAAGAGGATAAGAGGACCGATTTAGAGAAAGAAGAAGGATTTCAGGAAATAGAGAGCATATGGCGTAGCGGTTAGCACGTCCACCTCACAGCAAGAACGTCCTGGGTTTGATTCTCAGACTGGGCGTTTCTGTGTGGCGTTTGTTTTACATGTTCTCCCTGTGCTGACGCAGGTTTCCTCCAGGTACTCCGGTTTCCTCCATCAGTCCAAAAACATGCACAGTAGGTTAACTGGCTGTTCAAAAATCACCCCTAGGTGTGAGTGTGAGTATGAATGGTTGTGTGAGTGTTTGCCCTATGATGGCCTGGTGAACTGTCCAGGGTGTACTCCACACTTGCCCAGAGTCGTCTGAGATGGGCGCCAGCCTCTCTGCCACCCTAATTATGATTAAGTGGTTCAGAAAATGAATGAATAAATGAGAAAACATTTGCACGCACACACACACACACACACACACACACACACACACACACACACACACACACACAGTCAGTATTATACACCGTAGCTCCTCTACATCCAAGCAGACTGTTTGTATTGCTTTATGGTCATGTACCACACTAACGTTTCACATTTGATACTCGGACGTCCTTTGTGTTCAGACCTAAATAAAGTATGCTATGTATAAATCTGACCTTCAGCTTCGACCTGGTTTGTACCTCACTGGTTTGCTATTTCTACAGGCTGGACAGCTCTGGAATATATTCTTTACAAATTAAAAAAAAAAAAAAAAAAAAAGCAAAGTGTCAAAAGCTAAAAGGTCTCTCTAAAAAAAAAAAAAAAACATGAACACACGGTACTAGTTATTTATTAATATTGCCATCATGTTTTTGTACAAGTGCTTTAAAGTTCTAATCAATTATTTAAGCATTAAACTCAAAGAACATGTGCATACACGCATGCACACACATACACACACACCCACCATCCCTCATACACAGTATCAATCCCCTCTCATTACTGTTCTCATCTCCGCCTTTCATGTCTCAGACCCGCGTTAATGCTTCAACACACTCACAGAAACATGAACACAAACAGAACAGGAATAAATTATTCACCATTCAGTCATATTGTTCGCAGAGTGGTTCGTATGTAAAGATGTTAGCATGGTTTGGAAACAACAACATGGCAAAGAGAGGCGAAAATTCTATGGGAAGGTCCATTCATTCTTTTTTCTGAACCGCTTCATTTTAATTAGGATCGCTGAGAGGTTGGCGCCCATCTCAGCCGACCCTGAGCGAGGGCAGAGTACACCCTGGACAGCTCGCCAGGCCATTGCAGGACAGAAACACGCTGATGGCTATGCAGCTCCTCTTGACGAAAGTCAGCAATGGTTCTTTTACATGAATTTCACACCATAGACGGTGAGAGACACGGCCGGCCTTTGATAACCCAGTTAGGTTCACCAAGGGGACTACGATTAAGCAATTGGTGCCTGTCCAAATTTTCACCAGATCTGCAATGAACACCAGACCCTGGGATATCCATATATGGCGTGTTTTGTGGGTATTTCCTCATACATGGTATAAGCGAAATGACTCATTCATTTAATTTTAAGTTTTATTTGTTTATAAGAGTGATTTCGGGGCAGTGGTGCCTGGTGATAAAGTGCTGGATCACTGATCCTAAAGTTGGGGGTTCAAGCCCTACTGTCAATGGGTTGTCACTGTTCCCCCCCCAGTGCATCTAACTGGGTTATCAAAGGCCGGCCATGTCTCTCATTGTCTGTGGTGGGATATTCTTGTAAAAGAACCCTTGCTGACTTTCGACAAAAGTATCTGCATAGCCATCAGCGTGTTTCTTCCCTGCGATGGCCTGGTGAGCTGTCCAGGGTGTACATTGCCTTCGCCCGGAGTTGGCTGAGATGGGCGCCAGCCTCCCTGTGGCCCTAATTAGGATGAAGCGGTTCAGAAAATGAATGACTGCATCTGCTAATATGTTTACTATAATTTACAAAATCTGGATTAATGCTGTAAATGACACAACACAATACAACAAGGTGCAGAAATGGGCCGGCACTGAAAGCCTTCTGTCTCTCAGGAGGGTAACAGCCCCCCAGTAAAAGCACTTTTATGTATCCACATACCTCCATTTTTAAAATTGTAAGAGATGGGAAAAAATTTGTTTTATGAGCATTTTACACCAAGCGCTGCAGATATAAATGAATAAAATCTGCATGGTCTCTAATAATGGAGGAAAAGAACAATTTTCCTCATCCCAAAGTTTTGGTTCTTTGCTGATATACATTTTTTTTTTCATCCATTTTTGTTCTTCATCATAATAAAGGAACATGAAGCCAAGATGAGACTTTCTCAACACAATAAAATCCAAGTAGAGATATTTGGATAATGGAGGAATATATATCGAGATGAATATACTTTTAGCGATTTCCTGCACTGAATACAGAAAACTGCATGCAATCCACAATAAAGTTCTCATACGAAAACCATTTAATGAAATTTATACTCCCTACTTTGTATTCAGGAAGATTCTGCTGCTGATTCCACTGTAATTTTCTTTTGCAATTGTAAGGTTGAAACTTTATAATATGTGACAAATCTTAATTAACTTTCTGTTGCACTTGAAAGCACAAGCTATATTACACAATTTTTATGTCTCGGATATAATTAAGCAGTCATTTTTATAAGAAGCGCAATCATTTATCCTCTTCTTTAAGAGCCTATACATCATCATGATGCAGAACATTTCTTTTTCTTTCTTTCCTTTTTCCTAATGAGAAACAGAAAGGAAATCTTAATGATTGGATCCTGCTCGAATCGTTTAAATTATGTAAGATTTTCTCGACATGATTGATTTGGGGAAAGATGTAGTAATACAAGTTATATGTTCGACTGCATTAAATATTTTATATCGATTAACTTTTCATGATTAATGTCTTGAAAAGGAGCAGCATTTTCTACCAGCCCTTTACTTTAAAATATGTAGAAATATACATGTAGAGTGGTACCTTGACTTACGAATTTAATCCGTTCCGAGGGCAAGCTCGTAAGCCGAGAAGTTTGTGAGATGAAACAATTATTCCCATAAGAAATAACAGAAAACCAATTAATCCGTTCCAACCTACTCCCAAACTCATATAACCTTCCACAAACACGTATATTTGACCTAATATATTAAAGATAAACATGTAAAAACAATAAATCTTCTTCTTCTTTTCCTTTCGGCTGTTCCCTTCAGGGGTCGCCACAGCAAATGATCTGCCTCCATCTCTCCCTATCCTCTGCATCTTCTACTCCTACTCCAACGACTTTCATGTCCGCCTTCACTGCATCCATAAATCTTCTCTTTGGTCTTCCTCTGGGCCTTTTGCCTGGTAGTTCCAACCTCAGCATCCTACGACCAATATACTCACTATCCCTCCTCTGTACATGTCCAAACCATCTCAATCTAGCCTCTCTCTGACTTTGTCTCCAAAACATCTAACATGTGCTGTCCCTCTGATGTACTCATTTCTGATCCTATCCATCCTCGTTACTCCCAAAGAGAACCTCAACATTTTCGTCTCTGCTACACTCCAACTCTGACTCCTGTCTTTTCCCCAGGGCCACTGTCTCTAAACCATACAACATTGCTGGCCTCATCACCGTCTTGTACACTTTTCCCTTCATTCTTGCCCGATACTCTCCTATCACACATCACACGGACACTTTTCTCCATCCATTCCAACCTGCCTGCAGCGCTTCTTCGCCTCTTTTTCCACACTCTCCATTGCTCTGGATTGTTGAGCCTAAGTACTTAAAATCCTCCACCTTCTTTATCTCTGCCCCCTGTAACCTCAAAGTTCCTCTTGGGTCCTTGTCGTTCACACACATGTATTCTGTCTTACTAAGACTAACCTTCAATCCCCTCCTTTCCAGGGCATACCTCCACCTCTCTAGATTTTCCTCCACTTGGTCTCTGCTCTCACTACAGATCACAATGTCATCTGCAAACATCATAGTCCATGGAGATTCTTGTCTAACCTCATCTGTTAGCCTGTCCATCACCATAGCAAACAAGAAGGGGCTGAGAGCTGACCCTTGATGTAGTCCCACCTCCACCTTGAACTCTTCTGTCACACCGACAGCACACCTCACCACTGTCTTACATCTATCATGCATGTCCTGCACCACTCTAACATACTTCTCTGTCACTCCAGACTTCCTCATACAATACCACAGTTCTTCTCTCGGCACCCTGTCATATGCTTTCTCCAGATCCACAAAGGCACAATGCAACTCCTCCTTCTGTACTTCTCTATTAACATCCTCAAAGCAAACACTGCATCTGTTGTGCTCTTTCTTGGCATGAAACCAAACTGTTGTTCACAAATGCTGACCTCTGCCCTTAGTCTAGCTTCCACTATTCTTTCCCATAACTTCATTGTATGGCTCATCAACTTTATCCCTCTGTAGTTGCCACAACTCTGTACATCTCCCTTGTTCTTAAAATGGGCACCAACACACTTCTCCTCCATTCCTCTGGCATCTGCTCACTTTCTAAGACCTTGTTGAATATTCTTGTCAGAAAATCTACTGCTACCTCCCTAGACACTTCCATACCTCAACTGGTATGTCATCAGGGCCAACTGCCTTTCCACTCTTCATCCTCTTCAATGCCCTCCTCACTTCTCCCTTACTAATCTTTGCTACTTCCTGCTCCTCAACGGTCACCCTTCTACTCTTTTCTCTCTCATTTTCCTCATTCATCAGCTCTTCAAAGTACTCTTTCCATCTTCCAGCACACTTCTGTCATCCAGTCAATACATTTCCCTCTCTGTCCTTTATCACTCTAACTTGCTGCACGTCTTTCCCATCTCTATTTCTCTGCTGTGCTAACCTGTATAGAATCATTTTCTCCCTCCTTACTGTTCAACCTATCATACAAGTCATCATACGCCCTCTGTTTGGCCTTTGACACTGCTACCTACCTTCGCCTTACGCTGTGTCTCCCTGTACTCCTGTTTACTCTCTTCGGTCCTCTCAATGTCCCTCTTCTTCTTGGCTAACCTCTTCTTTTGTACACACTCCTGCACTTCCTCATTCCACCACCAAGTTTCCTTATCTACTTTCCTTCCAGAGGACACACCAAATACTCTCCTACGGTCTCCTGATCACATTGGCTGTGGTTGTCCAGTCCTCTGGAAGCACTTCCTGACTACCCAAAGCCTGTTTCAACTCCTCCTTGAAGACAACACGACACTCTTCCTTTTTCAGCTTCCACCACTTTGTCTTCTGCTCTACCTTTGCCTTTTCACCTTTCTCACCATCAGTGTCATCCTGCACACCACCATCCTATGCTGTTTGGCAACACTCTCACCCACTACTACTTTGCAGTCACTGACTTCCTTCAAATTACATCGCCTACACAAGATGTAGTCTACCTGTGTGCTCTTACCTCCGCTTTCATAAGTCACCCTATGCTTCTGTTTCTTCTGGAAGAAAGTATTCACCACAGCCATTTCCATCCTTTTGCAAAATCGATCAACATCTGTCCTTCTGTGTTCCTGTCCTGGATACCAAACCTGCCCATCACTTCCTCGTCCCTCTGTTGCCTGCACCAACATGTCCATTGAAGTCTGCTCCAATGACCACTCTTTCACCTCTGGGGTACTCTGCATCACTTCATCTAACTCACTCCAGAATCTCTCCTTCTCTTCTAGCTTACATCCTGCCTGTGGGGCATAAGCACTAACAACATTGACTATCACGCCTTCAATTTCTAACTTGAGACTCATCACTCTGCCTGACACTCCTTTCACTTCTAGAACATTCTGACAAACCCCTCCTTCAAGATGACTCCTACTCCATTTCTCTTCCCATCCACACCATTATAAAACAGTTTAAACCCTGCTCCTAAGCTTTTAGCCTTTCTACCTTTCCACCTTGTCTCCTGAACACACAGTATGTCCACCTTCCTCCTCTGCATCATGTCAGCCAGCTCCCTATCTTTTCCTTGCATAGTTCCAACATTCAAAGTCCCTACTCTCAGTCCGAGGCTCACGCATTTCCTCTTCTCTCTCTGCCCTACGGACATGCCTCCCGCCTCTCCTTCTTCGACGTCTTCGACCAACAGTAGTCCAATTTCCATCAGCACCCTGTTGGTTGACAGCACTGATAGGCGATGCGTTGTTAACCCGGGCCTCGACCGATCCGGTATGAATTTTGTTTTGATCATTTGCATTTTTAAATGTGGCAGAAGTTTTACGCCGGATGCCCTTCCTGTCGCAACCCTCTGCATTTATCCGGGCTTGGGACCGGCATAAGGGGGAGAGACACTGGTTTGTGCCCCCCCCGCCTCATGGCTGCATTATGTAAAAACAATAAATATTTCATAATAATAATACATGTACATTAACATGAATAATAATTAATAATAAATAATAATAAAACAAGAATAAACAATAAGTCAATTGACCCTTCCGATCATTGATTCTGGTGAAGATGTCACATCGGCAAGCAGGAAGTGATGCATAACAGAGGAGGAGGAGGAGCAGGAGGAGGAGGAGGAGGAGGGGAATTTTATGTGTGTGCACACTACGAATGCCAGCGAGGATAGGTTCGTGGTGAGCGGTCAGTGCTTTTAGAACAGTGGGGCGCGTCTCCTTTGGGGGGGTGTTTTGACATACTGTACTAGAATTAAGTGTAATTGCACATCCACTACAGTAGTTGGCAGTGGCAATCTCATTGTTGCACTACGGTGTAGGGAAAATGCACCGAGCAAACAATATGAAGTGCAGTAAGCACTATTTATAGTCACTCGCAGGGTGCTAGGGAGAGGTGAAATGTTTTTTTTTCTTCCTATAGGGGGCATCACAGAAAATAATATATAATAAGAAGCACTGCACAAGGCATTCTCGGAGCGCGGTGGAATACACGCGGAAGAATATGAAGCTAATCGGCCCAAAAAAGCTGTTTCCCCAGCAGAGCTCGTAAATCAAAATTTTGCTTGTTGGATGGGGCAGATTTTTGGTGGCCCGAAGCTCTTATCATGGAAAATTCGTAAATTCATTATAAAAGACACTCGTAAGTCAAGGTACTACTGTGTGTGTGTGTGTGTGTGTGTGTGTGTATGTGTATACACTTTCCAGCCAAGGAAAGTGCATTGTGTTGACGCAGTGTATTCCTGCTGTAGAAATAGTTTTAATGTGTTGTTAAAGCTATAGTTATGTCAACTGTGTGAAATAATTAGTTTTAATTATGTTTCCCTTCAATACAACATGCAGGAATAATACTTAAAGAATAATTCATGAAGCTGAAATTATATGATCCAATACCAGCTATAGAACTCAGGATTCTGAAACAATAAACATTGCCATATTATAGTGAAGTCATTTGCAGCATATTATATAACGAATTTATAGACTTTTGAGTGCATTGGGGATGCTTAAAGTTATAACACTGTAAATATTTACCCTGTATATAATTCTTGTAAGTTTATTACATCATTTTAAGCAGTGTAGCCCTGGTCTTGAGTATTTCCGTGTATATTTACTTACTCACTCATTCACCGAGCCACTTAAACCTAATGTTAGGATCATGGGGAAGCTGGAGCCTGTAGCAGCCAGCACTGGTAAACACCTCAGCAGACCATTGCAGGGCAATGCACACACAATGTGGATTCTGATTTAATGCCAGATGGCAGGCTCCTAAAGTTTCTTCTAGACTGGGAACTCGCCCATGGATCACATGAAGGCAGATGGCTGAGATTGAACCTAATCAAGACTTTAGGAAACAAATTTATGCAAAATTGGAAACATGAATACAGAATTTCAGAGTGATCCGCCAAGCTGTTCTTAAAAATAGCTCCAATATTTATAAGTACAGTGGTACCTCACCTTACGAAATTAATCCATTCCAGAGGCGGTTTCGTAACCTGGATTTTTCGTAAGTAGAACCGCATTTTACATGTAAAATGCGTGATCCGTTCCAAGGCCCACAATACTACCCCCTAAACCCTTTAAAAATTATAAAAGCATACCTTTTAAGGTATTAACTTCATGTCGACCATGTCTTCTTAGCAGAGTTATAATCTTACAAATGTTTATGCAAGGTTAAAAGCCTGAGCCAAAAAAATAAAGTTGCAATGAGCACACTCGAAAAACTAATGAAACAACAGCAACTCTGTCCTTTACATGAAAAGTATCATGGGTATTATGGAGATGAAGCTCCATAATAGCCAATGGGAGAGAGTTGCATCATCCCTCCTAGTCAATAGGAGGCCAGTGGGGCGGGATGTTGGGAGATAGCCAATGGAAGGCCAGCAGGGCGGGATGTTGGGAGATAGCCAATGGGAGGCTAGCGGGGAAGGATGTTGGGAGATAGTCAATGTGACAGCAACTCATGCATTGTTTGAATTTTTGAGATAGTGCTTTTGTAACGTGAACTTGTTTCATATCCAGAGACAAAAATTTTAGGAAAATGTTTTTTGTAACCTGGATTTTTCTTTTGTTGGGACTATCGTAAGGTGAGGTACCACTGAAGTATATATAAATATTCAAAGTCATTATGATCAGGGTGAAGGTCAAACAGAAAAACTGACAATCCTATGCACACCTAGACAGCATAGGAAACATGCAATAATTTCAGAATGGACACAAACCTGGACGCAGACCATAACAGTAAACCAAGGACAATGACATAATGGACTCATAGCTGATGGCTAATGATCATGAGACATTCCTAGGATGCAATCTGGCACCGTTACCTGCAGCTCACCAAGCAGCATCTCTCTGAATGTGAGCAGGCAGACCTGTCACAAGATGGTAAAGATGTCCTCAAGGTACTAGGTACAAGGTAGGCTTTAGGGGTGGCAGCATGATGGCTCAGTGGCTAGCACTGTCAATCACGGTAAGACAGTTCTAGGTTCAAATCTTATTCCTGAGTGGAGACTTGGTCTGTGGAGTTTTCATTGTTTCCTCTTGTTTGGGTGGATTTCCTCTGGGTACGCCAGTTTCCTCCAACGGTCATGCACATGAGGTCATACGCATAAGGTCAACCTGTGACTCTTAATTATCAGTAGCTGTAATTGTCAGTATGAATTGATGATTGTGTGTCTATAAGTCCTACAATAGATTAACGACCTGTCAGTGGTGCCTGTAACCCCGCCTCCTCGCCTGAAGTCAGCTGGGACAGAATCAAGAGATGAGTGCTATTGATAATGGATGGATGTTCAGGAGGTGTTGATTCATTTTTATATAACAGCAGCTCAGTCAGTTGTTCCATCTGTTTGGAGGTGGAGCTCACAATCACAGAGTTACCTTCATAATTGATGACAGTTGATAGCCGCTATGTTTATCCTTTCATCTGTTTTTTTTTTTTTTCTTAGGTACCAAGCCACAATAAGTAAACAGGAGAACTTTCTGGATGCATAGCATGACATGATGCAGGAATATCTGCATACAAGCAACCATACAAAAAATATTTTTGAGCCATACCTAATGACATACTCCAAAGGTGAACTAATTGCAGTTGCATCTTGTCCTGTGAAATAATATCTAAAGGTTCTCTGTGTCCTTAATTGACCTCCTTTTCCACCCCAGGCCATCATTAAAGTGGAAACAGGAAGTGATATTACAATTTCAAAACATATTTCTCAGCATGTAGTGAATAACATCCACACCCCATGCAGGTCATTTAAAACAAAGCCCAGGATCAGAGTTTGAAAACCCGAGAACAAGATTAATAGCGCATGTAAAAGCTCACACAAGTGAAAAGAGCAGGAACACGGAAGTGTGATCATTATATGGAATATCAACGTGGGTGTGGTCTGGGTGAAGGTATGACATTCAAGCTAATCTCGATAACAGCATGACTGCCTGTAAGATATTGTTTTTATGTGGAGCAGTGGATTAGCATGTCTATTTCACAGTAGGAGAGTCATTAGTTCGCTTCCCAGGCTCGGGTGTGTCTATCTGGAGTTTTTCATGTTCTCCCTGTGCCTTTGTGGGTTTCCTGCGGGTAATCTGGTTTCCTCCCACAGTCCAAAAACATGCACAGTAAGCTAATTAGCTGTTCCAAATCACCCCAAGGTGTGAGTGGGAATGTGCATGGTTGTGTGTGTGTGTGTGTGTGTGTGTGTGTGTGTTCACCCGGTGATGCCATACTGGTCCAGGGTGTACCCCGCCCTCACGCAGAGTGGAGCAGAATTAGGATTAAGCCCACTCTGTGAGAGGGTGGGGTACATCCTGGACCACTACGGCATCACAGGGTGTACCCCGCCCACTCTGTGTGAGGGTGGGGTACACCATGGACCAGGAGGGCATCACAGGGTGAATGGTTGTGTGTGTTTTCACTATTTAATGGCCTACTGGTCCAGAGTGTACCCCGCCCTCACACAGAGTGGGCATAATTAGGATTAAGCAGAAAATGAGTGCATAATTAGAAAATTAATGAATAATTAAATTAATATTAAATAGCCAGCATGTACAGTATTCTGAGTAGAAGTGTGACATGGTGGCTTAATGGATAACACGTACACTTCACAGGAAGAAGGTTCTTGGTTTAAGTCCTGGGCTCGGTGTGGCTGTTTCTGTATGTGATTTCGATGTTCTCGCTGTACCTGCATGGGTTTCCTGCAGGTTCTCCGGTTTCCTCCCACAGTCGAAAGACATGCACATTATGGTAATGATCTGATTCAATTTGCCCGTAGGTGTGAGTATGAATGGTTGTGTGTGTGTGTGTGTGTGTGTGTGTGTACGATTATCTAGCAAGCTGTTAAGGGTGTACCTCGTCTTCACCCAGTGTCAGCTGAAATGCAGACAGTATTTCTCACATTATGTACAGTATGTTTCACATTAGTTAATACGTGTACAGCATTTCTGTGTGTGTGTGTGTGTGTGTGTGTGTGTGTGTGTGTGTGTGTGTGTGTGTTTGTGAGAAGGTGTGAGTCCAAGCATCTACTTGTGTAAATCTTAATGATATTGGCTCAATCTCCTTCAGGGGGAAAAGCCACTCAGATGCCAGCTCCTATATCACACAAACCAAGTGGTGCAACTGTAATCTCTCTTCCTGCAAAAAACACTCCTCTCTTTTTCATATTATTGAGCTCCACGGTTTTATTCTTGGCTGCTACCAGTGATGCAGCATTTTGTGTTTTCTTAATATGAATTAAACATTGCCATCATTTTCTGTATGGATTCCCCCCTCACACTTCCTTTCAAATTTAGAGGTGATGTTTCAAATAAACATGATATACCAGGCTCCCGAGGAGCGTGACAGTTAACCCAGAAATCACGTTCGAATCCGGTTTAATGCACTCAGGAGTCCATGGGAGAGCTAATTGGCTGAGCTCTTATGGGAGGGAATTATTTAATACGCTACCTTCCTTGTCGCTCAAAGCAATCGCCAGCCAATCATGCGCTCATTCGTAGGAGGGGGCGGTTAGCGCTTTTCCTCCGCATGTGTTAGACCAGTATGTTCAGTATTAGACCAAATATGCAGTTCGAAAAGAGGCGATTGGGTAGTGTTAGATTGCATATCACAGAGGGGGCGTGTACATGCTTTCTGCCCTCCCTGGTCAGTGCTGGTCGTGTAATAGGGAAGGTGATTCCTGATGCGTGGGAATTGGATATGACAAAATTAGGAAGAAAATGGGGAACAATCCAAAGAATAAAAAAATAAAAATAAATAAATAAACAGTAGAAGAGTGTTGTGATGAGGCCTGGGAATGGTAGCACTATTGCCATTACCAACTTCTTTTTGCTTTATCCTCAATTTTTTTTTTTTTTTTTTTTTTTTTTTTTTTTTTTAACAGTCTACTGTACCCATTAACTCTGAAAAAACCATCGGCACTAAAGCATGTGCCGAAATTGTGATGAGATTCAACAATGATGTTAAACATTTCTCTCTAAACCCTCTTCTTTTCCTTTCGGCTTTTCCCTTTCAGGGGTCGCCACAGCAAACCATCCGCCTCCATCTCACCCTATCCTCTGCATCTTCTTCTCTTACTCTAACTACCTTCATGTAGACCTTCAGGTCACCTCCATAAATCTTCTCTTTGGTCTTCCTTTCGGCCTTTTCCCTGGTAGTTCCAACCACAGCATCCTACTACCAATATACTCACTATCCCTCCTCTGTACATGTCCAAACCATCTCAATCTAGCCTCTCTGACTTTTGTCTCCACAGCGTCTTACATGTGCTGTCCCTCTGATGTGCTCATTCCTGATCCTATCCATCCTCGTTACTCCCAGAGAGAACCTCAACATTTTCATCTCTGCTACCTCCAACTCTGACTCCTGTCTTTTCCCCATGGCCACTGTTTCTAAACCATACAACATCGCTGGCCTCAACACGGTCATGTACACTTTCCTTTCATTCTTGCCAAGACCTTCCTATCACACATCACACCGGACACTTTATTCCAACCATTCCAACCTGCCTGCACACGCTTCTTCACCTCTTTTCCCCACTCTCCACTGCTCTGGATTGTTGAGACGAAGTACTTAAAATCCTCCGCCTTCTTTATCTCTGCTCCCTGTAACCTCACCGTTCCTCTTGGGTCCTTGTCGTTCAAACACATGTATTCTGTTTTACTGAGGCTAACCTTCATTCCTCTCCTTTCCAGGGCATACCTCCACCTCTCTAGATTTTCCTGCACTTGTTCTCTGCTCTCACTACAGATGACAATGTCATCTGCAAACATCATAGTCCATGGAGATTCTTGTCTAACCTCGTCTGTCAGCCTGTCCATCACCATAGCAAACAAGAAGGGGCTCAGAGCTGACTCTTGATACAGTCCCACCTCCACCTTGAACTCTTCTGTCACACCAACAGCACACCTCACCACTGTCTTACATCTCTCATAGATCTCATGCCACTCCAGACTTCCTCATGCAATACCACAGTTCTTCTCTTGGCACCCTGTCATATGCTTTCTCCAGATCCACAAAGGCACAATGTAGCTCCCTCTGACATTCTCTGTACTTCTCTATTAACATCCTCAAAGCAAACACTGCATCTGTGGTGCTCTTTCTTGCTGACTTCTGCCCTTAGTCTAGCTTCCACTATTCTTTCCCATAACTTCATCGTATGCCTCATCAACTTTATCCCTCTGTAGTTGCCACAACTCTGCATGTCTCCCTTGTTCTTAAAAATGGCACCATCACACTTCTCCTCCATTCCTCCAGCATCCTCCCACTCTCTAAGACCTTGTTGAATGTTCTTGTCAGAAAATCGACTCCTACCTCTTCTAGACACTTCCATACCTCCACCGGTATGTCATCAGGGCCAACTGCCTTTCCACTCTTCATCCTCTTCAATGCCCTCCTCACTTCTCCCTTAATAATCTAGGCTACTTCCTGGTCCTCAACAGTCACCTCTTCTACTCTTTGTTCTCTCTCATTTCCCTCATTCATCAGCTCTTCAAAGTACTCTTTCCATGTTCCCAGCACACTTCTGTCCTCAGTCAATACGTTTCCCACCCTGTCCTTAATCACTCTAACTTGCTGCACGTCCTTCCCATCTGTATTTCTTTGCTGTGCCAACCTGTATAAATAATTTTCTCCCTCTTTATTGTCCAATTTAGCATACAAGTCATCATACGCCCTCTGTTTGGACTTTGACACTGCTACTTTCTCCTTACGCTGTGTCTCCCTGTACTCCTGTGAATCTCTTCTGTCCTCTCTATGTCCCATTCCTTCTTAGCCAACCTCTTCTTTTGTACACACTCCTGCACTTCCTCATTCCACCACCAAGTCTCCTTATCTACTGTCCTTCCAGAGGACACACTACATACTCTCCTACCTGTCTCCCTGATCACATTAGCTGTAGCTGTCCAGTCATTTGGAAGCACTTCCTGACCACCAAAAACCTGTTTCAACTCCTCCCTGAAGACATCATGACACTTTTCCTTTTTCAGCTTTCACCACCTTGTCTTCTGCTCTGCCTTTGCCTTCTTCACCTTTCTTACCATCAGCATCATCCTACACACCACCATCCTATGCTGTTTGGCAACACTCTCACCCACTACTACTTTGCAGTCACTGACTTCCTTCAAATTACATTGTTTACATAAGATGTAGTCTACCTGTGTGCTCCTACCTCCGCTTTCATAAAGTCACCCTATGCTCCTGTCTCTTCTGGAAGAAAGTATTCACCACAGCCATTGCCATCCTTTTTGCAAAATCTATCAACATCTGTCCTTCTGTGTTCCTGTCCTGGATACCAAACCTGCTCATCACTCCTCGTCCCCTCTGTTGCCTGCACCAACATGTCCATTGAAGTCTGTCCCATTGACCACTCTTTCACTTTTGGGGGTCGTCTGCATCACTTCATCTAACTCACTCCAGAATCTCTCCTTCTCTTCTACCTCACATCCTGCCTGTGGGGCATAAGCACTAACAACATTGAACATCACACCTTCAATTTCTAACTTGAGACTCATCACTCTGTCTGACACTCTTTTCACTTCTAGAACATTCCTGACAAACCCCTCCTTCAAGATGACTCCTACTCCATTTCTCTTCCCATCCACACCATGATAAAACAGCTTAAACCCTGCTCCTAAGCTTCTAGCCTTGCTACCTTTCCACCTGGTCTCCTGAACACACAGTATGTCCACCTTCATCCTCTGCATCATGTCAGCCAGCTGTCTACCTTTGCCTGTCATAGTTCCAACATTCAAAGTCCCTACTCTCAATCCTAGACTCATGCTTTTCCTCTTCTCTCACTGCCTGCAGACACACCTCTCCTTCTTCGACCAACAGTAGTCCAATTTGCACCAGCACCCTGTGGTTAACAGCACTGATGGTGGTCGTTGTTAACCCAGGCCTCAACTGATCCGGTATGAAATTTGTCTTTACGGTTTGCATTTTGTATTCTGGCAAAAGTTTTATGTTGGATGCCCTTCCTGTCACAACCCTCTGCATTTATCCGGGCTTGGGACCGGCGTGAGGGCGGACACTTGTTTGTGCCCACCCTCATGGCTGCATTATCCTCAATTTAAGGTACCAATAGAACTTAAGTTTGAAAAAAAATTCTAGTCATCATCATCACCATCACATCATCATCATCATCATTATCATCATCATCATCATCATCATCATCATCATCATCATCGTCTTCCACTTCTTCTGGGGTAGGGTTGAGGGAGCAGAAACCTAAGCAATGAGGTCCAGATGTCCTCCCAGTCACTTCATCCAGCTCTTCTGGGGGACACACCGAGGCGTTACCAGACACGCCGAGAGACATAGTCCCTCCAGCCTGTTCTATGTCTACCCCGGGGTCTCTTCTCGGTTGGACATGCCTGAAACCCCACACCAGGGAGGCATTCGGGAAGCATTTTGACCAGATGCCCGAGCCACCTCAACTGGCCCCTCTCAATTTGGAGGAGCAGCAGATCAACTCAGAGCTCTCCCCGGATGGTTGAGCTTCTCACCTTTTCTCTAAGTGAGAGCCCTGCCACCCGGCAAAGGAAGCTCATTTAAGCCGCTTGTATCCGCAATCTTGTTCTGTCGGTCACTACCCAAAGCTCATGACCATAGGTGAGGGTTGTAACATAGATCGACTGGTAAATTGAGCGCTTTGTGTTGTGGCTCAGCTCCCTCTTCACCACAAAGGACCGGTACAGGCTCCGCTTTACAGCAGAGGCTGCAGCGATCCGTTTGTTGATCTCCCACCCCATCCTTCCCTCACTCGTGAACAAGACCTCAAGATACTTAAACTCCTACATTTGGGGCAGGATCTCCTTCCCAACCCGGAGGGTACATTCTACGTGCGTCTGACTGAGAATCATGGCCTCGGACTTGGAGGTACTGATTTTCATCTAGGCCGTTTCACACGCTACTGCAAATCGCTCCAATGAGAGCTGGAGGTTCCGGCCTGATGAAGTCAAAAGGACAACATCGTCCGCAAAAAGCACAAAAAAATTCTATTGTTTTTATTAATTAACTGGGTCAACAATTGGAGTGACTTTATATCTCAAAGAACCTAATTCACCATGTTCAGAGAGCTTTTGCTGATTCGACCAGTTTATGACTGGTTGGACACATTGAAATAACTGAATAACCAATGTTTTACCATCCAAAAGTGAAAATTGTGTCAATGTTACATAGTTCATTCATGTGGACCCCCATGATGCTATCACCAGTTCTCTGGTTGACCTTCCTGAGTAGGCACTTTGGACTTTTTTTTCCCTTCAAACTTATTCAAATTTATTCTATTTTGCTTTTACACAACACAGCTTGAAAACCAAAAAGAATTCCTCATTTTTATGAATCTAATGAATATTCTTGGAGTGATGAAAGTTTGAGGTTGTCTATTTTGGACCCCCTTGTGTATCGCACTGCAGGCTCGATTACATGCGGCGCAGATGATACTACCACCTTAAAATTTCAAAAATACATCACTTACATTTCTATTTTCATAAACAGGTTGAGAAGCTGTGGTGGCCTGGTGGTAGGGTGCTGTATAAACAGCTTTATGCAAGGGGTTTGTATCAAAAACATATCTTGAACTCTGAATGGAAAATAGTCAAAAACTTGACGATTTCTTGCGGGTGAAAAACATGGGACCTTGGTACAGTTAATATACTCATTATGGCAGTGTTTTCAGCCAATTAAAGTGAAGGTCTGAGAGATTTTTGTACACGAGGGAATCGACATGTTTAAAAAGTGATGACATCACTGTGCCATCGATTGCACGCACAGCTGAAGGATTGCATTTCCAGGTCCCTGTCCTTAGACAGCCTGGGGAGGTATATACAGTGATCCCTCGCTACTTTGCCCTTCAGTTTCTGCGGCTTCGGTGCATCGCGGGTTTTTCAAAAATATTCATCGAAAAATTAAAAATTAAAAAATAAGGAAATTAAGGAAAAATAGAGAAAAAGTTAAGGAGAATGCTGCAAAATAAGGCAAATTATGCAAAAAAACAAACAAAAAAAAAAATACCCCAACAAAACTACTTACATTTTTATGTGAGGCGTGTCTGTATATGTGTGTGTATTTATATTTTATTTATATCTTATGCATTATTTTTGAATGTTTAATTGTTATTATAAGCATTTATAGCATTGAATATGTATTTTTTGATATTCTATACACCTATATATGTACATATACGTCAGTGGGGGGGGGGGGGGGGATTGACGGCTGCGGAGGGGGGGGGGGGGTCCCCATTAACCGCGGAAGTGCGGGATCCCTATACACCACTTCATACCAGCAATCTGCTGTTTTAGATCAGGATATCGATTAATAGGTCGAGTCATTTAGCCATCATAATGGTGCCAAAGTCACAGCTGTTCCATTTATTTCAACCACGTAAAGTCTTCGTTACACTGGGAGTGAAGCAAGAATATGTTAGGAGTATGAAGTTAGGAGTATGAATATACACCCCAGATATGCCATCGGTCCATCATTCATCCATGCGAACACGCTCAACAATTTAGAGTTGCCAATCCACCTATTATCTGAGAGGTGAAAGGAAACAGGAGAAACCCCCTTTTCCTGCACTGGGAGATCATGCACCGGAATGCCACATAGACAGAAGATGAATACTGATGACATTCAATAGAGAGAAAAAGGAGGACTGTGAAGATGAAGGTTTTAACTGCAACATGCAAGTGATAAGCGGTACTAATTATAGCAGAATAAATACCAGGATGAAGCTGAATTAAAGACTAATGCTGTCAGTGGAAAATTACTGTGCTGTTTAAGAGGAATAAAACAATTAGAAAGATGTTATCATTGGAAAATTATCAACTTCAAGGTAGAAAACAGTCTTGCTTACAATTGGCCGTGTTATATATTTTATTTTTCTATAACAGACACCCCCCAAAGACTTTTATCTGTGTTGTAATAAATATGTGCCATTAATTAAACGATGGGATGCAGGAAATTCTGTCATACCTCACTCACTGGTTTGTCAAACCACTGAATCATACTAAGGTAGCAGAGAGGCCTATGCCCATCTCAGCCAACAGTAATCAAAGGAAAGGGTGTACCCTGAACAGTTCATCAAATCATTGAATGCAAAACACTCCCCTCCACACACACACACACACACACACACACACACACACACACCTCAGGTCAATATGAAACAGCCAATGAACCTAATGTACAGGTCTTTGGACTGTTATAGGAAACAAGACTCATGCTATCCACACACACACACACACACACACACACACACACATATATATATATATATATATATATATATATATATATATGGATCTCGAGATCCCCATGTGACCATCGAAATCCGCGAAGTAGGATCACCCCCCCCCCCCCCCACCCCTGACTGATGTATACGTACATATACATGTGTATATAATATCAATAAATACATATCCAATGCTATAAATGCTTATAATAATAATAATTAAACATTTCTTTCAATTAATTCATTTTCTGAAACTGCTTAATCCCAATTAGGGTCACTGCGAGGCTGGTGCCCATCTCAGCTGACTCTGGACAAGAGCAGAGAACACCCTGGACAGCTCGTCAGGCCATCGCAGGGCAGAAACACGCTGACGGCTCTGCAGCTCCTCTTGATGAAAGTCAGCAATGGTTCCTTTACATGAACCTCACAGCATAGATAGTGGGAGACATGGATGGCCTTTTATAGCCCAGTTAGGTGCACTGGGGGACAGCGGTGCCAACCCATGGAAAGTGGGGCTTGAACCCCCAACCTTAGAATCAGCGATCCATCACCTTTACCACCAGGCCACTGCAGCTAGCTAGAGAGAGAGATATATATATATATATATATATATATATATATATATTTTTATTTTTTTTTTTTTTTAATTTATTTTCACAGTGCCCCGAGCTTCTAACTTATTAATTTGTATTCACATTTATGTTCTCGCTGGCACGGTGACGGTGATGTAGTGGTTAGCACATCTGCCTCACAGCAAGAAGGTTCTGGGTTTGATTCCCATCTCGGGTGTTTCTGTGTGGAGATTGCATGTTCTCACAATGCTTCTGTGGGTTTTCTCCATGTGCTCCGGTTTCCTCCCACAGTCCAAAAACATGCACAGAAGGTTAATTGGCTGTTCCAAATCGCCCCTAGGTGTGAGTGTGAATGGCTGTGTGCGTGTGTGTCAGCTCTGCGATGGCCCGGCGAGCTGTCCAGGGTGTACCCTTCCCTTACCCAGAGTCAGCGGAGATGGGCGTCAGCCTTCCAACAACCCTAATTAGGACTAAGCGGTTCAGAAGATGAACGAATTTATTTTCTCAAATTAATGCAAATTGGCCATGACGGCGCACTACAAATCCGTCGGAGTGATTTTTGAGCTTCAGTTTCTCAGGGTTTTATCAGCGGATACGTTTCTGTTGGTTCATTCATGTTTAAATTGGTACAACAGCTTAAGCACTGGACATGTTACATTCTGTGTGAAAGGTCTCTCTCTTCCTGTATAAAAAAAAAAAAAAAAAAAAAAAAAAAAAAAACAGAAAACCCATTTAGCTCTAGGAGCAGACAAGGACGAGTCTGACAAGCGGGAGAAATAGACTTTCTTTTTTTAAACCTGTCTGTAGATATTGGACCATGCTGTAGAGACGTCACGGTGGTTAGCTCCATGACTTGAGCTTCGTTGATCTTATAAAAGCAGGGTAAGGGGGGAAAAAGTAGCTGTGTTAAAGGGTGGCAGCAACTTTCCATCATAAAACAGCAGTTCCCCTAGAAGGAATGTTCCAGAGTGCCAGCTGGGTTCATGCATTTGAGAACCGTGCATCATAGTTTGCAAGAACAGTATATTTCCGACACATATCCGATCTGTCTGGTATTCTATCGGAATCAAAATGGCTCAAAACGTCCCTTGATCATTTCTTTCACATTATATACCTCAGCACACTGCATACATTGGACAGCTACAGAGAGTCCAGAAAGCCATTTGGGGATTAAAAAAAAAATCATCCATTTCTTGCTTTCCTTCCTTTTCTATCTGTCAGAAAGCTAATGTTTCCCAATTCCCTTGTTCATTATCATCATTAAGTCAAATACAGTCTCTCCTTCACAGCCAAATCATGCATGTGGATGCAGTACCATTTTTGCGCAATGTAAACCAATTTACTTTCCTCCTTCCGTCGCAGATAGTATTAAACAATGCCCTACGAGTACACAGCTGTCTCAAAGGGAATGATTTATTGCAGGGAGCCAAGTCTTTGCATCATTCTGTGGGGCTGTGCAGTGTAAAATAAGCTCATTTATATTCCATATTGCCGGAGCAGCCTCACTTAATATTCCTGTCAGCAAACACTGGGTGGAGGATTCACTCAAATTCAAATGCAGTATAAAGAAGCCTATCCCTGGCTTTGAGGAGTGTCCTAACATTATTAAACACATTTCATCATGTTGAAGTAATGTGTAGGGAAACAAGTTAAAAAGACGCATCAGATGCTGTAATGTGAAAGTTACTAATCAGTGTGGTGTACCGAGGCTCTATTCTTCATCTAATAAAGGCTATATTGATTAAGATCTAATAAGATATATTTTCAAAAAATGTTATTCTTCATTACTATGATCGCTGCAATCTGACTGGCCTGCTATTTCAGGATTCAAAATCACGTAAAAAGAAACAATTATCAAATTTTTATGCTTCTGCAAACTATACAGGGATCTCTCACTTTCCGCGGTTAATGCGGACTGACATCCCCCGCGACCACCGATTTCCGCGAAGTAGGACTGACCCCCTTGACTGACGTATACGTACATGCATATGTGTATGTAATATCAATAAATACATATTCAATGGTATAAATGCTTAACAATTAAACATTCAAAAATAATGCATAAGATAGAAATAAAATATAAATACACACACTCAGATGCACCTCACATAAAAATGTCAGTAGTTTTGTTGGGGGGTTTTTGGTTGTTTTTTTTTTTTTTTTTTTTTTGGGGGGGGCGTGCATAATTGGCCTTGTTTTGTGGCATTTTTCTTAACTTTCCCCTATTCTTCCATAATTTCCTTATTGTTAAAACACCTTGACAGGTCATGGTTCACTTTCGTTTCGATGAAGTATGTGCTAAACTAAATCGGTACGAAACAGAAGCTTTAGCTACATAGTTTGTCTTAAAACACAGAGCTTAAAATATCTCAATCCAGGTTGATGCTACAACTATCCGTACCCGGGAGTCTATGGGAGCTAATTAGCCAAGCTTTCATGAAAGGGAGGGATGGCATGTGCTGACTTCCCTGTCACTCACAGTGATCATCAGCCAATCATGGGCCTCTGTGAGCTCATTCATATGAGGAGGTGGATAACGCTTTCCCTCAGAGCGTCATACACATGGGCAGCAGTTTGAAAAAAGGAGCATATCTCAGATATCACTGGGTGAAATGCACGCACACACACACACACACACACACACACACACACACACACACACACACACAAATCAGTCACAATATTTAAAACATGTTTTGAGAGATGACATGAATAATATGAATAATATAATTTATCTTGTTACAGTTTCAATTCTACAAACACTCAATTTAAAAAAGAAATAAAAAAACATGCAGTCATTAAAATAAACATTCATCGTCAAATAAAAAAAAAACCACATCACTAATATTAAATGCAACTGTAAAAAGTGCTTATTTTTATACCATTACCGAAAAAAAATAAATAAAAAAAAAAAACACTATCTCATAGGATTAATGAGAAAAAAGTACCCAACCAATACAATAACGCCATAACACACATTGCTTGCAGATATTTTACTATTTCAATACATTATATGCTTATTCCTGAATACAAAATTGTTGATGGAATTACTGCACCCCCATCAGCCCAAAAGGGTTCAGTTTTCAGCACGAAGTTCTTCATGAATTGCTGAAATGTATATTTTAAAACGACAATGATAATACATAAGATGTACTTGATTAAGAGCTGCGAGGACGCTTACCGAAGTAACGTGCAATGATCTACACCAGGGGTCGGGAACCTTTTTGACTAAGAGAGCCAAAAATAAACACATATTTTAAAATCTAATCCTCTGAGAGCCATATATATATATATATATATATATATATATTTTTTTTTTTATTTTTATTTTTTTTTTTAATACTGAATACAACTCTGTATTTATTTTAAACAACATTGTTATAACGAAGTTATTTGTTAATAAGAAAAGTACCGTTTACTATTGAGGCGACTTCTGGTGCTGCATGGTTTTGCTGATGGCTTTGTAGTCTGGTTGATATGTGCTGAGGTTCAGCTTCATGCAGGCGTTTAGGCTTTCATCTGTTAAACGTGACCGCAGGTTGGTCTTGATGTTTTTCATGTGTGAGAAGGACTGCTCGAGTGCTCATGTGGAGCCAAACATGGTCAATACAACAGGACTCACACGCTGCAATGTGTCATATGTGACAGGACGCACGTTCCAAGTTTTGGCAATCAGCTGGTCTGTGGGTTGACGTTTTTCATGTCCATTTGTGTTTTGCTTGCCAGCTCTGCTTGGCTTTGTGCAAATGAGAGGATCAAAAATGAGGGAAATTTACCTCTTTACTCAAAAACAACTCGCGCAGGCTGTTGCATATAATCCAATAAAATTAGAGTTTCAAGTTATCCGCCCCGCCCACACACTGGAGTAGAGAAAGGATTGGCTCTCCGCTGCGCGCCACAGCGACAAGTAGCATTGAAAATAGATTTACAGATTAAAATGCGTGAGATTTATTTATCTGTTTTTGTTTTATTTGATGGCTTTTTTTCTGTATTTTTATTTAAAGGACAGCAAAATTATGTCTTTGTTATTCTGTTAAGAAAGGCCACCTGATTTATCTGAGAGCAGGATACGGTCATCAAAAGAGCCACGTCTGGCTCGCGAGCCATAGGTTCCCGACCCCTGATCTATACTGATCCTTTAAATCCACTGATTACACCTGGCCTAAACAAGAATAAATGAAATCTTGTTTGTTAACGTTAAGTAAATTCTGTTAAACTAATCTTCTATCACAGAAATTACACTGTTACTTGGCACGGTGGCATAGTGGTTAGCATGTCCGCCTCCCAGCAGGAAAATCCCGGGTTCAAGTCCCAGCTCAGGCATTTCTGTGTGGAGATTGCATGTTCTCCCGGTGCTTGCGTGGGCTTCCTCTGGGTGCTCCGGTTTCCTCCCACAGTCCAAAACATGCACAGTAACTTAATTGGCTGCTCCAGATCAACCCTACTTATGAGTACGAATGGTTTTGTGCATGTTGGCCTAGTGAACTGTCCAGGGTGTGCTCCACCCTCACCCAGAGTCTGCTGAGACGGGTACCAGCTTTCCCACGACCCTAATTAGGATTAAGCGGTTCAGACGGGAGATGATGAATGACTTTGTTTGCTTGATCATTCTTGGACTTTTATGTGTGAACGTAATTAAACAATTAAATACACCTTGCCAAAAAAAAAATTGAACTTTTCACCAAAAAGAAATGAAAGTTATACAAAATTTGACAGAACATAGAATAAAAGGTAAATAAATAAATACATTGGTGGCTTTCTATCAATTTAATTGAAGTTACTTTGCAGTCCGCGAGGTTTCTCCTTGTTCGTCTGCAGCAGCAGCCATTTCTAAATTCTACAATAAAAAAGTAAGAAATAGTTTTAGGTTACATGCATTATTAATTCTATTCTGGCAGATACAAAACTTTATAGAGTTCACAGCTTCTTTAACGTTCCTTTTTTGGAGATCCAGTAAAACCTACACGCCTCTCCAGCGCCAAACCAGTTGGAGGTCGCAGGAGTGAGTTTTCAATGCTGATTAATCCAGGCATGGGTGAAAATTATTAATGTTGAGATATTAGCGGGAAATGCTAAAAAAAATTATAGACTTTACTTTTAGTTAAGTTTTTATTATTATTATTATTTCCTACCATATACGCATTAAAACCTGCAATTAATGAAGGATGTCGGTTCCTTCCATTCGTCGATTTCTCAACATGTCTGGTGTAAAAACTTTTAAATCTTGCTATCAAATATTTGAAAAAAATGATGCAATTTCCACAATACGCTTCTGAAAAAACACCTTTTTTCCTAACCTTTGGTGTATACAACCTTCCTTCATTGAAAAAATAACAAACAAACTTATTTTTCTTGGTGAATATGTCTCACAATCATAAAAAGATGACAAGGAAAATGTGCTTGGAGTCTGACAGCTGGGTCCAGTTTACCGGATTAATCTGATCCAATCAAACTGCCAACCTGTAAGTGGCCCTGCTTTTGACTTTAACTTTTTGCTGTATGAAACAAACTATGATAAGAATCTTCCAAATACGGGGATCCCTCACTTTCCGTGGTTAATGGGGACCGAGCCCCCCCCCCAACACCCACACCCATCCACACACACATACCCGCCGATTTCCGCGAAGTAGGATCAACCCCCCCCCCTAACTGACGTATACGTACATGTATATGTTTATATAATATCAATAAATTCAAATTCAACACTAAAAATGCTTATAATAACAATTAAACATCCAAAAATAATGCATGAGATGTAAATAAAATATAAATACAGATGCATGCTCACACACACACACACACACACACACACACATGTGCACCTCATATAAAAATGTAAGTAGTTTTGTTGGGGGGGGTCTTTGGGTTTTTTTTTTTGTTTGTTCAGGGTTTTTTGGGGTTTTTTTGTATAATTGGTCTTGATTTGCAGCATTTTCTCTAGTTTTCGACGAATATTTTTGAAAAGCCTTCAATGCACTGAAGCCACAGGAACTGAAGCACGAAGTAGTGAGGGATCACTGTAAAACACATTTATTTATCTGTTACCTACAGATTTCTGGCTGCTGGAGGCCAGAGTATGTCCCACAATGCCTTGCTGCTGACTTATAGAGACCCCAGAACCACTGTTGAGACAGTATTGACCTTCCAAGTAAAAACTGGAACTCCTGACTACATGGAGGGATGCTCACATTGTTATTGTGTTCAAGAGCATTGTTGAGAACCTGGATCATCCTTGCAGATGATCTTTAAACAATCATTCTCATAAGTACTTTCTTAGGTTCTGGTGTCTCAGTTCAGGAATCTAGGACTCATTCATTTCTGGAGGTGTTAAACTGTACACCCTGTCAAAATTTATACAGTTATAATATATGTTGGTGCAGTGGTGGGCCGGTGGTAGGGTGCTGGATTAGTGATCCCAACTGGGTTTGATAACTGGGTTATCAAAAGCTGGGCAGGTCTTTCACTTTCTGTAGAGTACGCTGCATAGCTGACAGAGTATTTCAGCCCTGCGATAGCCTGGCAAGGTGTCCAGGGAGAACTCTACCCTCACCTAGAGTTGGCTGAGATGGGTGCCAGCCTTCCCATGACCCTAATTATGATTAAACAGTTCAAACTATGAATGAATGAATGAACGAATAAATGAATTAATAAATTATATATTTCTTTTTAGCTTATATGTTTTTATTTTTTATAATTGTAATAATTATAATAAATTTATTGTTTTAGTATCTTGGGGTCTTGTTCACGAGTGAGGGAAGGATGGAGCAGGAGCTTGACAGACGGATCGCTGCAGCCTCTGCTGTAAAGCAGAGCCTGTACCGGTCCGTCGTGGTGAAGAAGGAGCTGAGCCACAAGGGGAAGCTCTCAATTTACCAGTCGATCTACATTCCAACCCTCACCTATGGTCACGAGCTTTGGGTAGAGACCGAAAGAACGAGATCGCGGATACAAGCGCCTGAAACGAGTTTCTTTTGCTGGATGGCTGGGATCTCCCGTAGAGATAAGATGAGAAGCTCAACCATCCGGGGAGAGCTCAGAGTAGAATCGCTGCTCCTCCGCATTGAGAGGGGCCAGTTGAGGTGGCTCGGGCATCTGGTCAGAATGCCTCCCGAACGTCTCCCTGGTGTGGTGTTTCGGGCATGTCCAACCGGGAAGAGATGCCGGGGCCAACCTAGAACACGCTGGAGGGACTGTCTCTCGGCGTGTCAGGGAACGCCTCGGTGTCCCCCGAAGTGGCTGGGAAGAAGGACGTCTGGACCTCATTTCTTAGGTTGCTGTCACCGCGGCCCGTCCCCGGAAGAAGTGGAAGAAGATGATGATGATGATGATGATGATGATGATGTTGAAATTTATTTTTCAACACATTACACATCTCTTCCAAATTTTACGTTTTTTTTATACAGAAATATATGCTGCTCTGGAGGCTTCAGATATAATTTTCTTCATTTTTATATCCTGTAGATATGTATAATTTCAAAGCTTATTATGTTCTCTTTCAGACCAATACAAAATTTAATTTTCAATAATTAACCCATGTGACTGATTTTGTGCTGAGATGTCAAATATTTTTGCAGATTTTATAATAAATGTCACTAAAAAGTCATCTAAAACCTTTTTTTTAAAATCTGAGGGCATGAACTAAATACAGTTGTAACTAGTTGGCCCTGCAATAGCCTAGTGAGCTTTCCAGGTTGTACCCCTCCATCTCCCAGAGTAGGCTGAGATGGGCGCCAGCCTCCCCGCGACCCTAATTAGGATTAAGCTATTTCAGAGAAGTTGAATTAGCCCAAGTACTTACTGGTGGTCTCTCTTTGCTCCATTTTCTTTTTCTTCGTATCATCCTTTGAATCTTCTGCAGCAGTTCCACGACCTGCATCTCATCAGTCTTCACCTTATTGTTCAGAACATGATACCTATTACTGCATTGATCTAGCAGCCACTTAAAGTCCCCTTTTGCTCCCTCGACATGTTTCTCAATGGTGACCTCTCCTAACCAATCTCCTCGAGATAACAAAACCATCGTGTGGCCCCAGACATCAGCACCCAAAAGCTCCAAGTGCTCTTCCACGGCAATTTTGTGTCTCTTGAGAAATGGAGCTCCTAATGGATAAACCAGTAGAATAGCATAAGGACCTTCACCAAGTATCTCAACACTGCGCTTGAGTTCCTGCTTCAGTTCATCTGAAGAGGCTTCTACAGGAACCCAGTTCCAACTTGGAGTGTCAACCACAGTGACTTGCATGCCTGCAATTTTGTTTGTTTCCATCACACAGGCTTCTGTTTGTTCACCGATTCCAAAAACCTCTTTATTCAGGATGGTGTTTCCAGAAGAACTTTTTCCTGCCCACCTTCCACCCAACAATACGATCTTCACATGGTCCATCTCTGTTGGAAAAAAAAGACATTTCCTTCCTGACAAAAGTGGAACAAATATAGTAAGAATAGTGTAAATGGTTGTATCTGTGTTGGCCCTGCAATGGCCTGGCAAGCCGTTCAGAATGTAGCTCACCCAGCCCAGCGTCGGATGAGATAAGCCTATCATCCGTGATCCTCATTAGGATTAAGCATCTTAAAGATGAATGAATGAATGAATGTAAATAATAATAATAATGTGGGACCAATGGCATGGTGGTTAAGGTGCTGCGCTCATGATCAGGAGGTTGTGTGTTCAAGTCCCAGTTAGACCCCCACTGTGCTAAGACCACTGGGCAAGGTTTTAACCACAAGTGTGCCTCTGTTCACCCAGCAGTATAAATGGGTACTAGTAAAATATACTGGGAAGGTAACCTGCGATGGACTAGCGTCCCATCCAGGAGGAGTTGAGCTCCTGGTCGCTTCACGCCACGGAAACTGGAAATAAGCACCAGCCTGATGAGCCACTAGGCTCGGGTGTAAAAAGCCCCACAGACTTTACCTTTTTACCAATAATAATAATAATAGGGCAGCACAGTGGTGTAGTGGATAGATGTCCACCTCATATCAATTAGATTCTGGGTTCAAGTCCTAGACTTGGTGAGGGCATTTCTGACTGTTTGGCCTTCTAATTAATAGACTAATAGACCCTTCTTTGGCGGCACGGTGGCGTAGTGGTTAGCACGTCCGCCTCACAGCAAGAAGGCCCAGGTTCGATTCCCGGCCTGGGCATTTCTGTGTGGAGTTTGCATGTTCTCCCCGTGCTTGTGCGGGTTTCCTCTGGGTGCTCCGGTTTCCCCTGCAATCCAAAGACGTGCACTGTAGGTTAATTGGCCGTTCTAAATTGACCGTAGTTTCTCTCCTGCAGCGGCACTGGAACACAGTCGTATCGGCACTTGCCTTTCCATTGGATCCTTCCGGTGGCGTCGAGACAGGGGGGGACTTGCTGCTTAGGTAACAGCCTGTCCCTCATTTACTCCCTACCCAGGCTCTGTGCACTGGGGAGTATCACCAGTCGGGATACTGGCCAGAGCGCAGCCATAGTCCTTCGGGACTGACGGAGGCCTACCAACGCTACGCTAGACCCTTCTAATTCAGTTTGATTGAGTGGGTGCATCCATTATTATTATTGAGATTATTGCAGCTGTTATAAACCTCGTCAGACTTTTTTTTTTTTTTTTTTTTTTAACAGTCTACTGTACCCATTAACTCTGAAAAAAACCATCGGCACTAAAGCATGTGCCGAAATTGTGATGAGATTCAACAATGATTTTAAACATTTCTCTCTAAACCCTCTTCTTCTTTTCCTTTCGGCTGTTCCCCTCATGGGTCGCCACAGCGAATCATCTACCTCCATCTCACCCTATCCTCTGCATCTTCTACTCTTACTCCAACTACCTTCATGTCCTCCTTTACCACATCCATAAATCTTCTCTTTGGTCTTCCTCTAGGCCTTCTGCCTGGTAGTTCCAACCTCAGCATCCTACTACCAATAAATATTCGACTTGCTCAATAATGGTGTATTTCTCTATAAACCCCATACACCCATATTGAGCAAGCCTGTAGCAAGGGTAGCAAGAACAGCTTCCTTTTTTTGTGCTACAATTGTATGTTCTATGAATCTTCCTTTCATTTTATTCATTATTTTTTTTGTAGTAAGAACTTTAAGCTGGCGAAATTCGATTTTTAGCTTCTCATCACCACCTGCATGTGATTTTTTGACAACTCGTGGAAAAAAAAAAATGTGTCGCTCATGACTGACGAAAAACCACTTTGTCAACAACTTTGTCAGTCCTGCTGATAATGTTTTTTGTTTATTCAGCGCACCATACTGAACAATCTAGAATTAAACAAACACTGACGGAGTCGTCATTGATTGACCACCCTTCCATGGGTAAGTTTGGCACCATCACATGCTGTGAACAGCACTATCAAAGTTGTTTCTTGGATTCAGAACAAGGCTGTATTGGAAGTGTGTTTACACATGGACTATACGAGTGCATGGCTGCTTTTCAATGGGTAATTATACCCAGTTTGAAATCAATATTTATATGGTGGAAAACAGGCAGATGCCTGAAAAGGCATTTTTCAATGTCGCAATCCAGTAATATGAAACCTATAGTTAATTGAGTCATTTTTTATTATTATTTTATTTCTTTTCTTTTATATTCCTGAAACTTTAACAGCAATAGTTTAAAAAAACACACACACACATATTTTTGTTAAGTTTGTGAAGTGTGAAGACACGACAGGAAGCATTTACTTGGATTTACTGGACTTCCAAAGGAAAGAAAAAACATGATTTTTTTCCACTTCTATAAATTCATTCATTTTCTGAAGTGCTTAATCATAATTAGGGTCATGGGGAGGCTGGCACCCATCTCAGCCGACTCTGGGCGAGGGCGGGGTACACCCAGGACAACTCACCACACCACCATACCACCCTTCATTCATTCACTGCTTAATCCTAACTGGGGGTGCCCATCTCAACCGCTGCCCATCTCAACTGACTCCAGGGTACTCCCTGCACAGTTTGATAGGCCATTGTAGGACCATCAGTCACACAACCAGTCATACTCCCATCTAGGGTGATTTGGAACAGCCAATTAGCCTACTGTGCATGTTTTTAGACTGGGAGGAAACTGGAGTACCCGAAGAAAACCTGTGCAAACACAGCGAGAACATGCAGACTCCACACAGAAACCCCCAAGATGGGACTCGAATCCAGGACCTTGTTGCTTGCTGTGAGGTGAACGTGCTAACCACTACGCCACCGTTCCGCCCACATCCATACACTTATATCAAATAGTTGACAACAAAAAAAAAAAAAACGCTGACTGCATTTATCGCAAGATCAAAGCAATGTGATGTCATAAGCCTAGTTTATTGTTAAAATCAACATGTAAGCTCCAGTACATGTTTCATCAAAATATCAAAGTAAATTTTAGACTGATTTAAATAATAAGAACGCAAAAAAGATCTCAAAACTACTCAAACTGCTGCCGGCTAGATTCCCATCTCGCCTTCTTTTTCAAAAGAAAAAAATCTGCATATTTTATACACACAACGTGCCTCCCACCATCTCGACAACGATGAATTTGGATTTGACGTTAATCGTGATAGAACACAGTAACAGCGGAAGAGCGCACTCACAGAACTTGACACACCATCGGATCTTATCGAACTTTAAAACACGATTTCTTCAAGTTTCCTTTCTTGGATGAGAGCTGCGTCCTTTGTATACCTCAATCGTGGCCATAAATCGGGGATCTCATGGAAATTGTGGCCCAGTGTAAACCCAGCACTAGAGAGAACAACACGCAGGCAGGAAGCAAAAAAGAAGATTTTGGGTGGGAAGTATACATATAGGCGGAGTTTACTTCAGGAACTTTTATTTTAACAATGAAATGTGAGTTATTTACTTTTCACAGAATCACTAATTTAACTATAATCTCTCTGCTGATATAATATGGTAGTGGTAGTTGTGGTAGTAGTGGTGATAGCGGTAGTAGTAGTAGTAGTAGTAGTAATGGTGGTGGTGGTAGTAGTAGTAGTAGTGGTGGTAGTAGTAGTGGTAGTAGCGGTAGTAGTAGTAGTAGTAATGGTGGTGGTGGTGGTAGTAGTAGTAGTAGTGGTAATGGTAGTAGTGGTCGTGGTGGTAGTAGTAGTAGCGGTAGTGGTAGTAGTAGTAGTGGTAGTAGTGGCAGTAGTGGCAGTAGTAGTATTGGTAGTAGTAGTAGTGGTAGTAGTGGCAGTAGTGGCAGTAGTAGTATTGGTAGTAGTAGTAGTGGTAGTAGTGGCAGTGGTAGTAGTAGTAGTAGTAGTGGCAGTGGTAGTAGTAGTAGTAGTGGCAGTGGTAGTAGTAGTAGTAGTGGCAGTGGTAGTAGTAGTAGTGGTAGTGGTAGTAGTAGTAGTGGTAGTGGTAGTAGTAGTAGTGGTATTGGTAGTAGTAGTAGTGGCACTGGTAGTAGTAGTAGTGGCAGTGGTAGTAGTAGTAGTGGCAGTGGTAGTAGTAGTAGTGGTAGTGGTAGTAGTAGTGGTATTGGTAGTGGCACTGGTAGTAGTAGTAGTAGTGGTAGTAGTGGCAGTGGTAGTGGTAGTAGTAGTAGTGGCAGTGGTAGTAGTACCGTGTTTCCCTGAAAATAAGACCTAACCATAAAATAAGACCTAGCGTGATTTTACAAGATGATTTTAATATAGGCCCTCCCCTTAAAATAAGCCCTAGTTGAGAGCGGCAGCAATTCATTGGCCTGCTACTCACTCAATCTAGGGCTCTAGGTGAAAGCGCTGACTCCTCTATTAGGCAGCTTTACCTAGGGTACGCTCTCAAAGCATCAATCCTTGCGTGTCGATGACGGCAGCGACTGCTTTAAGACGAGGACAAACACTTGCGTCCATAAAAATTGCTAAAATCGCTCGATATTAAAATATTTAAAAAAATAAAGAAATATAACGAAATAAGAATATATAAAGACAAAGATATATTATAAGACATGTAATAGAAAAAAATGTAAAATACATCATCACCTAAAAATAAGCCCTAGTATCATATTTTGGTAGGAAAATTAATATAAGCCCTGTCTTATTTTCGGGGAAACACGGTAGTAGCAGTAGTGTTATATAACTAAAGTTATAGATTTATTTAATGTTTTCTTTAAGCACTAACGTTTTTGGATTGCCCCTCTTGTAATAAATAATGAGAATATTTTTGTAAATATACTCCCTATATTTTGTTATTATTTATGATGTGTCATATGAAGATATCTCCATGAAGATGATAATCAAGGTGTTATCCTTCAAGGCAGGTCGCCAAGAGTTGTCCTATGACTCGGAAGGTACCAGACCAGACCAAATGACTTTGACCTACTTTTTTTTCTTCCTGTAGCAAGGTGTGTGCTCAAAATGTTTATGATTATGCCAGTCAGACACTCAAATAAAAAAAAGTTATACAGTCATACCTCACTTTACGAAATTAACCCCGGGACAGGGTGTTGGGAGATAGCCAATGGGAGAGCAACTCAGGCATTATTTGAATTTTTGAGATGGCGTGTTTCGTAACATGAATTTTTTTCATATCCAGAGACGGAAATTTTAGGTAAATGCATTTCGTAACTTGGATTTTTCATTTGTTGGGTCTTTCGTAAGATAAGGTACGACTGTATATAATTTACCTACATTGACTCTATTTAAAAATCACCAAAATTGGCCCTTACAAGTACATTTCTTGTTTCTCTGTGTTTTCTGTCATATTTTGTTCAGCTGTTTAGTCTTGAGCCTGAAATTGCTTCTGAGATAGATTTGCCGTGACATGTCCTGCGAGAGCATGTGCTTTCCTGTTCTTAGATGATGTTGTATTCTGTTCAGATTTTACCTGATTATTAAAAAGTGTAATAGAATGCTGGTCCTGCTCTCATATCAAAAAAAGAATGCTGAATTTCAGCACTCGTGTATCCTGTTCTTAATCGTGCTTTGATCAGATTCTAATAAATTAATTTGTTTTATTATTATTATTTAAATCAATAAATTTAATAGTTTGACATATCGAACTGTTTTTTCAGACCTAAACCCCTTCTAACTTTTCCTGAAGTGAGTGATGAGAAACTAAAAACCACAATCTCGCTGACCTTATCCTGGCCTGGTCTGTAATGGATCCAGGAAGGAATGAATCCCAGGAAGGGGTAGGAATATATATCCTGGACAGGATGGCAGCGCATTCATCTAAGTGTACCAATTGCCAAACACACACACACACACGCACAGACACACACACACACACACACCTATCATACCTTGAGAATAATATTTGAAACCCAAGTGCAGCATCAGGCCAGAGACCCTAGAGTTGTAATTTGGCAACACTTCCTGTTTATAGCACAATGTCACCCTTATTTATGAATCACAGTTGTAGTTTAAAATAAATAAATAAATACTAATTAAAATTAACATAGAAGTTAAATAACATTTAAAGACTTAATTAGACTATTGATTAATCAACACGAATCCTCTGGAATTAATTAAACTTACCTGGGGCAGCAGTTGCCATATTTTCTCAAACTTCTTTCTTGAAGGATCAAAGCTGCAGGGTTGGTAGTAAAAGGCGAAAAGGTGGGAGGTTTTTTGTTTGTTTGTTTGTTTGTTTTATAATATATGCTGCAAATATGGCACTGTTGAGGCAGACAAAAGATTTAACTTCTTGCTTTTATTCACAGAAAGCCCTCTTCCTGTAGCAGGGAAACTGGAAGAAACTGTGACTCATAATCACATGGCACCCTTAAAGACGCATACACAAGATAAATGCATGAGACTGAAAAAGTAGAAACCGTACTGTACTGTATATCATTTAAAAAATATGACACTTGGACACAAAGACATTGTTCTTTAAATTAGATTAGAGTTGACATTCTTAATGAGGAGACATTACAGTTTTGCCTTTTTTTTTTTTTTTTTGGCACTTTTTTTGGGGGGGGGGGTTGGGCTTATTTTTACGCTCAAGTCCCCGCACTAGGATATGGTGATGATTACACCAGAGGTGCAATAGATTTATTTTTTGTGAATTTTGAAATTCAGGGCAAGATCTGTGCACTTCCACATGCAGACAGATATTTTTGCTGCTAAAACTTTTTTTTTTTTTTTTTTTTGCTGATTTTGTTCTCAAACTATTTGTACTTTAATATTATGATTATTACTGGGAACGAAAGGATAATAAAATACGCATGTTGACAAAATAAATACAATATGGCAGATGCCAGCAAGTCTCAAACGTCCTGGATGTAAGTCTCAAACTTTCCTTACAAACAAAAAAAAAAAATGAATAATTTGCAAGAAAAACAACATAGATATATATATATATATATGCCGGCTCCGCCCACACGCAGCATGCAGCCGACGGAGCTTTTGAGACGGGGTGTTGTATTTAAAGCAGAATTACCTGTTTGAAAGATCTGAGGTCCCGATTCAATATTAACTTGCTTCCTCGAGAGATCGGAGGTCTTTTGTCCCACGGAGAATTCTGTGCACGGAACATTTGTGGTGCCGCCCACTTCCATGCACAAAAATGCTTCGTGGCCGAATCCAGAGCTTTTGAGACGGGGCGCAGCTCATCTGGACCTCCTCAAATAAACTGCAATGAGTATTCTCAAAAAAACTCACGAAAGTCACGAACCAACAGTACATCTCTCCTTTATGCGTGTGGAATGGATTAATTTCGTAAGTAGAGGGCTGATTGTATGTATATATATATATATATATATATATATATATATATATATATTCATTTATTGATTTTCTGTAACAGTTTAATCTGAATTAGGGTCATGGGGAGGCTGGCATCCATCCCAGCCGACTCCAGGCAAGGGCAGAGTACACTCTGGAAAGCTCGCCAGCTCATCGCAAGGCGGAAACATGCTGATGGCTTTGCAGCTCCTCTTGTCGAAAGTCATATGAACCTCACACCATAGACAGTGAGAGACATGGCCGGCCATTGATAACCCAGTTAGCTGCACTGGGGGTGGAGTGACAACCTGTTGAAGGTGGGGCTTGAACTCCCAACCTTAGGATCAGTGATCCGGCAACTTCATCACCAGGCCACCACTGCCCATATATATACTGTACAGTATATACTGTCTGTGTGTGTCTGTCAGTCCGTCTGTCTATCATATTTTTATGTTATATCATCAACAAGATCATTTCATTCAAATGACAGATAAACCTTGTTAATTCTCTGTTGATGATGTGTGGAAGAGTTTAAGACTGTTCCACATTATTTTATTTATTTATTTATTTTATTTTATTTATTTATTTAAGGGACAATGTACAGGAACATTAAGCTCATAGAGACAGAGATGTACTGTACCAGATTATAGCTTAATAGCTAGTTTTCATCTGTAGTCCCTAATTTAGAACGGCCAATTAACCTACAGTGCATGTCTTTGAATTGTGGGAGGAAACCGGAGCACCCGGAGGAAACCCACACAAGCACGGGGAGAATATGCAAACTCCACACAGAAACACCCAGGCCGGGAATCGAACCCGGGCCTTCTTGCTGTAAGGCGGACGTGCTAACCACTACGCCACCGTGCCGTCTTATTATACTCTCATCCTGCAGAATTTGCTTAAATTTCAAACGTTTCATTTTGTTTTACAACGAGTTCACAAACAAGGTGATGAAAATACAATGCTGCAAATGTCGAGAGAAGAATTTGAGAATCGTGTTTTGCGTCAGTCACTTTTCTATCGCACCTCCAGTGTTACCCCCCCCCAAGCAGTACAGCAAATGAAGAACTCCATGAATGACGATATACTTTCTTTCTTTCTTTCTTTTCCTTTCGGCTGTTCCCTTCAGGGGTCGCCACAGCAAATGATCTGCCTCCATCTCTCCCTATCCTCTGCATCTTCTACTCTTACTCCAACAACCTTCATGTCCGCCTTCACCGCATCCATAAATCTTCTCTTTGGTCTTCCTCTGGGCCTTTTGCCTGGTAGTTCCAACCTCAGCATCCTACGACCAATATACTCACTATCCCTCCTCTGTACATGTCCAAACCATCTCAATCTAGCCTCTCTGACTTTGTCTCCAAAACATCTAACATGTGCTGTCCCTCTGATGTACAAATTTCTGATACTATATACAGTAAATGTATAGATTTAAAACTGTAATCAATAACAAAGTTTCTGCTTGGGGAGTCTTTTCCGATTTAGGTGTCATGTGATGATAAACAATAAAAAATAACGGACTTAAAAAAAAAAAAGACAGAGCTGACAAAAACACCAACAAAAACCCAAAACAATAAACATTCTGAAATCTCAGGGTGCGACTGGTATCTCTACTACTCTCAAGTCTTTGTTTTTTTATGACTGCTTTCATTAGGTTCCGACTGAAAGCTTTGCTCTTGGTTGGGATGAGAGGGGTGGGAAAGGGAAAGCACACAGATCCTGGGGCTAGATGTTGATTTGAAGAGAGCAAGGAAGGAATAATAGCCTTTGATGTAAAAGAATAAAAGGTGCAGCTTCTCAGCTTTGAAGCCTGGATGTTAGGAAACTGCAAACTAATTGGGGGTGTAATCTCCGAGGATCTGGAGAGATGTGAGAGTAAAGAAGATCAGTCAGTGGATATGCCTGAATGTAAGTCTTGTTCTTGTTGTGACCTATTTTAAAATTCAGAATTGGTTTAAACAAACAAACAAAAATTACAGACTATACATAAATACTGAGAAAAATGGCAAATATTTTGTGCTGGTGTCACATGGACACCAGAACCTTAACATTGCTAACTAGCCTAGCATTCTGTTGAAATTAGACTTGTTATTAGCAGAGTCAATCAAGTAAAGATCAGTATAACCGTCATGATGAGAAAATTGTGTCCGTCCCCCCGTCCCCGTCCCCGTCCCGTCCCCTCTCTCTCTGGAGCTTTGGAAGCAAAAAATCCACGGTCACATTTCTAGGGCAACACATCACAGTTCCCCAAAATTCGCATCTTATTTTCACTTGTTAACCAACCCACTTAGTCCTACTATGGTCACGGAGTGGCTTGTATCTATTACAGCTGATAGTGGAAGGAGTGGAACACCCTGAACAGCTGACTAGACCACCACAGGGCAGCACAAACAGACAAACAGGACCATTTACCCACACATCAAGGCGTAATTAGGAACATCCAGTTAACCTAATGTGCATGGCTTTGTACTGTGGGAGGAACCCGAAGGAAACTCATGTACGCATGACTAGAACATGCAAACTCCGCATAGAAGTAAGGTCATGAAGTAAGCTTTGAGCATTCTTGCTGTGAGGTGAACATGCTAACCACTACACCGCCGTGCCGCCCCACTTTATTTTAAGAGATAGTGCAACATCGGCGATGGACAGTGGTGGCCCAGTGGTAAAGTGATGGATTACTGATCCTCAGGTTGGGAGTTCAAGCCCCACTGTCAATGGTTATCACTGCTGTTCCCCTACTGCAGATACCTGGGTTATCATTACTGATCCTAAGGTTGCGGGTTCAAACCCCACTGTCAATGGTTATCACTGCTGTCCCACTAGTGTAGATAACCGGGTTATCAAAGGCCAGTCATGTCTCTCACTGTCCATAGGTGTGAGGCATGTAACAGAACTACTGCTGACTGCCGACACGTGTAGCTGCATAGCTGTCAGTGTGTTTCTGCCCTGTGATGGTCTGGTGAGCTGTCCAGGTTGTATTCTGCCCTTGTCCAGAGTCAACTGAGACGGGCACCAGCTTGCTTGTGACCCTAATTAGAATTAAGTGGTTCAGAAAATGAATGAGTGAACGCAACATCAGACACAGACAAATCGAAGCTGAAATATTTTTAATACAAAATTTCATTAATGCTCTGAGATTAAGTCTGTAGGGTAGGAGTCACCAACGCCCGCAAGGACAATATGAGTCGCCCGCAGGCCTATTTACTACTATTTTTAGAACAGGCCCGCAGCGCCATAGTGCCACTCTCCATTGAGCTGCATCAAATTTTTTTTTGCAATTTTTTTTTTTCTAAATCAAATCAATATCTTCACAAAGATGAAAATCATTAATTATTAAAAGTAACATATAATTAAAGGTAAATTGTGAACATTTGTTATTTCAGAAATATGTATCAACCTGGTAGCCCTTCGCATTAATTGGTACCCAAGAAGTAACGCTCAGTTTCAAAAAGGTCAGTGAATAGATAGACAGACAGACAGACAGACCGACCGAACGACCAAACAACCTTATAAAACAATTATATACATATATATATATATATATATATATATATATAAATATATATATATATATATATACATATATATAAAATGTATACAATAATGGAACAAGAACACTGCAAGCATTTTAGTATAGTTTAGCACCTTGTTTGCATGTTGCTCTCAACCTAAATCCATAACATCTGAATAGGAAAAGTGCTGACGTGTGAAAGTTCACTGATTCGTTTGCCAAGCCGCTTATTCCGACAAGGGTTGCGAAGAGGTTGAAGCCTATCTTAGCAACCATTAGTCGAAAGCGTACACCCAGAACAGCTCGCCAGACCATTGCACACCCAAGACAAACACAACCTTCCGCACTCACACCTAGGAGTAATTTGGACCAGCCAATTAGATTTAATGTGTAACTCTTTGGACTATGGGAGGAAGCTGAAGTAGCTAGAGGTAGCCCATGCAAGCCCTGGAGCACATTGTTAACTCCACACAGAAACACCCAAGCCTGAATTGAACCCAGGGTCTTCATCCTGTGAGATGGATTTCGCCAACCAATATGCCAACATGCTTCCCATTTGTGAAAGCTGCTCGCCCATTCTATATTTTTACAAGTCCATGTGCAATATCAAGTTATGATTTTAGTGAAAGTGGCACACAAGCACAACAAGAAACATTTGAGATAAAAAGTTTATGCAAATTTAGTTAACATTGCATTAGTTATCTTTAAATTGGAAATATACACACATACGGCACAACAGTAATGGTCACATTATACAGTATTAGATTCCAGATCTTTATTTATTTATTCTTTATTATCATTATTTCAGAAACCAGTCGAACCCCAAAGCATGATTACTAATACAAGAACTTCACAGTTCTTGCCGAAGCTGCTTCCCTACCTTTCCATGACTGCACAGCCTGTTTGGCTTCCTCCTCTCGTTTATGGTTTATGCTCTCTGTGCCTTCCCTGCTTTAGTAGTTCGCCTGAAAGCTCTATGATCAGTGCACTGGAAGGCCGTGCAGAATGTGTAGCGATACTGCTGAGCTGTGGGGGAAGGCATGCTAATCAAAAGGCCCAGGAACACCACAATACACAGTGTGCTTCAAAAAAACAAAAAGAAATCAGTGAAAACTTAAACATGCACTCACCTCGTTATTTGATGCCGGCTTTATCTAATATGATTATTCAACATTGGTAAGCATGTCAACATTGCGACAACATTTATGGGTAAAAAAAAAAGTAAAAAAAAAAAAAAGTTTTCCCTTTAAACTCATTCTGAATGATGCAGCGAATAACACTGATTATCTTGTGACAGTGGTATGTGGCAAGGAGTGGGCTGTATAAGGCAGTAAACAGAGCACAGTCAGTTTTTAAAATCAATGACAGTTCAAGGGCTACATTATGATAGCAAAATGACACGGTACAAAATGACATCTCCAAAACTGCACCTCTGCTCTGATCTCACATAAGAAAATACAGACTGATTAGCTCGTGTTAAACTAGTTTACATTAACAGTGTCGATTCTTTCAGAACGGTGCGTAGGACAGAGGTTATTATACAATATAATTATTTACAGCACTTGGCAGACACTCTTATCCAGAGCATCTTGCAATTGTCATTTTTATACAACTTGAGCAATTAAGGGTTAAGGGCCTTGCTCAAGGGCCCAACAGTGGTGGCAGTGAGGCTCGACTCACTGACCTTCGGCTTAGTAACCCATCACATTAACCACTAAGCCAACATTTACTTTTTAGCATACGTCATGTACTATCATATTTTAAAATACAGGGATCCCTTGCTACTTTGCATTTCAATTCATGTGGCTTCAGTGCATTGTATTTTTTTTTTTAATATTCATCAAATTTAAAAAAAAAAAAAAAAAAAAAAAAAGGAAATTAAGGAAGAATAGAGGGAAAAGTTAAGGAAAATGGCACAAAAACAAGGCCAATTATACAAAAAAAAAAAAAAAAACAACCCAAAACCCCCCAACAAAACTACATACATAGTTACACTTTTATGTGAGGTGCGCATCTGAGTGCATGCACGCACGTCTGTATGTGTGCGTATTTATATGGTATTTGCATCGTATGCATTATTTTTGAATGTTTAATTGTTATTATAAGCATTTATGTCATTGTATATGTATTTATTGATATTATATACACATATACATGTACGTATACGTCAGTCGGGGGGGGTCGATCCTACTTAGGGGAGATCAGCCATCACATCGCGGGAGATCTTGGTCCTAATTAACGGCGAAAAGTGAGGGATCCCTGTAATATTGCTGTCTGCACCGCCTGTCTTCTGTGAACCATACAATCAGCTCCATGACTACTTGTGGGCGGTGGTGGCCTGTTTGTAAAAAGTGCTAGATCACTGATGCTAAGGTTCAGGGTTCAAGCTCCACTCTCAACGGGTTGTCACTGCCCCCCCCCCCACACACACACACACACACACACACTCACCACCCACCCAGTGCAGCTAACTGGGTTATCAAAGTCCGACCATGTCTCTCACTGTCTGTGGTGTGAGGTTCATGCAAAAGAACCATTGCTGACCTTTGACAAGAGTAGCTGCATAGCCGTCAGCGTGTTTCTGCCCTGTGATGGCCTGGCAAGCCGTCCATGGTGTACGCTGCCCTCTACTGGAGTCGGCTGGGATGGGCACCAGCCTCCCTGTTACCCTAATTAGGATTAATTGGTTACAAAAAAAATAAATGAATGACTACTTGTGTACACCAAACTAAAAAGTGCATGTCATAATGCAGTCAGCTTCAAAATAACTTTCTTCTCAGAAGATTTCTGTCTTCGCAAGCACTAAATTATGTTCCTACACGCAGAGGCAAAACTTGTGTTTACTTTAGCAGATCATACCTTTATGACGAAATGAATTATTAATCATGTGGATTTCAGGGAAAAAAAAAAAAAAAAAAGCAATGCAGCAATTTTTTTTTTTTTTTTTTGGGGGGGGGGGGGGGGGTCTGCTGAAATATTGATTTTAGGATTTAGCCACAGTAAATCTCACCCTCCTGTAGCACTGCAGCTCAACACAACTGTGCAAAATATATATACTGTATTATGGCGTGGGGGATTAATATTGTGTTTAATGCACAGTAATAGCTTTATTTTCTGTTTTAGCACAATTAAAATTGATGTGCTCAGTTTTAATATATGCAAGTGCAACATTTATTATCAGGGTGCTGTTTGATTTTTTTTTTTTTTTTTTTTTTTTGCTGCTTTAAAACAAAAAACAGATTTTTCAATGTGGTACTGTTGTGTAATTCTAAACCCCATTAAATTTTCAGGAGCCAATCCTTGAATGGCATTATCTAAATTATGCAAAGGCACATCAGTCTGCCTGTTCAGCAATGCATAGTCCTTAAAACAGGCATGACAGTGTTAAAATTTATTCAGAGTGAGAGGACTGCCGGATGATTTGGGGTCTCATTGTGTGTTGTGTGGCATTCAGATATAGATTCATACAAAGAGACTGCACCCCTGTCACCCTCATAACCCCACCCCCTTTAATTTAATTCGTTTGGATGGGTGTCAATCATATCCATTTGAAATAAACACTGAAAAAGATGATGACATGGAAATGTCAAGTGTGAAATTAGATCTTTATTATTATGCTTTTACGCTAATTCTAGCAGTATTTCAGTTTGGTTGACATTTACTCGCTGGGCAGAAGGTAGATAAGCGACACTGCCGCAGGTTAAAAAAAAACAGATTCATGGATAGTTTACTGCTTTATCCTTCTGCTTGTTTTTCATTAAATGTGTTAACAAGATATAGCGTATGGTTCATCGTGGTTCGTTGTTTGAATGGAAAACGAATGAAAACCGTGATTCTTTATTTTAGTCGCAGGTTTTTAAAAAGTTACTGATTTAATCATCGCAGAGTTCGTGAAATGAGCCAGGTTGCATAATACAGTGGTACCTCACTTTACGAAATTAACCTGTTCCAGAGCCTTTTTCGTGACCTGCATTTTTCGTAAATTGAACAGCATTTTATATGTAAAATATAAGATAAGATAAGATAAGATAAGATACAGCTTTATTAATCTCACAATGGAGAAATTCACTGTTACAGGCTCTTGAGGTACCATCAGTAGGGGGTGCAAAAATAGATACAAATACAAACATACACACGTACATATATATTATATAAGTAAATAAATAAGTAGATACATAAATAGTATAAATTAATAAACAATAAAAGAAAAGAATGGAGCAACTTTATAGACTGGCCTATATTAAAGTGTAATGTATCTGAGGGCAGAGATGGGTTGATATGGTTCACAGTCAGTGGGGTAGATGTGGTTGATTAAAGTGCACGGGGTTTTTATTGCACATAACCAGTATTTTCACAGACAGTTACAAAGTGGCGTTGTACAGTCTGATAGCGGTGGGAATGAACGACCTGCGGTAGCGCTCCTTCCTGCACTGAGGGTGCCTCAGTCGTCCACTGAAGGAGCTACTCAGCTCCTCTACAGTCTGGTGCAGTGGGTGATAGATGTTGAACAGGATGGATGTGAGCTTTGCTACCATCCTCCTCTCACTCACCTCCTCCACAGAGTCCAGTGGGCAGCCGAGGACAGAGCTGGCCCTCCTGACCAGCTTGTTCAGTCTCTTTCTGTCCCGCTCTGTGCTGCCTGGGGCCCAGCAGATGGCAGCGTAGAGGATTGCAGAGGCTACCACAGAGTCATAAAATGTCCTGAGCAGAGGTCTGCATACGCCGAAGGACCTGAGTCTCCTCAGAAGATGGAGGCGACTCTGGCCCTTCTTGTACAGGGCGTTGGTGTTGTGGGACCAGTCCAGTTTATTGTTAAGGTGAACGCCCAGGTACTTGAAACTGTCCACTGTCTCAATGTCCTGTCCCTGGATGTTCACTAGTAAGTGTGTGTGTGTGTGTGTTTGAGTGTTTCTCCTGAAGTCGATCACCATCTCCTTCGTCTTCCTGGTGTTCAAGCACAGGTGGTTGCGCTCACACCAGTCCACGAAGTCAATGATGACCGACCGGTACTCCAGCTCGTTCCCCTCAGACACACGGCCCACGATGGCGGAGTCAGTCCGAGAACTTCTGGAGGTGGCAGCTGTTTGTGTTATATATGAAGTCCGAGGTATAGATATTGAAAAGGAAGGGTGAGAGGACGGTGCCCTGCGGTGCCCCCGTGCTGCAAACTACCACCTTTGACTTACAGCCGCGCAGCCGCACGTACTGTGGCCGGTTGGTAAGGTAGACAATAATCCAGGCAGCAAGGTGCCCGTCCCCTCCAACGTCCTCCAGCTTCCTCGCAGACGCGCTGGCCTGATGGTGTTGAAGGCGCTGGAGAAGTCAAAGAACATGACCCTCACAGCGCTGCCGGCGATCTCCAGGTGGGTTAGTGCCCGCTGCAGAAGGTAGATGACGGCGTCTTCTACTCCGATGTTGGGCCTGTAGGCAAACTGCAGCGGGTCTAGAGTGGGGCTCACCATAGAGCGGAGGTGTTCAAGGAGGAGCCTTTCCATGGTCTTAATGAGGTGGGAGGTCAGGGCGACAGGTCTGTAGTGGGCTGGTTCCTTCGCTTGTGCTGTTTTGGGAACCGGAACCACACAGGAGGTCTTCCATAGGACGGGAACCTTCTCCAGGCTGAGGCTCAGGTTGTACAGTGTAAAACTCCTGATAAGATAAGATAAGATAAGATACAGCTTTATTAATCTCACAATGGAGAAATTCACTGTTACAGGCTCTTGAGGTACTATCAGTAGGGGGTGCAAAAATAGGTACAAGTACGAACATACACACATACATATATATTATATAAGTAAATAAATAAATAGATACATAAATAGTATAAATTACTAAACAATAAAAGAAAAGAAAAGAATGGAGCAACTTTATAGATTGGCCTATATTAAAGTGTAATGTATCTGAGTGCAGAGTAGATGGGTTGATATGGTTCACAGTCAGTGGGGTAGATGTGGCTGATTAAAGTACACGGGGGTTTTTATTGCACATAACCGGTATTTTCACAGACAGTTACAAAGTGGCGTTGTACAGTCTGATAGCGGTGGGAATGAACGACCTGCGGTAGCGCTCCTTCCTGCACTGAGGATGCCTCAGTCGTCCACTGAAGGAGCTGCTTAGCTCCTCGACAGTCTGGTGCAGTGGGTGAGAGCTGTTGGACAGGATGGATGTGAGCTTTGCTACCATCCTCCTCTCACTCACCTCCTCCACAGAGTCCAGTGGGCAGCCGAGGACAGAGCTGGCCCTCCTGACCAGCTTGTTCAGTCTCTTTCTGTCCCGCTCTGTGCTGCCCGGGGCCCAGCAGATGGCAGCGTAGAGGATTGCAGAGGCTACCACAGAGTCATAAAATGTCCTGAGCAGAGGTCTGCATATGCCGAAGGACCTGAGTCTCCTCAGAAGGTGGAGGCGACTCTGGCCCTTCTTGTACAGGGCGTTGGTGTTGTGGGACCAGTCCAGTTTATTGTTAAGGTGAACACCCAGGTACTTGAAACTGTCCACTGTCTCAATGTCCTGTCCCTGGATGTTCACTAGTAAATGTGTGTGTGTGTGTGTTTGAGTGAGTTTCATTCCAAGGCTCCCAATACTACCCCCTAAACCCTTTAAAAATTATAAAAGCATACCTTTTAAGACCTTCTTCTGCTTCAATATCGTACCGATGGTAGACGGGTTTGCCCATATTCCTTAGCGATATGACTTGAGCCCGTTTCTTCTTCTTACTCACACCGGAAATCACACACACTCTTCCAGCAGAGTCGTAATCTTACAAATGTATATGGAAGGTTAAAAGCCTGAGTCAAGAAATAAAGCATGAAACAACAGTAACTCTGTACTTTATACGCAAAGCATTATGGTAGCTGGGAAGGAGCTGTGTCATCCCTCTTAGCCAATGGGAGGCCAGTGGGGCAGGATGTTGGGAGATAGCCAATAAGAGGGAGTTGCGTCATCCCTCCTAGCCAATGGGAGGCCAGCGGGGCGGGATGTTGAGAGATAGCCAATAAGAGGGAGTTGCGTCATCCCGCCTAGCCAATGGGAGGCCAGCGGGGAGGGATGTTTGAATATCATTGATAGGAGAGCAGCTCGTGCATTGTTTGAATATTTGAATGGCACATTTGAATTTTTAAGATGCCGCTTTCGTAGCGTGAACTTTTTTCGTATCCAGAGACAAAAATTTTAGGAAAATATGTTTCATAACCTGCATTTTTTTTGTTTGGTGAGACTTTCGTGAAGTGAGGTACCATTGTATTTTGGAAAATATTTAAACAATTATACTGGTTCACAAGCCATAGTAGATTTAATATGCTACATGGCATCTGTTATCTGTGAGATAATACAGATATAGAATACAATACAAAGGAATTGCGAGATTTGATTGGTCAGAGTAGCTCTGAGTTTGCTGAGCTGCTTTATCCAATGGGGCGAAGGCGATGTACACCTTAAACAGCTCACCAGACTGTGGGAAGAAAGTGGAGTACCCAGAGGAAGCCTACACAGGCACAGTGAGAACATGTAAATTTGACACAGAACAACCTTTGTAGGACTCAGCACTCAAACTCAGGAACTTCTAACGGGGAGGTGGACACTGTAACCACTACGACACCGTGCCTTCATCTCAGAATTTTAAAAATTTGTATTCTTTTGAGTTGATAATTTTTTGGGCTCAGAATGACAGACATTTAGATTTGCTATGGTTGCTTGAAGCAGGCAGCTTCATGATTATCAAGCTTTAAAGTGGAGAAATTAAACATTAAATTTTCATAAAACTGGGGGAGAGAGGTTGTATTGTTTTTGTATTTCAACATGCTAAAACTTCAAATGGGCCCAGTGATGGCCTGGTGCACTATCCAGGGTGTACCCTACCTTCACACAGTGTTCACACAGTGTTGGTTGAGACGGGCAGCAGCCTCCCCGTGACCCTAATTAAGATTCAGCGGTTTAAAAAAAGAATGAATTAATGACATAGTAAAACCTGTGATGGCCTGGGGCGCGATCCAGGGTGTACCCCACCCTCACACAGAGGTTGTCGAGATGGGCGCCAGCCTCCGCGTGACCCTAATTAGGATTCAGCGGTTTAAAAAATGATTGAATGAATAACATATTAAAACTTCAAATGGGCTTATGATGGCCTGGCAAGCTATCCAGGGTGTACCCCGCCCTTGCCGAGATTCGGCCGAAATGGGTGTCACACTACCCGCAACCCTAGTCAGGATTAAGCTGATCCAATTTTGAAATTGATTATTAATGTAAATTTATGTAAACTTTTTTAAAGGTTGGGGGTTCGAGCATCACTCTCAAAAGGCTGCCACTGTCCCCCCAGTGGTGCTAACTGGGTTATCAAAGGCCGGCCATGTCCCTCACGGTCTGTGGTGTGAGGTTCATGTAAAAGAACCATTGCTGGCTTTCGACAAGATAGCTGCATAGCCATCAGCATGTTTCCGCCCTGTAATGGCCTGGTGAGCCATCCAGTGTGTACTCTGCCCTCGCCCGGAAGTCGGCTGGGATGGGCACCAGCCTCTCCACGACCCTAATTAAGATTTAGCGGTTACAGAAAATGAAATACCTGAACTGGCTGAAAATTGCATAATTTTATTTTGTACGGGTGCCGATGAACTTCGTCATTGACGTACAGGTGTGCTGATGCGCCAGTGTAGAACATACTGAAAGATTTCTGAACATCTGACCCGATGGTTATCAGAGCCAGATCTTCGAGAAGACCATTCAGTGACACTCCCATAACTGCTATTTTCTAGAATAACTCCCAGTATAGTAAGTTATGTGGCAGACATGCTGCACAATCACATTAAAAACATCTGTAATAGTTTATATAGTGAATTCTTCTGAAAACTGATGTTCATTTATCATCCAGAGTTCGCACTCTGTTACAGTTTTAACTTTATACCTGAAACTTCGACCACAGGAAACATAACAAACTGATTTTTTTTTCATCTTTTCACCTTCAAGAGTGAGAAATAATCATTCATTCATTTTCTAAGCTGCTCAGGGTCACAGGGAGGCCGGCCTTCATCTCAGTCGACTCTGGGTGAGGTTGGGGTCCAACCTGGACAGCTCTTCAGGCTATTGCAAGACCAACACTCACACAACAAATTGTATTATTATTATTATTATTATTATTATTATTATTGTTAATCTATTTATTCATTCATTCATTTTCTGAACAACTTAATCTTATTTAGGGTCATGGGGAGGATGGCACCCATCTCAGCCGACTCTGGGCGAAGGTGAGGTACACTCTGGACAACTCGCCAGGCCATCACAGAGCCAACACTCACACGACCATTCACACTCACACTCACACCTATGGGTGATTTTGGAACAGCCAGTTAACCTCCTGCGCATGGTTTTGGACTGTGGGAGGAAACTGGTGTACCCAGTGGAAACCCATGCAAGTTCGAGGGGAACATGCAAACTCCACACAGAAACGCTCGCGCTGGGAATTGAACCCAGGACCTTCTTGCTGCGAGGTGGACATGCTAACCGTTATGCATGTTCCACAACATTAAACATAAATATAAATAGACAAAATGCATGAATTGTTATTCTGCGATGACTTGTGAGTCAAAATGAAAACACTTGTTATCGGAAAACGATAAACTCTGCGGCCAAACCATTAAACCACCCATGTGTGGGTTAGTATACATTTGCTTTAGTAGTATAGTGGACCCTCGGCAGACTCCTTAGTCGAACAAATCGGAGTCCGATGAAAACAATATGAGGAAAATCTGTCTTGGCGTTCGAACAAATGATCAGAGTTCAACCCGAGCAGAGCCCAGTGTGTTGTACGCTGCTCAGTGTTCAGTACTTTGAACAGCCAATGAGAGAGAGTCTCATACTGCGTATTGTGTTTATTCATTACATTACAGCAACTTTAACCCTTAACCCTGAGTCCGAAGAAATGCAGCAGGATTTCTACTGGAAAGGAAAAGAGAAAAGTCGTGAGAAAGTGAAGAATCAACTGCGATCAAGAGACAGAGAAGGGAAAACTGCCACGCCCCTCAAAGCAATAACCCACCCCCCATCTCCCTCTCCCCATCCAGCCACACACGCTGACACATCGCAACCAGAAAGGTATGTACTCTAAACAAATACAGTACATTAATAATTTAGGTTAATTATTACGTACCATTATGATACTTTAGTCTTTTGTACATTAATGTATGTATTGTATACAGTGATCCCGCCTACCTCATGCTTCAGTTTCCACAGCTGCAGTACATCGCGGGTTTTTCAAAAATATTCATCAAAAAATAACAAAATAAGGAAATTAAGGAAAAATAGGGAGAAAGTTAAGGAAAATGCTGCAAAACAAGGCCAATTATGCAACAACAAAAAAACCCCAAACAAACAAAAACAAAAAAACAACCCAAAACCCCCCAGCAAAGCTACTTACGTGAGTACTTACGTACTTTAAGTGGGGTGCGCATCTGAGTGTGTGTTTGTGCACACGCATCTGTATGTGTGTGTATTTATGTTTTATTTACATCTTTTGCATTATTTTTGAATGTTTAATTGTTATTATAAGCATTTATAGTGTTGAATATGTCTTTATTGATATTATATACACGTATACATGTACGTATGCAATGAGCACATCAGAGGAACAGCACATTTAAGACATTTTGGAGACAAAGTCAGAGAGGCAAGATTGGGATGGTTTGGACATGTACAGAGGCGGGATAGTGAATATATTGGTAGTAGGCTGCTGAGGTTAAAACTACCGGACAGAAGGCCTAGTGGAAGACCAAAGAGGAGATTTATGGATGTGGTGAAGGAGGACATGAAGGTCGTTGGTGTAAGAAAAGAAGATGCAGAGGACAGGGTGAGATGGAGGCAGATGATTTGCTGTGGCGACCCCTGCAGGGAACAGTCGAAAGGGAAAGAAGAAGCTACTGTACATGTCTGTACATGTCTTCATGGAAATCAGTGGTCATAGAGGTGGGTTCTCGGTTCCCATTAATTGCAGAAAGTGAGGGATCCCTGTGTTAATAAGTTTCATAAATACACTTTATTTTCAAAGTATATACAACCGTATTGAAGGAAGTAGACGTTCATTTGAACGCATTAATCGACTTTTAACTATTTCTACGGGAAATATTGTTTCAGTCTTCGAACAAATCGGTAATCCACCACATTTTGGAATGAATTTTGTTGAACCACCCAGGTTCGGCTGTATATTATGTACTTCCATCACAGGGGAATAATAAAGTTAGTTGAACTAACCTACCTGGGCCAGCCTAATGCTCCCATGGTGGCCCAGTCTCCTCAAAGGCAGACACGGACTGATAGGGATTCTGGTCCTCGTCAGCCACCGACCAGGCCGGGTTACTTCTATGAGCATGGGTTTCGGCGGCTTCCGGTGGTACACCCCCCCCGGCCTGGCGCCGCCAGCAGCTATTGCCACCAGACCAGATAATCCCTCTTCTTCTGATGGATTTTCAGTCCTCTGCCTTTCTTAGAACTTCTTGCATACAACGCACTGTTCATTGGTTGCCTTCTGTAACAAAGTTCCCAGATCCACCTGGCTGCCGTCATCAACTGTGGTATCGCTCCTGGATGACAGCTGCCACCGACTTATCCAATTTGCGTTGTGGGTCTGGAATCCTCTTGAAGCAGCCCGCAGTTGTTGTAGCAAAAAATTCAAGGTTCCACGGTGGGTTGCTAACCCTCCTTAGCTTATTTGCCTGGTCCCTTATTTGAGGCCAACAGACCTCTGTTGTGCTGGTCTTTCCCAGCTGTCTTGTATTTGCCGCTCATACATACACATACTCACTCGCTCACTCACTCACTCACTCACTTACTCACAAGCACGCACACACCCACACACACACACCCACACACACACACACACACACACACACACACACACACACACACACACTTCATTTTCCCTTCCATTTGCTTCCCGCTGTGATTCCTTCTGTGCAAGTACAAAAAAAATCAGCAGCCACCTGTGCAAAACTCGAACAAGACAATAACCCTTAACATCACCAATCAGAAACTTGCCCTGTACCACCCGGTTATTAAAATACAAGTCATGCAATTACATTTAAAATAAGTAAACAGAGCTCTATTCTACTTTGATGAATAAAGTATAAAAATTGTATCATACCATATGCTTTGTATAAACACTGTGTGTATAGGCATGTATAGAATATGTTATACTCAGAATGCATTAATAAATTAGTCTCATAAAGCTTTTCTCACCCTTCGCTTGCCTCATCTTTTATAATAATGTGCCCACATTAACACAGTCTGAGTGCACACTGGCCTCTGTTATGTTTGTCCACGATTCTCAGTTTGTTCTCACAAAACACAACGTGTACGAGATTTCCACACCTACGTGTTCCAGCTGCACTGTCTCCAAATATATAAAATCACAACCGTCTGAGAAGCTATGCTTCCCATTTACAGAACATTCACAATATCAGGGCACGAAAATGTGACTGTATTTACAATAACATAAACTTGCTTTCATTTATCAGTCATGAGGAAATTGCAGTGCATGAATTTAAGTGCATGTAAAGATTTGTAGTGTGCAGTGTGTGTGGTTGTATGTAATAAAACTGTGTGTAATACGAGATGACCTTGGCGTTATGGTCAGAAATCATTAGCACACTGCATTCACACTATAATGATGTCTCGGCGCTTGCAGAAGACTGGGGGCAGGGGTGACATTAGTACAATTGTAACACACACACACACACACACACACACACACACACACACACATGCATGTGCGATCAATATGATAATTCAATCACCATTATTCTGAGCTTATGTCTGGTACTCCATTTTGCTGAATTTGAATAGATGTTTTGATATTCATCTAAAAAGCTTTATGGCTTTAAAATATGTAAATTAAATGAAAACATTACCTCATGGCAAATATAAACAGTAAGACTAAAACTCTATTCCAAAGATATTTAACAGTAACTAAACAAAATAAATTATTATTATTATGATTATTATTATTATTATTATTATTATTATTATTATTATTATTGTATAATATATATAATAATAATAATAATACAGTCATCCCTTGCTACTTCGTGCTTTAGTTTCTGTGGCTTTAGTGCATCATGGGTTTTTCAAAAATATTCATTAAAAAAATAATAAAATACGGAAATGAAGGAACAGTAGTGGGAAAAGTTCAGGAAAATGCCTCAAAAAACCCAAACAAACAAAAACAAACAAACAACCCAAAACCCCCCAATAAAACTACTTAGATTTTTATGTGAGGTGCTCATCTGTGTGTGTGTGTGTGTGTGTGTGTGTGTGTGTGTGTGTGTGTGTGTGTGTGCGTGCGTGCGTGTGTGTGTGTGTGTGCGTGCGTGCGTGTGTGTGTGTGTGTGTATTTTATTTACATCTTATGCATTATTTTTGAATGTTTAATTGTTATTATAATCATTTATAGTATTGAATATGTATTTATTGATATTATATACACATACATGTACGTATACATCAGTTGGGGGGGGGGGGGTGATCCTACTTCGCAGAAGTCTGTGGTCGCCGGAGGGTCTTGGTCCCCATTAACCGCAGAAAGTAAGGGATCCCTGTAAATCAGATGGTAAGTTTCTATGAAAGTCATATAGCGTATACAGGTCCCTCTCAAAAAATTAGCATATTGTGATAAAGTTCATTATTTTCTGTAATGTACTGATAAAAATTAAACTTTCGTATATTTTAGATTCATTGCACATCAACTGAAATATTTCAGGTCTTTTATAGTTTTAATTCTGATGATTTTGGCATACAGCTCATGAAAACCCAAAATTCCTATCTCAAAAAATTAGCATATGATGTTCAGGTAGTCTAAACGAGCTATTAACCTAATCATCTGAATCAACCAATTAACTCTAAACACCTGCAAAACATTCCTGAGGCTTTTAAAAACTCCCAGCCTGGTTCATTACTCAAAACCGCAATCATGGGTAAGACTGCCGACCTGACTGCTGTCCAGAAGGACATCATTTAGAGAAGGACCTGTATATATCCTTAAATGTATTATATTATGCATTAATGAACAGTATACACATTGTTATAATTATTTAAATGAAATGAAAAGGCACTGTAAATAATAATCGAGTTTAGAATCAATAAATATTATTTTATTTCAATTATAATCAGTGCACACAATCTGCTTTTATGTGAGAGGTGTAATTCCAACTTTATTGATAACACTGTCTATAACAAGTTGTAATGCATTCATAAGGAATTATACGTATTGTTAGCGATTTAAATTATTTATGTAAATAAAAAGTTGATCACAGTAGATATAAAGCCGTATTGATTGATTGGTTACTTAATTAAGTGGAAATTGTTAACATAACACAGTATGAGATACATTATACCCCATAAGCCCCAATTTGTAAGAAGATAGACAGTAATGTTGATAAAATGAACGATACACACTTCATTCATTCATTCATTTTCTACACCACTTATCTATGGTGGCTCAGAGGTGAGCTGGGGATAATCCCAGTGGGCTTCGAGTGAGAGGAGGGGCATACCCTGGACTGGTTGCCAGACTATCATGGGGCTAAAACAGAGACAGACAGCAATCACATATATATTCAAAGCGGCGGGGAATCTGCATGCACAAGACTATTATTCCTACGGTCTACATACAAAGTTTGAGCATTACTGCATTGAACATGTTTATTGGTGGTACGGTATATTTTGTTATCCTAATTAAGGTCGCAGGGAGACTGACACCCATCTCAGCTGACTCTTGGTGAAAGCAGGGTCCACCCTGGAGAGCTCGCCAGGCCATTAAAGAGGCAACACTCACAACCAATTTTATTATTATTATTATTATTATTATTATTTTTTTTTTCATTGCAGTGAGGTGCTGCATCGGTTGGAGGTTTAAGCCCAACTTTCAACAGCTATCACTACCCACCCCCCCTCACCCCCCACCCCACCCCACCCCCCCCCCCCCTGCCATACAGCTAACTTTGCTATGAAAAGCCGGCCGTGTCTCTCCATCTCTATGGTGAGAGATTCATGTAAAAAAAAAAAAAACATTGCTGACTTTCGTACATAGTAGCTGCACAACTGTCGGCATATTTCTGACCTGTGATGGTCCCCTGGTCCAGAGTCGACTGAGATGGGCGCCAGCTTCACCGGGACCCGAATTAGGATTAAGCGCTTCAAAAAAAATGACTGAATAAATGGATTATTATTTTTATCATCATCTTAATTTATAGTCTAAGTATTGAATGCATTCAAGCTTTACCCACAGGCTTCAGAATACATGAGCTTTAAGCGATGGCGAGTATTTTAGGTATTATATGTTAATTATATGCATGCTTTTATAGATCAGTATAAATACTGTATGACCTTTTGTCGAACATGTTTACAACCAACTGAAACACGACCGTCACTAACCAGGGACTACATATAAAAAACAGAGACGTATTCACTCTGAGCTGGAGGAGGTGAGCACTGTTTAGTGTTTAGTGAATGACATGATGCAGAAAACAAAAAAATAGAGAGAAAGAAAAAACACAAACTAGATGGAAAGAGACAGACCAGAACAAATGAGTCAGACAAAGGGAGGAAAAAACAGGTGAGTCAGAAAGGCAGAGAGACAGAGAGAGAGAGAGAGAGAGAGAAAGAGAGAGAGAGAGAGAGATGGAGAGAAGGGGAGAAAGAGTGATAGAGAGAGAGAGAGAGAGAGAGAGAGAGAGAGAGAGACCATGTGAGAGATTGACAAACAGGAGTAACAGACAGAGAAATAGAAAGATAGTCAGGGGGTGATAGGGACAGAGAGAGATAGACAAAGAAAATGCAATAGACAAAGACAGAGGAAGACGGAGAGAGACAAAGACAGAGAGAGAGCTAGACAAATAGTGATTGACACTGACAGAGAGAAACAAGGAGAGAGAGAGAGACACACACACACAGAGAGCAAGAGAGAGAGAGAGAGAGAGAGAGAGAGAGAGAGAGAGAGAGAGAGAGAGAGAGAGAGTGATAGACAATGACAGAGAGAGACAAGGAGGGAGAGAGACACATACAGAGAGGGGGTGAGGGGAGAGAGAGAGAGAGAGAGAGAGAGAGAGAGAGAGAGAGAGAGTGAGAGAGAGAGAGAGAGAGAAAATGTAATAGACAGAGACAGAGGAAGACAGAGAGGGGGAGAGAGAGAGAGAGAGAGAGAGAGAGAGAGAGAGAGAGAGAGAGAGAGAGAGAGAGAGAGAGAGAGAGAGACCATGCAGGAGATTGACAGAGAGGAGTAACAGACAGAGAAATAGAGAACTACTGTAGTCAGGGGGTGATAGAGACAGAGAGACAGATAGAGAGAGAGAGAGAGAGAGAGAGAGAGAGAGAGAGAGAGAGAGAGAGAGAGAGACCATGTAGGAGATTGACAGAGAGGAGTAACAGACAGAGAAATTGAGAGATGGTTGGGAGGGTGGGATGCAAAGACAACCGAAAAAGGAACAGTCTGCAGTGTTAGACTTTTTTAAACCTACTTCGTAGGATTTGCGTTCTAGAAGTCTTCTTCTGCATTGACGATAAAAAACACACACTTTGGCGAGTCGGTCTCATGTCCCGAGAGTGTCATTGCATCAGCGATCATCATGTCATCACGCTGATGTTGTTAACACTGCAATGCTTTGGGGAAAATAGCGTGCTTAATGGACGCTGCTATTAGCCAGGCTGTATCACACACACACACACACACACACACACACACACACACACACACACACACACACACACACACACACACACACACACACACACTGCTAGTACTGCACAAAGTAGTTGAGGCAATGAATAGTGTCTATATCGTATTTATATATAAAGATATGAAGCTGTTTAAAGCTTAAGAGACATCAAGAGTAGATATGTGTGAAGACACATCCAACCGATTGAACAGAGACATAATATTGTAATTGCATCTATCCCATCATAAAATCTTGTTTTTCTTGATTACTTTGATGTTCAAATGGGAGCAGAGGGGTCGTTGCTATATATTTATTTATTTATTTCTACACCACTCCCCATCTCCCCTTTATTGGCACAGTAGTTGAATTATACCCATGCAGCCCCACATTCACACACACACACACACACACACACACACACACACACACACACACACACACACACATACACACACACACACACACAGATACATACTCATGGAACAGGTTTGCTTGTTAGCGTTACACTGCAGTGTCCCCTACAGGCAACAGGCTGTACTACTGATCTCGGTCACTCGGCGCTTGTCATGGATTTATGACTCCATTCCCTTTTCTGTATGAAATCCCATTTAGCTGTGTAGTTTGTCTCTGTGCTCCTGGCATGCCGTGCCTGTGTTGTTTTTCTCTGCGCTCTGTCATGTCAACCTGAGTGCAATGAGCACATCCATCTAACTAAAAGACCTGGACCTGTAATAACATCAGGAGCAATTTCTGAGCAGCAGTAATTTTAGTATTAGTGCTGTAGAGGAAGCCATGCAGGGCCATTAAAACCAATGCAAGTATCTGTTCGTGGAAACCCAGAATGTACAGAAAAACCTCTGGGAAGATTGAGTCGTGGTTTTATATTTTATGGTGTTATAGAGTTGCTGAATGTAGCCGTGAGGGAGGGGCACAAGCCAGTGTCTGTCCCTCACGCCGATCCCAAGCCCGGATAAATGCAGAGAGTTGTGACAGGAAGGGCATCCGGGGTAAAACAAAGGCCAAATAAAATATGCGAATCACAACAAAAAAATTCATACCGGATCGGTCGAGACCCGGGTTAACAATGACCGCCATCAGTGCTGTTAACTGACAGGGTGCTGGTGGAAATTGGACTACTGTTGGTCAAAGAAGGAGAGGCGGGAGGCGTGTCCGTAGGCAGTGAGAGAACAGGAAAGGCATGAGTTTAGGACTGAAAGTAGGGACTTTGAATGTTGGAACTATGACACGAAAAGGTAGCGAGCTGGCTGACATGATGCAGAGGAGGAAGGTGGACATACTGTGTGTTCAGGTGACCAGGTGGAAAGGTAGCAAGGCTAGAAGCTTAGGAGCAGGGTTTAAACTGTTTTTTCATGGTGTGGATGGGAAGAGAAATGGAGTAGGCGTCATCTTGAAGGAGGAGTTTGTCAGGAATGTTCTAGAAGTGAAAAGAGGGTCAGACAGAGTGATGAGTCTCAAGTTAGAAATTGAAGGTGTGATGTTCAATGTTGTTAGTGCTTATGCACCACAGACAGTATGTGAGCTAGAAGAGAAGGAGAGATTCTGGAGTGAGTTAGATGAAGTGATGCAGAATTCCCCCAGAAGTGAAAGAGTGGTCATTTGGGGCAGACATCAATGGACATGTTGGTGCAAGAAACAGAGGGGACGAGGAAGTGATGGGCAGGTTTGCCATCCAGGACAGGAATGCAGAAGGACAGATGTTGATAGATTTTGCAAAAAGGATAGAAATGGCTGTGGTAAATACTTTCTTTCAGAAGAGACAGGAGCATGGGGTGACTTATAAAAGCGGAGGTGGGAGCACACAGTTTGACTACATCTTGTGTAGATGATGTAATTTGAAGGAAGTCAGTGACTGCAAAGTAGTAGCGGGTGAGAGTGTTGCCAAACAGCATAAGATGGTGGTGTGCAGGATGATGCTGATGGTGAGGAAGGTGAAGAAGGTAAAGGCAGAGCAGAAGACAAAGCGGTGGAAGCTGAAAAAGGAAGAGTGTCGTGTTGTCTTCAAGGAGGAGTTAAAAATGGTTTGGGTGCTCAGGAAGTGCTTCCAGATGACTGGACAACTACAGGTAATGTGATCAGGGAGGCAGGTTGGAACATACTTGGTGTGTCATCTGGAAGTAGAGGAGATAAGGAGACTTGGTGGTGGAATGAGGAAGTGCAGTAGTGTGTACACAGGAAAAGGTTAGCTAAGAAGAAGTGGGACATAGAGAGGACTGAAGAGAGTAAACAGGAGTACAGGGAGACACAGCGTAAGGCAAAGGTAGCGGTGTCAAAGGCCAAATAGAGGATGTATGATGACTTGTATGATAGGTTGGACAGTAAAGAGGGAGAAAATAATTTATACAGGTTGGCAGAGCAGAGAAATAGAGATGGAAAGGACGTGCAGCAAGTTAGAGTGATTAAGGACAGAGAGGGAAATGTATTGACTGATAACAGAAGTGTGCTGGGAAGATGGAAAGAGTACGTTGAAGAGCTGATGAATGAGGAAAATGAGAGAGAAAAAAGAGTAGAAGAGGGGACTGTTGAGGACCAGGAAGTAGCAAAGATTAGTAAGGGTGAAGTGAGGAGGGCATTGAAGAGGATGAAGAATGGAAAGGCAGTTGGTCTTGATGACATACCAGTGGAGGTATGGAAATGTCTAGGAGAGGTAGCAGTAGATTTCCTGACAAGAACATTCAACAAGGTCTTAGAGCATGAGAGGATGCCAGAGGAATGGAGGAGAAGTGTGCTGGTGCCCATTTTTAAGAACAAGGGAGACATGCAGAGTTGTGGCAACTACAGAGGGATAAAGTTGGTGAGCCATACGATGACGTTATGGGAAAGAATAGTGGAAGCTGGACTAAGGGCAGAGGTCAGCATTTGTGAACAACAGTTTGGTTTCATGCCGAGAAAGAGCACCACAGATGCAGTGTTTGCCTTGAGGATGTTAATAGAGAAGTACAGAGAAGGTCAGAAGGAGCTGCATTGTGCCTTTGTGGAGCTGGAGAAAGCATATGACAGGGTGCCGAGAGAGGAACTGTGGTATTGCATGAGGAAGTCTGGAGTGGCAGAGAAGTATGTTCGAGTGGTGCAGGACATGTATGAGAGATGTAAGACAGTGGTAAGGTGTGCTGTCAGTGTTCAAGATGGAGGTAAGACTGCATCAAGGGTCAGCTCTGAGCCCCTTCTTGTTTGCTATGGTGATGGACAGGCTGACAGGCAAGGTTAGACAAGATTCCCCATGGACTATGATGTTTGCAGATGACATTGTGATCTGCAGTGAAAACAGAGAACAAGTGCATGAAAATCTAGAGAGGTGGAGGTATGCCCTGGAAAAGAGGGGAATGAAGGTTAGCCTCAGTAAGACAGAATACATGTGTATGAATAACAAGGACCCAACAGGAACGGTGAGGTTACAGGGAGCAGCGATAAGGAAGGTGGAGGATTTTAAGTACTTAGGCTCAACAATCCAGAGCAATGGAGAGTGTGGAAAAGAGGTGAAGAAGCGTGTGCAGGCTGGTTGGAATGGTTGGAGAAAAGTGTCCGGTGTGATGTGTGATAGGAAGGAATCGGCAAGAATGAAAGGAAAAGTGTACAAGACGGTGTTGAGGCCAGCGATGTTGTGTGGTTTAGAAACAGTGGCCCTGGGGAAAAGACAGGAGGCAGAGCTGGAGGTAGCAGAGATGAAAATGTTAAGGTTCTCTTTGGGAGTAACGAGGATGGATAGGATCAGGAATGAGCACGTCAGAGGGACAGCACATGTAAGATGTTTTGGAGACAAAGTCAGAGAGGCTAGATTGAGATGGTTTGGACATGTACAGAGCGGATATATTGGTAGTAGGATGCTAAGGTTGGAACTGCCAGGCAGAAAGCCTAGAGGAAGACCATAGAGACGATTCATGGACATGGTGAAGGAGGACATGAAGGCAGTTGGTGTAAGAGAAGACGCAGAGGACAGGGTGAGATGGAGGCAGATGATTCGCTGTGGCGACCCCTGAAGGGAACAGCCGAAAGGAGAAGAAGAAGAAGAAGAAAAAGAAGAAGAAGAAGAAGTGTTATAGAGTTACTGACACGTGACATCAGGCAAACTGAATATACAGATGTGAACTTGAATACATATGTGAAAATATAAATATATATATGTGTGTGTGTGTGTGTGTGTGTGTGTGTGTGAGTGTCTGTGTTTGTGTCTATGTGTGTGTGTGTGTGTGTATAAGGACTGGCATAGAGGTCAGTGTGGAGTTTTCCATCATCTTCTCTTACTGGGTTTCCTCCTAGTACTCTAGTTTCCTTCCATACTCCAAAGATATGAATGTTCGGCGAACGTGTGTGTGTGTGTGTGTGTGTGTGTGTGTGTGTGTATATAAGTGTGAATAGTTGTGTGTGTGTGTGTGTGTGTGTGTGTGTGTGTGTATAAGTGTGAATAGTTGTGTGTGTGTGTGTGTGTGTGTGTGTGTGTGTGTGTGTGTGTGTGTGTGTGTGTGTATTAAAATGTAGTGCTAGAAAATGGTGTCAGCTGAGTCGGCTAAAAGAGGCTTCATCTAATTTCCATAAGTATTTATAAAAATCATATAAGCAGAAACACACGCATGCGTGAGTGCGCACACACACACACACCCACACACACAAACACACAAACACACCACACACACACACACACACACACAGAGTTCAAGTAAAATCAATGTGAGTAGGGCAAAAAGGACATATTTGGCCTTGATTTTATTTTACCTTTTAATAAAGACATAAAGGTCATTATGGAAGCAAAACAATGCCACATTCATTTAATACCAAACATGGTCTTTATAAAATGTACTCTCTCTCTCTCTCTCTCTCTCTCTCTTTCTCTCTCTCTCTCTCTCTCTCTCTCTCTCTCTCTCTCTCTCTCTCTCTCTCACTGTTTATTTCTCTTTCTGTCTCTCTTTCTCGCTCTCTCTCTCTCTCTCTCTCTCTCTCTCACTGTTTATTTCTCTTTCTGTCTCTCTCTCTCTCTCTCTCTCTCTCTCTCTTTCGCTCTCTCTCTCACACATACACGCACACACACACACACACACACAAACACACAGTTCGATATGGATTGGTGTTAATAATAAAAGTGGACGGAGAAGTTTATGCAGATTATGGATTGGTATAATTATTCTAATCAGAAATGAGCTTCATCCTAATTGCAGACGCTAAATACAATATTTCATCCTCAAAGTAATTGCGTGTGGGTTTGACCTCTAATTAACGTTACCGCTTTAAAACCGTGTTCTTTCATTTTCTTTAATTTAATATTTCGTGTGTATTGAAAAGGAAATTGAATGTGATGTTAGCAGTTGAATAAGCTTTTCAACTTCTTTCCCGATAAAAAACTGCCAAACTGAACTTATTCATCTCTCTCTCTCTCTCTCTCTCTCTCTCTCTCTCTCTCTCTCTTACTCGCTCTCTCTTGCTCTCTCCATCTCTCTCTCTCTCCCTGTCTCTAACTCCCCCTCTCTCTCTCTCTCTCTCTTACGCTCTCTCTCTCTCTCTCTCATTCACTCTCTTTCTCTCTTACTCTCTCTCTCTCCATCTCTGTCTCTCTCTCTCCATCCCTCTCTCTCTCTCTTTCTCTCTATCCCCCTCTCTCTCCACCCCCTCTCTCCCTCTCTCTCCATCTCTTTCACAGGCACATTGTATATAAATAAAATCACATGAGCACTTTTCGTTGGGTCACTGTAACAGCATGTTCTCATCAACAATGAATGGTCTCAAGAACTCGTTGCTAATTAGCCCTGCCAAGAAGGCGGGATTTGGTAAAAAAAAAAAAAAAAAAAAAAAAAAAAAAAAAAAAAAAAATGATATGCACTTATTTCTATAGAGGCTGGACTTTAAATAGGAATGACTTTGTTCAATTTTGGAGCAAACTTGGCATCGAGGCATTTTTTAAAGGTTCTTTAACATTGTGAGGTTGGATGATCTCTGTCATTTTGGCTCATCTGTGTGTATCACTAGGCTGGGCAGAGGTTTACAGATGTTCTGTGGAGACTCTTGTTTTAACTTGTTACATCAAAACCAAGTTATCTGAAATTGGCTTCACAGATATGAAGGTGTTTCAGCATCTTGTTGTGCGCACTGTACATTTGGGAAAACGATATAGTGAGAGTTTAGAGAGAAACGTTTCACGTCGGGTATATCTCAACACTCTCAAATTGTGTCCTGATTCCCCCCACTTTCATCCCATTCTTGCATTAGTCCCTCCCACTGAGGTTGCATGGAGAGACACAAGGAAAAAAAGATGTTGGGAGCATGGAATCACTGAAGTAGTTTTTTTTGTTTAGTTTTTTTTTAAAGAGAAACGAGACATAATTTTCACTGATGTCTGCTTCTGATGACGGCATCACAGCTGGACCTGCTGGGTGAAAACATCTGACATCGTATTATAATGTTACTTATACACTGGCGTGCAGCTCTTTCAGGAAGGCTGCTCTCATCTATCATTGCTCATCGCTCCTTGATCTTTGCTCACAAATAAGCAAACCAAAATTGTTGTCAAAGATGGTGGATCCAAAGGACTTCAAGTAAGAATCAAAAAGAGAGGAAACAATAAATAAAGGTTTTGGAATACAGTAACCCCCCGGCCATTCGCGGTTCACCGGTCGCAGCTCCACATACTCGCGGATTAGCAGCAGCCCTGGAAGTTACTGGCTCGTGATTCAAATTTAGCCAATGGCTGAGAGCTTTTGTTTCTCCCTAGTGCTGATTGGTTGCAGATGATGTGTACACCTCTTTTTTCTCCTTTGCGCACATGATTGCCTGAATTGCGAAGTAAATTTTTTTCACTTGTTGTTAATGATTATTTAAGCGCTATGATGTCACTCAAATGCCCTGGATCTTCTCTCGCTTCTGGTAAGGGAGCCTAAGCGCTTTATTTATTTCATAAATATTATCACAGTACAAAATTAAAAAGTTTTTATTAATCATTACTATATTTTACTGCATTATTACTGTATTAATGAGTAAGACTGGCGAGAGAATGTGTTTAACAGGCATACTTTAGTGCATGTAATATCATACGTAGGGTTTTAAAACCGTGCCAATAACTCGCGGATTTTCAGGATCCGTGGTAAGGGGGCGGATCACAACCCCCGCGAATAACAGGGGGTTAGTGTAACGACCGCCATCAGTGCTGTCAATCAACAGGGTGCTGATGGAAATTGGACTACTGTTGGTCGAAGACGTCGAAGAAGGAGAGGTGAAGACATGAAGGTCGTTGGAGTCAGAAAAGAAGATGCGGAGGACAGGGTGAGGTGGAGGCGGATGATTTGCTGTGGCGACCCCTGAAGGGAGCAGCCGAAAGTAAAAGAAGAAGAAGAAGAAGTGTATACCTTTAATCTTTATGTATACCTGGCACAGTGAGAGGTCTCCAGGGAATGTGAAAATAGGATGTTTGAATTGGCTGGTGCAGCTCCATGAATGAAGAATTTAACAATTTAAAAAAAAAAAAAAAAAAAAAAAAAACGGCGGAGACGCCACAATGATTCGTTTAGACTCTCTACCTGTGACGTATTGAACGATGGTGGCAGAAAGGTATTCTTTGCAGGCTGCTGCTAAAATGCTGCATGGAGAAATAGTGGTCGGCTGTCTGATCCGTTATTTATATCAAAACCAGGTTTATCATTCACAATTCAAGTGGCAGAACCATCATCCATTTCTCATCGCGTATGAAAGCTGCATTCTCATTCATCTCTGTGCAGCTTTGGCCAAAATAGCTGTGCAATTTCTCCGTGACTGATTTTGGAGAAGCAGCATTTCATTTCTCGTGGTAAGTGTGCTGATGAGCATCATTAAATGAGTGCTGTGTCCATACATTTGGAAGCAACACAATAGCCAATTTCATCTACCAATGTCATTTCACTCTCCACTGCCCATGAGTCAATTTCATTCTTTGGAACAATTACTCTAAGGGCCCCTTTCCACCCTTCCACCCATCCAGTGCCCCCACCCCCACCCCACCCAACACCACCACCACCACCACCACCTCGCCCCCTCTCTCTCTCTCATTCCAATCCTCAGGCTTAGATCAGATCAAATCATGTTTTGCATGCTACTGTATTTTCTTTATTTGCTTTTCTTCATTTTTTTACAGTATTGTCTCGAGAACATTCCTTTACCGTGACATGTCATGGTGACTCACCAGAGCTTTCTAAGCCAAAGGGAAACTGTGTTTTTTTTTTTTTTTCCTTTGTGCCTCAGCAAATTAATAACACATGACCATGAAGCTTAGACAATGGGAATGTTTCACTGAAAATTTCAAATGGAAAAGTAGCCTGCTTAAAAGTTAATATTTTCATTATTACTGATTTGGATTTCACCTTTTCACCTTTTTTTTTTAATATGTTTATTTATTTTTTTTATTTTTTTTTTGACTTCCACATGAAGCTACTCTCAAATAAAGATCTCAAGGACCATGTTCAGGATAAAACTTTAAGCTTAGTTTAGTTTAATTTACTTCAACAAATGTTTTAAATAATCTACACAAATCAAAAATTACACAAATAAAACTGAATCAACTTCAGAAACCGAAAAACCGATCTGTTGCAAAACAGAATATACCGGAATAATGTACAGATTTAGGCACCGCCTAAAAGTGGAGCTCCTGACATGACTAGTGAAGCTCATGTATTGATAGAGGGTTCGAGGCTGGGGTTGTTTGTTCATTCATTTATGTTCTGTAACCGCTAAATCCTAATGAAAGTCGCGGGGAGGTTGGCGTCCATCCCAGCTGACTCTGGGCAGGGGCAAAGTACACCCTAGACGGCTCGCCAGGCCATCGCAGGGTGGAAACACGCTGACGGCTTTGCAGCTCCTCTTGTCGAAAGTCAGCAATTTTTCATTCGCATGAACCTCACACCATGGACAACTGGGTCGTCCCAAAAGGCCGTCCGTGTCTCTCACTGTTTAGACAAGAGTAGGTTGCAAAGCCGTCAGGGTGTTTCTGCTCTGTGATGGCCCTGGACGAGCCATCCAGGGTGTACTCTGCCCTCACCTAGAGTCGGCTGAGATGGGCACCAGCCTCCCCATGACCCTAAATGAATGAATAAATGTTATACAGGGATCCCTCACTTTCCGCAGTTAATGGAGACTGACCCCCCCCCACCCCCCGCAGTTAACTTATATTGTCCTTGCGGGCTACCTGGTGGCCACGGGCACCACATTGGTGATCCCTGGTTTAGGGTTTTTCATAATTGGCTTTGTTTTGTGGTATTTCCTGAACTTTTCCCTACTTTTCCTTAATTTCCTTATTTTTTTTATTTTTTGATGACTATTTTTGAAAAACCCACGATGCACCGAAGCCGCAGAAGCTGAAGCATGAAGTAGCGACGGATCACTGTACCTGCTAGTAATAAAAAGTCTACAAACAAAGTTTTCTTCTTACTGTTTATTTTTATTGACAATCAGGTAAAAAGCCTCATTACGAAGAAAACTTTTTTGCGCTGTTCTCACTCTGTCGGGATGAGCCCATGGACCGGTAGACGGTAAGAAAGGAAAGTCAATCATCATCCAACATCAACTTGACATACTTAGAACATAGCCAGCCAGAAACAATAAATATCGATGTTCTATTTATGATTTGAGAGAAGTGTGCACGCTACGACAGAGGAAAAAAATAACTTTCAGCAGTAAATGTTCTCCATATGCTTCAATAGAGCAATAAAAAATAAAAAAAATAAAAAAATACAGCACGGCTCGAGTGTACTCACTGCGGCGTAAGAACATGTGATCTTCTGCTTTAATATTGCTTATTTTGCTGAGCTGCCGGACCAGGCTGAGGTCATTTTAACAGTGTACAGCGTCTCCCTCAGGACTCTCACTCATTTGCTTTACCACTTAATCCCACAAAGTTCACAGGGAGGCTGGAGCCTATTTCAGCCATGGTAGTAGCCCACTGGCTAATTCTTGCTTCCTGCCATTTCCAGCATATACGTGTCCAGTGAGCATTTCCCAGAGTGTTACACAAGATAAAACAATTACAAGAGACTGAGGATGAACATAATTTCCCGGAAATTATGCAGTTTCTATTTATTCATCCAATTATTTTATGAACCGCTTAATCCTAATTCGGGATGCATGGAGGCTGGTGCCCATCTCAGCCTTCTCTGGGCGAGGACAGCGTTCACCCTGGACAGCTCACCAGGCCATCGCAGGGTAGAAACACGCTGACGGCTATAAAGCTACTTTTGATGAAAGTCAGCAATGGTTCTTTTACATCAACCTCACACCATAGACGGTGAGAGAGAGACATGGCCGGCCCTTAATAACCCATTTAGCTGTATGGGGTGGCAGTGACATCAGTTGACAGTGGGGCTTGACCCCCCCCCCCCCCCCCCCCCCCCCAACCTTGAGATCGGTAATCCAGCACCTTACCACCGGGTCACCACTGCCCCTTGTAGTTACTCGTCTCTATATTCTGATATATACTCATTCATTCGTTCATTTATATGTGGAGCTCAGATGCCGATCTGTGTGAGGTTTCTCATGTTGTCCTCATATCTGTGCACAAGTAAAAAAAATACAGTGATCCAAAACACACAGTAGGATTTAATGGAGAAGAATGAAGTCAGGTTACAGCTACTTCCTGTGATCTTCTTCATTTTGATGATGGTAAACAACATGAAGAGACGAGTAGCTGCCTTACTGTCTGTTCTTCCAGCACACTGTCAAACTTTGGCATCTTTTTTTCCAAGCCCAGTCCATTTTGGTAAGTGCTCTGAGTCACTGATTTTTTTTTTTTTTCTAATGGCTACTCTCTTTGGTTTTTTATTTTGTTTTTTTTGTTTTTTTTTTATATATATCCCTGGGGGCTTCTTATCTAAACAATACAGGTGTTGCCTGGGCTTGTGGCATCACCGTTAGCATAGTTGAGGAAGGAAAAAACAAGTTATGAACTGATGAAGCCGGTTCACAGAATTCTGTTTCTCAAGAAAGGAAGAAAGGCTTAGAAGGATTTGCAAGTAAAATTATTTGATATAAAAAATAAATAAGTATATATATATATTAAAATAAAGTCAATGGATGGTTCAGGTTAATGGAGCGTCTCACTGCTTGGTCCCAGTTCTCACTTAACACTTGGATCCCTCTAAAGATACAAAAACATATAGATAGGTGGGAATAAATTGTCCCTCGGCGTGATTGACTGGTCTGGTGAATGTATTTTTGCAGGATGTCTAGAAACGATGACTCTCACCTTCTTTTTTTCCTTTCGGCTGTTCCCTTCAGGGGTCGCCACAGCAAATGATCTGCCTCCATCTCTCCCTATCCTCTGCATCTTCTACTCTTACTCCAACGAACTTCATGTCCGCCTTCACCACATTCATAAATCTTCTCTTTGGTCTTTTTGCCTGGTAGTTCCAACCTCAGCATCCTACGACTAATGTACTCACTATCCCTCCTCTGTACATGTCCAAACCATCTCAATCTAGCCTCTCTGACTTTGTCTCCAAAATATCTAACATGTGCTGTCCCTCTGATGTACTCGTTTCTGATCCTATCCATCCTCGTTACTCCCAAAGAGAACCGCAACATTTTCATCTCTGCTACCTCCAACTCTGACTCCTGTCTTTTCCCCAGGGCCACTGTCTCTAAACCATACAACATCGCTGGCCTCATCACCAGCATTGCTTAATTACTGCAAATGAACAAATGCTTAAATGATGGTTACTTCTATATTGAACTCTTATTTACTGTATATCTTTTTTATGTAGATGTTTATGCATTTGATTGTACTCAAAATTGGTACAGTGGTACCTTGACTTATGAGTGTTACGAATTTTCTACCTTGACTTATGAGTGTGGTTTATAACAAATTTTTGATGATACAAGCTTCAATCCCACAAAAAATCTGCCTCATCCAACAAGCAAAATTTTGATTTACGAGCTCTGCTGTGGAAATGGCTTTTCCGGGCCGATTAACCTCGTATTCTTCCGCGTGTATTCCTCTGCACTCCGAGAACTCCTTGTGCAGTCCTTCTCAATTTTTTTCTGTGACGCCCCCGAGCTAGGAAGAAGAAAACATTTCACCCAACCCCCAGCGTCCATCCGTCCCCAGCGTCCCGCACGTGACTATAAATAGTGTTCATTGCACTTCATGTCGTTTGCTCGGTGCTTTTTCCCTACACCATAGTGCGACAATGAGAACGCCAGTGCCACCTACTGTAGTGGATGCGCAATTACACTTTATTCTAGTACAGTATGGCAAAAAAAAGCATGCTCCCCAGGGTCATACCCCCCCCAGCATCACACCACACCCCCCCAAGGACGGCGCACCCCACTGTTTGAGAAGCACTGGCCTTGTGGGAGCTCACCACGAGCCTTTTCTTGCTGGCATTCGTAGCATGCACATGCACAAAATTCTCCTGCTCCTGTTCCTCCTCCTCCTCCTCCTCTGTTATGCATCACCTCCTGCCTGCCCACGTGACATCTTTGCTGCAGTTGATGATCGGAAGGGTTAGTTGACTTATTGTTTATTCTTGTTTTATTATTATCTATTATTAATTATGAATGATAATGCACATGTATTATTATTATGAATTATTTATTGTTTTTACATGTTTATCTTTCATATATTAGGTCAAATATGTATTTGTGGCAGGTTATATGAGTTTGGGAGGGGGTTGGAATGGATTAATTGGGTTTTTGTTATTTTTTATGGGAATAATTGTTTCATCTAACTATATTTTCGGCTTACGAGCTCACCCTCAGAAAAGATCAAATTCGTAAGCCATGGTACCACTGTATATTTGTTATCCAATGACTGGCTGTGCATTTGGTACTTGGGCCTTCAGCGAGGACTTAATCCACCTCTTAATACCACCAGTATCATTTTGAAATTTTACAAACCATCAATAATACGCCAAAACACAATATAATAAGGCGTAGCGTTGCAGAGAGAGAGAGAGAGAGAGAGAGAGAGAGAGAGAGAGAGAGAGAGAGAGTCATTTTGCATATTGAGGTTGAATAACCATTATTACTAAAGCAAGAAACCCAGTTAACCCTTTATTTCTGAATGTATTGCAGATAAATGCCGCTCCTGAGCACTGGTGTGAAAGTGGCAAATAAACCCGTTCCCGTGCTAAGACAAGCAGCTTCAGGGTTGGCCGACCTCTCCTTATGATGTCCAGCTTTTCTGGAAAGGTCCACCTTCAAATGGGGGTTAAAAAAATTAACTCAGATGTATTGTGTGCCTATCCCAACAGATTATTCAAGTTATACAACCTGGCTTTTCAAACCTTTTTCCTCTGACCAACCAACCAGAGGACGGAAAAATGCAGACCTTATTATAAGGCCACTGGTTGGCGCTATGAGGTGAATCGGAAATCTGATCAAAGAAATAGCCCCATTGCTAATATAGTTTAAGTGACCTCGGCCAGTATTGCTGATTCTGAAGGCCCTATGCAGATTAGATTGACATGGCAGCACATAGAAGATGAAATCTGATTGGACAAAATAAATCTAACATCCACAAACTGGAAGCAGTGCAGCCAAGAGTAGGGAATAGACCGTTGGGAATAAATTAATACAATTTAATGGAACAAATGTGAGAATTTAATTTGTA
>CM045748.1:28035359-28050359 GCA_024760905.1 Plotosus lineatus | reverse complement strand
CTGGGATTGGTAACTTTTTAACTGTATACACAGACAGATATATTTGGTGGAAATGTTGTTGTTTTTTTCACCCAGACAACAATCTACAATTTGTGAGATCGGAAAATCTAAGTCACAGGTGTTAGAGTAACGCTTGTGGGGCAAATTTGATTAATTTTATGTGGCCCGCAAGACCTTTTTAAGGAAATGATTATCATACATTCTTTACAGCCACCATTACTATGAAACCTAATTCGTCATCATTCCACTAGGTGGCAGCAACCCATTTCAATACACACAATTAGTCATTCATGACTCAAGAAAGACTGTATGCTCAATCATCACTGTTAAGGTTTTGTCAAAAAATGCACGTGCCTAAACAAATCATTTTTCCATGTGGCTTTCGTGGTTGCCCTTTTATAATAGATGCTCAGCGATTATTCGCCCCTCAATCACCTTAATCTAGTGACCTAAGATCTTACTGCCTCACAATCCATTGAGAAATATGTGTATAGACACAGGACAGCCGCTCCGTTATGACAGCTTTCACAGTACAGTGCTGGACCTGCAGACTTCCAGCTTTGCCTTGTTTTCCTTTTTATTCCATTTCACACTAATTTACACATTAATTTCACAAATTGGACCATTAGTATGATCCAGTGGTGCTCGATTAATGCAATATATCACATCTTCACTTTCTGTTACCTGGCAACAAGAATGTTTTTCTGAATTACAAAATACACAGCTGACAAATAGGATGTGAAAACAGTTCCATAAAAGAGATTTAATTACATCAAAAAAAAACAAAAAAAAACAAAACCCAGCCAGCCGGACCACTGCAGGGCCAACACACATACAAGTATTCACACTCATTCTTACACACCTAGGTGATTTGGTACAGACAATTAATCTACTATGCATGTTTTTAGACTGTGGGAGGAAACTGGAGTACTCGGAGGAAACCTATACAAGCAAACAGAAACCTAAACGCCCAGGAATCGGGTCTTCTTGCTGTGAAGCCGACGTGCTAACCACTACCCCACTGTGCTGCCTCAGTATTTAGCTGTATTATTATTATTATTATTATTATTATTATTATTCATTCATTCATTTTCTGAACCACTTAATCCTAATAGGGTGGTGGGGGGGGGGGGGGTTGGGCTGGCGCCCATCTCCGCTGACTCTGGGTGAGGGTGAGGTACACTCGGCACAGCTCGCCAGGCCATCACATTATTATTATTATTATTATTATTATTATGATTATTATTATTATTATTGTTGTTGTTGTTGTTGACATTATTGCATTACTTTAATAATAACTTATAGAAAGCTTTTTAGTATATTCAACGCATCACTACCGACTGACAACCGATTTAGTTTAGCACAAACAAACATGCTTTATGGGGTTTTTTAAATTAATAAATAAAAACAAAGAAGTAAGTGGCATGGTGATGTAATTCATTGAATTGTGTCCACCTCACATTAAGAAGGTCCTGAGTTCACTTCCTGAGCTCAGGTGGTTCTGTGTGGTTCTCATGTGGCTCTGTGTGGTTCTCATATGGTTCTGTGTGGTACTCATGTGGTTCTGTGTGGTACGCATGTGGTTCTGTGTAGTACTCATGTGGTTCTGTGTGGTACTCAGGTGGTTCTGTGTGGTTCTCATGTGGCTCTGTGTGGTTCTCAGGTGGTTCTGTGTGGTTCTCATGTGGCTCTGTGTGGTTCTCATGTAGTTCTGTGTGGTACTCCGGTGGTTCTGTGTGGTTCTCAGGTGGTTCTGTGTGGTTCTCAGGTGGTTCCGTGCATGTTATCCCCACGTGTACATGGTTTCCGTGTTTTTGTAGTAACTCCGGTTTGCTCCCACAGTAAAATGCACATTAGTCTAACTGTCTGTTCCAAATTGTCCCTGAGTGTGTGTGTGTGTGTGTGTGTGTGTGTGTGTGTGTGTGTGTTGTACATTTCTGTGTTCACTTTTATTTCGATGTGTATTTTACTTATCCAACATTTTCAGTCACAATCAAGAAACAGAAAACCTAGTTTACAATTTATATAGTTTCTTCACCGTCATTATTCCTGTAAGTCTTCTTTACATTAAAAAATATCAACATCAGTATTTGCTAATATAGCTGCGCTAGCATCATTAAAAAAAAAAAAAAAAAAAAAAAAACTAAAAATCCTATTGTCGTCCACTCAGAAATTATAGAGAAGATCATTTACACAGCTACCGCCGAGTAATGAAATGCATGGCAGTAATACTACGCCATCATTGGAACTAATGATTTAGCCAGTTAGCACATACCCATAAATTCATTCATTTTCTGAACTGATTAATCCTAATTAGGGTCACGGGGAAGCTAGTACCCATCTCAGCCGACTCTGGGCAAGGGCAGAGTACACCCTGGACAGCCCGCTAGGCCATCGCAGTGCAGAAACACGCTGACGGCTATGCAGCTACTCTTGTCGAAAGTCAGCAATGGTTCTTTTACCTGATCTTCACACCAAAGGCAGTGAGAGACACAGCCGGCCTTTGATAACCCAGTCAGCTGCACTCGGAGGACGTAGTCATTAAACCAAAAAAAAAAAAAAAAAAAATACTACTAAAATACAGAGACAATACATATGCAACAAACCTTTGTGAGTGTTGGCATTTTTATCAGATGTGTTGATCCCACCATCGACCCAGAACACGCCGGAGGGACTCTGTTTTCTCAGCTAGTCTGGGAACGCATCAGTGACTCCCTGAAAGAGCTGGAGGAAGTGGCTGGGGAGAGGGATGTCTGGACCTCACTGCTTAGGCTGCTGCCCCCACGACCCGACCCAGGAACAAGCAGAAGAAGAAGATGATGATTTCAAATTATTCAAATTTTTTTAAAAAAATAATAAAAAAGTAAACTAAAAAGGTACCCATAAAGTCCACCTCCTGGTGGACGATGATCTCACGTACTCATCAGCTCCCACATTTATTGTTTATTGATACTTGTACCACACCCTACTCAAAAAAAAATTATCCAAATCTATCCATAACTTTTTTAGTTATAGTGCAAATCAACAAGCGGCAAACTAAATAAAAACAACAACAACAACAACAACATATATTTAAACATGGCATAAAACTCCTGGGAGTCGTAATAAACTAGCAAAGATTTTGGAAACACTGTTTTATTTATTTATTTATTTATTTATTTACAGTTGACGCTAGTTTTTTGCGATGGTTTGGTTCTGGCCTACCCGCGTATCCTGAAAATCCATGAGTTACTGACGCGGTTTTAAAACCCTATGTATGATATTACCTGCGCTAAAATCTGCTTGTTAAACACATTCTCTCGCCAGTCTTACTCATTAATACAGTAATAATGCAGGAAAATGTAGTAATGATTAATAAAAACTTTGTAATTTTGTACTGTGATAATATTTATGAATAAATAGCGCACTTAGGCTCCTTACCAGAAGCTAGAGAAGGTGCAGAGTGTTTAGCTGACATCTGTCTGTCTGCCTGTCTTCCTTTCGGCTTTTTCCCTTTTACTCGGGAGTCGCCACAGCGAATCGTCTGATTCGCACGTTTGATTTTGGCAGAGGTTTTTACGTCGGATGCCCTTCCTGTCACGACCCTTTTTAGCAAGGGACAGAAACACGCTGACGACTTTGCAGCTCCTCTTTACCAAAGTCAGCAATGGTTCTTTTACATCAACCTCTCACCATAGACAATGAGGGACATGGCCCGCCTTTGATAACCCAGTTAGCTGCACTGGGGGGGGGGAGTCACAACTTTGCGGCGAGTGGGACTCGAACCCCCCAACCTTTGGATCAGCGATCCAGCGCCCTATACCACTAGACCACCACTGCCCATCATAGCGCTTAAATAATCATTAACAACACACGAAAAAAACATGAGTTCAGAATTCAAGAAATCACGTATGTGTGCGAAGAACAAAAAAAAAGAGGTATACACATCATCTGCAACCAATCAGCAGGAGGGAGAAACAAAAGCTCTCAGCCATTGGCTAAATTTGAATCACGTGGCAGTTACTTCTGGGTTTGTCGTCAATCCGCGAGTATGCAGGGGTGCGAGCACCTCCCTCCGTGATCCAAGGTGCCGTACTGGTTAGCATGTCTGATTTGATGTTTTGGGCGTATCTGTGTGGCTTTTTGTTCGCGTGCTTGCGTGGGTTTCCTCCGGGTACGCCAGTTTCCTCCTACAGTCCTAAAACATGCAGATTAGGCTAATTGGCGGTTCCAAATCACCACTGTGAGAGTGAGTGTGAATGGTTATGTGAGTGCCGTCCCCGCGATGGCCTGGCGGGCTGAGTGGGCTGGGATGAGCGCCAGCCTCCCCGCGACCCTGATTATGATAAAGCGGCTTAGAAAATGAATGAATGATCACAGATATGTTTTTCATGTCTCTCGTTCCGTGTGAATTCCACGTCTATAATTAAGCCGCGTGCTATAAATCTCAATGCTTAGGTTTCCATAATATTGGCATCTTCGTCATGAAACCTTTTAGCCTCTGCAGGGTCGAATACCAAACTAGCCGTAACATCGCGACACACTTATCAGCTATGATTTCATGTAGTGTTATCTACAGTATATATGTACACTACTCACCCTAGTTACTCAGTAGAAAGTGGTATATTCACTGCACACAGTCATCCCCTCTCCATCCATCCATGCCAATTCAGCTCCATTTGACAGGTGGCATTAGTATTCTGTTGATGCCTACACTGCATGAAGCTCTGACTGTAATCAGAAAATTCTAAGTATATTCACCGCGAACGAAGACCCTGATCCATCCACTCTGCTCAACAGATAAATAAAGATAGAGTTTAGTCTGCAGCCATGACGACCGTATAAACCAGGAGAGCATTTCTGCAGGTGATTAGAACAATAACGGCGAGATGCAGAGAGACAGTAAGCGAGAAATGGAAAGTGATAGACAAAAAGGATGTTGTTTTACACTGTGCTGGTAAATAATGAACTTAGCCGAAGTGATGTACGTGGGCGATAAGAATAGTGCGGGTCAGATCCATCGCTAACAGCGTGTCTGACACAAAGAGACAAGGTGCAGGCAGAGCCAGAGAAATTTCTAACCAGATCTTCCCTCACCTCCATGCACTACAATAAACACAGATACACACACACACACACACACGAAGCACGGATGTACGACGTTTCCCGCTGTTTACATTATACACTGTCTCGGAATATAGAAGATACATAATAAAGCTGGATTTGTGACTGTACTGTATATATCCTCAGATTTGTTTTTTTAATTATCATTAACATTATTTTTATTACTGTTACCTGAACGAATGTACCTGTGATTTGTCTATCTGTCAGTTTGTTTCTTTGTTTGCTTGTTTGTTTGTTAGCAGGATTATGCAAAAAAGCTGTCTGCAGATCTTCATAACATTTCAACCATGCATGCATTCTGGAGAAGGTCCAAATTTTGGACCCAAGAATTTTTAAAGGACATTTCAATATTATGCAATAGTCTTTTGTTTGTTTGTTTGTTTGTTTGTTTGTTTGTTTTTTGGAAGTGTAGTATCATAGCAGGCCCAACAGGAGCTGCTGTCTGGTTTGTGTTAATTTTCTAGCTTGGTGGAGATTTTTGTTCTCAAAGTGCACTTCTTCTTGTTCTTCTTGTTCTTTTTGTTCTTCTTCTTCTTCTTCTTATTATTATTATTATTATTATTATTATTATGATGATGATTTCAGAGTGCACTAAGATACACTGCCTTGCCATTAAAAGCATGTATCCTTGATCTCAACATGTGATCTCAATGGCATTATTGCTCCGATTGGTCCAGTCGAGGCTCAGCAACCTTAATGCGGTAATAAAATGAAGCGGCTGATGATCTGAATGTACTGAACGTGCGGGTGATCACATCAATGTATTTTTTCTTCCCTGATGGCTTGGATATAAAATGGGGACTCGAATAATGAAACAGTGTTTCAGGGAGCACGGGGAATTCTTTTCACATATGCATTGGCCCCACAGAGTCCTTAACTCTTATGAAAGTGTTCTTGTGCTGGAGAAGACTTTATGGAGGGGTTCAGTTGTTTTTTTTTGTTTTTTTTTTTGAGAAATAAACCTGAGACTGGATGGAAATAAATGTTAAGTTGCTGAAGTTTTTTTGAAACCGTGGACTGGAGATTACGTGCTGTAAAACAGGATAAAAGTGGAATAACAACATGTTTTTAGTCCAGGTGGTGGTAATGTAGTATTTAATTTTTCCCCTGATGATTTTGATGCGTTTTTCTAATACTGTATGAAAGCATGAACAAATCTTTCTGAGTTCAATGGAACTTATTTTCTGAACTGCTGATTAGGATCGCGGGGATGCTGGCGCCCGTGTCAGCCGACTCTGGACGAGGGTAGAGTACACCCTGGACAGCTGTCCAGGCCATCGCAGGGCGGAAACACGCTGACGGATATGAGGCTCCTCTTGTCGAAAGTCAGCAATGGTTCTTTTACATGAACCTCACACCGTAGACAGTGAGAGACACCCAGTTAGTGGCACTGGGGGGACAGCGACAACCTCGTGGAGAGTGGGGCTTGAACCCCCAGCCTTGGGGTCAGTGATCCAACACCTTTACAACCAGGCCACCACTGTCTGGAACTTGTTTATTTGTAATTAAATATTTTTGGAAAGAATTTCCAGCGTCAGTATTTCCAGCACAAGGACTGTACGTCGTTTCTGTTTCTTTGTAACACAAGAACGTTGATTTTTATTTTTATTTTCGTCCTATGAGGTGTGATCAAAAAGTTCTGTTATGCTTGTGCAGAAAGGATGTGCAGTGACTCTCAGGAGCGAATCATCCGGTGGCATCAAAATGTCAGCATATTGGCCTGCGTGACGTGTTTTTGTAACACCGGCGTGTTATAGTTTTGTGAGGTTTGCAGTGTGCGAGCATTTGCAGTTGCCAACCACAGACCCTTGAAATGCTTCAACGAGCCTGCGGCAATATAAGAATCAAGCCATGCAGGGTGTTTTGAGTGGCATCTACACTTTAAGAGGGCCAGGGTGTCGATAGAATACAGTGTTACACCGCTCTCGAAAGCAAGAATTCCACTTTAATCACCGCGTCGATCTCATTCTGTTCTATCATTGCTGTAGACTTGGTGAAACATTTCAACAGCGTATTATTTGATCTCTGGTCCATAATACAAATGCAAAGGTGCACGATGTCAAAAATAGACCGTAGACATTACATCGTTCCTGAGATTGACAGCATGATGTCATACTGAGTCACTGCTTAGTTAATGCTGTGCACGAGTGTGCCATGCACTCTTCATTCACTACAAGGACTAACCTTCTGATCACATCTCATATTAAATTGATTGGCAGAATGTTATCAGGAACTCGTTACAAGTAATGATAAATTAATTATAAAAAAAAAAAAAAATCCTCTTTCATGTATTCATTGAATAATTCATTTTCTAAGCCGTTTGATCTTAATTAGGGTCGCGGGGGAACTGGCGCACATCTCAGCCGACTCTAGGCGAAGGTAGGGCACATCCTTGGACAGCTCGCCAGGCCATTGCAGAGCAACACGCATAGAACCATTTCACACCCACACTCAAACCTAGGCGTGATTTAAAACAGCCAATCAGCCTACTGTGCATTTTTTTTTTTTTTTTTTTTTTTTGGACTGTGGGAGGAAACCAACGTACCTGGAGGAAACTCACACAGCCATGGACGTAACATGCAAACACTACACAGAACTACCCTGAGCTGAGTCTAACCCAGGACTTTTATTGTGAAGCAAACTTGCTAACCGCTACATGACCGTGAACCCTTTCATTTATATATAGATTTTTTTAATTGTTGAGAAAATGCTGCGGTATATGAGGAATGAAATTTGGCTCATGCTTTAATAATAATAATAATAATAATAATAATAATAATAATAATAATAATAATAATAAGTCCAGGGTTCCTCCCACAGTCCAAATGTATGCACAGAAGGCTAATTGGTGTGTGTGTGTGTGTGGGGGGGGGGGGGTGCCCTGGAATGGTCTGGAGAGCTGTTCAGGGTGGTGTACCCTTCCTTAGCTCAGTGTTGGCTGAGATAGGCTACAGAATCCTCACGAACCTAGTAGGATTAAGCATTTCAGTATTTATTTTAAGCATGATTTTCCAAAATGAAGCAGAAAAATGATGTTTATATCATGTGGACATGGTCATCATCATGCTCTAAATGAAAAAAAAACTCTCAAACACTAACAGCCACCAGGGGTTAATACAAACTGACACACTGCCTGTTATAGATGGTTGTTCATGATTGTTTTTTCTCCCCATAACAAAGGAGCTCCTAATGCAATAACACGAGCAGTAATGAGCGTTAGTCATTAGAGATGCAAATCGTTCTGCTGGACTCCACTGAGACAGCAATCAGTGCAACGTTACACAAATATAAACACATTATCCCTCATTATAGAGTAACGGCAGCTTTCTGACTCCAAAACATACACACACAGACACACACACACACACACACACACACACACACACAATGGACCTAATCCAGCTGGTTGCCATGGAATCACTGGGGAAGAAGGGTGAAAAACTGAGAGAATGCATAAATAAAATAGACATGTGGTGTGTGTGTGTGTGTGTGTGTGTGTGTGTGTGTGTGTGTTCACACACATGCCTGGACTGGGTATTTCTGATTTCTATATCAACATATATACAGCTCTGAGGTTCAGTGTTAAAGCAGTCATGCATGATGAGTGTGTGTGTGTGTGTGTGTGTGTGTGTGTGTGTTTGCGTCGCAAATGTCACCTTTACTTTTATTTCTGGTGTGTGTGTGTGTGTGTGTGTGTGTGGCAAACGTCACTTTTACTTTTATTACTAGTGTGTATGTGTGTGTGTGTGTGTGTGTGTGTGTGTGTGTGTGTGTGTGTTCATATTTACAATGCGAACATATGCTTCCCCTGTTTTTTCCCTGAGCTTCAACACATTGTCTGTGCATTTTGAAATGATATAACGGGACATAGGTAATGCAGTTTTTTTGATGCTCAAGGCAATTTTGCATCTCGTTGCATCCACACAGAAAAGAAAAAAAAAATATGTCACTGATCATATTGGTCAACGTGATCAAGGATACTGGAATGGTCACTAAGATCAGACTGTCTAGACATTGTTCTAGTCAGTCTCAGAATTTTCAGATGATCATAAGTATACGTTTGTGTGTGTGTCTGTGTGTGTGTGTGCTTTGCAATACCTTACTTTATACACTGCCTGGCCAAAAATAAAGCACACTTTAATATTTTGATGGAGAGCATTTATTTTTTATCATAGCATGACGTTGTTAATCCGGTTGGGCCAGTCGAGGTTCAGCAAAATTAACGCAAAGCTGATGATCTGAATGTACTGAATGTGCAGGTTATCACATCAATGCCCTTTTTCTTCCCTGATGGCTCGGGTATAAAATGAGGACTCGAATAATGAAGAGTTGTTCAGGGAGCACGAGGAATCATTTTCACATATGTATTGGCCTCACAGAGTCCTGACCTTATCCCTACTGAAATTTTCCGGGATGTGCTGGAGAAGACTTTATGGAGGGGTTCAGTTTTTTCCCTCATCGATTCCAGACGCCGGTGATAAATGAACCCAACATTTATTTCCATCCAGTGTCATGTTGATTGAGTTTATTGAAACAATGGCATGGAGATTATGTGCTGTAAGCGACGATAAAGGCAGAACAACAACATATTTGTGTGTGTGTGTGTGTGTGTGTGTGTGTGTGTGTGTGTGAGAGAGAGACATTTTCTTTTTTGTCTGGGCAGTGTAGCTCCTAAAATGAGCTTCGTTATTCAGGGGCAAATACCTACTGGTTATAAGTTACAGTATAAAGGCTTTTGAACTTACTGATTGTAAACCAGGTATGAATTCTGCACCTAATGACACCTCAAGTAGGAGTGAAGTCGATTTTTAGATTCGTCTGTTCGGTTTGTGTCAGTGATCAAAAGAGCCTGAAGTGAACACTGTCCATAAGTAAAGATACATTTTTCTTACATACTGTATTTGATGTGATAAGTGCCCAGGGCGCTTTAAAATTGGAGTGGGTGGGCGCTTATGAAAATGTTACCAGTGGAGTGGGTAAGTGTTTATTAGCATAGAGGTGGAAAACATAAATAATAACAGAACAATAAAAGAGTTTTACTGGTAGTTGTGTTATTCATTTTGTGGTATCAACCAAACTACTTACATGAAAGCTGAAAATAGACAGAAAGCAGTATAAATTTATAAAAAAAAATAAGAATTAAAAAAAAATACCTTTTAATTTTCCCTCCCAGTGCTGTTCCTTAAAATATCACCAATGTAAAATCAAGCCAATCAACATGAATGACAATTTTAGCACATGGCACGTTGAACCAATCAACACAAAGGTTAACTTTAGCACAAGGCACGTTGAAAGGCACATGGCCAGGAACATCTTTAAATGTATGAAGTTGGTGAGCAGAAGAATCGGGTGAAAAATACTCATCACTTTCTGATAGGTCCATATCTGGCTCATCGCTCCATTCATTCAGAGCATCCCATAGTTTTGCTGTCGCAGTTTCTAATGGTTCTTTGGTTGTTGGACATTTACCAAGAGAACACAGCAAAATATTTTCCTGTTTTTTTAAAGCACGGCGGAACAATCATATGTGTTGTTACTGATGAACATTATAGACATTCCCCAGTGGCAGGGGGTCTTAAAATACCGTGTAAACTCACTTTTACAGGACGTGAACGCCTCATTTTACCGTTACAGAGACTGATCGGATAAAATTGGTAAGTTTGATCTACGATTTTGCTCCCAGTACACATGGGCGGTTATTAGACTTAAGATAAAAAACACTGGTGGGGGGGGGGGGGGGGTTATTGCATCAAATAAAGTAATTTGTGAATTATATCGAAATCTGTAATCATATGAGACCATATCGTTCATTCATAACTTCACTTACAGTAAAGGCTTCATCCTGCTTTTGGTAGATCTAGAACCCATCTGGGGACCCCTGATACAGGAATGAGACAGGAACGCTCTGACAGGGACACAGCACCATACACACCATAAGACATTTTAGAGTCAACAATCAATTTATCAGTGTGTTTTAGAGGAGGTCAGAGAACCTTCCGGAAACCCACACGGACACATCTATCTACGTCTACATCCAATCACGAGGAATTGATGTTGATCCCTGAAGCTTGAATGATGCTCATGGAGGGAATGTCATGGCTGTGATCACAATGATCTACCATATGGTTCGCCAGGCCATATATGGACTCACTCACACCTACGGGCAATTTGGAACAGCCAATGTGGAACAGCCCACTGTGCATGTTTTTAGACCTTGGGAGGAAACCAGAGTACCCGGAGGAAGCCCCCACAAGCACTGGGTGAACATGCAAACGCCACACAGAAACGCCCAGGCCTGGAATCAAACCCAGGCCTTCTTGCTGTGAGATGGACGTGCTAACCACTACACCACCATGCCGCCTACATGGACACATACAAATTCCACCCAGTCAATAAAATAACCTGTGCTCTGAATCACACCAGGAACCATAGAGCTGTGAGGCTATGAACTAAATGGTGCTTTTAATTGATTTATGTTTGGAATATCTTTGAAATAAGATGTCAAATTTTTAAACAGGAATTGAAATAAGCAACAACAGCATATCGATTCACAGGGAGTTGCTAGAATTATCAGGTCTCTCCAGCATCAGCATTGCCAGCAGCTACACTGAGCAATTAGAGAAGACACATGATAATAATGTGTAAACATCTTTGTTTAAGAGCTTTGGCTGGACTCGACCATATTCTCCCCCCCCCTGAACAAGCCCTCCAAGAGGCGAGTATAACCAAACATCACTAATCCCTTAATTACTGCGCCATCAGAGCCCAGTAAATGCCTGATTAGGAACAGCTGCTGGGCACTTTTGCCTTTTTCCTCTCTTCTCAGTGTGAGCAGTAGACTACTGCAGCACTAGCTTGAAGAGTGGTGCGCGGATGAGTGAATGATTGGTATTGAGAGATAAAGAGATGAATAATGACAGCCAGCTGAGCAAACGGTTTGCCAAAAGAAATCCGAGAATTACAAATAGAGAGGTAGAGAAAAATATCAAGGATGTGTTGACAGATTGTCCAGCGGAGTATTGTCTTGTTTATTGCATCATGAGGCACAATGTGTTCTGCTGCACGGATGAAGATTGACAGAAGTCATTCACAATTTGGAAAACTAAATATGATATGCAGCATGGAGCTGGATACCGTGAGTCAAAGTGAAACCCAAGCAAGCATTCGTACTTATTTCATACTTTGATGCCTGTTCGTCTGTTACGTCTTACTACTTTCCACTTTCTCACTCAACTTGAGCAAAGCAGCCAAGATTCAAACAATTTCAGCTGTTCCTGGAACACAAACTTTAATGCATTTGCCATTATTGTTCATGGTTATGAATGAGTGCATGTGATGACAGATGAACAAATCTGTACCTAATCAATGTTAGGAGCATATCTAACAGCCTCTCGTTGTCTCTCTGTGCTTTTGCTGAGGTACATATGCTGCTTCTTGGGTGCCGGTATTCTTGATCCTGCTTTCTGAGTCTTGTTGGTTAGTTCTGGTGTGCTGCTGCTGCTGCTGCTGCTGCTGTTGCTGCTGGGTGGCGTTCTCATCTTGACAGCCCCTCACTCCTGCTGATGATGATCCAAATGGACCTAGATATGCATTGAGAACGTGAAAATGACTTTTTACTGCACCCTTTTGCTAAAATATTGTAGAACTTACAGTTGTTGTAAAAGCAACCAAACTTCATATTAAACTATCACGACTTTTCTGCTACATAGTTTATCTGGTTTCACCCAAATGAGAAAGGGTTTCGCTTTTGAGTCTGGTTCCTGTCAAGGTTTCTTTCCTCGTGTCAGCTGAGGGAGGTTTTCATAAGTGTACATAAGCCGTACTGTACATTTGCCCATATGTAAGCATGTCTTCTTTACAGAAAGAAGGTCTTGGGCTCGGCCAATGCATTTCTGTGTAGGCATTGCATGGTCTCGGTGTGCTTGTGAACGTTTCCTCTGGTGCTTCGGTTTCATCCCACAGTCCAAAGACATGCACACTGAAGTGTTCTCAATTGCCTGTAATTATGTTTGTGTGTGTGTGTATGTTGTCTGTGTTGGCCCTGTGATGGTCTGGTGAGCTGTTCAGAGTGTACTCTGACTTCAGTCAGAACCAGTTGGTTGAGGTGCAGAAATTTTGCGACCCTAATCATGGGTAAAGGACTTCAAAAAACGAAATAAAAATGTATTCTACATGCTTTTAAAAACAATTAAATGGTCCTCACATACATCTTCACAGTCTCCGAGAGTCAGGAACCAGCGAGAATAAAACTGTAGACGTAATTTTATATTTATCATTTACAAATTTGTTACCTGGCGGTATGGTGGCACCGTCGTTGGCATGTCTGCCTCACTGAATGAAGGTCTGGGTTCGTGTCTCTAGCTTAGGGCATTTCTGTGTGGAGTTTGCATGTTCTCCCCGTGCTCGCCTTGGTTTCCGCCGAATACTCCGCTTTTCCAAGACAGTTGAAAAACATGAACAGAAGGCTAACTGACGGTACCGAATCGCCCCGAGGTGTGAGTGTGAATCGTTGCAAGTATGTTGGCAGTGCAGTGGTCTGGCGAGCTGTTCAGGTGTATGCCGCCTTTGCCCAGAGTCGCCATCCTCCCCCGTGACCCTAATCGGGATTAAGTGTAATTTGCTGTTTTTGCGCCAATTTTCTTTCATTCCTGATCTTTTTTATATATATATATAATGTATGCTTCATGTCAGACGTTTCCTAATATGAGCATTAAGTACAATAGGAAACCAGATAAATGGAGAGAGTTCTTCAGGCTGAAGATCCTTCAGCAGATATTTGAGATCGACAGACATATGTACGGGGCCAGAGAATGTGGTTAGTTTTTCTTGGAATCTACAAGAAGTGCTTGAAATAAAAATGAAGAGTTTACAGAGCGCTGTAGATGAATAATGAAAAAAGAAGTCAAGGGGTTTGATTTTTGGATATGATTTATTTAGACTGAAAATAATGGTTTCGTGTAGACAGCTATGTAATTGCACTCCTGTTATTCATTTTTAAAACTTGAATCCATCAAATTTAATTTAAAAAATTATATTCAATTTAAGCTTTAATAATAAATAGAGTCATGTTTCTATCTTCAACCCACTGAACCAATCTGATGGTACAGATCCATGATGTTATCGGTGGGGACGGCTCGGTTGCTTGACGTCCTACTAAACTTTCCGATTTTCATGTTTTCTAGATATCATATTTCTTGTGGGCAGTGGTGGCCTGGTGGTAAAGGTGCTGGATCACTGATTCTAAGGTTGGGGGTTCAAGCCCCATTCTCAACAGGCTGTTACTGTCTCTACCCTCCAGTGGCACTAACTGGGTTATCAAAGGCTGGCCATGTCTCTCACTGTCGATGGTGTGAGGTTCATGAAAAAGGACCATTGCGGACTTTCAGTAAGAGTAGCTGTCAGCATGTTTTTGCCCTGCGATGGCCTGGCAAGCATTCCAGGGTGTACGCTACCCTTGACCGGAGTTGGCTGAGATGGGCACCAGCCTCTCCGTGACCCTTATTAGGATTAAGTGGTTTCAGAAATATATTCCGTATATTCTTAGAGTTCATTTTATGAATCACTCAATCCTAATTAGGGTCACGGAGAGGCTGTCACCCATCCCAGCCGACTCCGGGCCAGAGCAGAGTACACCCTGGACAGCTAGCTAAGCCATCGCAGGGAGGAAACATGTTGACGGCTGTGCAGCTACTCTTGTCGAAAGTCAGAAATGGTTCTTTTACATGAACCTCACACCATAGACAGTGAGAGACATGGCCGGCCTTTGATAACCCAGTTAGCTGCACTGGGAGGACAGTGACAACCCTGTGGAGAGTGGGACTTGAACCTCCAACCGTAAGATCAGTGATCCAGCACCTCTCAGGTTTTTTCCTCACAAGTAAGAGCATGAGATGTTAT
>CM045748.1:28020359-28030359 GCA_024760905.1 Plotosus lineatus | reverse complement strand
CCATAGACATAAATGCATTGGGAACACGACACATTCTATTCTAAATCAAAACATGCAGAGAAATTGATCAAATTTGTGTTATTCCTTTAAAGAAATTGAAGAAAAGTGAATATTAGACTGTTAAAAATATCGGTATCTGCATTTCTTCTTTACAAACTCAATCATTCAGTGTATAAACTGAAAATGTTTGTGTTTGTTTTCCTTGAAATCTCTGAACTAATATTTCTTTGTATAAATGCTGTTTCCGAGTCCTGCTGCACATCTGTGTTGCGGAGTCGACCAACTTCTGTTACCTGTGCACAGGTGTTCCAGCACAGGATGATGACACTACATTCTACAGATCTTCTGGATTTCTTGGTTTTGATGTCACTCCACAAGTTTTCTATTGGATTGGGGTCCAGGATCAGGCTGCCACTCCAGAACTTCAATCGTCTTGGTCTAGAACCGAGAGATTGCCATGGTGTGTCTTGTTGGAATCCATTTCAAGGGCATTTCCTCTTCAGAATAAGGCAGCGCCACCTGTTCAAGTGTTCTGATGGATTCAAACTGATCCATGATCCCTGGGATGTGATCAATAGGCCCAACACTGTAATATGAGAAACATCCCCATACCATGATGCTGACGCCACCAGGCTTCACTGTCTTCACAGTGCACTGTAGCTTCAATTCAGTGTTTGGAGCTCGTCTGACAAACTGTCTCCGGCCACGAGACCCAAAAAGAACAATCTTACTTCCATCAGTCCACAGAATGTTGGTCCATTTCTCTTCAGGCTAGTTAATGTACTCTTTGGTGAATTGTAACCTCTTCAGCGGGTCTTTTTTTCAGTAGTGGGACTTTGCAGGGCTTCTTGCGATAGCTCGGCTTCACATAGGCATCACACGAATACGTATTACTGAGTGTAATCCAGTAGAAATTACAGTCTCAGCTCTCAAATTTGGAATGTGATGGGACAAAACTAATTCAGGTCATTTGACCTCCTTAATTTGAATTTGCTGGAAATCTGAGAACATAGAATTTTTCATCTCCAAAACCACAAAGAATTTTTGGCAACCCCTTGCCATTTTTCAGATGAATAAATTTCACATCCTCAAATGGTACCCAAATTCACAGCTTTTTTGGGGGGATGTTCGGGGAAACATCGACATGAATTGGTTTTGTTCTATCACCCTTCAATGTAGAGATTGTAGTATAACATAGCACAGTGTACTCTATGTGCTATGTAACACCAGCTTGATATAGCTGTGCTAGATTTTATACTAGGTTCTAGAGGAGTAAAATGAATTGCGGAGATTTAAAGTTGAACAGCCGGCAGATTTATTACAATTAACAATATCACAAGAAACAGTGCAAACAATGCTGTAGAACACTCTTTACAAAACAAAAATAAAATAAAATAAGCTTAAGTCTCTAAGGTTCGATTTGTGTGAATTCGGGAGTCTTTTCCAGGATTGTGATCCGTTTGGGATAAAGGTGTTTTTATTTGTTCTTATCTGGGATCCTGTGATTTGAAGTGGTTGGGTCTGTAGATCTACTCTCGCATCCAGAGAACAGTTGGCCACACTGCTTCTGGATCCACCAAGAGTTCTCACTGGATTTGGCTCGCCATCCGTGTCCGAAACCAGCTTCAAGATCAAATCCAGATCCACTAAAAAACCAGTCTGCACATGCAGTACAGACACAATGAATAAAATATTTAACAACAATAATTCCTAAATAAAATGACAAAAGTGCATGAAAGGCACTGAATGGAATGTAATACAAAACAAAACAGCTTATCTGCACTACTTTAGTGCATTAGCAAAAGTGCTTCAACAAAACATTTTAGAAAAATAAAATGTAAGGTTCATTTTGTGCACAGCACAATCTTTGTTGTGTACTCCGACTGGTCTTAGCCTTTTAAAGACAAAAATAGTGCACACAGCTTTAAAAGTCACCACGTGTAAAGTTAGCATAGGTTCACCACGTGTAAAGTTAGCATAGGTTCTTAAACTAGCTTCATATTGTAATGACTCACCGGAGTTTCCAAGAAAACAAACACTCTCCACCCGGTTTGATTGAGAGAGAACAAAACACATACAAGGCTCTGAAAAGCACACAAACTTAGTTAAACTTGTTAAAAGTTCACTTAATCACATTTTTGATCGTTGACTCACTCATGTCGCTTTTCGAGGGCTCTGTATGCGTCCTGCTCCTCACGCTCTCTGTTGCACTCTCTGCTGGTCGCATGCAGCACGTGCCTATGATGCGTTCAAGGGGACTAGGAAACTATAGTGCTTTCCGGGAGCGTTGGAAATTAGGGTTTTTTCCAATAAAATTAGTAACCATGTGTTTACATGGGTTACAGCTACTTAATACTTTATTGCACTCTAATATTCGACAGCATTTAATAGTAAAATAAGGGAACTGATATAGTCTAAACCTATACAGTTCCATTCATCTATTTACATTTGCCGCCACAACATGTAATTTTGATTGAGTGTAATCCGGCGGAAATGACAGGCTCAGTTTTCAGCTCTGAAACATGAGGGTACAAAACTAATTAATATCTCCTGTTTGAGTTCAACTCCATAATACACTGGGTAAATCTGGTGAGAATTGGGGAACATCACATTTTTCATCTCCAAAAACACAAAGGACCCTTATCATTTTTTGGCTGAAGGTTTTTCATGTTCTCAGATCTTATTCAAATTCATAGCTTTTGTTGGAGAGGTCAGGGATAACACTGAAATCAAATTGGCTTCATTCGGTTACACTTCAGACCACTAGTGTTGTAAAACCCTGGTTAATGTAGAACAGCACTGTATTCTGTAGTCTAGAATAATAAGGTATACGGTAGTATTGCATAGCATAGTACAATATAATATATCATAGTGTCAAGAAGGTCCCGAGTTTGATTCTCAGCCTGTGCAGAGTTTGCATGTTCTCCCGGTGCTTGCGTGGGTTTCCTCCCGGTACTCCAGTTTCCTCCTACAGTCCAAAAACATGCACAGTAGGTTAATTTGCTGTTCCAAATTGCACCGAGGTGTGAGTGTGAGTACAAATAGTTGTGTCGGTGTTGGCGCGGCAATGGCCGGGTGACCCGTCCAGGGTGCACCTCACCCTCGCCCAGAGTCAGCTGAGATGGGCGCCAGTCTTCCCATGACCCTAATCATGATTAAGCGGTTCCGAAAATGAATGAATGAAGGATATCATAGTGTACTGTAATATAGCTTAGCATCGCTCTGTGTGGTTTGGCATGAGGTCCTGTTGCATAATATAGTATAAAAAAGTAGGAACAGCATGATGTTCTATAGAATAGCAGAGTATATTTTATGATAGCACACCATGGTGTATTATTTTATAGTATTGCATAATGTTGCATAGTATTGTGTATCTTGTGTATAACATAGCTTAGTAATGTATAATATAGTACAGCACAGAGTAGTGTCAGCTAGTTAAGAATAGCGTGGCAAACGGCGGTACATGATAGTATTCTATACTGTGGTGTGGTATAGTTACAGTATATGTAGTATGGTGTGGTGTTCTATGGCACAGTATAGTTTACATTATGTTTACCGCATTTGGCAGAAGCTCTTATCCAGAGCAACTTACAATTAGCATTTTATACAACTGAGAAATTGAAGGTTAAGGGCCTTGCTCAAGGGCCCAACAGTGGTGGCAGTGGGAATTGAATCGATGACCTTTGCATTAGTAGCCCATCACATTAACCACTAAGCCACCATTTACCATATGGTATTATTGTGGATGCTTATATAGCGCAATTTCACTGTACAGCACATGGTTGCGTTGGAGCGCCAAGCAGGAAGCAACAACTCCCAAATTTTAACGTCTCATGGTATGACGCAGTCGAACTCTGACCTTCCGGAGGATAAAGCGGACGCTCTACCAACTGAGCTAAATCCCCTGTAGTACCATATGGTATTGTCGTGTAATTATATACCATGATCCCTCATTACTTCGTGCTTCAGTTTATGTGGCTTCAGTGCATTGTGTGTTTTTCAAACATATTCATCAAAAAAAAATTTAAATAAGGAAATTCAGAAAAAATATGGGGAAAGTTATGGAAAATGCTGCAAAACAAGGCCAATTACGCAAAAACAAAAAACCCCAGACAAAAACAATAAAACAACCCAAAACCTCCCAACAAAACTACTTACATTTTTATGTGAGGTGTGCATCTGTGTGTGAATTTATATTTTGTTTACATCTTATGCATTATTTTTGAATGATTAATTGGTATTATAAGCATTTATAGAGTTGAATATGTATTTATTGATATTATATAAATATACATGTTACGTATACATCAGTCAGGGGGGGGGGTCAATCCTACTTCTAAGATAGAACAGTGTAGTACAGTTCAGTACCAATAAACTTTTAAACTTTTCCTACTAAGACTGAACATATTATTGAGTGTAAAAAAAAGATAATTGTAAGTAGTTCTGGATAAGAGCGTCTGCCAAATGCTCTCAATGTAACTGTATTATTTTATACAACACTGTACAGCATATAATAACAGTTTGCTGCAGCCTAGTATAATATTATAGTACGAGTATAATATATCATAGTGTACTGTATCATACCTTAGCATACCTAGTTCGATCAGACTCCAATGTGGACTTCATAGCAGAGTAGAGGAACTGACATAGTATACAGCACGACATCATTAAACTGTTTACATTTGCCTTCCAAGAACGTCTGATTGAGTTTAATACAGTGGAAATGATAGGCTTAGTTCTGAAACATGGTGAGACAAAATTAACTTACATCATCTGTTTGAATTGACGCCATGCAATAGTTTGGTGAGCTGTCCAGGGTGTACTCTGCCCTCGCCTGGAGTTGGCTGAAATGAGTGCCAGCCTCTCAGTGACCCTAATTAAGGAATAAGCGGCCCAGAAAATGAATGAATGAATGTTTGAATTTCACTTCTTTAATAAACTGTGTGAGCGATAATCATGTAGGTGAAACATTGCTGACTTTCAACAAGAGTAGCTACATGGCCGTCAGCCTGTTTCCGCTCTGCAGTGGCCTGGTGAGATGTCCAGGGTGTACTCTGCCCCAGCCTGGAGTCGGCTGGGATGGGTGCCAGCCTCCCCACATCCCTAATTGGGATTAAGCAGCTACAGAAAATGAATGAATAGCCCTCAGTGTGGTATAAGTCTATTGCTGACATTAAGTTGGAAATGTCACTCTTTTGTTACTCATTCAATAATTTGTGATTTTGTTCCTTTTGATCCGGTCCTTTTAAGAGCATCTTCAACAACAATAATAATAATAATCATCATCATCTTAAATCTGACCAAAACTCACAACTTTTTGGGGTGAGAGGTCAAGCATAACACGGACATGAAATTTATTTGTTCAATTACAATCCAATGTAGAAATACCGTACACTATACAATGCGATGTTATACTACAGTTTACTGCTGTATATATTACTGTACTATATGATAGAATTTAAAATCAAAGTAGGGAAAATTATATATATTACAGAACAGTAATATATAACATATAACAACATATAACAACAGGGGCAGTGGTGGTCTAGTGGTATAAGGCGCCGGATCGCTGATCCAAAGGTTGGGGGTTCGAGTCCCACTCTCCACAGGGTTGTCACTGTCCTCCCCAGTGCAGCTAACTGGGTTATCAAAGGTCGGCCATGTCTCTCACTGTCTATGGTGAGAGGCATGTAAAAGAACCATTGCTTACTTTCGACAAGAGTAGGCTGCGAAGCCGTCAGCGTGTTTCCGCCCTGCGATGGCCTGGCGAGCTGTCCAGGGTGTACTCTGCCCTCGCCCTGAGTTGGCTGGGATGGGCACCAGCCTCCCCGCGACCCTAATTAGGATGAAGCGGTTACAGAAAATGAACTCAACATATAATAACATTTTATATATATATATATATATATATATATATATATATATATATAGAGAGAGAGAGAGAGAGAGAGAGAGAGAGAGAGAATTTTCTGAGTAGATCTTTCCGTAAGAGAAGATCCTTCCGGAAGAGAGTGCTCAATACTTTTTGCTAGAGCAAATAACAATAAAAATAAAAGGACACACGTGATAAATGGAGTTTCAATAGAAAGTCTTTGTCCTGTCCTTTTATATATATATATATATATATATATATAACATATAACATAATAATATATAATTATATAACAGTATAGCTCAATACAGCTCCAATAAACTGTTTAAATTTGACACCCAACTGTACTTCTGATTGTATGCTATGCTATGCTATGCTAAGCTACATGATGCTATACTATACTGTACTAATACTTCACAATGCTATTCCACTACACAACACTATGGTGTATTATGGTTCCTTTAGATATAGTATACATTTCTAACGGCTCAATTGAAATAGTATCGGACGGTACAGTTCAATTGCATGTGAATTGGGCTGTTCTTTTTTTTTTATGTCCTTCCAAGCGTGCACAAATTACCGAGTGTAATCCAGTGGAAATGATAGGCTCGGTTCTCAGCTCTAAAACATGAGGTGACAAAACTAATTCATGCCCTCGGTTTGATAAGACCTCCTTAATGCACTGTGTACGTTTGGGAAAAATTAAGGAACATTGAATTTTTCATCTCAAAAAAAAAAACATTGCATCGTAGCGATATAGCGTATTCTATTCAGCACAATATTTCCTCAGTCAGTATAACACAATGTCAGGGAGCACAGCATCGAATAACATAGTGCTGTTGCTGTACTATATACTGGATAGTATATAATAACATGGTTTCCTGCAGCTTAATGTAATATTATATAGGACAGTATAATATATCATAGTGTTGTGTAGCATAGCTTAGCTTAGCATACCTAGTTCTATCAGACTCCAGTGTGGACTTCATAGGCAGAGTAGAAGAACTGACATAGTATAGTATAGCATGACATCATCAAACTGTTTACTTTTGCCTTCCAAGCATGAACGTCTGATTGAGTTTAATACAGAGGAAATGATAGGCTTAGTTCTCATTTCTGAAACATGATGGGACAAAATTAATTAATGTTCTCGGTTTGATTTCACCTCGTGTATACACTGTGTGAATTTGATGAAAATCTAAGAACATTGAATTTTCTTCCTTCTCAAACATTAATAAAGAACCCCTTCCACACCGTAAGATTGGAAGACGTGTACGGTAATGAAATGTAAGAAGATTCTACAGTCTGAATACTTTAATAATTGGTTTAATATCCTTTTTTGGCAAGCTAGATGAATGATGAAAAATGTATTTATTTATTTATTTATTTAATTAAAAAAAAAAAAAAAAAAAAAAATCAGTAAACCAAACAAAAACCAAGAAAAAAAAATCCTTCTCATCAGCACACAATGAATAGAAAAATACAGAGAGAAAAACAAATCATCCAATAACGCAGACACAGATCAAGGTCAGTGCTGATGTCAGGATTAATCCCATCCATTTTGTATGAATAAAGCAAACGGCTGAGGCTGTAAACAAAGATTTATTTTTATTTTATTTATTTATTTTACAGATCTTCTTTACAATGTGTTTTATACAGTGACTAATATTTTGGAGCACTTATGGAGTATAATACACCTCCGGACCAGAGTGAAAAGTGATGATGGAGTGATCCATGGATAAAAAGAGACAGACAGACAGAGAGAGAGAGAGAGAGAGAGAGAGAGAGAGAGACTCAAAATGCCAGTTTTTGCTCTGGGGCTGATTTTCATGGTCGTCATGGCTCTGCTCTTCAGTAGCTCTAGTTGATAACAAGCTGTCATGCTATGCTAGCATCATTTCCCAGCATGCCTCACGCACCTCATTACAGCTGTACCGGCGTTCCTTCACCGCACATCGAGACCAATAAACTTAATGATATGCTTGTGCTGGACTATGCATATCCAGCTAATAGCAGGTCGGGTTTCATTAGCCTGAGGGTGGAACGTGTGTTCTACCTGCTGCTGTTTTAAGCCTCTTCTTCTTCTTCTTTTTTTTCGCATCGTTACTTGATATTTTATAAGAGGCCAGTAAATTATCAGCATAATAGAAGCAGAGGAAAATCTGAACCCAACTCGATACCGTTTATAATCTGATTGCGTGCCTTCTTTCATCTCGGTATAATAGAATGAACAGAGATATTTATGATTGGCCTCTAATGGGTTTTTTTTGTTGTTGTTCTCCACTCTAAATGTTCTTTATGAGATGAGAACGTCCTCATTGCACATCCTCTCATGTCAGTGTCACCGCTTGCATGTCAAAACAGGCTCTTCATACAGAGCAGATCTCTGGCCCAGGAGATATTTTAGAGTAATTGTAGCTAATGTACTGACTGAGCACTTGATTCCTTTTAGAAAAGACCATTAATGCTCCCCCTCCATCACCGGAGTAAATACGGAAAAGCTTCAATGACTGTACAAAGTGTTCTTTCTGTATGTGTGTGAGGGCAATATAGAGCTGAGGTTAACTCTGGTCCACACACACACACATTCATGAATTAATTAATTTCAAATTGATAGCGTTCTGTCAGGACAAAACTGTAAATCAAACCTGTTCTTGTCGATTAATATAACATATGTAATGCTGCCAAATATATAAAAAATAAATACAGTTGGCCCCCAACTTACGAAGACCCCTGTGTACGAAATCCCCGGATTACAAAAAACATTTTCTTGAGTTTCCGTCCCTGAGATACGAAACAACCTCCTCTTACGAAAAGAAATTCAAAATTCAAACGCGCCAATCAAAACTTCACACGACGCGCTAGTTGCTCTCTCATTGGCCGTCTCTCAACATCCCGCCCCGCTGGCCTCCCAGATAGAGACAGAAGGAAGCTTCACGCTTTAGTTTCGTTTTTAAAGTTGTTTTAATTCAGTAAATGTTTAATAAATGTGGGCGCATTTGAGCTCATCTGTGGTGAAGGAGGACATGAAGGTCGTTGGTGTAGGAGAAGAAGATGCAAAGGATAGGGTGAGATGGAGGCAGTTGATTCGCTGTGGCGACCCCTGAAGGGAAAAGCCGAAAGGAAAAGAAGAAAGAAGAAGATTTGAGCTCATCTGGAATTCCGATCCCTCAAGGAATCAAATTAAAGTTGAGTTTGTCGAGGATGGAATGCGCTTTGAATGCAGGTCTTGTGGGCGTGGCCCGCAGTGCGCGCAAGAGAGACAGAGAGAGAAAAGGAAAAACACTTTAGTTTTAGTTTAGTTTTTTAAGTTGTTTTAATTTAGTAAGTGGTCAAGCAGGGAATGCGCTTTGAATTCACGTGTTTCATAATGGTTTAATTAATAAATATGTTAATAAAATGGTTTAATATGTTAATAAAATGTTTAAATGGTTTAATAAATAAATAATTTTTTTAACTTATAACTTTTAACACATATTTCATACAAAATTGGTGTACTTTTATCATTTTTAAAGGGTTTATGGGGTTTTTCCAGTCCAAAGACTGGAGCCTTGGAACGAATTAACATGTGAGGTGCGACCCCTACTTACAAAATCCCCGCAATACGAAAAGAGCTCTGGAACGGATTAATTTCGTAAGTTGGGGGCCGACTGTAAATAAATAAATTGTGGCACAATTGGAAATACACCTGCACTACAATCATGGCACTCCCGCACATTTCAGTTAACAATACAGTGAGTCAATGCATTACATCCTGGCACCTAAAGCTAATCTTAAAAGGACGGCGTCATGGATGTTTGAAGAAAGTAGCTTAAAAAACCTTAGTCGGGTTCAGTCTGAACCGTTTAATCTTAATTAGGGCCACGGGGAGGTTTGTGTTCATCTCAGCTGATTCTGGGCGAGGGCAGAGTACACCTCGGATGGCTCGCCGGGTCATCGCAGGGCAGAAACACGCTGACGGCTATGCAGCTCCTCTTACTGAAAGTCAGCAATGGTTCTTTTACATAAACATCACATCACAGACAGTGAGAGACATCGACGGCCTTTGATAACCCAGTTAGCTGCACTGGGGGGATAGCAGTGACAACCCGTGGAGAGTGGGGCTGGAACCCTCAATCTTGGGATGAG
>CM045748.1:27950359-28015359 GCA_024760905.1 Plotosus lineatus | reverse complement strand
CTCAGCCCCTGAAGAAGTGCCTCAGTGAAATAAGATGATGAAAAATCCTCTTCTCCTCTAAAGAAAGCACCTCTAATAGTTTCCAGACTATCTCTGGCTCTGCCTAAAATCCTTTCTTATTGCCCTGTGAAGCAGATCTAACCAGCAGTGAACCGAAGCTCATCACAAAGAGTCAGACTTCACTTCCATGTCGCGTCCACACCGTCATATCAGGCTGCTACAACCCCATCCTTCAGGACATCTATTAAAGCTGATGTCACTCAGCACTGGTAAAGGAGACGTCAGTCAGCAGCCTCTCTTCGATTCCATTCCACCCGAAAGCCGTCCATTCTGCAGCCATTAACACATCACAGTCTCATTCCAGCCAACCGCAATCACTGAGATAGAGGGCCTTTTGTGCCTGCATATTAATTAACTGATAATGAGATAATAAAGCATGGGCCTCTGTGACAGGTGTTTGTTCTGATCAGACGCCAGAGAAAAAGTAGACTTTCTTTCATCCTGAAATTAAAAAGCTATTCATCATCATTGTTGGTGAATATTGATTTGCATTTATTTTATCAAATGCAGCTTCCATTTGTGTAATTTTCTTTTTATTTTCAGGTAATTTTCCCACTAAAAATATGCGATATTGCGGTGCAGAATTGGTTGTTTCATCGGAGCTCGACGATGTAACTGTTGTTAAAGTTAAACCATTAAATTCAAGATTTACTTTTTGAAAGAAAAGGGAAGTTCGAAATGAAATGATGGAGAAATATTGCCCCCTGCCGGTGGTTTTTTTTTTTTTTTTGTCAATTTTAAAAAAGGATTTTGGAGACACCATGTGGCCAGAAGTATTATTGCAGGATTATGGGTGGTTTTGTTGTTGTTGCTGGTTTTTTTTTTTTAATAAGTTATGCCTTCTTAATGGAAAAACTCCAAAACTGTAAATATAAATGATATAAATAAACGTCATGATGTAAGTTTACAAAGGTGTGAAAACTGGTTTGTGGGGTGTAGCGGGCAGTACAATTTGCCTCAAAGTGAGAAGGTCCTGAGTTCAAGTCTCAGGCTCAGGTGTTTCTTTATGCCGTTTGTATGGTCTCCTTGAGCATCTATGGCTTTCCTTCCACAGTCCAAAAACTGCACATTAGGCTAACTGGCAGGTCCACAGTGACCCTAGGTGTAAATCATTTTGTGTGCGCGTGTGTTTGAAACTTTGTCGGAGTGATAGCTGTTCGGGGTGTCGGCTGAGATAGGCTCTATCCTCTCTGTAACCCCCAACATTAGGATGAAGTGGTTCAGCAAAAAAAGAGTGAGTGAAAATAAGTAATAGCTGGATACGAATCATACATTAGAACAGATTTGGTCTTTTTTTTTTTTTTTACATTATTTATTTATTTTTGTATAGATGAGATGCTCTTTATAAAATAATTAGTTCCCCTGTCCTATTTCACATTATTTTTAAACTTCTTTACATTCTCCGTCTTTTTAAAACAAATGAATATTTTAATTGCTTCAATACAAAAATTGGTGGAGAGGTGAAAACTCGTACTACAGATCATATCAGTCTTGCTGATCAGAGTAGATCCAGGATCTTCTGCAGGTTGAAGAGAACATAGTAATCTGTAAGGAATGAGGGGAAAAAACAAACAAACAAAAAACAATCAGCTGTGAAAGTCATTCATTTATTTATTTTCTGAACCTTTTAATCTTAATTATGGTCATGGAGAGGCCGGTGCCCATTTCAACCAGCTCATTTTGAGGGTGGAGTACACCTTAGACAGCTTGCAAGGCCAACGCAGGACACAGCTGTAAACATGCTACCACGACTACTGCTACTACTAATAATAATAATAATAATAATAATACAAGCGGTCGTGGCATGGTGGTGTAATCATTAGCACCTCACAGCAAAAAGGTCCTATGTTCGAGTCCCAGCTCGGACGTTTCTGTGTGGAGTTTGCATGTTCTCCCCATGCTTGTGTGGGTTTCCAAAGCATGACTGAGGTTGCCATATTAATTATCATCATTAGTAGCGATAGTTTCAGATCCTTTGGATCTGGAGCCAATCCATTGAACAGTGTGAAACAAACACCCCAGGAAGGCGTGGCACACACTGCATTGCTGCTCAGCCATAATGAGCCATTTGGTGACGAATGCGCGCAACAGTTTTTGTGTCGGTTCGGATTTCTTCCGCAATGCCTGCGTCCTTGGAACGGGGTGTTTCTCTGCACCGCTCTCTTCACGGAGCGAAGGCATCCCCCCCTGATGTTCCGTGTCCATCTGGTCGTGGATTCATAGTGGTGTCACCTTCACTGTTGTACTTACCATTGACAGAGGAAAATTTCAAATCGTAGGATATTTGTGAGGCGCTCCAGCGAAAGTAGGCGCTTGTCGCAAGTGACACACGCGGCTTGTGAGACGAAGCGTGGATTATCCGGACTTCCGATCTGTCAAGTGAGCAAGTGTGCGTTGAATACTTGTTTAGTACTCAACCATCACTTGCTCACTTGAAAGATCGGAAGTCCGGATAAGCCATTAAAAGTCGATATGTTGAAGAAACCGCGATACTCTGTTGATTACAATATTAAAAGAATAAACTCTGATATTCAGTATGTTGATTTCAAATATAAGACATTTATTCCATTCTGCTGTGTTTACAACATCACATACATAATATATGCAAAAAATTTCCCGTGAATCCCGGGTGGCCGGTGCTTCGTCTCACAAGCTCCGTGTGCCACTTGCGACAAGCTCCAACTTTCGGTGGAGCGCGTCGCTGGTTGATGTCGCCCTCTGACTGGCCCACAATCGGACCTCTTTGAAAACGTAATGAACACTAGTCAGTCAGACTGCTGGATGAAGATGCACAAAGTTATGCAAGCATGCTTCAGACTTCAGGAGCTCAAGAACTGTCAGATTTTCAAAGAAATTTGGAGCAGCCAATCGACCTCATGTGCATGACTGTGGACTTGTGGGAAGAAACCGGACTACCCAGAGAAAACCCACAAAAGCATAAGGAGGAGAATTCGGAAACGCTACACTGAAACCCCGGAGCCAATGGCTTGAACCAGGACCTTCTTTCTGTGAGGCCGATACACCAACTACTCCGCCACTCTACCGCCCTGCCATTAATTATATTAAACAGATATTTCCCTTATAACCAACCAGCCAAACATTCGCAGATAATTAAGACTGAACCCATATTAGAAGTGATGAAATCGGGCTTGGCACATCGACAAGGTGCTTGACTGATAACCTGAAGATTGCAAGCTCGAATCCGGTTTCATGCCACAGCCATCCGTGACCGGCAGTCCATGTGAGCTAATCGGCCGAGCTCTCACGATTGCCAGCCAATCACAGGCGTCTGCGAGCTTATCCTTATGTGGAGGAGGATAATAGCGCTTTATCTCCAAGTGTGCTAGCCCCTCCCCAAATACGCATGACACTGCAGTTCAAAAAGAGACAGGTGGCTATCATCGAGTGTCACAGAGGGGGTGTGTGCATGTGCTTTCACCCCTGCCTGGTCAGTGGTGGTCCTTGTGTGATAGGGAAGGCGACACCTGGTGGGTGGGAATTGTATATGACTAAATCAGGGAGAAAATGGGTGGGGGGTGGGGGGGGGGGGAGGAATGATGAAAACATAGACCCCATTTATACTCTGTAGTTAAAATAAATAAATAAATAAATAAATTCAATCTCACCGTGAAATCGTGCAAGCAGAAGATCAAATCATCAACTCTCTTCATCCCCGGCGTCATCCTTATTATCCTCGGTGTTTGATTTTGCATCTCCTTTCTCCGACCGCTCTGGTTCCTCCACCACAGCAAGATCCCCAGTAGCTTCTGTGTCTTTCACGACTTTAAGAGAACTACTCATGCTACAGCCCATGATGCTCTGGGCAAAAAGCGCTCGCTGTCCTGTACGGGGTTAAGAAACGTGAAAAACTCAACAAAACCTGAAAGCCAGAGGTTTCTGGAGTCTGCCTGGTCGAAGTAATGGGTAAAGTTCAGTACTGTTGTGGAAGGAGGAGATGATTCCTATGACTACCAATCGTCTCAGGATGGTCATCGGTGTTTCCTTGTGTGGTTTGGTTGACTCCGGTTACGGCTAGTTTATTGTCATTCACTCACCAGGCAACGCAGGCTGAGATTTATCCGCGTCACGCATAGTAAAGTTTAAAGGTCTGGGTGTCAAATACTCTGCGTTCATAGCAAACCAAACCAGAACTAATCAATCAACCATCCATCCATCCATCAACATCCCATCAATCCTAACCACACGACAAAACTTTTTTTTTTAAATAAATACTAACTCTTTAAACTTCAAATATGGGTTTTAAAACAACTCATTTCATTTTGATAAGTATATTCTTTCATTCATTCCTTTTCGAAGTCGCTGAATCCTAATTAGGGTCACAGGGAGGCTGGAGCCCATCTCAGCCAACTCTGGGAAAGGGCAGAGTCCACCCTGAGCAGCTTGCCAGACCATTTAAGGGCCAACACTCACATAACCAATCACACTCACTCACATCTCGGGGTGATTTGGAGCTGCCAGTTAGTCTACTATGCATGTCCTTTGACCTGTGGGAGGAAACCAGAGTACCAGGAGGAAACCCATGCAAACTCTGCACAGAAACACCCCGAGCATGGGAATTGAACCCAAGACCTTCTTGCTTGAAAGGGGGCATGCTAACCACTACATCACTGTACTGCCCATAGTTTATTGTTTACTTTTATATAGTACTGGACTTATATATTGCATATTAGGTGTTGATGCTCAAATAGCAGACAGAATTATATGGGTCTCACATGTGTCTCCTCACTTGACTGTTCATGTTCCACATTTGTATTCCAAGCCATAGAGATAAGACGGATAGATGATGGCTGTAAGGTTTAAAAATTCATATTTTTTGATTCCTCGGAAACAAAAATTGTGACTACATTTACCAGGCCGTAGCAGGACAGAAGCACGCTGGCGGCTATGCAGCTCCTCTTTTTACGAAAGTCAGCAATGGTTCTTTTACATGAACCTCTCACCATAGACAGTGAGAGACATGGCCGACCTTTGATAACCCAGTTAGCTCCACTGGGGAACAGTGACAACCCGTTGAGAGTGGGGCTTGAACCCTATCCTTGGGATCAGCGATTCAGCACCTTGCTACCAGGCCACCACTTCCCGAAATTATAGAAATCACAACTGAAAAGATCTTGTCTCTTACTACATTCTCATATCTATGTTCTAATTTGATGGTCCTTCCAAGACAACCTTCGACAAGGAAAAGTTGCATGTTGCTGCACAACATCCTTTCATTTTTATTCAGTCTACCTGCTCCTCCTGCCCCATCCTACCTGACTGCTCAAGACTCTACCAACTTCTTCAATGGCAAGCTTAAAAACCGAGTCATCTCATGTAATCCTACCACCTGCCCAGTAGATCCAACTTCCTTCCACAATTACTCCAGACCATCCCTTAAGATCTTATCCCCTTTATCTCCACTGTGACCATCACGACCAGGTCCATATCATCTGGTCATGCACCAAAAAAAAACAAACAGGGTTTTACCAATCCTGAAGAAACCCTCTATGGATCGATTAGACATCAGCAACTACAGGCCTCTTTCTACCTCTTGCAGAGCAACTTCAAAGACCCTAATCAGTCTAGCTTCAAGGCGGCACATTTTACAGACTCCACTTTTGTCCATACACATGATGTCATCAGTACTGACCTTTCAAGTAGCATTTGACATCATCAACAAGACTTTCTTGTCCATCCTCAAGAGTTTTGTAATTTGTGGTTCAGCACAGAAATGGTTTGCTTCCTCCCTGGAAGGTCACTCATATCAGGTTACATTGGAGCGGATCTACAACTGCTGACTCTGCACTGGTGTTCCTCAGGGTTCAGTGCGAAGAACCCCAAGCGATTTCATATCCTCACATGCATTCTATACCACTGCTATCCAGTTGACACGCAGCTTGTCCTCTTCCTCCATCAGGCACTGATGCTTCTGTGTGGATTTCTGCATGCCTGCCAGGTTACAACCTGAAGCTTCATCCAAGCAAGAGTGATCTGCTTTCATCCCACTGAATCATCCCCAAATCAAGATCTTGTTATTTCCCTAGGTAACCCTCTAATCTGTCCTTCACTCCCTTCACAAAGCCTCGGGGTAACCATAGACAATCACCTATTTGCCTCTTGAATTACTAACCTAATTTCTCCCCTTTAACATCTAAAACCGTGGTTCTTAACCTGGGTTCGATTGAACCCTAGGGGATGGGTGGAGGTCAAGACACACACCCAACTCCTATTCATAACGACGCGTCCCCGCTCGGCCATCACTGGCTGCAGGTGATCACGCTACTTTGCTTGGCCAATCTGTGCTGCAGAAAATTTGGTGTGCTCAATAGTTGAATTGTGACTGTTGTGATGGTACGTTGTGTGATTTCTTTCATAATGTTTTAATCCATACTACGTTCAGCAAAAAAGAAAGTGGTCGGACCAACACGTACAACATAGATTCACATATATAATGGAATCAACCCTCCGCTCATTGACGTATATGTACATGTGTATATATCAATAAAAACATTCAATGCTATATATGCTTATAATAACAAACATTCAAAAATAATCCACAAGATGTAAATAAAAAATAAATACACGCACACACACGCGTGTGCACACACAGATGTGCACCTCACATAAAAATGTAAGTAATTTTGATGGGGGAGTTCATGCATTTTATTGGTTTTGTTCTTTGAACACGCAGTAAAAATAAATACCTATGTCGTGAATTTGAAGAAAAAAAAAATCATTTTATTTTTCAATAAAGAAGGGTTCGGTGAATAAGCATATGAAACTGGTGGGGTTCAGTACCGCTAACGAGGTTAAGAACCACTGATCTAAAAGATTCGTCCATTTCTGAAACTTAACCCCCCCCACACACACACACACACACAAAACAAAAGTGACTCTGATCTTTGACCTATGCCCTTAAAACCTGTCTCAGTTCATGACCATTTCGTAAGCGGTAACATGAAACTTTGGACCGAATCTGTGCATGCAAGAGTTCAGCCTTCAATGTGCACTTGTTTTGTTTGCTTTAAAGATGACTCAATTTGACCTGACCTTTAACCTCAGAATTTGTACCCGGGTCTTTGAGTGATTAGTTTATAAAAGGTTGGGCCAAAATGACTGGGAGGAATCAAGCAATAGGGTGCCCACAAGGAGGTTTGGATGGACGCACCAACAAAAACAGAGCTGGAGGAAAAAAATAAATAAATCGTCAGTCATTTCCTCCGCTTAAATCTGGGGTCGGATTGTGGGGACAGCAGCCTAAAGCAATGAGGTCCAGGCATCTCTCTCCCCAGCTACTTCCTCCAGCTCTTCCAGAAAAATAATTACAAATGTTATATTACACAAATGTTGTATTGCTTTGAACCGCACTGGATTTACTTGGAAAACAATTATATACTTAATTATCATAAATAATAATTGACTGGACCCCTGCAAAATAAACATACCAAGTCTTAAGCTTGACAGCTAGAACATCGGGGAAAAAAATTCTAGTCTCCAACTGAAATCCTTTTAAAGCGTCATACAAAAATGTACACAATCACTAAATTTATAGGCAAGTTAATAATTTTATATAACCTGAAAAACTAATTAATTTCATTAATTTATCACTGGTCTGCTTTTGAAATTATGGAAATACAAGTTTCCCCAACACTGCTGGCAAAATAACACTAATAAAAATACAGTGATCCCTCGCTACTTCGTGCTTCAGTTCCTGCGGCTTTGGTGCATCGCGGGTTTTCAAAAATATTCCTAGAGAGAAAAAAAAATGGAAATTAAGGAAAAATAGGGGGAAAGTTCAGGAAAATGTCACAAAACAAGGCCATTTATGCAAAACCCCTCCCCCCCAACAAACAAAAAACCCAACTCAAACCCCTTCCCAACACAAAACGACTTAATTTTTGTGCAAGGTGTGAATCCGAGTGTATTTATATTTTATTTACATCTCGTGCATTATTTTTGAATGTTTAATTATAATAAACATTTATAGGGTTGAATATGTATTTATTGACATTATATATATATATACGTCAGTTGGAGGGGGGGCGGTTGATCCTATTTCGCGGAAATTCGGCAGTCGCGGGAGAGGGGTGTTGGTCCCCATTTAACATGAAAAGTGAGGATCACTGTAATAATAACAATAATCCATGTTATTATTATTACTACAAAAATATCTCAGTGTTTGATTATATAAAGGTTTCCAAAGTAAAACTAGTCTGTCTTCCTATCGGCTTTTTCCATTTTTTAACTCGCCACAGCGAATCATCTGATTTGCACGTTTGATTTGGCAGAGGTTTTTATGTCGGATGCCCTTCCTGTCACAACCCTTTTTAGCAAGGGACAGAAACACACTGGCGACTTTGCAGCTACTTTTCACGAAAGTCAGCAATGGTTCTTTTACATGCTTCACACCATAGACAGTGAGAGACATGGCCCGCCTTTGATAACCCAGCTAGCTGCACTGGGGGGGGGAGAGACGACAGTGACAACCTTGTGGAAAGTGGGACTCGAACCCCCAACCTTTGGATCAGCGATCCAGCACCCTATACCACTAGACCACCACCACTGCCCCTCCAAAGTTAAACTAACAAGTTTTCAATTATCCTCCTGAAAAAAAAAATAACACCATATTTTGAGTGTGAGAATCATAAAATATATATATATATATATACACACACACACACACACACACACACACACATACATACATACATACACACACACATATATAAATAAAAATCCTAATCTCCAACTCGTACATCTCCTGTAAAATGTATAATTTATGTAATAAATCTTCCTGACCTGCCCAATAATTATTAATATTCCACTCCTTGAATCATATTCTCACAAAAGTAGTTCTTAAATTATCAAAATAAGGGATTCTAAACATTGCAAGCAAAATAACCTTAATAACAACAACAACAAGCTTAAGCCTGATAACAAATCAAGTAGTCGAATTCCATGAAAGGCAAAAATATTGGAAATAATAATTTGGAAAAAAAAAAAAAAAATCAAATCTGGCAACTCTGGCTGGAGATACCTGGAAAAACCTCCAAGTGTTTCAACCCGTTAAAGAGTTAAAGAAACATCTGATCAAAGTTAAACAGTTTAATTTTATCTTTCAGCATGAAACTGGAGAACCAGCATGAATTCGCCCATCATACATAAGAATAAATGTAGAAAATAAAAGACATCATGGAATAGTTAGAATACGTTTAATAAAAATAATTAAACCTCATTTTTTCTCTATAGAGACTTCATAGAAAGTAATTCAATAAATTAGAAATCACTTAAGACATGTAATCTCCACTACATGAAGTGTGTTTTTTTTTTTGTTTTGTTTTGTTTTTTTGCGTCTAACACAAAAGAGCACAACTTTTGCAAATATTGCAACTGTCCAAATAACAAAATCCAACAAAAACAAGTGATTTGTAGTTTCGGCTATCAAGAGCATAAAACAACTAAATAAAAACACAGAAAGGCCTTCGTCATTTCAACATCTATGTCTCATAGTTGAGGGAAAAAAAAGAAAAGAAAGAAAGAAAAAAAAAAAAAAAAAAACACAGCTTTACAGTAGTGTATATGCTTTTTTTTTCTATATTATTACTCCACTTGCATGTTGGGAAAGAAGTGATCTGGTGAGAGTCAATGGTGCATAATGGGATACGTAAAATCAACACCATATATTAAATACTAATATCAAATGTACAGCCTAAAATTTTTTTTATTATTATTATTTTTTTTTTTAAATAATGGGCAGCTCTTGGTCTTGGATGAATTCATAACTTGTAACTTTTTGCGAATGGGACTTTTTTAATAGGATGACGCTAAACAAAGGGTATAATAAATAAAGCAACCTATAAAAACTATTACTGTGATGTATAATTATTACTTAACATGACCAGAGACAGATAAATATGTAAAGTTGGTATGTACAGGATGTACTCAGGAATTAAAAAAAAAAAAAAAATCAATACAGCAAATAAAGAATTAAAGAAAACAGAATGTCAAGACGTTAAAAAGAGAAAAATGAATGTTATTTCATGTATTATGGAAATGCGAATGCTTTTCTGTCCTCATGTCTGAGGAACAGATTCAGAGGTACAGTGTAAGAGCACTTCTAAAAAAAGGGCAGTTAAAAAGTCAGTCAGCACTTGCGGATACACTGATGAGATCAAAGGAGAGAAACAAAAAAACCCCTAAAAACAGTGATGCCGTGGTTTATTAAAGTTCAGTTCAAATGTAGCTTCACAGCTGAGGTTTCTTCAGGAGTCGTGTGAAAATGTACAACCCTCGAGTTTATGATACTGTTCTTAAATAAATCATCCATCGTACACAAGTCATTATTAGCAATGAATAAAACTGGCACCGGCAACGGGAACTCCGTGGAGATTTATGCTACGGATGTAACTACCTGAAGCAGTTTCCTCACTCCATCCTGTGGTCGTAATGGCACACAGGTCTGATTCGTTAATTAATGAGACAAATCTGATGCTCATGCACTGATTAGGACCAGCAACTGTGACTCGTGTCTTAGATTTGCGCTGAAGAACAACAAAGTGGAGATGAGCCTTTTACACACACACACACACACACACACACACACACACACACACAGGATTCTCAACCTCAGGAGGTGAGGAACTATATTTCGGCATATTAACACCACCTTATTTTAAACTTTGCAACAGAATGCAAACTCTATATTACACAGAGTTCTCCAAGAACATTTTCCCATGCACGAACAACAAGATGTTTACACACACCAATAATATGAATATTAGCTTTAAAGACTTCTTTAAATACTTTTTTTTAATTTTTTTAAAAATATACCTACAAGCAGTATACCAATAATTCAGAAGCTCTAAAAATTAGGGCTGATGGTGAAAGGATGAAAATGGAGCACTGTTGCTATGGATGAGAACAACACACGCCACAGTTACCAAGAGTTATGGACACGATCTCTCTTTCGCTGACACACACACACACACACACACACACAGACTTTCAATAGTCCCCATCAAGATATGTAGTCATCATCATCATCATCATCCTCACACACACACACACACACACACACACACACACACAGACACACACACACACACACACACACACACACACACACACACACACACACACACACACACACACGAGGAAGCCAGCTGATCTGGAGAAGAAAGCAGGGACCTATTTATTGCACCCACACATGAGGCATTCTAGGGCCGACCCCTGTAACACATCATGAGGCAGCACAAATTCAGATTTTTTTTCTCTCTCTCGCTCTCTGCCTTTCAAGAAACACTTGATTTCCTCAGTATTATTCCTGTTTATTACAGAATGACATTTGGTACGAGAACACATACACTTTGACTTAATTTTCTTCAGCCTCAGACAATCCTGACATCTACACCTGTATCAAGCATTACACCTATACTGGTATCATGGTCCATTTTACACTGAATTTGCAAACATGTATTTGGTTGTACTTTATGGAAAGCGCGCTTTTTTTTTTCAAAAAAACATTGGGGGGGGGGGTTAAGCAATAGGATGCAATGCGAACTTATACACACATTACACACACACACACACACGCTAGAAATGAACACTTGAGAAAGAGGGAGAGAAAATGCAGGAATCAGCAGGAGAAAAAGAAAAGATGGAACATGGAGCTCGGTGACTGCGGTATCTACAGCTTCAGTGACATTCGTTAGCTGCCTGTGTTATTGCTGAAGTTATAAGTACTGGACTGTCTGAAATTCAGATGTCATATGATCCTGCAAAATTATTTACCAAAGAAAACCAAAATAGTCAAGTTCTGTTTCTTCCACACAAAATATATTAATTATACAGCTCGACATGAGCAATAACGTCCTTGTTTCCTTTTATTAATAAAATTAAACCCCAATATATTTAATAGCGTAATGCCAATTATTTTTTGTGGATTTTTCGTCTTCTGCAATTGTACATCACTGTGCAATACAAGTTCACAAAAAAAGAAAAGGGAAAAAGAAACAAAAACAAACAAACAAAAAAAAAAAAACGACTAAAGTTCCTGGACATGCAAAATGTCTTTTCCAAACAAATGCTGTACCGAAAGACTCTGAAATCCCATTTCAGCGTCAATGGAGTCTCGTCATCTGTTTGTTTTTCATCCCCCCATCATTATTACACAACACTTTCATTCTCATATTTACATGAAAAACAAAAAAACCCCTAAATTATGTAAGTGCTCTTATATACGTGTTTGCATGTGTACATTTCCAAGAGACAATATAAATATATAATATGTATTTATACTTATTTATACCATATTTATAAATGCTCAGTCTTCGTCGGTCGAATCAGAGTCGTCCGATGACGACGATGAAGAAGAGCTCTCTGCGTCTGAGGAAGAGGAGTCCACCTTCGCCGAGCCCTCTGGACCACTGATGTCCTTCTGCTCATCAGGCTCCTCTCCTAAGTCCTCTGCACCCTTCTCCATGTGGCCTGAGGTTTTTTGTGCGGCGTCAGAGGGGGTGGGCTGAGCCGGAGGGGCAGGTTGAGGACTAGTTGGCTGTGGCTGACTAGCCACAGGTAAATTAAGGCCTGTGTTGAGAAGCATCCCTGGGTAAAGCATGCTGGAGAGCAGTAAGGGGTTGAGGGCTAACGCTTGGCCTGAGGCAGAAGCACTTGTCGAGCTCGGACTTTCTGTCCTCTCTGACTTGATCTCCGACGTTTGAGCCGTTGTCTCCAAGCCACCTTTCTTCCCTGAATCCTCACCAGAGGCGGAGTCTTGTTTTCCCAGCAAGCCGCTCATTCCGAGTAGGTTGGGAAGGCCGGCCATGCCGGACAGCATCATGGGAAGCATGGCAGCCATGTTGGTGGGGTCAGTCTGGAGGCCCATGAGTCCTGCGGTGAGTTGGAAGTTCTGGAGGCTCTGCAGTGCCTGCAGGCTATTCAGATCCAGACCAGAGATGAGCCCATTGCCGAGAAGAGGGTTGACGGCAAGTGCTGCACTGGCGTTAGCATTAGCTGCATTAGAGACTTTGGCCAGAGCATTTTTGGGCCGCCGGCCTCGTCTGCTAACCTCCTCTGGTACAATAGGACCTGTGAGGATGCGGTCAAACATGCTCTCTGGGAGGTAGCCCTACAAATTCAAAATAAATAAACATACAAAAAGTACAAATTAATAAAACTATCAGTTTTAATAAATAGTTATATATATAATAAAAAGATACAGAAAGTGTTGACGAAATAAAAAAAGGAGGGAGATACAGGTCTTGGTTATGCGGCGCATGTTCAATCAGACATTCAGTGTTAAAATTTCTCGCCATCAGTACAGAAATGAGACAGCTGTCTCAGACAGCTGAGACAGTACAGCTGATCTCTAATGACGAACTAAATCGTCTCGACAGACGAAGCAATCACGTTTTTCTTTGTATGAAAATTCCACATGAAGTGTTACACAGTTCAGCACTACGACTGTTTCCCTCCACAAAGAAGGAACCGTTATCCTTTCATGCTCACCGACTGCTTGACAACGTCACCCCACTCTGGCGGAATTCCATACTCTGGATTTTCCTGGAGGAACCGGCACAAATCCTTCAGAGGAGGAGCAAACGCACCACCGATCTGAACAAACAAAAAAGAAGAAGAAGAAAAAGAAGAAGAAAGGGGGGGGGGGAGGCATGAATAGATTTTGAAGGGGGAAAACAAAGCACCCAATCCTTCGGCTGAAAGCATTACAGCCACGCAGGGTCTCACCTTGCGAGCATTTCTCCTGTTGATGATTTGGACTCTTTCTTCTCCCGTGAGGCTGTTAACGTCGATCTTGTTGGGATTTCTACAGCGATGTCTCTTCTGCTTTGGCCGACCGTCCTGAAACTGGACCTTATTTACCCCCTGGATGCGCAAGATAGCCACCGATCAATACTCTCAATTATTCGTTACATAAGCAGTACGATATTTAAAACAGCGTTTATCCAAACACTGAACAATGCTAACCAAAAATATTCACAGCCAAAAAAAAAAAAAAAAAAAAAAAAACCCCATCAAATTAGATTTCTCCCGAAAATACGGATTCTAATCCTTACCGGGATGAAGGCTCCAACGTCTGCTACGAAGCCCGGGTGCTCTTTCAGCCACTGGTCAAGATCCTTTCGTCTGGGCGCATCATCTCCAGCAAGTCGTGTTCCGTCTTTTAGGTTTATGACTGGGACTCTGCTCTCGGTGTCCACAGGACCCATGACTGGCAAGGCACTAGGCGTCGGGGCCGGAGTGCCGAGCCCGCTCCAACCCGAAGAAACCTGTAAACAGAGCAATCGCCACATTTCAGGGTCCCATCTCAGAGGCATAATTCCCTGACTTTAATCTGATTAGCCAAATTGCTTTCTATGATACTGTGATCATGTTGAGTGGACAAAAAAAAGCTCTTTCTCACCACAGATGTCGAACTCATGCCACAAAGGGCTGCAGTGGCTGCAGGTTTATGTTTCAACCAAGCAGCAACACACACCTGACTAGGCTCATTGAAACAACTGATCAGAGTCTTCAGGCAGTTGATTGGTCAGTTTCTGTACAGCGCACACAGAATGACCAATCAACTGCTTGGAGCGATTCATAGGCGAGTGCAAAGCAGTCAGAATCAGTGCATCAAAAGTCCGAGATCATGGTTTTAAGATGGAATGCACCATCCAGGTCTGGAATGAGGTGCTGCCCCAAATGGAGGATTTCAAGTATGTCAGGGTCTTGGCCACGAGTGAGGAAAACATGAAGCAGGAGTTACAGTTGGATGCAGCCTCTGCTGTAAAGCGGAACCTGTACCGGTCTGTCATGGTGAAGACAGAGCGGAGTTGCAGGGCAAAGCTCTCGATGTACCAGTCAATCTACGTTCCAACCCTCACCCATGGTCACCAGCTTTGGGTAGTGACTAAAAGAACAAGATCACGGATCCAAGCGGCTGAAATGAGCTTCCTTCACAGAGTGGCGGGGCTCTCCCGAAGAGGTAAGGTGAGAAGCTCAGCCACCTGGGAGGAGCTCGGAGCAGAACCGCTGCTCCTCCGCGTCGAGAGGAGTCAGATGACGTGACTCAGGCATCCGGTTAGAATGCCCCCCCGAGCTCCTCCCTGGTGTGGTGTTTTGGGCATGTTCAACCCAGAACACGTTGGAGGGATTATGTCTTCCGGCTGGTCTGGAAACGCATTGATGTCTCCCCGGAAGAGCTGAAAGAAGTGTCTCTATAAAGGGACGTCTCAACCTCATTACTTAGGCTATTGCCCCCACGACCCAACCCTAAGAGGAGGATGATGACGACAACGATTAGAAACACAACATTGACTGATCAAAGTGCACGTTGCCGTAAAGATCTTGACGAAGGGTATTCAGATCAAACTGGGTTTGTCCTTGTGAAATCAGCTTCGGGGATTACCGGGAGTTTGCGGGCATGGCTGGGAAAAAGACGGTTGTTAAATGCGACAAGTGCGATCTTTCTGTTCCCCTCAATCTAGTTTTGGGCGCATGATGAGATGTGAGCGTGATCGCACCCCTTAAACATGAAGCACTGTACATGTATACATATATCAAAAAGTGAGGCGGGATGGGAACACCCTCAATGCATGGCTGATATTCCTGCTGCACACAACACTTTCACTTGATCATAGTTCTGCTGAACTCATCAGATGTTCCTCTCGATTTTGATTGGTCAGTGAGAGATAAAGGACAGAAATCACCCCATGTCAAATCTGACAACTGTGGCACACAAGAAAAAGATCCCAGCGTATCTCTTAATATATCCCGATGCCTAAGTTGAGAGTAACTGCCAAATACCATGATGTAATTTCTGTCGAGCATTTTTAAAAAGCTAAACACTCCGAAGCAAGTGAAACTGGGGGGGGGGGGGGTTTCATGGCAAACAAATATGAAAGTGCGAGCAGTAGGCTTTGGCAAGATAACAGAAGAAAACCCCATGAGATAAGTTTCTGGAATGAACATGAGCATTATCCAGGGATCCCAGATCTCCGCTATCCCCCCCCCCCAGCTTCAGGGGCCATAGGCCCCTGTGGCCCCCAGCTGAAATATTTCATTTGCTCTATTTCTGAACCCATTTCCTCTATTTTTTCTAAACCTCGCTGGGATCCCTGATTATCTGTCCCAGAAGTACCTCAGCAATAATTACACGACATCACTTCCCCCGTCACACCAATCCTGTCTGACTTCTCAAAATGTAGTCATCGTTCTGCTCCACTTCCTGTTTATACCTGATCAGGCATTGCAGTGGGTCTGCTCTTATTCATAAAGAGATTATCAATCCCTTCGACATTCTTCCTTCTTCCTCTCCTCTTCTTCATCACTGGCTGACCATCAACCATTCCATTCAATCGCATCTGTCCACTCAGGCCTGCACAGAAAACATGACAGAATGACTTAGGGTCCATGGTGATTATGATGGTGATAATAATAACGCTGTATTATTGTGTGCGCGCGCATGTTGAAGCGGTGTGTTACCGTGTGGATAGCTGTTCTGTGTTTTGGTGTAATCAGTCAGGCTGCTATCAGAGGCACTCTGCAGTTCCTGTAGTCGAGCCAGATACTGCTGCTGGGCCAGAGGTCCTTCTTCGGTGTCTAGAGGACGTTTTATTGGCAAGCCCTGCTTCTGGAAGGTCAGTTTCAAACTGCCTTCCTGCTAAAGGTCAAGAGGGGTTGAGTTCAGAAGTCATTTTTTTTTTTTTTTTTTTTTATGTATGGAAGGAAAGATTTTTTGTTTTTAAAGCAGGCCAAGCTCAAACTGCAATTAGAATAAAATAATAAAGAAATAAAATGAGAAACTATTCTGAAAATCAAACAGGGTGAAAAAAAAAAAAAGATACATGTTAGATTTCTCTGCGGTTAAAAGAACAAATAAATAAATAATTAAATAAATAAAAAATTCAAAGCATGCCTAGCGCTGCAACAGCCACTGCGGCATTTTAGGCGTAGGTGGGGGTGAAAGGGGAGAACTTAAAAGAACATACGTCATTTATTTTGACTGAGAACTCCTTTTCTTTGTCTGCATCATGCTTCTTCACCTTTGAACCCTGAGGAGAGGCTGCGGGGTCATCGGGCAAGTTTGCTGCGTTGTCCATAAGCTTAGTGGTGTAAAACGACGACACTGCCGCATTTCCTTCATAAGAACGGCGGGACCCAGGCCACTTGCCTTTCAGTACCGCCTGACAAATACTGTCCAGTCGGTTTATCATAACACGGTCCTAAGAGGAGGAATAAAACCGTGAGTTAGGGGCAATTCATTTTATTTTAACAGTGCTGCTCTTTAACCTGTAGAAATTAGTCTCTTCACCTTCGGCCAGTAAGAAGCAGCAAGCATGTAGCCTCCTCCATGGAAGGAGTGGGAGAGGTTAGCGATGCCGTTGGTTACTTGACTGTCCTGCATGTCATCATGAGTAGTGCTGTGAGATGCTATGCTGTCTTCGTCAAAGCCTTTAACACCAGGCACCACTGCAGCTACATGCACGCACGCGTGCACACGCACACACACACACACACACACACACACATTAACACCAATAACAAAGCATTTCATATACTAGCAATGACTCTGAATCAGTATTCGGAGCCACTCACTGCTCTTTGGAACCTCTTCACCATCACTGTCTTCAGAAGATGAGGATGATGAGGACGAAGACGACGAGCCGGAAGAGCAAGACGACGAGGACGAGGAACTGGACCCTGACCGTGATGAGGACGACGATGAAGATGAAGATCGTGATGAAGAGCTCGACGAGGAGCTTGAGGAAGATGCGTCAGAATCCGTTTCTGACCCCGATCTCCTCCTTGCTTCTTTGCGACTTCTCTTGCTCAGCTTTTTCTGCTTTCGGCTCTCAGGGTTTGGCGCTAGGGGCTTTGTCCGGGCAGCCTCCATCCGTCTTTCATTCTCGCCTTCTTTCTTTTCTTTCAGCCCTTCTCCAGTAGGTGTGGGGGGCCTGATGGTAGGCCAGCTTTGCGTGCCTGCATCGTCCTCTCCCTCTAAGAGCAGCTCCTCCTTGGGTATAACCTCAGCTTGGGTGGAGATAGTCTGCGGCGAAGTTGGAGCTCCAGGGGTCTGGCTCTGTAGTAGCGGGGTCGGGGTGCGTGTCTGTCCAAGCATCAGCGCCTGAGTTTGGGCTTGATTTTGTGCTGGTGTGCCCTTGTTTTGACTGTAGTTCCTCTGAGCAGTCATGAAGCTAAGCTCCGGGTCTCGGAGGATGTGGTAGTCCGTCCGGCTCACTCCATGCTTGGCTGCTCCGATTAGCAGGTCACGGTCATGATTTCCTGGCTCCCACCATACAGGTAGATCTGAAGCAGGCTGGCACAGGACTAGGCGCTCACGGAGCTGAGGGTGGCGCAGAACCTGTTCCCGAATCTGCCGCAGCAGTTCCACTCGGTATAATGTCCGTGAGGCACGCTCTTCTGTGATTGGCTGGATGGAGAGAGCTGGATCTATAATGTCTGAAAGGACAATGAAAAAGAAAAGGTGAGAAGAGAAACAAACAGTGTGCAACATTTTCTATTCTTCTGACTGGAGACGTTGGAAGCTGGAAACTGAGGATCACACAGCTGTGTGTGTATGTGTTGGACTCACCGCCCTCCCTTGGTGGTAGACGACAGACCCGCCTGCACATGGCAGTGAAAGCACAGAGGTATTTGTGAAGACTCTCATCCGTCTTCTTATGTAGACGTGCCATGGCTCTGAATTTGGTCCAGTCAAAGCGGCCTAATTCGGGATCAAACACGACCCCAAATGTAGACACCACACGGTAAAAATCGGCCTCCTCCCTCCTGGTCCACCTGTGCAGAACAAAAGTCCGTCAGGAGAAGTCAAGTACAGCACGTAAAGAATATATCCCCCGGTTTTTTCAACTTGACTTATTAATGGGTTTGAAGATTGGCATCTCTTACCTTTGTTGCCGCTCGATCTTGGCAGCCATTTTAGGGTTGATTGCATCTGGAAGCATGGGCGGCAGAGGGCAAAGGTCAGGGGTCGTGGTCTGCTGCGTCTGGTGGATCTGCAGGATCTGTCTACTCTTGGTGAAGCGCTGAGATGCAGTGATAAGGCGCCGCAGTCGAGCCGTTAAAGCGGATGGAGATGGCCAGTATGCTCCCGTGATGACGCCTAGAGAACTTCCTCCACCATCCAGTATGGAGCCCGCGTCTACATACACGATTAAGGGTCATGAACTGATAAAATTCCTTGTGACAGTTTCTTATAATTCATAGCTAAACAAACGCTTATTTATTTTAAAACTGCACATGTGACTCAGAAGTGTTGAGTGCAAATCCCAAGACTATCATACTGAGGTTGGTCCAAGTGTTTTGGGATGTCCAGAAGATCATGAACCGGGACACATGATTATTACTATTACTATTATTATTATTATTATTACTACTATTATTATAAAGTACAGTAGAAATCCAACAGTGCTGAACTGCCACGCACTGAAGACTTTCACATACCTCCACCTGTATCCGTTATGACCAGATCACCTGGGGAGGAGGCGTCATCCTACAGGAGGATCACACTTTCAGTACCATGCTTATACCCAGGCCTACCACTCTTTATTAGGTTATTTCACTGGTGTGTTTTCACGACTGCCTTACCTCTATATCATCTTTAAGCAAAGTGGGTGCAGGCTTGTATTCTGGATCGTCACCATCCCTGAAGATGTACCAAAAAAATTGTAATAAATAAATAAGAAAAGTTACAATTAAAGAGACTTTTCTATTGACCTAAATGGTTTTGTACTGTGCATTTATACACACACACACACACACACACACACTTTAGTCATACCCATCCATGAAGTCATTCGCTCGCTGTTCAGCAGCGATGGCCTTGTCGTCTGGCCGGCCGGCTCTCTCCAGAAAGCACAGCGCAGAATCCGCCCGAATAGTGTTGTACTTCTCGTAACCTGCAAAATACACACATGCCAAGTTTAGCCTCTCTGCCCAATCTCACCAGGCTTCAGGTTTGGAAGCGAGTTGGAACCAGTAATGGGACGGTTTCAAGTGTCCATATTGCTAGAAAGTTTATGAACTCATTAGAACTTTTTAGAATTCTACATGGATACTACCGAGCATACTGGACTTTCAAACAAGTCCTGAAAGAAGATAAAGAACACTAAAACAAATGAAATTTAAAAATTATCCTCGATCATTGAACCGGATAGTAATCATTGTGGTCATTATATCTGGTTACCTATATTTTAATGTAAGAATTCTGTGCAAGCTCCACTCTAAATGTGTGTGTGGTTTATATTCTCACCATGCTTGTAGACCCCAATCAGCAGACACTTGTCTGCCAGTGAATCCCACCACATGACAGGCAGCTCTGAATTATCCAGCTCCGGAACCCAGATCTGTATCTCACTATAAGAGCAAATCAAACAGATGGTTAGGCTCTAAAACTTAAAAGCATTATCATCAAGAACAAGCTTAAGCTAACCTGACATTCAAATCGTAGCTTAGTCCTACTGCCTGATGTTACACCACTGATCTAAAAATCTGTCTTCAGAATAGAGCTGCCGAATTACGATACATAATATGATAGATATTAACTAAACGCAAAATATTAACGTGGTGTCAGTGGAACAGATTACTGTTTACAAGCTGCCGTTTCATTTAACGACAGCAGAGGGCGTAAACTCTGACCTCTTGATACCTATACTGGGTACCAGTACAGTGGCTAAATAGCTACATTTAAAATAAAGAGAGAAATAATGTCTGAAATAAAATAAAATAATTATTAAATGCAAGTTCATCATCCAATCACAACAGATTCATCATCGTGTGCCATCTTCATGTGAAAGGTTGGCTGCCATGACCGTTCATTTGTCTATCCTGTGCGATTCGAACCACCTTGTTGTAATGCATATTAGTCCTAATTCATGATGTTTATTCGTCCATTTTGTTCGAGGTCTCCCTCCGCCTCTTTTACCACAATAAGAAGTGAAAAGGAAGTGTTTTGCATAGACAGGGTGAAAAGGTGAAGACTGACCTTGCTTCAACTCCATCCAACACTTTCTGACACTGAGAACCAATGAGCTCCTGTTTCAGATAATACAGCATTCTCACTCTCAACAACACCCTGCACAGACGAGAGAGAGCGAAAGAGAGAGAGAGATGAAAACAAGAAGCTTTTGCCATTGACTAGCCTCTTTCACTTAGACACAGAACAACTGAGTACCGAGAATACAAAGCCCAAAACAATGAGAACATATACAGGTCGGTGTATATATGCTTGTGTATGTGTGTGAGAAATCACATATCACACACACACACACACACACACACACACACACACACACACACACACACTATATATTTTCCTTCGTTCAAATATACATTGTTGTTCTTATCTTATGTTTGATGAGCAAAAATATGATGGGATATATTTTTTAATCCCAATTAAATCTTTCTTTTCCACAAATAAAAACAAGATCAGACGTTATATGAACACTATTTAATGGGATGTCCTAATGCTTTCACATGATACACACACACACACATATATATATATATATATATATATAAATACAAACTGTAAACCATTTGGAACACAAAGAGACCAGTTATACAAGTCCCTGGGTACTTTGTGCACCATATAAAAATAAACCTCTTACACCCAGTTGCAGCTGCAAGTTTTATCAGAGCAGCCGATAAGAGAAAATTATTCATCATGATTTGACCGACCAGAATTGATCATGGCCACATCCATCGCACATCAAGACGGTCCTGGTTTGGTTCCCCAGACTTTGGCGTTGCTGTGTGGAGCTTGGATGATCTCCCAAAGCTCACTGGGCTTCCTCTCATGGTACAAAGACATGTACATTAAACTAACTGGCTGTTTCAACAGGTATAGCAAGCTGTTCAGGGTGTACCATGCTTTCATCAAGTGTCGGCTAAGATAGACTTGTAGCCTCCTATTAGTGACCCTCAGAATTCAGTGATTTGGCAAATGAATGAATGAGAATCGATCATACACCAGTGTTGTAGGGAAATGAATAAGAAGCCTAGTGCTCCCTGAGCGTCAGCCATTTACAACCTTTCAAACACACGCCTACACAGAAGACCTGACAAGTGCATGCTCTCTCTCGCTCTCTCTCTCTCTCCTCACACACACACACACACAAAAAAACAGCCAACTCTGACATTCATGGCATTCCAGCCCAGAGGGGAAAACACAGACATAAGCAAAGCTAACACGTGTGTCTAGAAATAAACAATAGCGATCTTTCTACACATGAACACAATAAAGCCCTACGAGAGGGGGAAAAAAATGAAGTTACGCCAAAATGCGCTGTTTTCCAAATAGACAACGGCAGACGACTTCAGAAGTGAAATCTTCACTGTACACGGATGCTACTGTACAAAAATCCTATAAAAGCCACACAATGTTGACGCTACAGCCACTAGGTGGCAGAACAAATCTCTGAGACACAAAGTAACTACCCGAGTCTCATTAGTTAGCTGAACATCTCTCAGCTGATACAGGGTCAAGGCAGGGTACAGCAGACCATCAACAGGCCAAACACCCCCCCCCCCCACACACACACACACACACACACACGGGGCTGATTAAAAACAGCAATTTAGCCTAATGTAACTGGAGGGAAGCCGAGCAAGCCCTGGACTTTGTAGCTGTGAGGTACACTACAACACTGTGCCACACACAGATCGAATGTTGACCGGGTCTGTGATCAAACCAACCCCCCAACATTGTGTTATATGCCAAAATGTATACAATTTGTATCCCGAGCAAATATTAAACAACAGCAATAAAATGCAAATTAAAAACCATACTTGTTACAGTGATGCTTTAGATGCTTCTTGTATCCGTCATCGGACAGCATGTGCTCGGGGTTGTGTTTCCGGATCCACTCGGCCTTTTGAATATCAAACCCGCTGGACTGGGTCTTCATCTTCTTCCCTTTCCTGCCGCGCGGAACCGGCGTAGAGAGACCTAGAAAGAACGTGCCACATTAAGTTATGGGAAGAGCCGTTAACCGCATCAGTGCTGCTCAGATTTCAGTGTAAAGAGCTTTGGTACCCAAGTGGTTCTGGAGTTCTTTGGTCCTGCCGTCCTCGGTCGGAGCGATCAGGTCCCACATGAAGCTCTTGATCTTGTCATCTCCTCTGTAGTGCACTAGGCAGTAAGACAGCAGTGCTCTACAGATCCACTCCACATCTTTCTCAGTCAGCTGCTTCTTAAAGCGGCCGTGCTGCAGGATGTCTCTCCAGCGGCCCCACCTGGACACCGAGAAACAACAGCCACACATTAAACAGCTCTAAAACATTGCCGTTCATTCTTATCACTTCAAACCGGATTTCTCTTGGCCCTATAATAAATAGTAAGTAAATATCAATGAATTTAGTTTATGACATATACATAAACATCTATACATTTCATACAAGTCTTTTCTTCACACTCCTTTCTGACAAAGAAATTGTCAACCGTGAACGCCAGCACTTACCCGTATACCAACAGGTTCTTTTCTACCCTGAAACACTCCGTGCGTCCATAGCTGTTGAGGCGATCATGTGGCCTCCTGAGTTTGGGTTTGTCATCTCCGCTGCTTTCTCCTTCAGACAGTTCGGCCAGTTCGTCTTTCGTGGCACTGAACGGCCGCGTCTGTTTTCTCACCCTTGGGGTGTCGATCACCAGGCTGTTCTGTTGAACGGTGGAAAAGGGATTGGTATTGACTTTAAGAATGAGGTACAGTATAGAAGGTGAAATCCTATCACGACACAGCATCATTTATTCAGTTAAGCCAAATGTTACGTATTACTCAGAGCATTTTTACACCGTAGCTTTAACATCGGTTGCTGCTGTATTTATTTATTTCCGTAATTCTATTACCACATACAAGAAGTTTATAGTTTCGTAATAAAATGTAAACAAAATGTAAAAATTATATACATTTTGGATAGAGTTGAATTTACTGATCAATTTTCGTTGCTTTATAGAATTTACTCGCCAAAGCCGGAAATGTGCGAGTTGGAGATTAATAAAAACATAACCGGATTAAAATAAATCAACAATCTTATGAAAAATTTATTACATTCCAAACATCTTCAAGACACTATGAATACATAACATCTTATTTTATTCCAGGGATCCCTCGCTACTTCGCGCTTCAATTCATGTGTCGCGGTTTTTAAAAATAAATAAATAAATATTCATCGAATTAAAAAATAAGGAAATTAAGGAAGAATATGGGGAAAAGTTAAAGAGGGGCAGTGGTGGTCTAGTGGTATAGGGCGCTGGATCGCTGATCCAAAGGTTGGGGGTTCGAGTCCCACTCTCCACAAGGTTGTCACTGTCCCCCCCAGTGCAGCTAACTGTGTTATCAAAGGCGGTCCATGTCTCTCACCGTCTATGGTGAGAGGTTCATGTAAAAGAACCATTGCTGACTTTCGTAAAGAGTAGCTGCAAAGCCGTCAGCGTGTTTCTGTCCCTTGCTAAAAAGGGTTGTGACAGGAAGGGCATCCGACGTAAAAACCTCTGCCAAATCAAACGTGCGAATCAGATGATTCGCTGTGGCGACTCCCAAGTAAAAAAAGCCGAAAGGAAGACAGACAGACATGGGGAAAGGTTAAAGAAAATGCCACCAAAACAAGGCCAATGCTGCTGCTGCTGCAAAAAAAAAAAACCTAAACAAGCACAAAACAAAAACGAACACAAAATCTCCCATCAAAACTACTTACATTGTTGCATCTGTGTGTATGCGCAACTGCGTGCACACGTATGTACGTGTCGTCGTCGTCATCTCGTACAATGTCATCTGTATGTATGTGTGTATTTATATTTTATTTACATCTTATGTTATTTTTGAATGTTTGTTATTATAAGCATTTATAGCATTGAATATGTATCTATTGATATTATATACACATATACATGTACGTATATGTCAGTCGGGGGATCCTACTTCGCGGATTTCGATGGTCGCGTGGGGATCTCAGTCCCAATTAACCACAGAAAGTGAGAGATCCCTGTACTACGATTTTAAACAAGGCTTTCATTTCCCCTGTTTTCACTCACTCTGCCGTTCACGGAGTCCAGATCGATCTCAGCCTTCTTCGCCCATTTATCCCAGAAGTTCGGATCATCCAGAGAAATGTCCGTACGATTCCCAGAGGCTACAAAACTGGCCTGGAGTTGAAGAAATAATTATTTAAAGTAAATAGTAAAATATATATATATATATATATATATATATATATATATATATATATATATATATATGTATATATATATATATATATATTTCTATATATATGTATATATATATTTTAGACACACACACACACACACACTTTACACAGGGTATTACAAATGAAAACAAAAGTCATTGCTGATTTTCTACAGAGGCGAACAGAAGATCCTCGAATCAAACACCACGAGACATTATGGAAGTGAGAGAACTTTCTCACGGATTAAAAGAATCAGAAAGTGAGTGAGACAGTGAGAGAACACAGCCATTGTCACTTCCTTCGGTTGAGTGTAATAAAGAGATACCACAACACATGTGCTTGTTGTTGCAAACTTTCTGAGTTTACAAATTATCAGGGTTAAACATCGCCCGCATAAACACAGTCAAAGCAAAACTAAAAGTACGTTCCTCTATTACATCTCTCACACTTGCAGCTTTGGAACAAGATTAACAAACTCTGTGTTTGTTTGACCATTAACAAAAATAAATAAATAAGAGATGAGGGGATAGTGAAGGATGTGCTGAAGACGACTTTATGGAGGGGTTCAGTTTGTCCTTCATTCATTCCAGATGTCTGTGAGAAATGAACCCGACACTGGAAGGAAATAAAATGTTATGTTGCTGAAGTTTGTTAAAACAATGGCCTGATCGGGCTAACAACAACCAACCGCTTCATCAAGTCTTCTCCAGCACATCCCGAAAACTTTCAGTAGGGTTCAGGTCAGGACTCGTGGGGTGGGGTGGGGGCGGCAATACATATGTGAAAATGATTCCTCATTTTCCTTGAACCACTCATTATCTAAGGCCCCATGTTATATCCAAGCCACCAGGGGAAAAAAGTGCATTGATGTGATAACTTGCACATACAGTACATTCAGCTTATCAGCTGCTTCATTTCATCACCATATTAATGTTGCTGAAGTTTGCAGCCGGTGGCGTAGGGGTTAGGGTGCTGGGTTGATGGCTCAGAGATCGTGGGTCCGAATCCCAATGAGACCTTAACCATGCCTCTGTTCATCCAGCTGTATAAGCGGGTCCCAGATAAAAATACAGGGAAGGTAAGCTGTGATGGACTAACGCTCCACCCAGAAGGAGTTGAACTCCTAGTTGCTTCACGCTACAGAAACCGGGGACAAGTGTAGGCTCTGATGAGGCATGAGGCTCGGGTGTAAAAAGCACAACAGATTGTAAACGTGTGTAAGAAGCCCAACTGCTTCAACCGGACCAACTGGAGTAATGATGCCATGGAAATCACATGATGTGATCAAGAAAGGCTCAACAATCCAGAGCAATGGAGAGTGTGGAAAAGAGGTGAAGAAGCGTGTGCAGGCTGGTTGGAGAAAAATGTTCAATGTGATGTGTGATAGGAAGGTATCGGCAAGGATGAAAGGAAAAGTGTACAAAATGGTGTTGAGGCCAGCAATGTTGTATGGTTTAGAAACAGTGTCCCTGGAGAAAAGACAGGAGGCAGAGCTGGAGGTAGCAGAGATGAAAATGTTGCGGTTCTCTCTCGGAGTAACGAGGGTGGATAGGATCAGGAATGAGCACATCAGAGGGACAGCCCATGGAGGTTTTGGAGACAAAGTCAGAGAGGCTAGATTGAGATGGTTTGGACATGTACAGAGGAGGGATAGGGAGTATATTGGCAGTAGGATGCTGAAGTTGGAACTACCAGGTAGAAGGCCAAGAGGAAGACCAAAGAGGAGATTTATGGATGTGGTGAAGGAAGACATGAAGGCAGTTGGTGTAAGAGAAGATGCAGAGGATAGGGTGAGATGGAGGCAGATGATTTGCTGTGGCGACCCCTGAAGGGAAAAGCCGAAAGGAAAAGAAAAACATGCTCATGATCAAGAATAAATGTTCTATGAAAATATTGGAGTGTGCAGCTTTTCTTTTATTTTGGGCAGGGCAATGTATAATAATACACATTTATATTTATTCTTACATTGCAATACCTAGTTGGAGACCGGCATTAATTCTCTAAGCCGCCTAATTCTAATAAGCATCTCAGCCGACTCCGGGTGTGGTCAGGGTTCACGAACAGCTCGCCAGGCCATTGCAAGGCCAACACACATACAACCATTTACATTCACACCTACAGGTGATTTGGAACAGCCAATTAGCCTAATGCACATGTTTTTGGACTGTGTGAGTAATCTAAAACACCTGAAGGACATCCACACAAGAACCAGGAGAACATGCAAACTCCACACAGAAACACTTAAAGCCCAGGATTCGAACCCAGGACCTTCTTATTGTGAGGCCGACATGCTAACCACCATCACCGTGCCGCCAATGGTGAGACATTTAACTTAATTGATTCATGCACCATATTTGATACTGTGAACTGCTAAAAAGGATAAATCCTGCATCCATAAAATCTCATCTCGAATCAGATCATAAACAGATTTCTAATTGTAAAGCTTGAGTGTAAGACTAACCCGAAATGAGAATCGGAACGATAATATATTCATGTACATCTGTGGATGTTGCCCTTCTGTCCGTCTCATAATTAGAGTGAGACACTCGCACCTGACACTTGCCCAATGTGAGCATGCCTCAGCATCAGCTGGTGGACTTTAGACACCAGCTCTTATTCATAAGATAACTTAAAAACAATGTTTAATAAAGTTAATAACACGTTAAATTTAATGGTAGCGTCTGGCCAATTTTATTTTTTTAGACAACTCCACAAGTACTTCATAGAAATTCAAAAAAAAAAAAACCTTTGCAAAAGTGGACCCCCGTCCCTCCGACTCGATGGTGATGGTTTTGGTTCTGCGTTGGAGGATCTGGTCAATGTCCTCTTCACAGAATTTGGCCCCCTCGTCTTCCTCATCCATGAGCGCGCCGTATGCGCCGCGTCTCAGCAGGTCCTCGATCTCCTTCTTAGACAATTGCTGCTGGATTGTCTACAAGGAGGCGGGAAAGAAAGCAGAATGTTTCCAATAAATCGGTTTCAAAAACCCCATGAAAGCTCTCACGTTTCATTCACGGTCATTAAACTAAAAAGGAAAAAGAACACCCCACTCATCACTGGGCCCGTGTTAAAAACAATCTAACTTTATGTGGATACTAATAATCCGATTCAAGCTTGATTTGAATGGGATTTCTTTATGTAAACCACTCAATCAGACTCCCTTCTGCTCCCGTGACCTCTGGAGCGTCTTCCTGCACCTTTGGTGCAATCATGACCTCATTGTGTCCATGTTTACAAAGCTACTAATGCACACAATGAATGAACTCCTGATGGATTTCATGTAAACGGCACATAAAGAATAACAGATAAACACCTTTCAAATACATGTAAACATGGCGATCGGCCATCCCCGACCAAAATCCATGTGATCCGACTGCCTGACCATGACATAACAATAGACACAAGACTGAACAACTTGATTCCATACCCCTCCTCCTCCAAGGCTGTTGTCCCGCCCACTCATACTCTGCAGCACAGCTTTATCCAATCCCAGTTTGAGACTGGCTCTGTCGAACATCTCCCGCTCGTACGAATTGCGTGTGATGAGCCGGTACACCTTCACCGCCTTGTTCTGCCCGATTCTGTGGCATCGGGCTTGGGCCTAAAAACAAGTGAAGTAAATTAAAATAATAATAATAATAATAATGCTGTAAATATTGTTATTCTTGTCTGTGTGGATAATTCTTGTTAGCTTGTGGGTAAACAGCCAGGTGCTACCAACTCCCTTAAGGCAGGCTTACTAAATTGAGTTGGTCTCTCCCTGTGTGTGAGAGCGAGAGAGATTACCTGCAGGTCATTTTGAGGGTTCCAGTCGGAATCAAATATGATACAGGTATCAGCAGCAGTGAGGTTAATGCCCAGGCCTCCTGCTCTCGTGCATAACAGGAAGACGAAACGGTCTGAGTCGGGCTTACTGAAACGGTCTATTGCAGCCTGGCGAAGATTTCCACGCACGCGCCCATCTATCCGCTCATAGAGGTATCTAAAACAAACACACAAAATCGGGAGCTTTAAGATTTGAAAGGTTTCAGAAAGAGAAGTCCGGTCCTGGAAATTACCTCAAGCATTACATGAACCACATAAATTAAAATAAATAAATACATTTTAAAAAAAGGAGCAATCTGATTGGTTTAATTTCTCAGGATAATGGATATTATCCACCCCGCATTCATGGGGTGGATATCATGTTAACGCTTAAATTAAACAAGCAGAAGCTTACTTACATTTTTGCCACAGTCATTGATTTTAAAATGTTAGCAGTGCAAAAAAAAAAAAAAGTCCCCCAAAATTTATTATAGATATACAGCTTTTATGGTTTTCAAAGTTAAAACAAAGAGCAAGACTTTTTGTTTAAACTTGGTGACTTTCATGCTTTAAAATGCAAAAGTTATCCATAAAAATCTCTTTGCTTTGCTCTGCTTATGTTCCTGTGTAGTATACACTAAAACTCTGACTGCTCAGCATCAAGTTCCACACTATTCAACACTATCCAGCTCGCCTTCCACAAATAATCATTTCGTTTTCAGATGGCACGTTGGCCGTTCACAATTTACACTGTGTATTACGTCAGCTGTGCATGGATAAGCAACTTTTAGAGTCCGGTAATCACAACAACGGTTGTGTTTGAAACACTCTACAGGACCCGGTCAAAAGTTTGCGGACACACGACTGTCGACATAGGGTCCTTTATCAAACTTATATGAACAGATTCATAGGATGTATCATAGGACATCACTAAATTACATTACATATATCCTTCACTGAAACATACTCCACTGTGAAAACATCCCCGTGCACCAAACAAGCTTTAGAAAGCCATTGTGTGCAAAGTATGGACTGGACAAACTCCTGCACAGAAGCACAGGTGCACCCTGGGACTCCTCGATAGCATTACCTAACCTTAATAATGCTCTTACATCTACAAACAAATGCCCATAACCACACCTTAAAATCTAATGTAAAGTCTTTCACAGACAGTTGGAGGCAACTATAACCATTAAAGAGGAATTACATTTAGAATTAAACATTTAACAAGCACCCAGATGGTAGTGTTCACATCCAAGTTACAATCGTGAAGGTGGTTATATTTCTGATTAGTTAGCAGCCTGTTGGACCAGTTGCTTGGAATAAATTAACCAATAACAGGATGACGACAGGGCTATAAATAACGCTGCCCTGGATTCAAAATAAAACACAGGCAAATCAACAGATGACTCCAACAACAGATAGAATACCTGGATTGGACTAACATCAGTAAGAGAATTCAGAGAATAAATATAGCTAAATAAACTGGGTGGGTGGGGTGTAAAAGCATGGGCTCTCATTTCAATCATGCCCGATAGAATAATATCCTTGGAGCCCAATAGAAAAATTAGAAACCAACAATCCAAGAAAATAAAAATAAATAAATAAAAAGGTGCCCCTCCTGCTCTGCCATTTCAGTAACGCTGCCATTTCGTTGCCCCCAGCTGTCTCTCTTCCTCCCTCTGACCTACTTCAGGCTGTTCAGTGCTTCAGGCATTTTCCATGTCTGATGTGTGCTCTCCTGGGGGTCTGTACCCTCCAACTGAACCATAGCTACACCTGCCAATCCACTCTCTAAGAGCGCGCGCACGCACACACACCCACCCACATTCCCACTAATTCTTCACTCAAATCATTCAACATAATCCATACTTCAGCTACCAGCATATCTGGACAAATCCACCAGGGGGCGCTTTGCACTTTTCAAAAGAAAAGGATCTGTAAACAAACAGTCGACACACCTTCTCTGGATGAGGTAGTCTTCGAGGATGTCGAGGCAGCGCACCATCTGAGAGAAGATGAGCACTTTGTGGCCGCCAGCCTTCATTTTAGGAAGCAGCTTGTCGATGAGAACGAGTTTGCCGGCGGACTGCACCATGGCCTGCAGGTGGAAGTCCAGAGCCGAGGGGCTGTACACCTCACGGAAATCCTCCAGGATCTTCTCCTCCGCGCCTAATGGGCAACACACACAGCCAAATTTTTTTTTATCAAATATCAACGTAAGAACAGACATTTCTTCAGAATTAAAAATAATGAGTGATGTCGACACACAACCATCACACTTGAACATACACAAAGTTTCTGCAGACTCATTCCATTCAATTCAATTTAAACATGTGACTATTAGTGAGGAATGGCGGTCCTAATTTTGGGATGTAGAGACCTGGGGTGCATACAGAGATCCAGTTCAACCCAAGAAGTATTCATTAGAATTGAGCCGAAGGTCTTGTGTCCATAAACTCTTGGCCATGTAGTGGGAAGGGCATGAGGCATTGAGATACAGCCACAGTAACTATTGGAATAAATTACCTTTGATGAGGTAGGGGTGGTTGCAGCATTTCCTCAGCTCCATCATGGTGTTAACCAGATTGGGGACGTTGGCTTGGCCGGCTCCTTTGGCCAGGAAGGAGAAATTCTTCTCTAAAATGGCACGGTAGTACTTCTTCTGGATGTTGGTGAGCTCCACCTCGATTATCGTCTCTTCTTTTGGCGCCAGCTTCTTCTCGACGTCCTCCTTCAGGCGACGAAGCATCATGGGCTTCAGTATGGCCTGCAGCTTCTGAACCTGCGTGTGCAGACACACACACACACACACACACACACACACACACACACACACCACTATGGTAACCCACCTTACTCTCAGATAAATTTACATTTAGTTTGAAACCCACACACACACACGCACCAAGACATGCAGGCACACAAACCTGTTCCTCAGTCTTTAGGTCTCCAAACTCCTGCATGAAGGTAGTCTCTGAGGGGAACCGTGTGGGTTCTAAGAAATGCAGCAGGCTGAACAGCTCCTCCACAGTGTTTTGCAGCGGTGTGCCAGTCAACAACACTTTATGCTCCTAAAGGTCAAAATGCATCACATCAGTGATGGGAAAAACACAAACGGATAAAAAAAAAACCTAACTGAAAATGTCAAAACTGTGTGTTTGTGTTTTCGTACCAAGCGCATGAGTTTGAAGCCCTCCAGCAACTTGCAGTTCTTGTTTTTCAAACGATGAGCTTCGTCGATGATCACGCAGCGCCAGTCGATCGCGTTGAGCTCTGGACAGCCTCCTAAAATCATCTCAAATGTTGTGATAACTGCCTGAAACCGGTATGTGCCTCTTACCACATGGCCCTGAGGGAGAGAGAGAGAGAAACATGCAGACAGGAAGAGAGAGAGAGACAGAAAGACACAGACAGAGAAGAAACATCAGTGAGACATAATGGATTTGGAGGGGGAGGGGGGGGGGGTCCGCATGTTCTCCCTGTATCTGTCTGGGTTTCATCCCGGATCACCTGTGGACTGTGGAAGGAAAAAGACATGCGCATTAGACTATGCCACTTACTGCCCCGTTTCAAATTGCCTCCAGGTGTGGATACGAGTGTGAATGGTTTTGTGTGTGTTAGCCCTGCACTGTTCAGGGTGTACCTGCCCTCACCCAGTGTCGGCCGAGATAGGCTCCAGCCTCCCAGCCACCTTGGTTGGTTTAAGTGGTTCAGCAAACGGGTGGGTGAGTGAATATAAAATGTTCCCAGACACCAGAACACAATACATGGAGTCTGGTTCTAAGTATTCGGGGTTCAGACGCTGTGTGGACATATCATGCACCTGTCAAACATGCATGGGTATCAATAAACTTGTTTATGAACTCCAGTGCTGCATTCAACCCTGTGATTTCGCCATGGAAACCTACCTTTATTTACTTTGCCTTTGTTCTTAATGTTTTGATCCCGTTTACTTTTTCTGGATGTTTATTTTCCAGCTGTTTACTCCAGTTTTGAGTTAAGCTAGTTCTATGTATCATGCTATGTTATACAGACTTGCCACTGATAAATTCATGAGAATTTATCAAAAAAAAAAAAAAAAAAAAAACCCTCTCCCTCTACCTATTCAATCTTCTATAATGCATTTTTTACTAACAATATTGAGCAGGTAAATGATTCCCACTCTCCACAAGATTGTCCCACTCTCCACAAGACCACCCCCCCGGCAGCTAACTGGGTTATCAAAGGCCGGCCATGTCTCTCACTGTCTATGGGGAGAGGTTCATATAAAACAGGGGTCAGGAACCTGTAGCTCTTTTGATGACTGTATCTGGCTCTCAGATAAATTAGGTAGCCTTTCTTAACAGAATAACTAATGCACACTTTCACTGTCATTTAAATAAAAATACAGAAAAAAAGCCATGAAATAAAACAAAAACAGATAAATAAATCTCAAGCATTTTAATGTATACATCTATTATCAATGCCATTTGTCCGCGCAGCAGACAGCCAATCCCTTCTGTACTCTAGTGTGTGGGCGGGGCCAATACGTTGAGACTCTAATTTTATTGGATTATATGCAACAGCCTGTGCTAGTTGATATTGGGTCAAGAAGTAAATTTCCCTCATTTTTGATCAGCTCATTTGCATGAAACCAGGCAGAGCTGGCAAGCAAACACAAATGGACAGAATGAAAAAACTTCAACCCACAGACCAGCTGAATGCGAAAACTTGGAATGCACTTTCTGTTGCATACCAAACACTGCAGCGTGCGAGTCCTGTCGTACTGACCATGTTTGGCTTTATATATGCATGCGAGCAGTCCTTCTCACACCTGAAAAACATCAAGACCAACCTGCAGTCACGTTTAATAGATGGAAGCCTAAACGCCTGCATGAAGCTGAACCTCACTACGTATCAACCAGACTACAAAGCCATCAGCAAAGCCATGCAGCACCAGAAGTTGCATTAACAGTAAGAAGTACTTTTCTTATTAATAAATAACTTCGTTATGACAATGTTGTTTCAAATAATCCAAAGTCTTATTATACTCTAAAATTGTTGGTCTTTTTCCATTTAGTTGTATTCAGTATTTAAAAAAAAAAAATATGGCTCTCCGAGGATTAGATTTTAAAATAAGGTTTTTCTTTGGCTCTCTGTCAAAAAGGTTCCCGACCCCTGATGTAAAAGAACCATTGCTGACTTTCGTAAAGAGTAGCTGCAAAGCCGTCAGCGTGTTTCTGCCCCTTGCTAAAGGGTTGTGTCAGGAAGGGCATCTGACGTAAAAACCTATGCCAAATCGAACGTGCGAATTAGATGATTCGCTGTGGCGACTCCTGAAAAAGGAAAAAAGCTAAAAGGAAAAGAACTATGGCTGAAATATAAATATAATATATGAAGTATATCTTCACATTCATCCTTTTTCTGTCCGTGGGTTTTTTATTATTATTTAACCAATAAAAATAATTTTAAAACAGCATATAATATCCTACTCCTAATCCTCAATATCGCAGAACTGTCACTAAATCTTGTATTTCCAGCCCACTGTGTATGTTGGGAATCAACTTAATCAGTGTAATCTCATCTCATTAATCAAACCGGACATTATTGGTCCTCTTATTTTATAATATATATATATATATATATAAGATTAATGTGACACCCTACCGCTCAAATGTTCAGTCACACTATACATAACACACACAAATCAAAAATATATAACCTACATGCAACTCATCAAAATTCATGTATATGTTTATTATATGTATACTAACAACACAGAGAATGATTAAAATGATGCAATAAGGAAAACTGGGCAGTGGTATAAAAGGGGTAATCAGAATAGCAGCGATGCACAATAAAGCCTCGCTCTCATTTGGGCAATAACACCTCAATGCCCACGATTTGATCAATATTTAGGTGGAGAGTGAGCATTCATGCTCTGCAAATGATATTGCCGACCATATCGCTGACTTTCAGTGAGGAATCCACACCCCTCCATCTGAAACCTGTTTCCAAATGCTGGACGATTACACGCGCTAATCTACTAATCACTGACTGCCGCCGACTATCCGCCATTACATTGCTGTCAGTCAGACACCATCTTGGTCGATCGTAGATAGTCACAGATCGTTTGGGAATTAGCTGCAGATAGTTTCAGATCGCTCTGGATAAGATCACCATAAATTCTTGAGTCATAAACAACTTCAACATCATACAACACGGGCCAGTAGAAATGTGAAGAATGTCTGGGCTGAAGGAGCCCAAATAGTGATTCAATCGCTATTTCTGTGCATAACAACACAGGGTAAGGGATTTCTGTATTTCAAGCTGTAGGTCCCTGAAATTTCAATGAAAAGGTCACTGCTGGAAATGTTCCAAGATCATTTTACTAACTCTCAAAAACAGGGTTGGTGAAATCTGGCAAATGAAATGAGTCCTGACTCTGTCTGACAGGGTGTAATTTTGTGTTTAAATCTCATGCTACGACATAAAATATACCCTTTGCGCATCACTTAAAACCAAAGGTGTCCCAGTTCACTCTCTACCACACACCAGTCATGTCAACACATGACAATATTCCTACGTGTACAATTTTCCTGTCAGTGTCAGTGCACTGTAACTCGCATGGGCACATTTGTAGGAGAGAGAGAGTGTGTGTGTGTGTGTGTGTGTGTGTGCGCGTGTCATGTGACTAGCGTTATGTAGGCGTGTGTGAACTAACCTGAACATCTCTAAAGTACATCTCGTACTGCTGCAGCATCTGGCGGCTTAGCGCGCTGCCGTGATAGACGATGACATTGAGGTGGGTCCACGTGTGGAACTCACGCTCCCAGTTAGCAATGGTGGACAGCGGCGCGATGATCAAGAACGGCCCTTTGATCCCTGTGGAGTGGATCTCGTCCAAGAACGTGATGGACTGGATGGTTTTACCCAAACCCATCTCATCAGCCAAGATACAGTTACGTCTGAGAGGGAGAGAGAGAAATTTTAGATGACTTAAAGGGGCCATGAATGTGTTTACTTTTTCTGAATGCTTGAGAACAAAAACACCAAAACACCCCCCCCCCCCCCCCCCCAATGACCCATTTGTTGAGAAATAACTTCCAATCAAAATAAAGTAACATAATATGCAATAATATGCAGTGTGTGATGTTGTATGGTTTAGAGACAGTGGCCCTGGAGAAAAGACAGGAGGCAGAGCTGGAGGTAGCAGAGATGAAAATGTTGAGGTTCTCTCTGGGAGTAACGAGGATGGATAGGATCAGGAATGAGCACATCAGAGAGACAGCACATGTAAGACGTTTTGGAGACAAAGTCAGCGAGGCTAGATTGAGATGGTTTGGACATGTACAGAGGTGGGATAGGGAGTATATTGGTATGTAGGATGCTGAGGTTGGAACTACCAGGCAGAAGGCCAAGAGGAAGACCAAAGAGAGGATTCATGGATGTGGTGAAGGAGGACATGAAGGTAGTTGGTGTAAGAAGAAGATGCAAAGGATAGGGTGAGATGGAGGCAGATGATTCGCAGTGGTGACCCCTGAAGGGAAAAGCCAAAAGGAAAAGAGGAAGAAGAATATGCAGTGTGCCTTATGCAAGATTTTTTTTAACAGAAACTCAGTTTGAACAAAGAATATTCGTTTCAATTCATTTGGAGGCAAATTACATTTTATATTTTTCTATAATCTGATTCCATATGGATGAACAAAACACACAAAATTAATAAGTACGAAACAAAACTCTTGAGGACATGCAGTTGTAGGAAATCAAGTGTTATGATGAAGCAAAGCCACTGTTCACATCCTGAAGTTCATTTTTTTTTTTAATTCTCTCTCATCACCAAGTGGTCTGGAGAGACTCGGAGACGGTAGAGTCCCCGTGGCTCTGTCATCACAATCCATACCTGAGATTTTTAATCTTTGCTGTTGACCCTGGGTGAACATCTGTCCCAAATACTGTAATACACTTTGATGACTCTCTCTGCCACTGAGAATTTTATTCATCTCATACCGCCAGAATTCGCCAGTGGTGGCCGATGTCATGAGAGCAATGAACAGTTCCTCTCGGTCTCTTTTTAAATATATTTTCACAAAGGCCAGGATGAAAGCTCACATTAAGGTGCAGAAATCTACAAATGAATTTGTTTTGTTCCTCAGGAAAACAAATATGCTCGGCATCTTTGCTAAAATAAACAATGGTTGCGAAATCCCGTCGTGTTCGCATCTCTGCTTGTCTGAGCACGTGCGTCTGAAATAAGATGGGATGTGTGTGTATACGCAGTTGAGTGTGTGTTTGGTTGGCATGTGGGCTCAGACATGCCGTCAGCTGCATGCTCTACTGGATCCTTTTCTGCACTATTTAATCTGACACCCAGATCTATCCATCTCTGTGTGTGTGCGCGCGCGATTGAAAACTTTTGACACGGTCTGGGAATATTCCAGTTATTAACACACCGATGCTTGCATCACCCAATCTGTCAGTTTACACGAGTTCCGAAAAGGTTGGAGTGACCCAACTCATCAGATTTTCACTTATTTGACAAACCTCTTAATCCTACTAGGGACAATGTGAGGCTTGAACCTATCGCAGTTGACACGGGGCGGAGGCGTGGCAACACAGACACAACCGGACGGCAAGACATATGGAGGTCCAAAAAAACAACAACAACAAAAAAAGCACTGAACTTGTATTACATTTTTGAAGAAAATATCTTCACAAGTTCAGATAATTAACATCTATATATCTCTGTTAAAGTGCAATTTTGATATTGAGACACATCCCATACACCTGTTTTTTTTTTTTTTTTTTTTTTAAGGAGACTGACCTGTTGTACCAGTTGAAGAGCAGCCAGTTGACGCCCTCCAGCTGGTATTCCCTGAGACTGTTCCCGTTCCGGTACTCCCTCGACTGCTCCAGCTTCTTCCAGTGACTTGCTGGGGGCCGTTCCTGATAGCATAGCAAAGTAGGAGGTTTAATCAAAGTGTTGTTCCAGCTGTGGTGACTCAGAAATCATATGCAATCATAGCGGCATACACACACACACACTGTAACTGATCGATAATAACAAAAAATTTAACAGATGGAAAGCATGAGAGGGGAAAAAAAATAGATCTCTCACCATCCTTCTGGAGTCTGGTCGCACTGCCTGCAGCTGCTCAAACTCCACAATCTTAGTCTGGTCAACGTCTTCCTTTAGCTCCCACGTGCTGTCTTCATACGGCAACGAACACCATTTCACCAGGTAATATACCACCGGCTACAATACACACACACACACACACACACACACACACACACACACACACACACACACACACGGCGAATTACCAACAACCATCAACTCACGGTGCTACTTTTAATAATTAAAATATTACACACACACAATTATATACACAGTACAGTGTTCCCTCGCTACTTCGTGCTTCAGTTTATCTTGGGGTTTTTCAAAAATATCCATCGAAAAATAAAAAAATAAGGAAATTAAATTAAAACTGCTTTAAATAAAACAATATTTAAAACAATATTTCTTTACTCATTCATTAATTTGTCACACCACTTAATCTTGGAAGGATCACAAGGAGGCTGAAGCCCATCTCAGCCAACTCTGGGTGAAGGCATGATACACCTTGACAGTCCACAGCAGGACCAAATTACACAAACACATTCCAAGAAGAAACTTGTAACTGTCAATTACCCTAATGTACATGTCTTTGGATTTGGGATTGTATGAAAAAAAAATGGCGGACGTGGAGGAAACCCACAGAACAACAAGGGGAACATAAACGGCACACAGAAAGGCCCTTGCCCAAGGCCTGAACTCGCAATCAAGAAACCTTTTGTCTTGAGATGGATGTGTCAAACATTAATTATTGCATTCATTCTCTGAACCACTGAATCCTAATCAGCTGCATGCATGTGGCGGTGGATGGGGGTGTGGGGGTGTGATTGCGGCAGTGACAACTAGGCGATTCCAGTAATTAGTAATGCACATTACACCAGTGAAAATATTTCTCCTTTCCCCCAGTTTTGTTGGAGGTTCATTAGCAAATCAATACATCATGAGGCGTATCAAAGATTAAGAAAATGCTATGGTTTATCTTGTTTTGGCAGACATGTGCGTTTATGATTATACTATGTGTGTGGTGGCAGGGGATGGGGCAGTTGTGGGCTGCACCCTCCCTTCATGGCTAAAGTGCCCTTGAGCAAGGCACCTACCTCCCAACTGCTCTCTGAACTCCTGGATGTGTGGCAGCCCACTGCTCTGAGCATGTGTGTGTGTGTGTGTGTGTGTGTGTGTATTCACTTTGGAGGGTTTAGATGCAGAGGCAATAATTTCCCTTGCAGGAATATATTATAAATAAATAAAATGCCAGTATAAGGCATCTGAATGATTAGAGCTGAAAAACGCTCTGAGAATAAAAAGTATAAAGCGTTTCAGCCCACTCCTGTTGCAAGAGTGTAGATTTGCTATGGGGTGTTGACAGCATTTCTGAGACACCTAATGTGATTTAATACCTTACTGCCAGCAATGATGTACTAAACTTGACAGTTAAGGGACATTGGGCCACATTTCATCAATCTGAGAGTAATACTGTGAGTAAATGTATGCAAGCCGAACCATACTTAAAATCTCAAAAGGAGTTCAGAAACGTTTGTGAAAATGTAAGCATGTTAGTAACTGCCATTCATTCATAAATTACCAGGTACGTGTGTTACTTGATGCATTAATATGAAGTTGCTTAGCTTTACAAAATTCACTCTAAATTTCAATGTCTGTGAATGACGTTACCTCTCCAGTGTCCTTGTCCTCACAATACGAGACCTCCAAGACTCTGTCCACTTCTACATAATCAGGATTAAACGGATCCTCCTCCATCTAGAAAACACAGAATTATCACAGGATGTTTGAGATACTGTGACACATGAACACACCATCACACTTCCTGCGGCGTTTCCCTCGTACCTCCAGGCGCTCTCCCCTACTCAAATGTTTTCTGTCATGCACAAAATACTATTATTATGGCTCCAGAGTGGCGCATTGACAAGGTGCGTGCCTATTAAACCTGAGATCGCAAGATCCGAGTTAATGCCACAGCCATCCATGACCAGGAGAGAAGGAGGGAGGGCATGTGCTCCGTTCCCCATTACTCACAACGATCGCCAGCCAATCATGGGGTATGTGAGCTCATTCGAACAAGGGGAGCAGATAGCGCTTCCCCTCTGTGTCAGACCACTCCTAAAAAAACATGCGCCGCAGTTCAAAAAGAGGCAGGTGGCTAGCATCGTATGTAACGGATGGACGTGTGCTTGCTATCGCCCCTCCCTGAGTGGTCGGCTATGTTGGGATAAACTAACATCAGAGATGGTTACTGCTGGTATGAGCACAAAAATGTTTTTTTTTTTTTTTTTTTTTAAAACATCAATAAACTAAGTGTCAAGAGACCACACACACAAACACATGCTTACATCAGCAAAGAAGTGCGCTCTCTGGGACTGTTTAATCTTAAAGCGCTTGATTTTCTGTGGGATCCTCTTGTCCTTCTCCAACTGCTGCTCTGTAGCCCACTCACAATGCAGATAAGAGCTACACACACACACACACAAAATACATCATTTGCATTTTCCATGCGTAAACATGCCAACTCACATTCAGCAGCTTTCTGATCCCACCTTATGCATTTACCCAGTAAGCAGATTACACGTTATTAACATTAAAGAGGGATGGATTTTATTCGCCTTAATTAAGAGAGGCCTCATCGGTGCTGAGAAAATCCAAAATGCTAACTAGAAATTTTGATATGAGAGCACGGCTTCCGAGTTTCCACTGAGCTGCTGCTTCAATAATTCTTCACTGAAGGAAAAATTGAACTCAAACTTAATAAAAGCTTGCATACATCACACAGAAACGCACTGTTATTACAGTCTTCTTTATGACGGGGGGTTGGGAGAGATAAATAGTCACGGCTCTTGGCGTGCTGGCGACATACTGTGAAAAGCTGCCCGCGACGCTCGTATAAAAGCCTGGAAATAAAGTATGGCGTAATATAAATGCATTTCTGCTTCGTTCACTTATATGAACAGACGCTTGTCTGACATATATATTCGTTACGTAGAAACATTTCTAACTTTATTTTATTCAGAAGTTCACTAGTTTATGTACAATGTGTTAGTTTAATATCAGTATACTGTTATTTTTTTTCATGAGACCAGATAAAAATGTATAAATTCCCAGTTTATTATTAGAACTTTTTAAAAAGCTAAATGCGTCACAAGTTCTTTTAATAGAGAAATGAGGTGACTGTCAAAGCCCAAAAGCTTTTAAAGCTAAAAGTAGTAAAGTGACTAAAACTATACAATACTTCAGCAATCTCATCTATTCACGCGTATATTTAACTGAAACGCTGAACAACGGTCTCCAGAATAGTAACTGTAGTTTAGATTAGAAAATATAACTATTTCAAACAGTACTAAACGGATCTCAGAATCACAATCAAAGCATTTAACATGCAATCATGTTCCGCCTCAATTTTTGGCTGTTTGAGCCGTTTTATGAAGCTTGGAATATTTACAAATAAATAAATAAATAAAAATATGGATATGGCATTAATTTCCAAGGTGTGAGGTGATTAGAAAACACACCCCCAACCCAGCCTTATGCTAAATGGACTGTGTATCAGTGCGTATTTTCAAAATTTCGTGTATTCATGAGACTGAAACTAATTTTAAATGCTGATCTTTTTTTTTTAATCTGGCGAAACGGATTTTAGGAGGTCGAAACACGATGCTGAAAATCACATTTTCAAGGGCTCAGGATCACTTGGAAGGTTTTCCTTTACTTTCGTTTTAATAACAGAGTTACAAACAGGTCTATTTTTTTAAAGGGCAAAAAAGGAGAAACTTACTAGTTTTTGTATTTTACAAAAAACTCCTCCACTTCAACCACAACACCTGGAGACACCTGTTCAACAAAGACCACAGAAAAATTATTGAAAGCAAAATCTTTGGGCAGCTTCATAAACAATAAAAAGCTATATTTTTGTAAAGGCAGTTTGTGCTGTGTGTCTGACAGTACCTCCTTCTTCACTATGCGAGACGCCATGATTTTATCCACCACAGCTCCTTCTTCCTCACTGGGATTCTCCTTGGCGAGAAAGAAGAACCTCACTGATTATTAAAAACACTGAAAATGGTTTTACATAGGCGTGGCCAGTTACAGAAAGGCAATGTTATTTTATCCATACAAGTGGACAAGGTGGTCAGAACATCCTGAGTAAACGTGCCGTGGAATAATTAAGCAAGAAAACACTCATGGGTGGAGCTATAACAGGAACATATCGGATAAAGCCGGATGTCATGGTTGCTGTGGCAACAAACCCTGCTTATTTTCCTCTAACGACATAGACCTGAGGCATTCCTTTCCTCTTCCAAAAACAACCGTGACTCCAAACAGCAAGTTCAGGGTGAATGAAGAATAGGAACCAATCAGAGTAATAAAAAGTTGTCAGGAAGTCCCATACCCATCCTTTACTGATGGGGTCATGGACATGTGCATGATCTCAAAGAGCGAGAGGGGTGCCATGCTGTTTAAATCACAGTAATGCTCGCCAATCATGGGCAACTGTGAGCTCATGCATACAGAAGTGTAAGATTAACCCTTTCCTCCATGCGTGATACAACACCGCTGGTGCATGAGTTCACGCTTGGAGGAAAGAGCCATCCTTCCACTTCGGTATGCATGAGCTCACAGATGCCCATGATTGGTTACATAAGAGAAATGTATCCATGATGCATGATTTCTCAGACAGTATGATTGAAGCGTTCAGCAAGACAAACTGGAAGCACTCTTTATTAAATATGTGCGAGTGTGTAAGTGGGTTCTCACCACAAACAACTGTACCGCAGGCTCTTTCTGAGCGTTCGCATTGATCTTCTTGGCTTTGGCGATAACCTTCATTTCTTCATCAGACAGCCGGGCTTCCTGCTCCTCGGCATACCTCTTCCTCTTGATCTGCCTGTTTGATCGACGCTTCTGTAACGAGCCCACAATTTTTTTTTAAAAAATTTAAAAATAAGTGAATATACTATGCAAGTCGTTTATGATATCAATATATACTGTAACTAGAAATGTGCTCATCACAAAGCACTAGATGTATCACCCAAGTGACCGACTGCAACCTATTGAGTGTTACCAAGCATTTTTGATTAATTGACCTCAATAACCTTGAAAATTAATTCAAGGTTACCCAATTTCAACAGGCTGGTACAATGTGCAAGTAGGATCATCTAAATATAAATAAAACGAATCCATAAAAATTCAGCCCTACTAGAGTGTTTACATGAAGTGTCTACAAGGGCAGTGGATCCACTAAAAACACAGTACAGACAGTCGTCGACTTACAACCGCTTTTGGTTCCGACAGACTGGTCGTAAAGCGATCTGGTCGTATGTTGACTTTCCATCGAAATACACTAATACCTCGGTTTCATGGACTAATGGGGGGGGGGGCACACGGCACTGGTCCGAAGTACCCGATGGACCGAAGTACCCGATTCCATATATTTTAATGATTACGTTCCAAAAAACTTTTACTTAAGCACACTAATTTGCAAATGTAAATATACACCATAAGATCAGGGGTTGGGAACCTATGGCTCGTGAGCTAGATGTGGCTGTTTTAATGACTGGATCTGGCTCTCAGATAAATCAGGTGGCCTTTCTTAACAGAATAACGAAACCATAATTTCACTGTCATTAAAAAAAAAAAAAAAAAAAAGCCATCAAGTAAAACAAAAACATATGAATAAATCTCACGCATTTAAATCTATACATCTATTTTCAATTCCACGTCACTGTGGTGCGCAGTGGAGAGCCAATCCTTTCTGTACTCCAGTGTGTGGGCAGGTCCGATAGCTTCAAATTCTAATTTTATTGGATTAGAACAACAGCCACAGACTGCACGTGTTGTTTTTGAGGAAAGAGATAAATTTCACTTGTTTTGAACAGCTCATTTCCACGAAGCTAAGCACAGCTGGCAAGCAAATATAAATGGACAGACATGGAAAAACTTCAACCCGCTGAGCAGCTGATTGCCAAAACTTGGGACGTGCTTCCTGTCACAAACACTGGAGCGTGTGAGTCCAATAAAATTAGAGTTTCAAGGTATCGGACCCGCCCGCACACAGAAAGGATTGGCTCTCCGCTTCGCGCCAGTGACGTGGCATTGGAAGTAAACGAATAGATTTGCTCTGAGCTCACGGCAGTTAGAAAGTGAAGCTGCTTGTGAATCTCCTGCTTGGCCTTTTAAGATGCTGGCGCATGCAACACGCGCACTGCACTGCCATAAATCATGCTTCACGACGGTTGCGGTCGTAAAGTCAATCAGACATAACTCGCATAGGTCGTAAGTCGAGAACTGTCTGTATTCTCTACCCTCTGGGGGTAGATACAATTATTCAGGATGAAGCTGCAAAAACTATGAATGTGTTCTGATCACCGAATCAATCTCATTCCATGTTAAGTATGCGCAAGACCAGGCTCCCGAATGGCACATCAACAACGTGCACGACTATTAACCCAGGATCTCGAGATCGGATCCGGTTTAATGCACACAGCCGTCTATAGCCAGGAGTCCACGGGAGCCAAGTGGCCAAGCTCTCAGGGGCAAGAGGGGTAGCATTCGCTCCCTTCCCTGTCACTTACAATAATCCCCAGCAAATCATGGGTCTGTGAGCTCATTCATAAGAAGCACTTTCCCTCCGAGGGTCTTAGACCATAATCCCAAATACGCAGGCAGCGAGCATTTGCACGACACGGAGGGGGCATGTGCATGGTTTCGCCCTCCCTGGTTGGTGGTGGTCGGGTCATGTGATAAGGAAGGCAGTGCCCGATGGGTTGGAATTAGATAAAATTAAATTATGGAGAAAATGAGTAAAAGTCCAAGATGTATGCACATGTCCTGCCACACTACTGCTACGAGGCATGCACAGCGATAGTGACTGATACAGCCCTGTTGGCAGTGCCAATTCTTTGTTTTTTCCTATTGGCTGAACTGCAGGCAGCAGAAACCAGTCTAACAATGGTGACAACGGACAGGAGCAGTGACCCGCCAAAAAGTAAGAGCCTTTAGTACACAGGGGGTATTATCACCTAAAATGTCACTCACTGCTTGTTTAGTTGTGCTGGACAACCCAGCCCACTGACTACACATCATTGGTTTCACATTGGTTCAGCCCTGGATAAAAATTTATGAGATGCAACGGCCCGGTATGGTGCATTTTTAAAAATGGTTATTTAAAATAAGCTCTGTATTCACTTACATATATTATAATACGCACAAATTATGCTACAAGGATGACCGCTACCCTTACAGTGCAAGTCCACGCTTAGAAAACAATTTTTAAAATGGGAGTAAAATTCAGAAAATTAAACAGCAGCTCAGATGATAAAGTTCAGGACATTAAAATCACTGCTACTGTTAAGCACACAGCACAAGTGGTTTATCAGAGTTTATTAAAATTTTATAGATGAGCTCAGTTACTCCTAATTACCCGGTTAGGATTATTTACAATCCAGTATCATAGAATTTTTTACCTTGTTATAGGGAATAAAATCAGAGAAAAAAAATTTAAAAACCCTGAACGCGAACACTGGCTAGCAGTTACGACTAAATCATAATCAGACCTCTCCCCCTTTTTTATCATTATTATAAGCTCGTATATCAGATGTAATTGTGGTGAAAATTGGCAGTTGGTGAAGTATGTCAGCCGCTGTGGGTTGTGAATTTCCAATTTATTACACTACAATTAGTTAAGATATATGTTTGTGGGTCTATATTTGGCAGCACCAACAAAAGGGTCTGACTCTGTGATTCCCTATCTTGTTACGTCTGCTTCGAAGTCTGTTCAGCTGTCCCCAGGCTTTTCCAGGGAGGTTTGAACTGCTCTACATTCTCATCATTTACCATGGGCATCTCCTTAAAGCTAGCTAAATCTGCAGAAAACTGAAAACTACACGTTTCCATCTTTAATTAATAAGCACTGACGTCACATGTTCAGGGCGCACCCCCTTCTTTCCACAGCATCGTCAATGTTTAGGAGTCCTAACTGGACAATGGACTGTATTATACATGTGAGAAAACATACCAAAATACCAAGATAATCCTGGAAGTGTCCCAGTAGAGAAGTTTTACAAAATTAATAAACATCAACATCTGCGCTTTCACTTCCTGAACAGTGCACTATCGCAGATTAAAAGGATTAGCGTAAAATGATTATGCATGAATATTAAGATGCAGCGTGACATTTAAAACCCACGTGACAGCCCACACTTGATCTTCATTATCTAAGTTGAATAAACCATGTGTATAAATTTGCAGGTCTGTTGTTCATTCGGCGTTTTTCACCACTCCATCCATCAGATTTATTTAAAAAAAAAAAAAAAAAAAAAAAAAAAGGATCCGAGTGCGAGTGCATACACAGTCCCTGACATTCGACTCGTGGAGGGGTCTACTACAGTCCAAACTCTTCGACTCCAATAAACCGTATGAGGGCTAAATGAAAAAAGGACCAGAGTTTAGTTTTGATTTGTTTTCTTCAGCCTCTCATTCGGCATCATGAGAATTCTTTCTGCTTTCATCCTGGTAGAGATCACAGTCCCACCCACCAAAACATTTTAGAAGAAATGGTCTTTAAATCAGCATTTCTTCAAGTGATATTTATTTTTTTGGTAGTTTGTTTTTCGTCTTGTCCGCAACACCCTCCGCCAGCTCTACACACTCTACAGGATCCTGGAGGAGGCGTGGGAGTTTGCCCAATGAGTCCCTGCCTCAAGTGGAGGAGTTCAAGTATCTCGGGTCTTGTTCATGAGTTGGATGGAGCGGGAGATCAACAGGCGAATCAGTGCAGCCTCTGCTGTGTACCGATCCGTCGTGGTAAAAAGGGAGCGAGCTGAAAAGCAAATCTTTCAATTTACCAGCCGATTTATGTTCCTAAGTGGCTCGGGCATCGAATTAGAATGCCTCCCGTACACCTCCTTGATGTGGTGTTTCGGGCATGTTCGACCAGGAAGAGACTCCGGGGTCGATCCAGAACATACTGGAGCGATTATGTCTCTCGACTGGTCTGGGAACGCCTTCGTGCCCCGGTGGAAGAACTGGAGGAAGTGGTTGGGGAGAAGGAAATCTGGAACTCACTGCTTAGGCTGCTGCTCCTGCAACCCGACCCCGGATCAAGCAGAAGCTGATTGGTTTTAGACATCATTAATATTCTAAATCCAAACATAATTTAGAGTTGTGTGAGAGATTGTGAGCACCTGCTGCTTTTTTACACCCAGAGAGAGAGAGAGAGAGAGAGAGAGAGAGAGAGCAAGAGACAGAGAGCAATTTATGTGCACACATCATCCAATCAGCCTGAGCACATGAAGAGGCCTCTCTAATAAACTAGTACAGAAGTGTGTGAGTGCCCTAAATATATCTGTGGCCTAAATGTCGGAGTGAGGGAGAAAGAGAAAATGAATCTCTCAGTGTGACCAACTCGGACCTGAATGAGTCAGTCACGCTGATGACAATATGACCAATAAGGACCCCGATGCTTTCGCCATTAGGCCTTGATGTTTTCCAGAACACGACAGCGCGGCACAGCCAGTGCTTTATCTCCAGCAGGTTATACTGAATCATCAGCAGCACACTGCCTTAATTAACACTCAGGGCTTTAACATGGATAATTAGATCTGGAGAAAGAGAGAGAGATAGAGAGAGAGAGAGTGTGTGTGTGTGTGTGTGTGTGTGTGTGTGTGTGAGAGAGAGAGAGAGAGCACATGACAGTGCACTCGGCAGACCACTAAAGAAAGACCAAGAGAGAAAACAACGAGAAGCTCGGTAAAGGAAACGGCAAAAGACATAGACAGAGATAATGATATTGAGTTCGACGGAAGGAGAGATAGATATGCAGACAGAGAGGGAGATACGGAGCCAAACAGAAGCGTAGATGGACAGCACACGAGATAAGAGTTCTGAGCCAGTTATACAAACAGAAGAACAGATAGATGGATAGACCGATACACAAACAAATAATGACAAAGGTGTGGAAAAACAGACTGACAGATTTGAAAAAATGAAAGACAGAAATAGGAGAGAGAGAGAGAGACACACAGAGAAAGAGAGGGAATGAACTCGAGAGGAAAGACTGAGTACCAGACACACAATGAGAGGGGAAGAGTGAAAAACAAAAGGGGGGGAGCAAGAGAGAGCATGAGAGACAGAAAGAGATTAAGGGAGGAGGAAGGAGAGAGGAGACTTAGCTGTAACTCTTTAATTTAGTGTATCTGAGAAGCCCGAAGCTCATCTTGCACCAATTTCTGATTGTTTTACTCTCGCTCTCCTCCTCCTCTCCCCTCTCCCTCACTCACTCACACACTCACCGAGTCGTCGTCTTTGGAAAGTCGTCGAGGCGGCAGTTCTTCATCGGAGAGTTCCTCTGAAGATTCTGTCTTGCGCTTCTTCTTCTTCCCGATCTTTATCACTATCTTCCTACAGAGATAAAAACAAACGAACAAACAAATAAACGATCACCCAGGTTTTATGAACACTTTACTCCTGACTATCACAATCCAACACGCTGTCACATCAGGATCTTTTGACACTTCACACCATAGCAGGGTTTACTTTTAAGGTCTAAAGGATCAAAGTTTTATGGAACTTCAGGGGTGCGAGCAGGTTTTCCTTTCTTCTTTTATTACTCTTCACATCCAAAGGTTTGAGCTCCGATAGGCTCCGTCACTACATCATAGCCGAGTAAATCACCAGGCAGCGGGGAAATTGACAAAAGGTCAGTACAAAAGTGCTTCAGTAAAATGAGTTTATAATAATAATAATAAGAAGAAGAATAAGAGAATAAGAAGAGGAATAAGAATAAAAATAAGAAGAAATGAAAGTAATGAATACATATCTCTAAAATTGCATGATTTTTATATTACTAGCCATGATTCAGGTTTACACAACTCCGGATTGAGGTCTCACATTCTTTACGCAGACATGACAACCCATGCAAGTGCTACAACACTCACAAAAAATGAATAATGATTTCCTTTGCCAATTCCAGTGTGAGTTCTAGTGAGGATACAGGATTCGGAGACTCGTCAGGAATGCTCCGCGAATATGCCGCGACCCCGGTCGTAGATCAGTCATACAGTGAATACCAAGACGAAGCCAAGCTTCCTGATTACTACACTTGCCAGTGATGAGTGGTGTGACCTGTATAGCCATCTCAAGTGTGAACTTTCTCACATTAGTATAAAGTGCTGATTATCACACCTTCCAAACTTTATTTAAAATATTACAGCTCACTGGTCAACATCCCTGATTTTTAAAGAAGATATTGAATGACCTGAAATTAATCAACATGTGTGTTTACTTGGTAGCATTTTTAAAAAATTTTTTTAGTCCAAACAAGCTCTGCCATCAAGAGGTTTGTATGAAAGGTCCCGCTTAATCCTAGTTTGAGAAACTGGCATTCGAAGCAAAGGTGGCTTACATTCTGAACAGATAACCAGGTCATAGCAAGCAGAAGGAAGGTAAAAAAAAAATAAAAATAAATAAAATATCACACAACCATTGACACTCATGCTGAGGGTCGATTTGCAACAACCAATGAGCTGATTGGAGGAAATCAGTGCAAGCATGAGAACATCATGCAACCTCTGCACAGAAACATCCCAAGCCTCGAACCTGGGACCATTTTTTTGCGATCTTTTTTGCGAACAGGCTTGGGTTTTTCTGAATCCAACACTTATTCTACAGTATGTTTGTGTGTTGTTTGCTTGCAGGGGTTTCCTCAGGGTACTGTGGTTTCCTCTCCTAGTCCAAAGACACGTACTTCAGGTGACCTGGCTGTTCAAATTGCTCTACAGTGGGAGTGTGAATTAGGGTTCAACATGAGAGCTTACAATATCTTTATAAAGCTTGCTTTTCCAAAGCTCGTAAAGTTCATGACGTGTTACTTGGTTTTCGTTTCTTATTTTATGAAACCCATACACGTGAGGCATTGCGACATCTTAAACGCATTAATGGCTTTCGCAATTTCATTCTCGGCTTGTTCCGATCTTATCGTACACAGGTCCAGTCCTTATTTCTGCTGCAATGGTTAGGGCCACTCATTTTTTTATTTTCTGGTTGACGGATTTTTCAGCACAAATTTAGTGATGTCTAAGGAAATAAAAAAATAAGGCCACTAGATTTAAAATATTATTATTAACAATTTTGGGGAAAAAGTGTCAGAGGGGAAAGATATTTTGTTGATATTAATAGCACAGGAAGGTTTCGTCACTTAAAATTTGTTCGTGTATAATATCTGGTTGATGACTCTACAAGTGTTGGGAATATCATTAAAAACAGTGTACAAATTACGTATGTCTCAATACAATGAATTATATGTTCACTATTGAAATGAAAATTTAATTATTATTATTATAGGGTCACTCGCAAAGCATGCTGGGAGTCTCAACTCACGATACCTGATGCGAGAATTTATTTGGATATAAAGATGTAAGCGCGATCTCGAAGGCGAACACACAAAATTTTACATAATATTTCGAGACTGAAGACTTTTGTTATTTTATTTATAATTATATTGCACTATGCCCATTATTTTGTTTGGGAAAAAGAAAAATGAACAATTCTCTGAGTAAACAAAATGGCTGCAACTTCAAAATTAGATCTTCCACATTCTCAGAACTAGATTTAGAGATAATCTTAGTCAGTACACCAGGTTTATTTAACAAGGGCCGCTGTTGAGCCGCCGAAGGCCTTGCCACTGTCCGCTGCGCTCCGGTCCTCCCTGAAGGCCATGTAGCCGGCTGGTGTAGTCGCCTTGTCGGGTGTACTTTTCTTGAGCCATGTTTCACAGAAACACAGTATGGAGCAGTCCTGTAGATCCCTCTGCGCTGCAATCCGAGCATGAAGCTCGTCCATCTTGTTTGCAGAGACTGAACATTTGCAAACAGTATGACCGGGAGTGCTAACCTTCCACTGCTAACCAAGCACCGGAGTCATCATTCGGCCCCTCTCTGCCTGCCGCGTCTCCGCCTGGGCTTATTGTTATCCGGGGTGTGGCTAGCATTGAGCTGCCGTAGCATATTGGCTCAGGATAGGAGTTGCGCGTGCTCAGTTCTAAATGTCCAAAAGGACAACGTTCTCACAGCTGTAGTAGGGTCGCACGGTCATAGACGAGCATAGTGCAAAAAAAAAAAAACAACAAAAAAAAAAACAAACAAAAACTACTTGACTCTACGAACTCCGCAACATCACCCTCTAGGGAGTTGGAAGAAAGAAAGATACGATTTTGTGTCTGATGGCACACAAGCAATTGAGTTTTATTTATTTTTTAATCTGAGATTATGAGAGACTCAGTGTCAAGAAGAAGCGGTGGTAAATAGAACTCTCTTAAAGTGAAGAAATTTCTCAAGAGGGGTGATGTCTATTAGTAATTTTAAATTGCTCTGTTATTATTATTTTTACTATCAGAACCTGAACAGTGTTCCTAAAAAGAGTCAGCGAGAGATCTTCCAAGCCCGTGTGCATGTACGGGCGTTTCCGCCTCCTCTTTACAGCATTTGTTGCATGATGGCAACAGCAGTAAGGTAAACTTCCTGTCCATTTGTCACAAGTGTAAACTCCCCTTGAGCATGAAGCACCTGTTTGCCTTCACACCTTCACGTTTTGCTTTCACAGCACAAACACAAGGCTGATAAATGAAGCCATTTGCAATGCAGCAGCGGAAATTATCCCTACTGGCATGTTTCACAAATGGAAAACCCAGCACTGATCTCGAACACAGAATGAGGCTGGGGAACAAACTCTTGGCCAGAACGGTAATAATGCATTAATAATGAACATTTCATGGTGTCTGTGAAAAGGAATGTGATGGCAGGAAGCCTAGTCTGGAACCACAACAGCACAAGTTGAACAAAAGCAGTTCAGAGCTCGAGCGATGCCCGAGGCTTAATCCTGTCTTGCGTATGTGCATGTGTGTGTTTCACTCTTTACTCCAATTTCCCCACCGCGATTTGCCCTGCTCTTGCGCCATGCCAGCGGGAGAACAATATGTTCATTCCGGAAAGCTTAAAAACTAGTACAGTTGGTCGAGGAGTGCTCATGCATTCGGATGTTTACTACAAGAAGAACTGTGGACAGGATTTCACATACAGGCTTTCAGCTTATTGTTTGTGGCGTCTTGGCGGACCAGCCGGTTTGCCAGCCTGCATACAAAAATAAACCTTAAATAATTAAAAACTTTTTTTATTATTAAAAATAAACAGTGTTTACTCGTACACATTTCACAGGGCCGTGACGCACCTTGATGGCGTAATGTTGCTGACCTACATTCCTATCTGCGATTTTTTTTTTTGCAGAAGGATTATGACCCAGCAAACATGGATCACGGACAGCATTTCTAAGAAAGGAAGGCTGATATCTCTCTCTGTCGAGCACATCATACAATCAGCTAAAATTTAGGGATACATTTAGTGCCGATTATCAACCTGGAGATCAGTTCGAATCCGGGTTGATGCCACAGCCATCCGTGCTCGGGAGTCCATGGGAGCCAATTGGTCGAGTTCTAGTGGAAGGAATGAATGGCATACGCTCACTTCACTGTCATTCACAGCGATCACCAGCCAACCACAGGCATCTGTGTGTGATCATTCATACGGCGGGATGGTTAGATAGATGGATAGACAAACAGACAGAAACTTACAGATACTTTATTAATCCCAGAGGGAAATTCACAAAATATAGATAGCGCTTTCCCTTCGAATGAGTCAGGCCACCTCGGAATACGCATGCACAGCTGTTCGTAAAGAGGCAGGTGGCATTACCACATCTCATAGTGGGAATGTGTGCATGGTTACACCCCTTCTGGGTTTGTGATGGTCATGTGAAAGGGAAGGTCATACTTGATGGGTGGGAATTGGGTAGGGTAAAGTCTGTTGGGCTTTTTACACCCAAGCCTAGTGGCTCATTGGCCTGCTGCTTATCCCTGGTTTCCATAGCATGAAGTTACCAGGAGTTCAACTCCTCCTCTATGGGACAATAGTCTATTGTAGGTTTCCTTTCCAGTATATTTTTACTGGTATCCATTTATACTGCTGGGTGAACAGAGGCACATTTGTGGTTAAAACCTTGCCTGGGGGTCTAACTGTGATTCAAACACAACCTCCCGATCATGAGTGCAGCACCCTAACCACTACACCACCGGCCCCATGGGTGGGAATTGGACAAGACTAAATTCAGGGAGGAAAATAGGGTGGGGGGTGGGGTGGGGGGGACAAAAGAAAATGCTGTAGCTTGTAGGACAAACATTTATAAGGTATTTACAAGACACCTGTATCTCAACTGACTCACACCAGGTACTCAGTGAACCATTTTCCAGAGAAAATACGGGTTATACATTGGATATAAATTCGTCCTCCTGCCTGAAACTTGCATAATAGATAAATAGCTGGTGCATTTCACAAATGTATAACTTATTACTTTGTTCCACAGCAAGGCCCAATAATTATGTTGTTTCCTGATAGGTTACATCCTTTTCAGCAGCGTTCTTGTCACCATATGAGCAGCATAACGTACTTTTCTTTGGGTGGCTTGGAAACCTGTCTATTCTGTGTCTGAACTATGCATCGAGATCCTGATTGGGTGTTCACTCTTAGGGAGGAACTTAAACATGCCAACAGATAAAAATATATACTAGAAGAGCCAAGCAGCAGCCAAAATAGGCCTCAGGGCTGCAGATGGTCCCATCGGAAGGAACATTAGATAATGCTTGTCAAAGGGGGGGGGGGGGGGGGGGCGTCAAACATCTAATTATCAATTAGCCATTTAACATAAGCTTGAATTACTAGAAAAATTCACTAAATTAACCACTGTGACCTTGAAACAAGGTCAAGGGGACCCATATATAATCCAACCCAAGACATTCCTGAGGGCAATCCATGCAACAAATCTGGATATCCTGAGTCATTCCTTTCCAAGTCATTACAATAACAAGGCTTGATGAGCCGAATATAGAAAAAGTGACCTTGAAGCAAAGTCATGGGGACCTATAAACAATCTTATCCTATTCGCCTCAATCCTGTATCATTTTCCTCAAGTTATCAAAGTAACAAGTTGGACAGATGGACACGACCCATTTCAAGGGTTTTCTGGCAATGCTTCTGCTGGCTTCTGTTCTGAGAACATGGCACAAACCTTCATATCATCGAATAAACTATGAACAGAAAATAAACTCAAAAATCTTTCAGAGTAAAAACTTGTACGAAGTGCCTTTATATGCAGATTATCTCTTCAGAGTTAATGCTGTCGAATATATCTGGACAGAAAATTCAAATGAACGAAGCTTTATCAATTGTACTATAAAATGCATAAATAGTAAAGTGGCTCCATCATGGCTGCTGGATGTGTAATGACTTTTTTTCACCTGGAAGTGACTTTAATCGTCATTGTCCCAGATCCTTTAAGCAAGCAACATGTAAGGTGATACACAAACAAACAAACAAACATATTCAAGAAGTGACTATGGCTGCAATTTGGTGGAAACAGAGGGAGGAGTCTCTGGTGGAGACAGCAAGACGTCACATTCTAGTGTCCCCGAGGATGAGGAGATGCCAGAGATGAGTGTGACGGTGAATCCAAAATGGTTTACGCAGCTAACGTTTTGGCCACTTGGCTTTCCGGTCGTCAGTTGGTTTAGGAACAAAAATAAACGTTTTCCACGATTGCTGCACTTCTTGTTTGTGCAACTCAGCACTGACACCATCAGGTGTAATGATGCACATGGTCAGTGACATAGATCAGCCAAGTCAACGAGTTTGCACCACTACCAGGCTGAAACAGCCAATCAGAAAGGCAACATGTCTTTGAGCATGCCCAGTGTCATTGCAATCGCATGCACTTTGAGAAGAGGCAAGGGCGGATGCCGCCGGAAGGAGCCGGTGATGTAAAACGTGCTCAATTTAAAAAGCTAATAACAATAATTCACCACAGGTTCGCTTTGAAGTTATTGATGGAAAAACAAACGTTCATAAACATAAAACCAATATATCAAGCAAGCATCATAATTTTAAGTATGTGCTAGCAAACAATTTATCCAAAACAGCTGGTGCCACCATAACAATGCAGATGTTCAAAAGAAAACCTTAATATACTTCAAACCAGTGATTTTAATTTTGCCAGCACGATGACCATGTCGCAGCTGCTGTTGTAGGAAAATAATTAACTCTGCAAGATTGTTATAATTGTGTGCATGTTGCCATATTTGTAGCTTATTAGCCTGGTTTCTGGGCAAAAACTTCCAACATTTATTAGGAAGATGCTTCACTGTATCACCCTGAAATTAGAGCTGGAAAAGTTTAGGATTTTTATTAAACTTCACTGGCCCTATGGATTTCTGTGCAGTGCTGGTTCCCCAACCAGGATTCTCTAGTGCCTCACACTGGCTTTATGATCAGCTCCACCCAGATACACTCCATCCAACCGGGAACAAAACCTGCCCCCCCCCCACCACACACACACACACACACACAAGGCAGTGAGGAGGTTCTTTTAAAAACTAGCTGTGTCTTCTCCGTAATTTAGAAATGGTTCTCTGAAGCAAAAGTTTGACAGCACAAACATCTTGTCTGCTGTAAAGTTTTGTCTAAAATCTGATGGGGATCAATAGTAGTAGCAAACAAACTTATTTTGGTATTTCAGACACATGCATGTAGCGAAGTCTGCTAGTCACTCTGCAGAAATGCACATGCTAATGGCAAAGACACCGAAAGCCTGGTTACGAAAAAGTTACCATAGTGGAAAGAAATTACAGATATGGTGCCATTTCCTATCATCACTACCATCAACTCTTGATAACAAAGCTTCCAAATCAAAAGTTGTTCCCCAAAATCGCCTCGCCGGATCAGCTCAGAACTACACACAAATCCTGCCATGCCCCAAACTCTTCCAAGCAATAAATAAACGAGAACACTTTAAAGTAAAACAAACCTGGCAACTACATAGTGGGAGGGAAGGAGAGTCAGTTTGGAAACTGGGTGGGTGGATAGGTCAGTGGCTATCTGGCTACTTTATTAATCCCAGTGGGGAAAGTCACATTCGCATTGAAGACTACATTATCCAGAATGCAACACTGCACAGGTTCAATCTTCTTTCTCTGACGATTTTATTGTATCTCAGTTCACAAAGATCTCATCCGTCACGGCATTAACTCGGTTGAAAAACTGTACAGATCATTTACACTCCCTTTATATTTTCATTTAGTTTACCTGCAAAGCATTTATTCAGGCACACGGTGTCTACTTCTAGCTACTAAGCTCTGCTGACTTTAATGGTGACTCTGTTCCTCTAATACAGAATTGCGTTACACCTTTGACAAGGTACATATGTATTTTCAAAAGGCACTTTTCCTCCACTACAGAATTGGTTAAATCACTCAGAACGGACATTCTAAACCAATTAGGAAATCTGTTTGCTTTGTTTTTGTATTGATGTAAAAATAAAACCGATGCCTTGAAAAAAATAAAATAGTGCAGGTTGAAAAATAACCAAGACATTATTTTTAGGCCGTATCTCAAAGCCCATCCAGACCCTGGATGACCTGTTTGGCTTCAGGTGATTGGTCACCTCTTGGCAACTGAAACGCTTATTGGGAGAAGAGCCTGCAAAAAAAGTGGTGAAAATCTTGTCGGGCCAACGTCATTCGGAACCCTGACACTGACACAGCTCTTCAGCGCTGTCATGTTTATGGGTCAGTATACTGTAACCCAGGTAACATGTCCGTAAAAACCATTTCTCATATTAACATCACTAAAGAGGTCTGAAAAGTCAAATCTATGAATGTCTCCAAGTCGGTTACACGTAAAAACTCCCCGTAGTTAGCCAACAACCGTTTAATTCACCCACCACCAGCTGTGACATGAAGTCAGCTTGAAAGAACTGTGCTAGCGGATAAACACGCACCCAGTCAGACTGACAGTGAATCAGGGATGTCACTCTGACGGATTCCTCGAGTTGAGGCTTTCTCAGTCAATCCCTCCCTCTTTTGACAGTCAAATCATCGGTCTCGCCACACATTTATCCCTTGTTCTTTCCAATCTATCCTTCCTACTTCTGTCTCACCAAAACATCTGCAGATAGGTATGTTTGGGTTGTGATTCACACAGTAGGTCATCTGCTTTAAGCTCATGCACACTCACGATGGCTTTATACTGAAATGATCTCCAGGGTGAGGTGACTCACAGGTTGCCTAGCAACTGAAAGACAGTGTCAAGCAGAGAGGGAACGTGGATGGCACTTAGATGATGTCACTTCCCGAGTATACCATGACATGACCGCCGCAGCAGCTGAGACAAACAGGCCGGTAAAGAGGACAAGAGAAGAGATTGGGGACAGGATAAACTATTGTGAAGTACTAAATAGGATGTCTCTTCCAAATGGAGAACAGGAGAGGTATATAACCCGAGGTCACGAACCCCTCAAGCTCAAGTTCAATCTCTATATGGGGGGGGGAGAAGAAATATACAACACAGGAACTCATTGGTCCATTATTATTATTCCGGGTGGATCATGCTTTGCTCAGAATGATGGACACTCAGGGTTTAGTCTTGAGAATTTGACATTTTCATTGTGATGCTTTCAAATGGGGAAAATAAATTAATAAGTCATGTTCCAGTTGGTTTTTCCTATATTTGTGTGCATCATAAGCTTGGAAGGAGTTTTCAATGTATGAGTTAATCACTGATGATGTCACGGTATCAGAAAACTTCTCACACCATTTTATTCTACTTTGTGTAAATCCTCTTTTACAACTTCCTCCTCATCAGAAAATACAAGGACGCTAGAAGGAACTTTCAAATCAGCGCTTAGTAAAGAAATGAAGCGATTCGGCCCCACTTCATGTCAATTAAGAAAATTTCATACGCCATCGCTCATTTCGCCGGTATTCGCCGACTTTTCAAAGTTACTTGTCACCTCTGTGGATGCAGCTTGGGTGACAAGGTGGGAGTTTAACTCGTAATTAGCCTGATTACCAAACTACTACTGGTGAATATCACACTGATGTGGTCAGAGGCACTGAATAGATATTTTTAAAAAGTAAATGTGTACGACATACATTTTCTATTAAAAAAAAAAAAATAGCACCCTTGAACTCTTGGTCTTTGCTTGGATTTTCTTTTTGTGATTTTACTCCCAAATTTGTTCACTTGCCAATGCCCATGTACTGGCAAGCCCTCACTTATCATATGCCACCGAGTGTGAACATGAACACGTAACGTAGGTCCTTTGAGGCAAGTGAAACTAAACCGAGAGCATGTTTTTAAACTAATGTTTAGGGCAGTGTTCTCCATACTGAAGAGAATGCTAGCTATCCTCTTGGCTAGTTAATATGATTGACCCTGGGTGGGGGGACACCACAATCATGTTCTCTTGGCATATACTTGGCTTCTACTACACAGGAATGATGCGATTTGATTGATCTGTTGTCGAGACCAAAAAAATATTATCCATATATTAGCGTATAATGCTTGAATCAAAATGACAGATACTTAAAAGATTTTAAAATTAAGCTAACCTCTTGAAAAAGTAAGATACATACATTATATAGCCAAAAGTTTGTGGACACCTGCTGATCTCACATTTTTGGGCACGGATGGGTAGATGGACATTTAGCCCAAAGAGCATAAGTGAGGATGTCGGGATAATGGTAAAGAACCCTTGTGTTCTTCCATTTTAGTATACAATACCGTCCCAATTGTTAGACACCACGTTCTGCCAGGTCATAAGTTCTCTCTCATTCCTTCAGAAATCAAAAGCTTCAAAAATCCTCTCAAAAAAAAAAAAAAAAAAAAAATTCTCATTTCTCCTGGACGGCTTTCCTTCAACAAAGCAATGAATCCTAAATCCTGTGCTAACACTCACTGCAATATTGAACGCCACCCAATGCTGCATACGGCAGCATTTAATGTATGCATTTTCCCCCTTCCAGTATGCCGAGTACACAGTATGGAAGTGCACTACTCAGCAACGACGTCCTGAAAGATTTCACAGAAACGCCCACCGACTTCAAAATCAGGCTACAAGTCAAGATTTTTGCCGCAGCGACCTAATCATATTTAGAGATCTAATATTAAATGCAATGTTTTAAAGTGTTTAGGATTGACACAAAAGAAGAAAGAGACAACGCCTGCATCAATACTACATACGCTGGCAATACATAACTACAAATTTATAAAGCGATGGTCTGTTCTTGGGTTCATGATTAGTTTCATGGGTAGTGTGGATATGAACAAAGAAAGTATTGCTATGACAACCGTACCAAGCCATTGCAGCTTATACAAGCTATCAACTCTGTATCGTCATCAATAAAGACAGCATCTCTCATCCCTCTCACTCATTGTTCAGATCGCTGATGCCCTGTGATTAGGGTCGCTGGCAGGCTGGTGCCCATGTTGGCCAACACTGGGCAAAGGCGGGTGAACACACTGACCAGCTTGCTAGCCCATTACGGGGTAACCCACAACCATCCACAACTTAGGGTAACTTGAAACAGCCATTTAGCCTCGTGTGCATGTCTTTAGACTGTGGGAGGAAACTCCACAGAAACAACTGAGCCTGGGACCCAAATCCAGGACCTTCTTGCTAAGAGGTGGACGTGCTGATCACTATCATATTGTGCCGTCCAATTTTTTTTTAGTACTACTTGAACAAGGATATCTCAGAACATTCTCCCCTTTGATAAGGTAGGTAAAAAAAGTTTAAGTGAAGGGAGCATTGGGCTGTAGGCTAATACAGTACTCTGGTTTTAATTCGAGCCAGATTCCCGGCCGCAGCTCCCCCCCCCCGCCCTTCCCTGACAGAACGATCCAGTGTCCATCAAACTACTTGTACGCCTAATCGTTTTGGTCTGTATACACGAGACCGGTAATTGTATACATCGGGTTAACACATACACACACACTCAAACATTTGAGGTCTCTGGGGGCCTCAGGAAAAAAGGAACAAGGACCTACCTCATAATGGCCAAGGCACATCACGCAAAAGCTCTTTAACCAAAACTTTGATCTTCAAAAGGGGAAAAACCGAAACATGAACTAACATGTGAACTTTAACAGCTTTAACAACATGCAGCATTTCAATGTCTCCTCACAAAACTAATACAATTAGCCGTCCTCAGTCCCCGTCATCCATCCATCTTGTCTCCTTCAGTATGTATGATCCGTCTCGCTGACTGACACGCGAAACAATGAGGCGCACAGTAGACAACAGTAATATTGATGTGTGATGGTGGGAAGTGGGTCAGTGGGGCTCTGCGACTGAACCCCAGGCTGATCTTGCGTCTCTCGTCACGTTTACGCTCGGGCTTGGTCCTGTATTCTCAATCGATTGATGTGAGAAGTGGGAAATACAACAATGAAGCTTTAAATGAGTTAAAACATGACTCTATTTCCCACCACTTCTGTGTCACAGTTCTGCTTTAAGAGAAACAAGGAAAAAATGAAGCTGGTTTTGAAGGTGAAGTAGTTTAAATGGGCGGTCCATCCGCTTCATATGAGGCTCAAATACTCTCAACTCCCTTTAATTAGTGTGATAAAAAGCTCTTTGAACAAGTATTTTGAATATTTACTGCACATTTTAGCAACTGTATTTGTACTAAAAATCATTACACAGGGTCCTGTAACATCAAATCTGTAATCCTAAAAAACATACATGAACATCCTGTTCTATGATGCTATCTTACCCACAATCCAACAGGAAATTGATCTGGCTGAAACCGGAAGTTCTGGTGTTTAGGCTCGGAATCGTGGTGGTTAGTCTTCCCTATCCTTGCCTGCTGCTTTATTACCAAACATTTCGATTCCTATCATTTTTTTATAGCTGATGGTGTGTAGTGCTGCCAAAAACACAGCTGTGGCTCAGGCTGCTGATAAAAGGCTCCCTGTATGCACCAGATCTTTTCTGAAACTGAAACAGAGACCACGAGAAAATTACACTCGGTGTAATGTGTACTCCAAAGCAGCTTTTCCAGAAAAAAAAGTTTGCAAGATGCAGATCCAGTTCCCACAATACACTGAACATGATGTCACTGGGTCATTCGCTCTACACTTTGACTCATGACCTAATGCAAATTATTTCAAAAGAAAACAAACTAAAGAAAGGGGGGAAAAAAAACAACAACAACTCTCTACTCTTCCCATAATGCACTGCAAATTCACCAGTTTCTATTTACATGTGGTGTCATGTACTGCCAATAGATTTTCGAGACTCAACCCAACAACTCACCATCACGTGACATCACATTCCCTGTTTCCATGGTCCCAATGCCATCTTTAGTCAGTTTCAATTTGTAATTATAGAAATCTTTTTTTTTAATTGTAAGAGACTGGGAGGGGTTGAAGAACAAGCACAATCTAATCCTAAAACTAATGGAAAGGGCTGGAATCCTGTACAAACCATATGACTCAGCATTTTATTGCTTTGATAATGTTTACTGACGTAATATGACAGCTGGAAAAGTATTCAGTACTTTGGTATAACCTTTTAAACCATCAAGGTAATTATCCACGACACTTCGTTTATCCATCCATCCATACGGGGTCCATATGCATCGTGATGCTGACTTGCTGGTGTGTATTACTGAGAGGCATGACAACTGTTGCCAAGGATACGGAATCTATAAATAACATACTAAAGCTGTTCGGTCATTTAAAGAAAGCATCATTGCCAAGTTAAATAGCATTGGATAAATACCCTTAAGTCACAAAATCTCATTTGAGTTTGTTTTTCTTGTACTGCCACATAGTCAACCTTCGAAAAAGTAAAACCCACTGTTGACTTTTTTTTTTTTTTTCCCGATGTAGTATATGTACAGACTGTAGTTTAAAAGAAGATGCTCAAAAGACTCTTCTAGCTACATTGCGATATTGGCTCGGAGCATGCAGAGCTCACCAGACCTGCTTCTGTTATGGTTGCAATACAATACAAGCTATAAAAAAATAAAATTTTAGTTCCCTTTTCTTGATGTTCCCACAAAATACAGGGAGTCCTCGGTTTACATCGGTCCCGACTTACACAGTTTCGTGGTTACAAATGCACCCCCATAAAAATCTTTTTAAAAATAATAGTACGCGTTATTACGTCTTTCACGGTTACGTAAACAAACGCGAACTAGTTTCGGGCGCGCGAGGCGGAAGAATACGCTGCTGTTGTGGTTGTGGGCCAAGGAAGACGGCGTCATTTCCCTTCGCTCAGTCTCGGTACTGTAATAATGCAGCCATGAGGTGGGGGGGCACTAACCAGTGTCTCTCCCCCTCATGCCGGTCCCAAGCCCGGAGAAATGCAGAGGGTTGTGTCAGGAAGGGCATCCGATGTAAAACCAATGCCAATTATTTATGATGCAAATCAAAACTATTCCCTCCATACCGGATCGGTCGAGGCCCGGGTTAACAACGACCGCCATCAGTGCTGTCAATCAACAGGGTGCTGATGGAAATTGGACTACTGTTGGTCGAAGACGTCGAAGAAGGAGAGGTGGGAGGCGTGTCCGTAGGCAGAGAGAAAAGAGGAAAGGCATGACTCTAGGACTGAGAGTGGGGACATTGAATGTTGGAACTATGCACAGAAAAGGTAGAGAGCTGGTTGACATGATGCAGAGGAGGAAGACATACTGTGTGTTCAGGAGACCAGGTGGAAAGGTAGCAAAGCTAAAAGCTTAGGAGCAGGGTTTAAGCTATTTTATCACGGTGTGGATGGGAAGAGAAATGGAGTCGGAGTCATCTTGAAGGAGGAGTTTGTCAGGAATGTTCTAAAAGTGAAAAGAGTGTCAGACAGAGTGATGAGTCTCAAGTTAGAAATTGAAGGTGTAATGCTCAATGTTGTTAGTGCTTATGCCCCACAGGCAGGATGTGAGCTAGAAGAGAAGGAGAGATTCTGGAGTGACTTAGATGAAGTGATGCAGAGTACCACCAGAGGTGAAAGAGTGGTCATTGGTGCAGACTTCAATGGACATGTTGGTGCAGGCAACAGAGGGGACGAGGAAGTGATGGGCAGGCTTGGTAACCAGGACAGGAGCATGAAGGACAGATGTTGATAGATTTTGCAAAAAGGATGGAAATGGCTGTGGTGAATACTTTCTTCGAGAAGAAACAGGAGCATAGGGTGACTTTATGAAAGCGGAGGTAGGAGCACACAGGTAGACTACATCTTGTGTAGGCGATGTAATTTGAAGGAAGTCAGTGACTGCAAAGTCATCGTGGGTGAGAGTGTTGCCAAACAGCATAGGATGGTGGTGTGCAGGATGACTCTGATGGTGAGAAAGGTGAAAAAGGCAAAGGCAGAGCAGAAGACAAAGTGGTGGAAGCTGAAAAAGGAAGAGTGTCGTGTTGTCTTCAAGGAGGAGTTGAAACAGGCTTTGGGTGGCCAGGAAGTGCTTCCAAATGACTGGACAACCACAGCAAATGTGATCAGGGACACAGGTAGGAGAGAACTTGGTGTGTCCTCTGGAAGGAAAGTAGATAAGGAGACTTGGTGGTGGAATGAGGAAGTGCAGGAGTGTGTACAAAGGAAGAGGTTAGCCAAGAAGAAGTGGGACATTGAGAGGACCGAAGAGAGTAAACAGGAGTACAGGGAGACACAGGGTAAGGCGAAAGTAGCAGTGGCTAAGGCCAAACAGAGGGCATATGATGACTTGTATGATAGGTTGGATAGTAAAGAGGGAGAAAATGATCTATACAGGTTGGCACAGCAGAGAAATAGAGATGGGAAGGACGTGCAGCAAGTTAGATTGATAAAGGACAGAGAGGGAACTGTATTGACTAATGACAGAAGTGTGCTGGGAAGATGGAAAGAGTACTTTGAAGAGCTGATGAATGAGGAAAATGAGAGAGAAAAAGAGTACAAGAGGTAACCATTGAGGAGCAGGATGTAGCAAAGATCAGTAAGGGTGAAGTGAGAAGGGCATTGAAGAGGATGAAGAATGGAAAGGCAGTTGGTCCTGATGATATACCTGTGGAGGTATGGAAGTGTCTAGGAGAGGTAGCAGTAGATTTTCTGACAAGAACATTCAACAAGGTACTAGAGAGTGAGCAGATGCCGGAGGAGTGGAGGAGAAGTGTGCTGGTGCCCATTTTTAAGAACAAGGGAGACGTGCAGAGTTGCAGCAACTACAGAGGAATAAAGTTGATGAGCCATACGATGAAGTTATGGGAAAGAATAGTGGAAGCTAGACTAAGGGCAGAGGTCAGCATTTGTGAACAACAGTTTGGTTTCATGCCAAGAAAGAGCACCACGGATGCAGTGTTTGCTTTGAGGATGTTAATAGAGAAGTACAGAGAAGGCCAGAGGGAGCTGCATTGTGCCTTTGTGAATCTGGAGAAAGCATATGACAGGGTGCTGAGAGAGGAACTGTAGTCTTGCATGAGGAAGTCTGGAGTGGCAGAGAAGTATGTTAGAGTGGTGCAGGACATGTATGAGAGATGTAAGACAGTGGTGAGGTGTACTGTCGGTGTGACCGACGAATTCAAGGTGGAGGTGGGACTGCATCAAGGGTCAGCTCTGAGCCCCTTCTTGTTTGCTATGGTGATGGACAGGCTGACAGACGAGGTGAGACAAGAATCTCCATGGACTATGATGTTTGCAGATGACATCGTGATCTGTAGTGAGAGCAGAGAACAAGTGCAGGAAAATCTAGAGAGGTGGAGGTATGCCCTGGAAAGGAGAGGAATGAAGGTTCGCCTCAGTAAATCAGAATACATGTGTGTGAATGAGAAGGACCCAGGAGGAACGGTGATGTTACAGGGAGCAGAGATAACGAAGGTGGAGGATTTTAAGTACTTAGGCTCAACAATCCAGAGCAATGGAGAGTGTGGAAAAGAGGTGAAGAAGCGTGTGCAGGCAGGCTGGAATGGTTGGAGAA
>CM045748.1:27942859-27945359 GCA_024760905.1 Plotosus lineatus | reverse complement strand
CGCGTGAGACCGCATACTGCCGAAAACGGGTTCATAGGTCGTAAACAAAAACATGTCCGACACGACGTGGGTACATGTCAAAACTTCAGAAAATATTCGTTTAAAGACAACTTTGAAATACTAAACATCAATGATGCTTTGTTACCAAAATAAAATGCAAGATGATAAGTATATCGTAAAAATTATGGAAGCAGCTGTTCTACATTTATTAATTAACACCTTGTGAATTATCAAAATAATGTCATAGTGACACAATGCAGTTACAGGTATTAATGTGAGCAATTTGTGAACGCCTCAGTTCAGCCAATTGAAGGTTCAAGTTGGTGCTGCTGTTGTTGATATTTATGCTGGTTGATGAAACTTTGCATGTTGGTGTATTAAAAGTATTTCAGCAGTTTTATGAGAACAGTGATGATTATTTGTATTAAAATTTCATGTTTCAAAATAATTAGTTGTGTCGTTGGTAATGTATTGCTTTAATATTAGCACATTCAACAATACATAAGATCCAAACCTTAAAAAAAATTATATATATTTAAAAAAAAAAAAAAAAAAAAAAAACAGAACACTACCATGCCACCATTGACGACCACATGGGTGGCGTGGCGTTTGAAATCCTAAAATGTAGAGATTTTAAGTGTGAGCACTGAACAAATATTACTGCTGTGCAAGAACAGCATAGCATATGCTAAATAGAGAGTAAACTTCCCTCCTTAAACATGTGTTTTCATTCAGATAAAGTTATAGCTGCATGGCTTGTTTTCAACCTTCCCAAATTTCCCCACAACACACCACTGCTACTATCTCTCCATTAGCTTCCTGTAGCCGCTCGCTTATTCTGTGTATTCTAACAAACCAATAGAATATATTCGCTGATTCAGACTTTAAAGCACTTCTGTATGTCACTTTGGATAAGAGCTTTTAATAACTACAGTAAATGTAGTATCTACACTGCACAGAAACACGGGGGGGGGGGACTCACATCAAGACTTTTTGAGATTTATTCTATCAAGATTTATTTTTATCTATTAGTAGTGAGAAAATCAGTTTGCCCCACTTCGGTTGCATACATACAAATAATAAACATCTGATATTATTACTAAGTATTACGTTATTACATCTGATGACTGCCAATGCTCAAATATTACACAGTGGGTAAGTAAAATTTGGGGTGGGGACATCTTTTAGCAGCTCAGACGCTTCAAAAATCATTACTGTATTTTCCGAACTATACGTCGCGCCGGAGTACAAGTCACATTGGCCAAAAAAACGCATAAAGAAGAGGAAAAAAAAACAACAACGTACAAGTCGCACTGGAGTATAAGTCGCAAACTCATGGAAATCATCTACCTTGGCTTGGAAATCTGCTGGCAGTTTGTGTGACGTTGTGGTCCTCGCTCTGATAAGAGAGGGGGATGCATTACATGAACCGGTAACACCAAGAAAGTCCTCATGCAAAGTCATTTATATTCATCTCCTTAACTACCTGGACACAGAGATGCAAGTGCTCTGTTGACAAGCCTCTCTCTGCAGCACATTGCTTTAACCCCCATGTGCGAGAGCTTTGCTTTGTTTTCTTCATTACAGTAATAATCTCTGCTTTCCTGCCCTCTTCTTAAAATTATATGTAATAATTTCACTACCTGTACGTGGAGACGCAGCTGCACTGTTGACAAGCCTCTCTCTGCAGCACATTGCTCAAGCTCCCATGTGCGAGCTCGTTCCTCTAGCTGTGGCCATCTAGCTTTTAGCCCACGATTTTGCTTTTTTTGTTTTCTTCATTGCAGTAATAATAATCTCTGCTTTTCGCCAATTCCTTACATGTTTCTCATTTACTCCAAACTTTCTCTCCAAGCTTTCTTTCTGCTGCTCGATTACCATTTCCTGCTGCATATTTCACTACTTGCAGCTTGTAATCCACAGAACAAGATTTTCTTTTTGGGGCCATTTCTTCAGTGGTGGATAAGCAGGTAATGGTACCCAAGCCTAGAGTGCCCTCTTGTGGTTGCGAGTGTAAAAATAAACAGAATTATATGTAATAATTTCACATACAAGTCGCTCTGGAGTATAAGTCGCACCTTCAGCCAGTATATGAAAAAGTGCGGCTTATGGTCCAGAAAATATGGTGCATGTAAACCAAGGATAATAGTTGTAATTAGATCCCCAGCACACATGTTCACTGCTTCTCCCAACAAATGTGTCTTGGGCTAGAGGACAAGTTAGTAAATGATGTCAATGTGATAGCTGATCTACACTCAGCTTTTATTTTTCCTTTTAAAATTAAAAAAAAAAAAAAGGAAAACCTGATCCAGTGTCAGCACAGCTGCTCAGACACTTTCTTCTGCAACCAGAGTACAATGCGTATACATTCACAGTGACAAGGCAATTCCCACCCACCCACCCCACTTCTCTTTTCCTGGACTTATCTTAATCTCTCGACTAGTCATATTCTCACTTCAGTTCCCATTTAATAAATATACCTTACATGCACATGAATGTT
>CM045748.1:27862859-27937859 GCA_024760905.1 Plotosus lineatus | reverse complement strand
TAATACCGCTGAGGTATGAACTGTGATGTCATCTCTGATGATATCAGCATGAACACTTTAACCATACTGAGCCCTTTGCCATATTTCCACCTGCAGTAAGAGCCTCAGAGGAACACGGTGTTCCTTCTCACTAATCAAAATCGGCATAAGCCATCCGTAGCATGAGGTGTTTTTACAACACGACACACTCATTCTTCCGAAGAAATTTGATCCAGGTACGTTTACGGTGACGTGCAGCCGCAGAGAAAAAACAGTTGCAATCAGGTACACTTCATATGTCATGCTGTGTATTTAATACCTGTAATATATTTATTTTCTTGACGTGTAGTCGAAGCAACAGGCTCTTGATGTGCCGCCAGAGCTCAGACAGCCCAAGGAGAAAACCCTCACTCCACATGAATTAACTCGAGAGACATCGACGATTTGAGACTCGATTCGACGGATCATAGACCCCCAGGGAGCAATGTGTACCCACTGAGACGGAGTTTAAACCGAAGTCCTCGCTCATTCAGGCGGTCGTGTGCTCTGGAGCCTGGAGCAGCCACACACACTGTTTGAAAACAAGGGAAGTCCTTTCTAACCCCCCCCCCCCCCCCCCCCACATCTCACATTCCCTTGACTAACTGCTAGAGCTCTTTCTCAGTGGAACCGCACACTCAGCCCGTTGCATGCTGGCGAGCGGGTGTAACGTGTACGCACATGCTCACTCATTATCGGGTGGAGATTTTCACAGAGTGCTAACTAGAAATATCATGGCTTCACATAATCAATGGGTAATGAAACCCGTTAATTTAATTAAAAAAAAAAAAAAAAGCTGGCGATGAGAATTAAAACTAATGACTCTTCACACATTCCTACACATGTATAATGTACACACATGCATAAAAAACCCCAGATGATCACATCTGCTAAATGTGCTCTTTTCTTCTCAGTTGCAACTTAAGTTGTGCTATCTATGGACACACACACAAGAATGCAATTTACAGACGCTCCCCGACTTACGTTAATCCGTTTTACGTTTTTTTTTTTTTTATGTCAAATTTTGAGATTACACGTACCTACGTAGTACGCCGACATAATGACGCTGCATCCATTGTTTACAAAGGACAGACTGAATGTGCCCCTCCTTCTTCCCAGTTCAGTTATATTAATTTATATTTTTATACACACAGTTTTACACACATCTCAGTTTTTTATTTTTATATATATATATATATATATATATATATCTCTGTGATCTTTGTGTTTACACTGTTTTGCTGACTTTTGTAACACTAAGCAAATATGGTTGGTGATTCACATCAGTGCATGTAAACATGATTTACCCCAGAGTTCAATGGCACCCTTGTGCACTTGAAAGACCAGAAGTCCCTATAACCCACAGCAAGTACACTACTTTCGATATTGAGCTACTCACATATTGTAAGCGTTGATTGATTCAACTTGCGTCCGGCCGTCCGGAACCAATTAAAAACATAAGTCGGGGAGCGTCTGTATATCTATTGTCTGTCTGTCTTCCTTTCGGCTTTTTCCCTTTTATTCAGGAGTCGCCACAGCGAATCATCTGATTCGCACGTTTGATTTGGCAGAGGTTTTTTATGTCGGATGCCCTTACTGTCACAACCCTTTTTAGCAAGGGACAGAAACACGCTGACGGCTTTGCAGTCTACTCTTTACGAAAGTCAGCAATGGTTCTTTTACATGCCTCTCACCATAGACAGTGAGAAACATGGCCCGCCTTTGATAGCCCAGTTAGCCGCACTGGGGGGGACAGTGACAACCTTGTGGAGAGTGGGACTCGAACCCCCAACCTTTGGATCAGCGATCCAGCGCCCTATACCACTAGACCACCACTGCCTCCACCCACCACTGTCCCCACAGCGTCTGTATATCTATAATTAACCAAAATTAGTTCAGGGTTTCATTAGTCTTGGTCACCCAGGCTGCGAAGTATTAGCTACAGCAGTGCATTAAACAACAGTTATAGACAGCAAGATTAAATACATTCCTGGGGCCGGTGATATAGTAGTCAGTATGCTGGGCTGATGATCAACAAATCATGGGTTCAACTCCCCATGAAACCCCCAACATGCCGAGATCCTCCCCAAACGTGTGCCTCTGTCCACTCAGAAGTATAACGGAGTACCAGTAAAAATACTGGGAAGATAACACATGGTGAACTGGTGTCCTATACAGGAGGAGTTGAGGTCCTGGTTGCTTTATGCAACAGAAACCAGGATAAGCTCAGGCTTATTATTTAAACTCCTAGGATACACTGCTATTTTCAAGATGATGTTTCAGCGTGTTGTGTCCCCGTCAGCCACCTCTCCTGACTCCTCAGAGAGAAAATTTCAAGCCAATTTTTCACCAAAACCCTCAGCTCATCTAATTATTTTAGTTCTCATGCACGCATGTGATTTATATATATATATATATATATATATATATATATATATACACAGATGACACATAATGTCAGGGAAATAAATAGCTTGGCTGCTGCTACTTGCTGTATTTAGCATGCATCATTGCAATGCCTCCCCCTTCTCTTTGCCTTATGATAAAAAAAAAATGAACATGATTTACCCCAAAATTGAACAAAGGAGCGCTGCTCCATGCCAGGTTTTTTTTTTTCCAGCTGCTCAGACACCAAGGTATGCACCGCAAAAAAGGATGAGTAAATAAATGAATAAAATATAAGAAAACAGCCATTAAGCTAAAATTAAGCAGAAAAATGGCTTGTTTAATGCCAGTGAAATGATATTTCTGCATAACATAATTAAATTCATAAACCGCAGGAAATCATCTTCCAACAGGAAACATGAGATCATTTTAACGACATGCAAAGGTCTCATTTCAGCAGCAGGACTTGAACATGTGATCTCCCCATAAACATTCGGGTCTGTTGAAAATGCAACATGCCTTACAGCTTCTGTGGTCAGGTTAGAGTTGAGAGTTTTATCACTGAAGAGATGTGTAAAAAGTTTAATACAGATGTCATACGAATAGACAAATGCAATCTGCATGGGGCTCTAGAAGAGATGCTTCAAGCAGGATTTCAGGAGACTTCTAGAAAAATGGGGCACAGTGTCAAATGTCTAATCCCCCCCCCCAGAGGGAACAACAATGACAACTGAAAAAATAAATAGATAAACAATAAAACTGCATTATTAGAGTAAAAAAAAACATATAATGAAACAAATGCATATTCGTACACATACTCAATTCTCCAACTCGTCATGATGTCAAAGTCACGTGTTAACCTTGGCGCAATTTTTAAATAGGGGGACAACATGCCACAGCCATCTGTGACCGGGAGACCATGGGAGCGAATTGACCGAGTTCTCATGATCGGTGGGATGGAATATGCTTCCTTCCCTGTCACTCACAGCGATCGCCTCTTAGCCATGAGGGTCTGAGGTCACTTGTATGAGGGGACGGGTAGAGCTTCCCCTCTGAGTGTTAGACCGTCCCCAACAAATGCATGCGCAGCAATTCAAAAAGAGGCGCATGGGTAGCATGACATGTCACAGAGAGGGCGTGAGTGTGTTTTCGCCCGCTCCCTCGTTGGTGGTGGTCATGTGATAGAGAAGGCAATATGTCATGGGTGGGAATTGGATGCGACTCAAATAGGGAGCAAATGGGGGAGATAAAAATAAATAAATAAATAAAATAAGTACGGGAAAATATTTCTGGATTTTAATACATGCCCAGATGCTCTGTTCTTCTGCCTTATTATTTTTGGTGAGCATATGAATAAAAAAAAAAGCATGAATCAATGTCTGACCAATATCTGGATGGGTTGGTAGCGGGATGTGGGGAAATTAGCGCTAGTAGGGTTAAACATTTGCCAATCAGCTGACTGGTGGCCAAACAACCCCCTGTGTGGAGTAGCCGGGTGTTTACCATTCCCCAATCCAATTTCCTGATGAGTATTCTTACATTTTTTGTGATGTAGGATATGGAGTGCTCCTGTCTACTAGCCTTCCCGTGACCTGAGGATCAAGCAGCTTACCGAAATCTTTCCTGACAATTAACGTAAAACCTTCTTTTAACTGTCCCAAGAAATACATAAAGCCCCAATTGTCGTCTGATGTGTTTATTAAACAGGTCTAAAAAAAATAAACTTTTGACATACTGTAATGAAGGTGTCTTACATCTCGTCATCTGTATTATTAAGAATGGTCCCACGAAAGTGAGTACGGCTGTGTGTCCATTATGTTTGATGTTGTAAACTCCCAAATGAAAAACATGCAGGCAAAAATGTAATTATATGGTGATTTAGATCCCCATGTCTTCCCTGGGTTTGCTGCTCCATCGGACGTTAATGCTCATCCAGCGATGGTACTCATCTACTCACTTGCGTCTATTTCCACTTAATGACAACATACAACAATTTGAATTAGATGCGCACAACTCATCAGCTTTCAGGAGTGATGAGAGCATTGGATCAGTGCACAAAAAAAAAAAAACCCTGAGTAAACAAATAACTGGACTATATTAAAGCAGCGCAGTGGTTTGTTTGTGGGGGAGGTGTTCCCTACTGACAGTGACTGGTCTGTGACCCATATTATCGATTGTGCTAACTGCTTAATCCTACTGGGGTTGCAGGGAAGCTGGTGCCGTTTTCAGCAGACCATAGCCGGAGATGGGGAACACTGAGCAGCTCGCCAAGACCTCCGCAAGTCTACAACCATATCTAGGGTCAATCTAGAACAGCAAGTTAGGCTAATGTGCATGTCTTTGGACTGTGGGAGGAAAAACCCATGCAAGCAGCGAAAGAACATGCAAACTCAATACAGAAACACCCAGCATTTACATATCCGTGAATTATTTATCCATATTGATGAAAAAATAAAGCAACAGGTAAAACGATAACATTCAATCAGTTAGTTATGACCCAAGAGATCAGCGCAGGTACAGAACCGTCCACGTAACAAAAGTCTCAAGGTGATAAGATTTTTAATCACGATATCCTTTTTTTTTTTTTCTCAGCCACACCAAACAATTTCGACAACAGAACTAAAACTGCGGATCAGATTCTTGTGGCTCCACCCTGACCATCCTATGGCTTCACACACACACACAAAGAAATGAACAGCAAATTAATTTAAGAGGGATCACAACCCAGAGAAATGATGGGGCCATCAATTCTTATGAGAGATGGTGAAACATTAATGTGTGTGCGTACAGAAGCCAAGATGCGACCAGAACACATTTTAATGCAAGAATTCAACAATGAAAAAAGAAGAACGAAAGGCGCAATATTTGCATAATATACTGATTTTTTTTTTAGTGTATGTGCGGGGAGGGGACCATATTTATGACTAGTACTCTGAAAGCTCGCAAGACCCTTTTGACATTTAACATTAGCCATATGTAGCTCTGTCGGGGTGGGTGGGTTTGAGACTATAAGAAGGTAGAGGAAAGGGGAAAAAAGAAAGAAAAACAGATGAACAGAAGGCACATCGGCCATTCCGGCATGAATAATACAGTCGGCAGCATGCCCCAGCCTGCTACACGATCATAATGTGAATTATACATGACTGCCTTTATTTCATTACACACACACACACACACACACACACAGAGAGAGAGAGAGAGAGAGAGAGAGAGCGAAAGAGAGAGCTTAGTGAAGGAAAAAGAAACCAGGGTAGCACCTATACACACACACACACACACACACACACACAGAGAGAGAGATCTGCACAGTGGCCTCCTTCTAACTAGTGCTTTATTCTTACATGTTAACATAAAGGGAATAGTCTAGAAGCAGAGAAACAATAAGAGGGGGAGGAGAGGGAATAAACACTAATTCATGTTCAGGATAAACATGGCCTGCATAACGCTAGTCACGTGACAGACACACACACACACACACACACACACACAGAAAGAGATCCATTTTAGGCAAATTTTAAGCAGTAAAGAAAGGATAAAACGGGATATGAAATAACAAGAGAAGGAGGGAGAAGAGGGAGTAAGTTAGGGAGTGAACTGGAAAAGGAAAAAGGGAATGGGACAGAGATACCGAGAGAATGCACCAAAGTGGGAGCACTGCAGCTGTGTATGTAATACATCTATAAATAACTAAAATTACAGGCTGCCAACACTGCAGTGATTTCAACCTCTCTCCTTTTCCTAGTGCGGCCCACTAAAGAAGGGGAGAAAAAACATGAAACCCCTCTATAGCCTTTATAACGCGTTATAGGACACAGGACTGTAAAACGCACGCGGCAGTCATTCTGTGGTGAATGATACACAGCTCTCACACAACATTAGCATATTAGCTAACAGAGACAGACGAACATTGAGAGAGAGAAAAACAGATGGAAAAACAGAAGGAGAAAAAGAAGAACAGAAGAAGTGATGAGGGGGAGAAGAGAGAGAGAGGGGGGGTGTAATACCACCACCACCCCCCGGTGCACCATAGTCTGCCACCCCGAGGCCTGGCTAACGCTAACACGCTAATGCTAACGCTAGTTTTCCAGGCGCCATGCTAACCCCCAATGCAGGCGCGAAGCGGAACAGTTTAGCGCAAGATGGCGGCCGTCGAGCGAGCTTGTATAGCGCGAACCCACCACTCTCCCCGTCTTATTTCACTCATTTAACCAGCTATCCGTGTATATAACCGTTCAAGTTTACCGTACAAACACTCACCCGTCCTCTCGGTCTCTTCACCGCCGACATCTTGCTATCGTTCCTGGTTTTTTTCTCCCTCTTCCTCTGTCTTCCAGGCGCCTCACACACAAAAAAAAAAACTCTTGCCCTTCCGCCGGGTTTTTTTTTTTTTTTTGTCTCTCAGCTCCACGCGCTCGCTCGCGCCCTCTCTCTTTCTGTTTTCCCTCCCCCAGCCGGTCTCTTCACCACCTCCTCCTCCTCCTTCTTCTTCTCCTCCTCCTTCTTCCCGTCTCCGGACCGGCACTTCGTGCCTTCACAACCCGCCGAAAACCGAGGACGCGACGGAATTAAAAGAGAAGAAGCCGAATGACAGCACCGAACCCATCCGCCGCGCTTTCATTCTGCCGCCGCCGCGTGCGGCTCCGCTCCGTCTCGTGCTTTTTTTCTTTCTCTCCCCCCCTTCTCTGTTTTTCTTCACCCTTACACACGGCCTGCACTTTTACACTCCACCACTTCTTCCTCCTTTTCTACACTCATCTCGGATAAGAACAAAAAGATCCTTCTGCTCCACCTTTTATACACAAAGAAACGATTGTTTTTTTTTGTTTGTTTTTTTTTTTTTTTTAATAAATATTTGTATTTTATGCAGGCCGTTTTTTCCCTTTTTTCTCTTCCGTCATTCCTGTCCTCTGTGGCGAGCTGCGGAAAACGGAGCAAAGCGAAAAAGGCGACGCATCAAAATGCATCAGCGTGAATATTAGAGATGTCGTTAAAAATACCGTCTCTCTCTCTCTCTCTCTCTCTCTCTCCCCGAGAGCGCGTGGGCCAGCAGAGGGGGCTCGCTTTGCCATTATAGCATTAACATCCATGAATTAACCCCACACATACTGGGTTTCATCTTATATACTCTATAATCCTGTATTATTATTATTATTATTATTATTATTATGACGCACATATCCAAGTCTCAACCCACATCTCCCATAAATACATTCTTATAGTTCATCTATTCCCCTGTTGGTGTGTGCAACCCATCGTCCCCTGTCCGGTCTGCCCGTGGGACCACCTCTGACCGGATGTTCGGTGTCCTGGGAAAATATGCAGCTGCATTTTCTGTACAAAATATTTTTTTAAGAAACGGGATGTGGATAAACGGCTGGTACATGTCTGTGCTAAAACTGATTACAAGGTACTGTATATGTATGTATTCCCTCTATGTATACACAGGTGATGCTGCAGGTGGACTTGGTCAACCTGTGTGTTGATCCTGGTTTATTCATGCCATCGTGCAGTTACACCACCAAACCACTAGTTGGCGAGCGTCTCCGTTCCACCCTGTTGGTTCTGAGGACTTTCAAGGTGATTGGAAATTGATTACATTGGAGTCAGAGGTGATCGCTTATGTCGGACGGTTTGTACCGAATCACTGCGAAACAGATGGCAGGAAATGAGTGGGTGGAAACATGGAGGACAAATTGAGACGCTGATAAGTGGACCAATCACGGTGGTTGTGGTCCGTGCGGACAACCGAGGTGTGGCGAGCAACAAGTGAATCGCTATTGAATTGAGCGACATGAAGTGGGTGGCGTGAATTTCATCTATAATGTGACTTCATGTGAAGGATATGAACGGTAAACAATCAGCGCTTCAAAATAGGGCGGCGTGGTTAGCACGTCTGCTGCACAGCAAGAAGGCCGGGGTTTGATTCAGAGCTTCAGCATTCCAGTGCAGAGTTTGTGTGGGTTGTTTCCGGGTATTCCAGTTTCCTCCCACAGTCCAAAAATATGCACAGTATTGCTATAATTGGCTGTTCCAAATCTCCCTTAGATGTGAATCCGTTGTGTAGGTGTTTTTGCCATGTAGTGGCCTGGCAAGGGGTGTCCAGGGTGTACTCTGCCCTTGCCCCGAGTCGGCTGAATTGGGCACCAGCCTCCCTGAGACCCTAATTAGGTTTAAGTGGTTAAAAAAAAAAAAGAACGAATGAATGAGCTTCAAAATACTGTTGATTGACAGCTGCCTCTAAAAAACACAATGAGTTCCCCCTAAACCTTTTCCTATTTGCCGTCATAGACCATGTAAGGCAGGCGGCAGGCGGTTTCGTGTTCAGGTCGCTTCCTGTATGAATGCGGTTTAACCCTCTTGCACGTTTCCTTATTTTAAATGTTTTCCAGTGATCAGCTAGTCCTCTACCTGAAGTGTAGATCCACGAGCAGCTCAATTATAAATATCTAGTGCTTTCACATGGCAGGGAGAAAACTGAGTCTCGCGTCATAAACCAAGACAAGTTAAATTTATATCAATATTTACCCACAGGAGATTCCAAACACTTCGGCAGTGTGGACCCGAGCACTGTGTTTCGCTAAACTTGGTGTTGGCAGTATGTGTCAATCAATTGGATCTTTAAGATCTGATTGGTCATCAATCAAATTGCATCATCTGAAAGTTCAGCGCAGTTAAAAGCTGCACGTCAGGCTGTGGCGGAAGGTCACCTTCGTAAAGACGAGGGCTGGACAAATAATCTGAGCAGAATGCTTTTGTGATATCTTAATGTTTATTTGTTTGTTTGTTTGTTTTTATGAACTGGAAGCAGGTTTAAAAAAAAAAAAAAGCCATATTACATCTATCTGTTCATTTTCTGAACCGCTTAATCCTACTATGGTCACAGGGAGGCTGGAACCTATCTTCGCCGACTCTGGGAAAAGGTATACCCAGGACAGTTCACCAGTTTAAAGTCTTAACCACAAGTGTGCCTCTGTTCACACAGCAGTATAAATGGGTACCAGTAAAATATACTGGGAAGGTAACCTGCGATGGACTAGCATCCCATCCAGGAGGAGCTGAACTCCCAGTAGCTTCACGCTACGGAAACTGGGGATAAGCGCCGGCCTGATGAGCCACTAGGCTCGAGTGTAAAAACCCCAACAGACGCACAAGCATTCACATGTAGAGGAAATCTGGAGCGGCCAGTTAATCCGATGGGCATGTACAGTGGGACCTCACCTTATGATAGTCCCAGCAAAAGAAAAATCCAGGTTACGAAAAACATTTTCCAAAATTTTTTGTCTCTGTGTACGAAACAAGTTCTCCTTACGAAACGTGCCATTCAAACAATGCACGAGTTGCTTTTCCATTGACTATCTCCCAACATCCCGCCCCGCTGGCCTCCCATTGGCTAGGAGGGATGACGCAGCTCCCTCCCATTGGCTATTTCCCAACATCCTGCCCCACTGGCCTCCCATTGCCTCGGAGGGATGACACAGCTCCTTTGAGCAACAGCTTGTTTCATGAGTTTTTCAAGTGTGCTCATTGCAACTTTAATTTTTTTGGCTCAGGCTTTTAACCTTGCATAAACATTCGTAAGATTATAACTCTGCTAAGAAGACATGGTAAACACGAAGTCTGTCTGTCTTCCTTTCGGCTTTTTCCCTTTCACTCGGGAGTCGCCACAGCGAATCATCTGATTCGCACATTTGATTTTGGCGGATGTTTTTTTTTACGTCGGATGCCCTTCCTGTCACAACCCTTTTAGCAAGGGACAGAAACACGCTGACGACTTTGCAGCCTACTTTTTACGAAAGTCAGCAATGGTTCTTTTACATGTCTCTCACCATAGACAGTGAGAGACATGGCCCGCCTTTGATAACCCAGTTAGCCACACTGGGGGGGGACAGTGACAACCTTGTGGAGAGTGGGACTCGAACCCCCAACCTTTGGATCAGCGATCCAGCGCCCTATACCACTAGACCACCACTGCCCCCATGGTAAACACGAAGTAAGTACCTTAAAAGGTATGCTTTTATCATTTTTAAAGGGTAGTATTGGGGTCCTTGGAACGAATCACACGTTTTACATGTAAAATGCGGTTCTACTTACGAAAAATCCAGGTTACAAAACCGCCTCTGGAACGGATTAATTTTGTAAGGTGAGGTACCACTATTTTGGACTGTGGGAGGAAACCTACACAAGCAAAACGAGAACATGCAAATACCACATCAAAAATGTCCATACCAAGCCTGAGACTCGAACCCAGGAACGTTTTTGGATGAAGCGGGTGTGCTAACCACTGTGCCACCCTGCCAGATTACGGTATTTGCAATTTATTTTACCCCGCCCTACTTACGTTAAACAGTAGATACTAGAGAAATTACAGCTTTCTATCTAATTAAATAAGTGTGTGTGTGTGTGTGTGTAATATAAATTTGAAATAAAACACACAGTTGAGAACTGAACCCCCCCCCCCCTCCCACCACCACCACACACATACATACATACATGGTCTGGGAATAACTGTAAATCCCAAGATAAGTGTACCCTAGGACGCAGTTGGAACATGTCTGCGCTGACCAGTGCAGCTCAACCGTAAACTGCCTTCATCGCGTCCTAATTATCATTAATTTTAGCATTTATTTGTGGAGAACGAATTGAATGTACCAAAAAACAGCAAAACTGACCTTGCTCTCAGTAAGGAAAGGGTTTTGACAGTATGTCCCCTCTTACTAGTTAATGGGTGTTTTTGTTCTCATGTATGTGGAAGAGGGCGGATAGCACTGTCCTCTGAGTGTATGATGCTATCATGCGACGTAGCATTTCGGAGAATGCATTTGATTGGCTCATCTTTCTGCTGTTAAGTGAAGGGACAGTAGAAGACTGCTCTCTTTGCATAGCTTTGCATAGTGTAAGTGATAATCCTTATCAGTATACTTCCAAGTCAAAATGTGAAGTTCCTATGCAAAATACACAAAGGTCAGGGAGGTTTACAGTGGGTGGGGCTTATTATACTTCTGCACGAGTCAGGTATGTCTTAAATTAGTATTATTATCCTCACGATCCAGCCGCACTGTCTGTCTGAGGAGAACATCTGCACTAAATATCAGCATATGATATTAAATAGTGCAGTGTGTATGACTGTGGGTTTATTATATCATGCTTCAGGATACACCAACTCAATCCGATCAGTCCTACTCAGGTGGCTAGAGTCCATCTCTGCCAACACGAAGAGAAGGCGGGGTGCACCTTGAACAGACCCTTGCAGGGCAACACATTCACACATAGAATCAAGTGTGCAAACGCCAAACAGAAACACGTTTTAACAACCAGTTAGCCTCACATGCACATGTCTTGGGACTGTGGGAGGAAACCAGAGCATCCAGAAAAAACCCACGCAAGTTCGAATATGCTTGAAGCATCTGAATCCAGAACGCTGTTTTAGTGAGGCGAACCCACTACAACACCCTGATGCCCGAAGTGTATATTTATTTATTTATCTATTTACCTTTTGTGCCTTCATGCATACGACCACACAAAGTGCAAAGGGAGATACTTGCGTGGTTGGGCGCAGGTATGCACATTTTCTCATCTCGTCACTGTCACTCATTGAGCAAAGTACTGCCGCTGAAGTGTTTAAAAATCACCGTAGCATTGTTGTACCTGATCCTAGCTGCCATGCTTTAACAAACGACACACCATCTCTATACACGCTCCAAAAAAAAAAAAAAAAAAAAAAAAAAAATCCTACTAAAGTTATTTTAGTACGAGACGCCAGCATCTGGGCTACACTATAGACCCAAAAGAGATAACGTAATTGCCATGGCATCAGTCAATTTATACGCAAGTAGGTCATTTTCTAGTGAATCAATCATAGACGACTGGTCTGAGTGGAAATTAGTATTTTTTTTTTTGTGTGTGTGTGTGTGGTCAGAAATAGTACTGAATTCAGACATCCACCATGATGGTTCGATCAATCTTGGCTCGTTATTAAAGAAACGGGAGCATATTTAGGACAGAGATAACCCCACAGAGAGACGTGTGGGAATGTAATGAAGTTTAGAGGTAGACAGAGCTACACCTGAGCAAATATCATCAGGGATGGTGCCGACGGTGGTGACGCCTTCACAGCAGACAGGTCTGGTCCTGCTCAGATCTGCAGCTGTTCAAGAAATATGAATTCAGATCACTGACCTTGATATGACCTTGACCCTGATCGGTTCAGATCCAAAAATCAAATCGGTTTTTCGACAGGTTGTGATTATCTAAAAAATATTTCGACGGCGACTGGGAGTCAAGCTCCGAAAATGTTTGCTGATGCAAATTTACAGACCATGTTGATAAAGGACTGCAATCAACTGGGAAATGCAGGGGCGGCACGTGTGTTATGTATTTTTCTGACTGTTTTTTTTTTTTTTTTCTCCCTTCACGTTTTGGGTTGCCTGTGTGAGCATGTAAGGAGTTTAGGCATGACAACAATATTGAGCTGGTGGATTTATGACATTTGCGTAAGTATGGCACGCCGTTATAAACGTTCATCATTTCATTTTTTCAGATATACGGTACAGGTGACGGACAGATACATAGACATCTGGAAAATATAATGGAGATACGCGCACATCTCCCAATCAATGGCAGCTATTTTTTAGCCATTGCAGTGTGGCCCAGTACCCGAATCACATCAGATGGCACCCTGTCCAAAAGCTACTCTCGCACTAGATAAAAACAGGACATCTCTGAATTGTTTTATCTCCATTTCCAACAACTGTCATGTCATTCAATAAATCTCATTTTACATCAACATAAATGTTATGACACTCAGGTATTAAGTAAATAGCATTGTGTTGTGCGCAAAAAATGCCATCTTTCATACACCCCCCCCCCATATGTTGTCCATAACTTTTAATATTTTATTATTATTATTAATATGCTGTATTAATCCTGCAAGGGAAATTATTTCCTCTGCATTTAAACCATCCGAAGTGAGCACACACACACTTGGGGCGCTCGGAGAGCAGTTGGGGTTGAGGTGCCTTGCTCAAGGGCATTTCAGCCATGAATGTGGAAGAAGGGAAGGTGCAGCTCACTGCCCCACAGCCAACAATTTTACCTGCTCAAGATATCCACATGATGTAGGTGTCAGTTCAGAGACAGACCAGAAATGACATCAGTAAGGTTTGAAATTTGCTCGACCACCTTGTGATTGCGGTGTACAAAATGTCCACTCTGTTTATAAAGAATAACTTGCGAAAAGATTCAGAACAGCGGTAATGTGTATTCAGAGAAATCATCAAAATCATAAACATAAAAAAATTAAAAGGAAAAAGAAATGTGGGGGGGGGGGGGAGAGAACCCCCCCCACACAAAGTACAAAAACACTGACAGCAAACACAGAGGTGCACACAAGCACACACTCAATCTGTGTGTGTGTGTGTGTGTGGGGGGGGGGGGGCAGTAATGCCCTGGCAAAGAGCAGTAAGGGGGACAGACACATGCTGACACAATCACGTGCCCTAAATGGCACAGGCACCATAGCAACCAAACAGTTAATATGTAAATGAGATGAACTAACTGTTCTGAAAGGGGGAGGTGTTTGCTTAAAAGGGGGTGGGTCTGTGCAAAGATCTGATGGGGGCAGTGAGAGAAAGATGGCCTATGGGAAACAGAGGAAAAGACTGAGAGACAGACACACAGGACAGAGTTGTATTCAGATGCATTCCTGCTAATTTTACAACTCTTACTTTCACTTTCAAATCCTACAGCGTTTATTAGACATTAATAAACTGATCAATCATACAATTACAAAAATGAATCATAATCACTCACTGTCACGCATTTGCCAAGCCGCCTAAATTTTATTAGGGTTGTGGGAAGGCTGGAGCATATCTCAACCGATTCTGGGCGAGGTCAGTGTACACCCTGGAGAGCTCGCCAGACCATTCAGACTATCACAGGGTCAACACACAAAACCATTCACATTCATATATACTATATATGAATGAATAAGAGGCCTGTTCTAGAGTGGGTAGGTGGGTTAGTCTGCCCCGCGCCAGTGTACACCGTTCAATTTTTCAATTTCTGTCTGACCAAGAGAAACTTTTTTCCGTCTGGTAATTGCGTACTGCTATTGGCGAAAGGTGTGGTTTGATGTCTTTAGCTTTCGTGAAAGTTTAAGGTGATCAATTGTTTACAATGAATAAAACTGTGACAGTATACACAGCAGTGTTTGAGATGTGAGCTTATGATGAGTACTTTGTATTGATATTGTTCTCTCCTTATAATACACAGATACACACATAAGACTGCGTTCGACACAAGTTCTCAAACACACACACCACACACACACACACACACACACACTATTTTCTGGACTATAAGTCACACTTTTTTTCATACTTTGGCTGAAGGTGCAACTTGTACTCCACAGTGACTTATGTAAAATGATTACATATAATTATGTTCGTCATAATGATAAGACATAAGTTCATATTTCTTATTTTTACACTCACCACCACAAAAGGGCAGTCCAGGCTTGGGTACCAGTACCTGCTCATCCACCACTGAAGAAATGGCCCCAAAAAGAAAATCCTATTTTGCGGATTACAAGCTGCAAGTAGTGAAATATGCAGCAGGAAATTTTAATCGAGCAGCAGAAAGAAAGTTTGGAGTGAATGAGAAACTTGTGAGGGACTGGAGAAAAGCGGAGATTGTTACTGCAATCAAAGAAAGAAGAAAGAAGAGAAAAAAAGGTAATCGCGGGCTAAAAACTAGATGGCCACAGCTAGAGGAATGAGTTCACAGATGGATGCCATCAGGGAGAGTCTTGTCAGTGTAGTTGCATCTCCACATTCAGGTACTTGTCAAAGACATGAATACAAATGACTTTGCGGGAGAAATTTCTTGGTGTTACCACTTCATGCAATGCAACTCTCTCCATTTATCAGGGCAAGGACCACAACATTACAAAACCTGGCAGCAGATTTCCAAGCCAAGGTAGACAATTTCCATTAGTTTGCGACTTATCGTCCAGTGCAACTTATGTTTTTTTTTTATTATTTTTCGTTTTTTGCCCACTGTGACTTGTCCTCCGGCGCAATATATAGTTCGGAAAATACCGTAGGTACGTACGTACGTACTTGCATTCGTATGTATGTACAGTCATTCCTTGCCACTTCGCGATCTTGAAACATCGTGGTATTTTAATAAAAAATAAAATTCAAAATTCAAAATTTGCGCTAAAACTCTGATGTAAGCAAACGGAAGGCAGGGACCCAAGGCAGGCTGCGTCCATTGTTTGAAAACGACAGACTGAAGTGCCCCTCCTCCCCAGTTCAGGCCAGGACCGCCCACTCAACTCAATCTCGCAAGCTGATTGGCTTAGACGTGTGATGCTGTTGCCTCCCGCCCACTAACTCAATCTCGCAAGCTGATTGGCTTAGATGCGTGACGCTGTTGCCTTTTCCCGTGGGATTTTTTGTGATTTTTGTGATCTTATAGTGTTTGTGAACGTCCTGCACCATCTAAGGCATCCAATGAGCCCAAGAAAAAGCATTGAGTACAGGACTTAAAGTATTTATATATAAGTTCTATTTAAATATTAATACATTACAGTATTTCCATGTGCATATAACTGTAACGTTTAATATACACTTTGATACTGTATAGACGCGAAAACATAGTAGAACGTGGTAGAAATGAGAGGGGCATTCCTACCTCGCGGTTTTTCGAATATCGCGGCCAGGTCTGGTCTACATTATTCGCGATATTCAAGGGATGACTGTATGTACGTATACATACATGTATATATACATACATATATGTATATAATATCAATAAATACATATTCAACGCTATAAATGCTTATAATAACAAACATTCAAAAATAATGCACAAGATGTAAATAAAATATAAATACACATATATACAGATGCGCGTGCACACACTCAGATGTGCACATCACATAAGTAGTTTTATGGGTTGTTTTTGTTTGTTTGGGTTTTATATACACACACACACACACACACACACACACAGTGGCACCTCACTTTACGAAACTAATCCGTTCCAGAGCCTTTTTTGTAACCTGCATTTTACATGTAAAATGCGTGATTTGTTCCAAGGCTCCCAGTACTACCCCTAAAGTCCAAGATGACACTCTACTGAAGGTGACATGAACGACAGCTCAGTTGTTAGCCAATGGGAGGCCAGCGGGCGGGATGTTTGAACGTCATTGATGGGAGAGCAGCTTGTGCTCGGGCAATGTTTCACAGACTGGTGGGTCAAATCAGAAAAAAAAAAAAAAAAAACTGATCGCATATTATCATGGTGAAATGGTCGAAGGTTAAGTTTTATTTCTTTTTCTTTTTTCAAGCATTGTTTGAATGGTGTGTTTGAGTGAATGGCGCTTTTGAATTTTTAAGATGGCGCTTTCATAACATGAACTTGTTTCGTATACAGAGACTAAAATTTTAGGAAAATGCGTTTCGTAACCTGCATTTTTCGTCTGGTGAGACTTTCGTAAAGTGAGGTACCACTGTAACCGTCTTTGTTTTGTGGCATTTTCCTTAACTTTTTCCATATTTTTCCTCAATTTCCTTATTATGTTTTTTTCGATGAATATTTTTGAAAAACCCATGATGCACTGAAGCCAAAGAAACTGAAGCACAAAGTAGCGAGGGATCCCTGTATATACACATATATATATATATATATACATACATACACACACACATTATATATATATATATATATATATATATATATATATATATATATACACACACACACACATTATATATACATATATATACATATATATATATATATATATATACATACACACACACACACACACACACACACACACACACACACGCATGTATACATGCAACACTGTTGTTATTTGAGGATATACAGTGTGCTACTTAACCTAATATAGATGAGAGTGTCATGAGCTACAGGAGAAAGATTAGGCTCCATAATTAGGACTGGAGCTGAGGGCTAATGTGGAGTTAGAGGCTGCAGAGGAGAGAGGGAGAGAGAGAGAGAGAGAGAGAGAGAGAGAGGAGCACAATCTGATTAATGAAACAGGACATGATGTGTAGCAGTGTTTCCTGAACCCATTAAACATGGCAGCAGCTATTAATGACCTGTGGACGACAGAACACTGACAACCCAAGCCCCCTAGCGAGGCCCTTTCTATCACACACACACACACACACACACACACACACACACACACACACGGGGGGGGGGGTCGAGAGAGAGAGAGAGAGAGAGAGAGAGAGAGAGAGAGAGAGTGTATCAGTTCACACATCTCGAGAGAGAGGCAATTTCTAACACACACACACACAGTAGAGCACAAGTAAGCACTGCTCAAATGAGAGGCCACTTCAATCTCACATGCACACATACATATGTCTTTCTATCTTTGTGGGAACCTTCCAGTGAAATAATTATTAAGGCCAATAATTAATGTTTAACCTAAATCTCAAGTTCAAACCTGAGTAAAAAAAAAAAAAAAAAAAAAATCCTACTTTGTTTTAATGACGAAAAGTCTGCACCATCACAAATGACCAAACAAAGTCAAAACTTACAGAAAAACTAGGTCCTCTCTTTCTGGGGAAATTTGAATCTCAGTCAGGCGCGCACACAATTTCTTTGTGGAGACAGTCATTGACGTAAATCATTTCTCAGCTCCTGACCCTAAAAGCCCATTTATGCTCAACTTTAAATAAGCCCTACTCTGCGTTCAGTTTTGTCTGTATTGTGTACTTTTTCAGAAAGATGAGTAAGAACGGTGCAGTACCACCGACAACCATGGGGGGCGCTTGTTACCAATAGTTCACAGGAGAGTCCTGATGAAGAAATCGTAGAACTTTCCGAAGAGAGATCATAAATATCTGTATGATCTTTATATATCGATGGTACAAAAACAAACCTATGATACAGAACGGCTCGGAGGCAACTAAACGGTGGCGGGGAAAAAATAGCGATCCGTGTGATTGGTTTGTGTCCACAAGTCAATGAGAAAGTGGAGCGAAAGAATTCTGTCTACATTTCAAAATTTATTTATAGACCTCACAGCCCACTGCTACCTATCGTGCGAACTCGTAATAAAGTAAATTATTATGATCTCCAACGCCATCACCAGGTTCGTGCCTCATCGAACTGTCCTCTAGTGTATTGCTTCATATTAACATTGTTAAATCTTCTTTCTTCTTCTTTTCCTTTCGGCTTTTTCCCTTTTCAGGGGTCGCCACAGTGAATCATCTGACTCGCATATTTGATGCCCTTTCTGACACAACCCTTTAGCAAGGGACAGAAACATGCTGACAGCTATACAGCTACTCTTTACGAAAGTCAGCAATGGTTCTTTTACAGGAATCTCTCACCATAGACAGTGAGAGACATGGCCCGCCTTTGATAACCCAGTCAGCTGCACCAAAGGGGGGGGGGGGGGGCAGTGACAACCTTGTGGAGAGTGGAATTCGAACCCCCAACTTTAGGATCAGCGATCCAGCACCCTTTACCACCAGGCCACCACTGCCCCCAAGTGGCCACCACGACCCCATTAACATTGCTAAATAAAGAATTATGTGCACGGTGATGACTGAAACGTTTGAAATGCACATCTTAATTTTTGTACTCAAAGGAAACCAAAAAAAAAAATTATTAAAAAAACAAACAAACAAACAAAAACAAACTTAGCCATCACAACTATGAAATTCCTACCTTTCGCCCAATTCCAGCCTAAACCGAATGCTAACCTTTGCCTTGACTCTGTCAAACCACGTAATCCTACTTTTAGAGTCATGGGGAAATCTGGGTCATCTGGGTGAAAGTGGGGTACACACTAAACAGCTTGCCACACAGGGCAACACACACACACACACACACACACACACACACACACACATTCATACTCACACCTTGAGCCTATTTGAACCATCCAACTGACCTCATTTGCACATGCAAAGTCCTTACAGAAACACTGGAGCCAGTAACTCTCACCCAGGACCTTCCTTCTTGCTGTGAGATGGGTATGCTAACTACTCTCACACCTTCTTCTTGTTCTGACACCTTAAACATTCCTTTGAAATAATGTTCTCAATGTACTGGTGAGCCCACGCCCACACACACACACACACACACACACACACACACACACACACACACACACACACACACACACCTCTGTGACTACAAGCTTGGGTCTCAGATGTTAACAGCTTAGCAGTTAATACTTTATTCATCTCACTGGCGAATTTCTATGTACTGAATTTTCTGTGTTTCAGAAAAAAAAGAGATCAGAAGCAGAACTGTAGCCACACACTGAGGGCACAAGTGGTTCCGGAGTGTAAACGCTGAGGTAATGGACACCTCCAGGGATTCTTCACGGATTTTGAATGAAAAGAAATGGTGCCCACTGGGACTTGGACAAATTCAAGCATGAACCTCATTAATGTTTCATTTTCTCAGTCATTTTTCATTACCAACTGCTCTATCCTGGTCAAGGTCATGAGAGACCTGGTGTCTATCACAGGAACACCGTATACGGGACAGTGATTCACCCTGGATAGGATGCGCATTCACACGTATGGACACAGTGTATTACCGATCCGGTTCTAAAGACACATAATCAAGCCAGGTGTATCTGGATGCAACACAATGTGATTCTGTATGCTCACAGATTTCCTTCTGAAGCAGGAAGTCATTGTGACATCATGTTGAAACGCTTCGATGACATGACAGAAATAGTGTTCGAGATACACCACACCCTGACAGAGACCCAACAAAACCGACGATATCCTAACACGCTCCTAAAATACGGAGAATATTGATAAAGATGAGCCTTGACTGCGTAAGATTAGCTTTGGGTAAGATGAGCAGACATTGACCGTAGGATTCATTGGCGTGTTTTTATTACCTGCAATTATGAAACGCATTTTTGTAACATTACATTGAACCTTTTATATCTACATAAGGGATGCGATCTCTTCCACAGAGAACTCATGTTGCGCTGCTCGAGTAACTCATAATAAACAAACTGCTGGAGAGCACCTTCTGTGATTCATGGCAATTCGGAAGGAGGGCAGGATGGTGGCTATAGCAAGAAAGCTCTGATAGTGACCACCACGCCCAGTGAGGACCTTTCTGCTGGCATGTTCTCACCATGCTTGCATGGGTTTCATCCGGGTACTTCAGTTTCCTCCCATAGTCCAAATATATGCAGGTGCATATACAAATCCTATTCGTTGGGTTTGTAGAATATGCACATGAAATATTCTCACTGATCCTGAAGTGTAAATGTGAGTGGGATTGGCCCTATAGTGGTCTGATCAGCTGTTCAATATGTCTTCACCCAGAGTTGGCTTGGGTGGGCTCCAGTTTTCCAAGATAAAGTGATCATTATTTATGTATTTATTTATTTATTTTGCAATACAGGGATCTCTCGCTGCTTCGAGCTTCAATCACGCGACTTCTGTACACCGCGATTAAAAAAAAATAAAAAATTCATCGAATTAAAAAAACAAGGAAAATAAAGAAGGAAAATGTCGCAAAATAAGGCCAATTATGCAAAAAATTACGCTTACATTTTTATGTGAGGTGCGCATCTGAGTGCGCGTGCGCACATCTGTACGCGTGTGTACAGACGCTCCTTGCTTTACGTTTTTTTCAATTTTTTTTTTTTTTTTTTGTAAAAAAACAAATTGTGTAAGTCATTCTGAGTGTAGCATGCTCTCCGTAGTGTAGTGAGAGACATTCTTACTTAGTAAGCTTCTTACGCATGATGCTGCATCCATTGTTTACATGGAGCTGCTTTGTTCATTGTTTATAAAGGACAGACTGAACTTGCCCTGCTTCTTCCCAGTTCACTGCATGTTACCCTTGTGTTCAGAGGTCTTCTCTGTGAGCTTTGTGTTTACACTGTTTTGCGTATTTCTAACCCTAAGCAAATATGGTTGGTCAGAAGCATAAGCCTACTAGTGATAGCGGTAATCAGAATCAGGGGAAAGAAGTGAATTTGATTAAAATGTATTTATTTGAAATTAATGTTGATATTATTTTACAATGTTATGTTTATAATAATTGATTTAGGGGTGTTTTATGAGATACGGTAATAGTATTTATGGATGTATAGTACAGTATGAACTGTCAGGGGCAGCGGTGGTCTAGTGGTATAGGGCGCTGGATCGTTGATCCAAAGGTTGGGGGTTCAAGTCACACTCTCCACAGGGTTGTCACTGCCCCCCCCCCCCCCCCAGTGCGGCGAACTGGGTTATCAAAGGCGGGCCATGTCTGTCACTGTCTATGGTGAGAGGTTCATGTAAAAGAACCATTGCTGACTTTTGTAAAGAGTAGGCTGCAAAGCCGTCAGCGTGTTTCTGTCCCTTGCTAAAAGGGTTGTGACAGGAAGGGCATCCGACGTAAAAACTTCTGACAAATCAAACGTGCGAATCAGATGATTCGCTGTGGCGACTCCCGAGTAAAAGGGAAAAAGCCGAAAGGAAGACAGACAGTACGGTATGAACTGTCATACATTACTGGAACGTACAGTAACAACTTACGTTTTGTTTTGTTTTTTTCCACCTTACGTTCGGCCGTTCGGAACGTAACTAAAACATAAGTCGAGAAGCGTCTGTATTTATATTTTATTTACATCTTATGCATTATTTTGTAATGTTTAATTGTTATTATAAGCATTAAGTTATTATAAGTTGAATATGTATTTATTGCCATTATATACACATATACATGTACGACTACATCAGTCGAGGGGGGGGGGGTCAATCCTACTTCGCGGAATTTGGCGACCATGGGGGGTGCTCGGTCCCAATTCACCGTGAAAAGTGAGGGATCCCTATATTGTATTAATCCTGAAACGGAAATTATTTGTGTTTGCATTTAACCTCTCGAACGTAAGCACGCACACACACACACACACAGAGAGCAATGGGCTGCTACACACACTGTGGTACCCATAGAGCAGTTGGGGGTCAGGCGCCTCCTCCGGGACATTTCAGACAAAGATGGAGGAAGGGGAAGGTGCGGCTCACTACCCCACCACCGCACATCTTTTCCTACTAGATCAGGAATCGAACCAGCAACCTTTTGGTCCTAAACTCTGTTCTCTAAGCATTAGGCCACGGCTGTCATCAAAAGATGATGCCGGTTCTGGACCCAAATTTTCAAAAATGGAAGGTCATCATGAATATTCATAATTAAAAAAATGCAAAAAACAACGTGAATGCAACTTCTTGATAGCACACAGTCACCTGGTACCTAGGGATTGATCTCACATTCGTTTCCCAAATAAGGGAGAAGGGAGGAAGGGGAATTCAGTTCGCGGCTGATAATGATGATTCATACTGTACATGCTTGGCCTTTAACCAAGCAATGGTTGGAAATGGTGCCACCCACCGCCATCCAAAAAAGCAGCAATTAACAACGTTCACTGTTAACTAGCAAATAACTAACGAGTTACGACTGTAAAGCAGCCACTGTCCTGGGAGCGGCCCAATGTTGGCTAAGATAGGCTCCAGATACAAGTTAGCACTTTGGTAAATAATGAAGTTGCGTAAATGTTAAACAGTTAACGTTAAGTAAATCATCTGTATGCTGCAATGGGGGGGGAAGCTGTCCAGGGTTCAGGGTTTACTCTGCCCTCGCCCAGAGTCGGCAGAGTTGGACGCCAACCATCCCGGCGACCCTAATTAAAATTCAGTGGTTCAGGCGATACACGAAATAAATAATTAATGAAATAATTTGTATGGGCTCAGCACGTTTTTGTATTTATTGAGCAGTTCTTTTGCCTTTTTTAATCTAGGTGACATTTTCAAAAGGTCTTGAACTGCAACGACAGTGTCCTTCTCCGTCACTTCGGAAATAATCCTACACCCATGCTGCAGAGACGGTGATTATTTATAGAAATCATCCTATAAAGATATCTATCCTTCCATGGTAAGAAACGTCACACTGCTATCCTCACATCGGACACAATGGGTTATACGATCACGTGTGTTATTCTACAGTCTATTAAAGGGTGCCAATAATTCTGAAGCACAGTTAAATAGCAGCCGGGAATGTTTGCTTATTTGATTCCCCTCCCGTGCACTTCCTGTAGCAAGAGCAAACAGGTGCCCTTGGGATCTACATGTAGGCACACACCCCACGCTCCACTTATCACAGTGAGATCACCATCGCAGCAGCTTCTGAGCTGCGCTCGCTAATGTGCCGGGTCACCGGGGGCTCAAATATGGTTCAGTCATACACTGTAGTGCGGTAGTGAAAACAGAGTTTATTCTTCTTTCATATGACACGTTCACTTACATCTGACCTTCTGTGAACTTCAATACTGATTTATAGCATGATGTGCTCACATACTCGATTCTGATTGGTCGCAGGATGCTGATTCATTTGAGAGCAGTAGGAGTTCGTGCTGTAAATAAATTCATGCAAATGTCTTTCAGATATTTTTACAAATCAACCATCCATCCGGTCACGTGTGGAGGTTAGCATGTCCTTCCTCATAGCAAGAAGGTCCTGGGTTCGATTCCCGGGCTCAGATGTGTCCGTGTGGAGTCTGCATGTTCGAACCATGCTTACGAGGGTTTCCTCCGGGTATTCCGGTTTCCGATCGCAGTCGAAAGACGTGCACACCAGGTTAACTGGCTGTTCCAAATTCAGCCGTGGTGTGAGTGTGAATAGTTGTGTGTGATGCCCTGAGTTGGTCTGGCAGGTTCTTCACAGTGTACCACGCCTTTGCCCATCTTGTTTTTTTCGGCCGCACAGTAATATTTTTGATACGCACAGAAAATTTAGGATGCTTCCATTATATAAAGGTAAAGTCCTTTGGGCTGTTTGCACCCGAGCCATGGTGGCTTCCCGGACCGGTGCTGATCCCCGGTTTCTGTAGTGTGAAGCGACCATGAGTTCAACTCCTCCTGGATGGGACGCTCGTCCATCGCAGGTTACCTTCCCAGTATATTTTTACTGGTACCCATTTATACTGCTGGCTGAACAGAGGCACACTTGTGGTTCACACCTTGCCCAGGGGTCTTAGCACAGTGGGGGTCTAACTGGGATTTGAACACACAACCTCCCGATCGTGAGCGCAGCACCCTAACCACTACACCACCGGCCCCACTTCATCCATTATATGCATTTGCCAAACTGCTTAATCCTATTATGGCTGTGGGGAGGCTTGCGCCAATTTCAGCGGACACTGGGAGAAGGCGTGGTTCACCATGTACAGCTCACCAGATCATCATTCACACCCACACCGAGGGGCAGTCTTGTAACACTCACTTAGACTAGCATGCATATCTTTGGTCTGTAAAGGAAACTGGAATACGGGAAGAAATCCAACCATTGCCAAGCCCAGGACTTGAACCCAGGACCTTCATGTTTTGAAGTGAACATGCTAACCTGTTACAGTACACCATCATGCAGGCTTTCCTGCATACAGGCAAACCATTAACTTCTGTAAAAAGGATCGAAGTGGTGTGACTTTAAGGACAGGAAGTGTTTTGACTGCAGGTGGGAACGCCAAGCTTTTTATATGGAACGGCGTCAAATTTGCATCAAAAATACTTAGAGGTTAAATATACAGCCTTGATCCACACCCGCTTTGTTTTTTGTCCTCTCAATACTTGAATCAACCTCCATTTTGTGCCTCACATCGAGTAAAATATTAACAGGTAAAATGGAAGATACTGGAGAAACAAGTAGGACGGCAGGATGGAAATACGGCAGTGTTTGTGCTTCATATTAGACGAGAGCTTTTTACCGTGTATTGTTCATTTCTGTAAACAAAACCCAGAGTCATGTGTAGAAGTATGGCAACCAACAAAAACTCCGCCTACAACTGTACCTGAAAAACCTGTTGACCATGGAGGCGATCTCACACACACACACACACACACAAAATGTTTCACACTGATGTTTAGTAGCATCTAATGACACAAAAGGTATACAAAACAATGCTAAATGCTTTAGCACATGTGCATCATGTAGATATGCTTATATCAGCATGAATACTTGTACAGTAATAACTCAAGATTATAAATCAAAATAAAAGTTATTTCATCTCAGTGCACACACACACACACACACACACACACACAAGTTACAGAACTTTCCACCATATGCCTTTTAACACTTTGGAGCGTGAAGGGTTAACACACCAAAATGGAAGGAGGCCAAACTTCTGCAGGCTACCCCCACCGCCTCACCCCCACCACAACCACCTACACCCACCCACACCCACTGTGCACTAAATCCCACCAGCGAACTCTCACACACACACACACACACACACACACACACACATGGTCTCTCAATCTCTCACACGAAGACACTGCTTTTTTAATATAATGAATTATTATTATAAAAATCAGAGAGAAAACACACAAACGTCTTTTCTTTAACTGAAAAAAAAAAAAAAAAACCCAAAAAAAACAACGGTGTTGGATTTCAACCTACTGTTCAGTTTGATCTGGCTCCCTTCCCACATGCCCTAGTATGGTCCAATACCAAGTCAACTTGCCCCTCCTTCTCCCCCGTTATCTCTCTTTCTCTCTCCCTCCTCTTCCGTTCCCAACACCACTTCCTGTTGATCTTTAACCCTGCAGACTCCTCCTAGTGTTTGTCACCTACACCCAGATCTCAGATCAGTTGTTTCCCACCCTTTATGAATTCCTATCTATGAGCCACACACACACACACACACACACACACACGCGCACAAGCAGGTGTGTGTGTGTGTGTGTGTGTGTGTGTGTGTGCGCGAGAGAGAGGGATAGAGAGGCAGACAGAGAGAAAGTGAGACAGAGAGGGAGACTGTCAAAGAGAGAGAGAGAGACAGACAGACAGACAGATGGGGGGGGTGACAGTGTCACATTACGGTTCTGGTCTCTGGTCTTTGCCTGTCAGGCTGAGTGAGTTATATAAACCGCACTGTGACAGGGTCAGGAAACAACAAAGCCAGCAATTCAACACAACCCCCCCCCACTCTCTCTCTCTCTCTCTCTCTCTCTCTCTCTCCCACACACACTCAACAGGTTTTCTACACCTCACACAGCTGTAAGTGGGAGGGGGGGAAGAAACTCTTAGCAATCAATGAAGCATCAAAAAAGGGCACTTGCAGGTTTTCCCCCTTTTACTCTCTCTCTCTCTCTCTCTCTCTCTCTCTCTCACACACACACACACACACACACACACACACACTTGTGTGATTCTACAATCTAGATTCAAAATTTGATGAATCATTATCTCTAATTCGGAGAACGGCTACATGTCAGTGTCACAGGTTTGAATTCAGCATGTGCTGTATCTGTGTGATGGACAGTGACATTATACAGCAACCACCACCAGACTAATCATAGAAACACAGATTGAGATAGCGAAAAAGTGGCGGTCCCTTTACTTATAGGTCTCTGAAGCCGGTAGGTATTATAAGAGTAGTGTGGCTCCTTATAAGGGTCAGATCAACTTTGGTCCAGAAGGGAATAAACCTCCACGGCGTCTCCCGACTACGTTGTGAAGCAAAAGCAGGAAAGCACCAAGTTTTCTTTTCACTCCCTTTCATTTGCTGATTTACACATTAATTGGTATCACCGGTCTTAGGGGCAGATCTAACCTCACGGTTAGACACATGGTGTTAGGACCGAAAGGTTGCTGGTTTGATTCCCGAACTAGCAAGAAAAATGTTGTGGAGGTGAAGGGAGTGAGCTGCACCTTCCCTTCCTCCACCTTCAAGGCTGAAGTGCATTTGAGCAAGGAGGCACCTACCCCCCCCCCCCCAACTGCTCTCAGGGCGCCCCCAATGTGTGAGTAGCAGCTCACTGCTCCAAGTGTGAGTGTGCGCAAGCACTTTGGATGGGTTAAATGCAAAGGGAAACTTTCCCTTAGGGGTTTAATACAGTATATACAAAAAATAAATAAATAAAATGAAAAGAGTTTAATTATTCATGTCCCACACTCCCATTCATATTTGGTGGTGTTGCGCTCACTGAAAGTTTGTGTGCCTATTCTTATATTATTATTAAAAGTGCATTGTATTTTTTTTTGTGTGTGTGTGTGAGAGGCTGAATGATGGCGAATGAGCCTCAAGTTTTTTTTTTTTTTTTTTTTTTTTGGGGGGGGGTAGTTGCTGCCCATTGTGATCCAAATCAATGATACAACTCATGAGCATACACAGGACAATCTTCAAATTCATGTTCCATACCTGGAGTACCGCTCAGAACCTTTACGGTTAATGTAATGGATCAAGTTATTGATGCTCAATTCTGATTGGTTAAAAGCCACTATGAAAGTAGTTCAGGCTAGAAAGCAAAATTAATAATGCGATTGGTTTAATGTATAATAAAAAAGTATGTAACTAAGAAAAACACTTAATTTGTTGAATATGATAAAGTTAAATTTACCAATTTCAGTTTTCCAATGCGGGCGACACGATGGTGTACTGGTTGGCATGTCTGCCTCACAGGAAGAAGGTCCTGGTTTCAATTCTCAGCTCGGGTGTTTTGTGCGGTGTTTGCAAGTTTTCTACATGCTTGCATGGGTTCACCCTGGGTACTCCGGCTTCCTCCCGCAGTCCAAAAAACATGCAGTAGGCTAATTGGCTGTTCCAAATCACCCCTAGGTGTGAATGAGAATGGTTGTGTGAGTGTTGGCCCTGTGATGACCTTGCAAGCTGTCCCCCTCGTCCCGAGTCAGCTGAGATGGGTGCCAGCCTTCCGGCGGCTCTGATTAGGATTAACCGGTTGAAAAAAAAAAATGAATGAATGATGCCATGGTGGTTTAACAGCAAGAAGGTCCTGGGTTTGAGTCTCAGGTTTTGGACTTTCTGTGTGGAGTTTGAATGTTCTTCCCATTCCTACATGCATTTCCTCAAGGTACTTCAGTTTGCTCCAACCAGACCAGCCAAAAGACACGCACATTACGTGAATTGGTGGTTTCAAATTGCACCTAATTGTGAGTCAAAATGTTTGGTCCTGCGATGGATTGGGGAGATGTTCAGGATGTACCCAGCCTTCACTGAGACAGGCTCCTCCATCCCACCCACCCACGACCACAGTAGAAGAAAGTGGTTCAAGAAATGAAAGAAAGAGTTTTTCTACACAGGAAAATCTTTGTCTTATAAATTTTGAGACAGGGTGTGTGTGTGTGTGTGTGTGTGTGTGTGTGTGTGTGTGTGTGGGGCCTGAGAGGAAATGACTGTTCATGGCTATAACAAGTCATAATGTAAATGTTCCATGCCAAGAAATGTATAAAATGTACCTCATGGTTTAAAAATAATAATAATCTTTGTATAATCCAAATTAAAATATTTTTTAAATGGATGACATGGCCGTCACGGTGTCATATCCAGGATTAAAGTCCCAGGATGACTCACAGCGTTTCGACATGAACTTTGCATGTTCTCCCCATACTTGCTTGGGTTTCCTCCGGGTACTCCAGTTTCCTCCCACAATTAAAAGACATGCACATTAAGACAACTGGTTTTGCTCCTAGATGTTAGTAAGACTGTGAATGGGTGTGTCTTAGCCCTGCAAAAGGCTGGCGTACTGTTGTGTCGGTTGGGATGGGCTCCAACCCTCCAGTAGGATGAAGTACTTTGAGTAGTGAATAAATGGAAATTGATTATTATACTATACGACATGACCTGAAGTTAACCTCCAAGACTTGATTTCCAATGTTACAATTTCTGGTTGGTTCCAATGGTGTTTTTCAGCCCCCCCCCCCCCCCCCTTCCATGACACGGGGTAGGGCTGTACTGGACTCCTTTAATCACTGATTACAGCTATAGTGTTCCGATAACAGCATACAGTATTGAAAATCTTTCTGGTCCTTAGATGAATACACTTGTCTTTGTGCTCCTTTTAAATTATTTATGGGAGTGGCTGACAACAAGGGGTTGGCGAGGGGTTAAATCTCAATCTGTATATATTTGGAAATCGAGTTCACTTTCACAGACTTCCACCGAAGGGTCGATGCCGAGTTAGGTAAGAGTTGTCCTGGGTATCAACAGACTTAAACTTTATGATGAAGAGATGTACGATGCATCACATGCTTGAGCCTATCTCGGCTCACAGAGAACAAAAGGTGTGGTACACACTGAATTGCTCGCCAGGCCATTGTAGGGCCAACGTACACACACGCGCGCACACTCTCAAACCTAGGGGCAATCTAGAACTGCCAATTAGCTAAATGCAGGTCTTTGGAGTGTGGGAGGAAACTGGAATAGCTCAGAAGAAACCGACGAGAGAACATGTAAACTCCACATGGAAGCACCTGAGCCCAGGACTCAAGGCAAGGACCTTTTCACAATGAGGCAGACATACTAATCACTACACTAGTGTGCTGCACTCAGTTCCCAGCCCAAGTCGTTGTTGTTTTTTTTTATCATGTGAATAAGATATCATGACATGTTTATCGGGAACAAGAGGCAAGAGAAGGGATTTTACAAGATTACGTCGACCCCACGACTGACACGGCAGGGATAAACATCCGAGTGTTTCGTTTGCAGCCGGAGTCTGTAGCTTCTAAGCAATGTGACATTGCTAAATGCCAACCTCTCTGCCACCCGCAGCTTATAAAAATGATGGATGTGAAATGAAATTGCCTTCCCTGGCACCGTTGACACTAAGGACTGACCCGTTTCAGTTACAGGATTTATCTCTACGAGCCACTCTATAACTGTCCATCATCAGGAAACCATAAATAATAATAACAACAATAATACTAATACTACTAGTATTATTATTCTTCTTCTTCTTTTCCTTTCGGCTTTTCCCTTCAGGGGTCGCCACAGCGAATCATCTGCCTCCATCTCACCCTATCCTTTGCATCTTCTTCTCTTACACCAACGACCTTCATGTCCTCCTTTACCACATCCATGAATCGTCTCTTTGGTCTTCCTCTAGGCCTTTTGCCTGGTAGTTCCAGCCTCAGCATCCTATTACCAATATACTCACTATCCCTCCTCTGTACATGTCCAAACCATCTCAATCTAGCCTCTCTGACTTTGTCTCCAAAACGTCTTACATGTGCTGTCCCTCTGACGTGCTCATTCCTAATCCTATCCATCCTCGTTACTCCCAAAGAGAACCTCAACATTTTCATCTCCGCTACCTCCAACTCTGCCTTCTATCTTTTCCCCAGGGCCACTGTTTCTAACCCATACAGCATCGTTGGCCTCATCACCGTCTTGTACACTTTTCCTTTCATTTTTGCTGATACCCTCCTATCACACATCACACCGGACACTTTTCTCCAACCATTCCAACCTGCCTGCACACGCTTCTTCACCTCTTTTCCACACTCTCCATTGCTCTGGATTGTTGAGCCTAAGTACTTAAAATCCTCCACCTTTCTTATCTCTGCTCCCTGTAACCTCACCGTTCCTCTTTGGTCCTTCTCATTCATGCACATGTATTCTGTCTTACTGAGGCTAATCTTCATTCCCCTCCTTTCCAGGGCATACCTCCACCTCTCTAGATTTTCCTGCACTTGTTCTCTGCTCTCACTACAGATTACAATGTCATCTGCAAACATCATAGTCCATGGGGAATCTTGTCTAACCTCGTCTGTCAGCCTGTCCATCACCATAGCGAACAAGAAGGGGCTGAGAGCTGACCCTTGACTAGTATTATTATTATTATTAATAATAATAATAATAACAACCTCAGTGCAGCTACCTGGGTTATCAAAGGCCGGCCATGTCTCTCACTGTCTATGATGTGAGGTTCATGTAAAAGAACCATTGCTGACTTTCGTCAAGAGAAGCTGCATAGCCATCAGTGTGTTTCCGCCCTGCGACAACCTGGCAAGCTGACCAGGGTGTACTCTGTCATCACACCGAGTTGGCTGAGGTGGGCACCAGTCTCGCTGTGACCCTAATTAGGATTTGGCGGTTCATAAAATGAATGAATAATAATATAATAATAATAATAATTATTATTATTATTATTATTATTATTATTAACAACCATTGAGAGTCTCAGGGATTTAAAATTAACTGAACCCTAGTGGTGCCTGGACAATATACTGGGGACAAAACAAGATCAAGTATTTGAAAGATAGAAAAACTCGATATTATCTCTTGTCAGGAAAGCAAACAGCAATAATCACTTCATCAAATAAACAGACACAAGGAGATTTTTATGACGTACATGCAAGCTAAAATTAGCAGTAAACTATGCAGCTTTTGTAGATATGAAAAGACCAAGGGGACAACGATGACTTCATAGTTCTCATTTTCTGTAAATATACTGCCTGTGAATCTGATTTCCTGCCTAAAACTCACTCGTCTGCCAAACCGCTTTATCCTACTTGGGTCATGGAGAGGCTGAGCCCATCTCAGCCAACATTGGTTGAAGGCGAGGCACACCCTAAACAGCTCGCCAGACCATTTCAAGGCCAATGCATACACAACTATTCACATTAACACTCGCACCTATTAGCCTAACGTGCATGTCTCTGGACCATTCGAGGAAACTGCAGTCCCCAGAGGAAACCCAAGCAAGCATGGGGAGAACATGCAAATCCACACAGACACACCCAAGCCTGGGATAATAAAAATGGGGGGAAGGGGGCAGGAGGGATGATTTTTTTTTCTTTCTGGTTTCATTTTTTTCTTGTTTACATTCAACCTTTAGACAGCCACCTATTCATCAATATTATTACCTTTATGTTTTCAGATATTATTTAATAAATCAATTACCAATTTAAACTTGTCTCCGATCACATTCTCAGTACATCATCAAGAAGTTGGGTGGAAGCAGAAAGAACTTGAACAACATAACAGAAACATAATGGAGTGGAAACCAACAGTGATGTGATATGGTCGAACATATTTATAAAAAAAAAATAATAATAATAATAGTAATAATAATAATAATCTGGAAGTGGTGAAATCTTGACACAGTGAGAACTTAAGGATGTAGTCATGATGAAATTGAATTGATGAAGTAATGATGTCACACAAAAAAAAAAAAGAAACACCCTAGTGGATATTTTTTTCTGTACTAGTATTTATACGCAAATACCATAGGGACAAGGCAGTGGTGGTCTCGTGGTTAAGGCGCAGGATCGCAGATCCTAAGGTTGGGGGTTCGAGTCCCCACAAGGTTGTCACTGTCCCTCCAGTGCAGCTAACTGGGTTATCAAAGGCAGGCCATGTCTCTCACTGTCGATGGTGAGAGGCATGGAAAAGAACCATTGCCGACTTTTGTAAAAAGTAGGCTGCAAAGCTGTCAGTGTGTTTCTACGACCTGGAGAGGGATGGGCGCCGCCAGGCCAAAACAGCCCAAGTCTCACCATAAAGGCGCCCCAATGACATCCCCGGATGTTAAGGGATAAGTGAAGTGAAGAGCATAGGGACGCAGTGAGAATGTGGTAAGTACATAGTGCTGTGTCACTCCACCCTTAGTATTTAGTACTTTACATAACATGCTCATCACAGGGATGCTATCTGGTGTCTTACCCATGAACTGCTGAAATTATTAGCTCATATGTAATGGTGTCAAATCATCAAATATCCCGCAGCTCACAACACTTTGGTCAAGTTGACGTCAACACAGACCATTTTGTCAAATATTGCGGTGTGGTCATACAGTGATGTCATCTGAACCAAATCAAGACTGACCCAATGTCAAAACACTTTGCTAACACTCACTGTCTCACAACTCAGCCTGAGCGATAGCTTGAGAAGCTCACACATTTAGGCGGAACTTGGGGTAGGGTCAGTTACATACCCAGAGACCTGGGCCAATGTATGCATTCTCAAATCTATTAAATCTTTGTGAAAATCGGATGTAAAGCGAAGTACAGATGCTCCATAGACTTGCACTTACAGGTTCCCAAGCAACTCTCACATCTGCTAATGTGGCTGGAGTATCAGTATATGAGGAAAGCAACAGTGGCTAATGCGGCATTGACATTTCCTCTATCCACGATTCAAATGTAAAGCTTGTGTAGATTACTGTTACTAAACAAGTGGAAAACGCTAACTGTAGGCTTAACGTACATCAGGGGTCACCAACCTTTTTGAAACTGAGAGCTACTTCATGGGTACCAATTAATGCGAAGGGCTACTAGGTCGATACACACCTCTGAAATTACAAATTTGCTCAATTTACATTTAATTAGATTTAATTAGATGTTATTATTAATAATTAATGATATTCATCTATGTGAAGATATTGACTTGATTTAAAAATATATTCAAAAAAATTATATGCAGCTCAATGGAGAGTGGCGCTGTCCTAAAAATGGGCCTGTCCTAAAAATAGCAGTGAACAGGTCCGCGGGCAACTTATATTGTCCTTGCGGGCTACCTGGTGCCCACGGGCACCACGTTGGTGATCCCTGACGTACATGCATATACATATACACACACACACACACATACACACACACAACCCCTGAAGGGAAAAAGTAGATTTTATTTATACATATATATGTGTGTGTGTGTGTGTGTGTGTGTGTGTGTGTGTATGTAACATATCTAGCCAGCATCAAGCATTTTTATTGCATTTTATTGAATGGGTCGAAATGAACCAGAATGTCAACATTTCCCTCAAATGCATTGATGAAATAATGAGAAAAGACGTACGACTAATTTTGCCCTGCAGTCACACTTAGCGTCAAATGCAAAAAAAATTCGAACTCAGATGGTGGCAAACATGAGCGAGTTAATTATGTAGAAATGTGACATACATAGTACCGAAACAATACAGAAAGAATCTGACGTGATTGTACTGTATTTAGCTTTAGAAACCCGCTCACTGACAACAAAGCTTGAAGGTGCAGACTCCAGAGAGCTCATTCATAACAAAAGTACAAGGGAAAACTACTGAGTACATCTCTCTCTCTCTCTCTCTCTCTCTCTCTCTGTCTGTCTCTGTCCATCTCTCTGCTCATCTGAGTGTGACTGGCTCACATTGTGCATCTGTCGGCCCTCCACACTCCAGTGCACATGAATAGCTCCATCTAACCTTCATCCACTCTCTTACTCTCCATCTCCTTCTCTCTACAGGAAGTCACACAATCCGTACATCCTGCCTAAGCTTTAATTAAGGACCCGTGAGGACAAACAAATTAACTCAGTAGGCCTTCCGCTTATGTGCCTGTATTTTTTTCTTTTCAAATGTATGTCTGCTTCCACAAGCGACATATAAACTGTAGTACAGTATATACACACACACACACATTTTTTTACATATATACACACTCATACATATTATATATATATGTGTGTGTATACATGTGTGTGTGTGTGTGTGTATATATATATATATATATATATATATATATATATATATATATATATATATATATATATATATATATATATATACACATACACACACACACACATACATACACATACAAACTAAACACTAAAGCATTATTCCCTCTCTATCTCTCATGCGCACTGCGGGCCACGCCCACAAGACTTGAATTCAAAGCGCATTCCCTGCTTGACAAACTCAACTTTAATTTGATTCCTTGAGGGATCGGAATTCCAGATGAGCTCAAATGCACCCACATTTATTAAACATTTACTGAATTAAAACAACTTCAAAAACTAAACTAAAAACTAAAGAGTGAAGCTTCCTTCTGTCTCTATCTGGGAGGCCAGTGGGGCGGGATGTTGAGAGACGGCCAATGAGAGAGCAACTAGAGAGTCATGTGAAATTTTGATTGGCACGTTTGAATTTCTTTTCGTAAGAGGGGGGTTGTTTCGTATTTCGGGGACAGAAACTCAAGAAAATGTTTTTCGTAATCCGGGATTTCGTACAAAGGAGTCTTTGTAAATTGGGGGCCAACTGTATATATAAAAATCACTAATTCTGTGATGACAGTAGGATGAGGAATATGGAAAGAAAAGCCATAGGACAACAACAAATTTACATTATTTTATATTAACATTTCTTTCTATGCGAAGCAGACTTGTTAGTCTTGTTAACGAGATCACAGCAACACACCATGTACTCGGTTTCAGTATCGAGATCAGCACTGAAAAAGAAAAATGAGAATTTCCTTTATTTCTCATAATCATTGAAAGAAAAAAGGGACAGTAACGGAACTATTACTAGTCTTGATATTAGTAATAATAGTAGTAACAGTAGTAGTAAATAAGTATAAAACAAACACCAATAATAATAAAACCACACGATAAGAAGTGGAATCAAAAGGCAGTAAAAAAATGTAAACAAAATGAAGCATCTGCTAATAATAATAGCCCAAAAAAAAAAGAAGAAGAAAAAAAACAAAGAAACAAAAAATGAAAAGGTATTATTTTTAAATACAAAAGATAAAACTATGATGTGATGAAGACCTCAGTAGCTGCGTGTGGAGTTTGACCAGTTTATGGTTACGCCTGAGTATCTGTCTGACAGTGCAGTAAGACAGGGTGGGCATATAAGAGTGCATGACGGGTTGTGTGTGTACTGGCAAATTGAGTGCACTGTCTGTGGGTGTTTGTGTGTGTGTGTGTGTGTGTGTGTGTGCTCTAAACCTGGCAAGCACTCTGTGTGTGTGTGTGTGTGTGTGTGTGTGTGGCAGCTGAACCTCTGAGCCTTGGCTCTCTGTGTCAGGCACAAGCCTGTGGGGAAAAGGAGGCTGTTGCATCATCAGACTGAGAGAGACAGGGGGGGGGGGAGAACCCAGAGAGACCAAATGAGCTGAGAGACTCTTCTGACACTAGAACTAAGGATTGCCTCCAGCAGGGCTGGTTAACAGCATTTCCTCCCACCCCCACCTTCCTCTTTCTCTCTCTCCACTTCATCCTCTGCTTGTCTTCACTGATTCCTCATTCTCTCCACTACACCCCCCCCCCCCACACACACACACACACACCACCATCAACCCCCTAATGTCCACCACCCACAAACACGAGCAAACATTCAGCCACATGAACACTTCTAAGACAAACAAGCCGAACATCCACCACCCCCACACTTCAACCCTCCCGAGAGTGCATGTTGTTGTGGTAGCCCTCAGCTGGCCTGACCGACATCTTGTTATAGCCTTAAGCATGCTTAACCCACGTAAGTCCTGAGCACATGGCTGCCACTCTTAATCAGCTGCTATCTGGACCTCCAATCCCAATCATGAAACACTTGAGCACCAGAACTCAGAGGAGCCCTTTTTCTTCCTTTCTCTTTCTCTCTTTCAATGTCATGCTTCGAGACATTTTTCCCGATACTATTGCATTTGAAAGTATTAATAAAGCCACCGTTTTATAAGTGTTGGTTAAAATGCATCAGCTTCTTAGCAAACATATATACTGTGCATAGATGGTCATAGAAATGACTTCAAGAAGCAAACTGATTCGGAAAAATGTAAATCATGACATGGAACCTATTTATTTTTTCATTTATACATTTGCCAAACTATTTTACCTACTAGTGAGATCATCAGAAGAATGGAGTCTGGGTTTCCATGGTTTTCGCCCAGGTGGTGGTTTTCACCGAGATGGTTTTCTCCCCTGACCCTCACCCTGACCCCCCCCCCTAACCACCTGGGCGAAAACAAGCAGCACCGGAGCCTGTATCAGCCAATTCTGGGTCACACGGGCACACCCCGAACAAGGCCAACAGACATACGCCCTTACAGTTCCACTCACAGCCAGGGACAATTTGGAACAGTTACATAGCCTAATGTGCAATGGGCTGCAGGAGGAAACTGGAGAACCCAGAGAAAACACACACAAACGTCAGGAAAACATGTAAACGGCACATACAAAAAATATATATATAAATAAATAAAAATTACACATCTACACACACACACACACACACACACACACACACACACACACACAGTGATCCCTCACTACTTCAATCTTCAGTTTATTGTGGATTTTTTTTAAATATTCATTAAAAAATAAAAAAAAAATAAGGACATTAAGGAAAAAGTCACAAAATATGGCCATGAGTGTGCGTGCGTGTCTGTATGTATGTGTATTTATATTTTATTTACATCGTATGCATTATTTTTGAATGTTTAATTGTTATTATAAGCATTTATATGGTTGAATATGTATTTATTAATATTATATACAGATGTACATATATGTCAGTCAGGGGAGGAGGGTCTGGGTCTTCATTAACCTTGGAAAGTGAGGGATCCCCGTACACACACACACACACACACACACACACACACACACACACACACACAACCCAGGACTCGAACCCAGGTCAGTCTTGCTGTGAGGCGTACATGCTAACCATTCCGCCAACTTACAAGATGGCTAACGCTCAATATTTAAGGAACCTTAATTCGTATTTAAATGTGGAATATACTGTAAATCCTCCCAAGAAACTCTAAAAATACAGAATAAGCTTACCTGTACCTTGTAACACAATGTTAGCGAATCCTTAAAATCCACATGTTCGTCTCCTCGTGTATCATTGTTTGCTTTCGCTCGGGGTTCTTCATTGTGTCTTATGTTGTTCCAGCTGGACGTCTCCTCCTGAACAAAAGCTTCGAGCTCAGGCAACAGCTCTTCTTCCAAGATGTTATGTCCTCCACTCATTTCCCCAATGCCTCCATGCTGATGGGCTAGCAATGACACCTCATCCAAGCCATGAAACCCACTATTACCGACACTGTGGTTGTTTTCGATCTCATGAGAAAAAGGACCGTTTGGTGTCGAGTAAGAAGCTAGACCTTCTGAGTATATCTCAGAAGAACCATAAGCATTCGGGGTTGGCTTAGAAGGCTGCAGGGCACGAAATGGACATTCCGGAGGACGGCTACCATGAACCTGGATCTGACTCCCCTTTTGTTGTTCCATGACAGGATCTGCCATGAAAAGGCAACTGGCATTACTGGTATTAATTTTAGAACCAGATGGGATGGTGGTGTGATGCTGTGAAGAAGTTACAACAGGAGGAGGTTGACCAGAAAAGGAGCACTGAGAAGAAGGGTAGGATGACGCTATGCTGGCTGAACAGGAAGACAGAGTATAGGCTGCAGGGGAAGACGGTATGTGGTACCCCAGATTATTGCCCTCGGTGTTAGGAACACTGGGGAACCCTTGTATTGTTTGAGCCATCTCAAACCCGCTTTGTTGCCGAGCTGTTGCCGCAATCATTGGTACATCAAGGTAAGACTTAGACTGTGGATCAACCCCTTGATGGAAAGGGCTTCCTTCTGTGGTGTGGTGACCTTGGTGGGATGTGACATTTCCTTGGTAGAAGAAGTTGGTATGATCTGGATAGTTCTTTGCATGCCTGTGTAAAGTCTGGGGGTTGATTTGTTGGTGGGGAATCTGATGTGGAGCTGACAGTTGATGTTGGCGCAAACCTTGCTGACCCTGCTGAAGGTGTGGATGTTGCTGACTGAACTGATGGTGACGATGTTGGCCTTGGTGATGCTGAAATGGTTCATGAAATTGATTCTGACGCAGAAGTTGTTTATGTCGTTGCTGCTGAAGCTGCTGATGCTGCAGCCGCTGATGGTGGTAGGCGTTTGCTCTCCGCTCTCCCCATATAGGGCTGCTGCTGGAATACAATCCGTTGGTCTGAGCAGCTGGACTCATGGTTGGGTCTTGAAAATGAGACTGCTCATTGATGAAAATGCCTCCGACATTCCTGTCTCCTCCCTGAGTGGGAAAAGACGGTGTCATGGCTGTCTGGACTTTCATTCCATCAAACTGCCCTATTTGTTGATGGTAATCCACCCCATGTTGGTTAGCAGATGGTAGAGAACCTGCGACCATTCCAGGGTGTTTGTCAGAATCCACTGCACTGAGCTGCACAGGGTCAAACCCTGAGCCCAGGTCCAACTCATCTGCCAAAGAAACATGGCCTGAGGTAAAACAGTCCTCGAAAATGTTGGGGTCGCCAAAATAGTCCATTATGCAATCAGCTGCAAGTCTTGCATAGAGCTTTGGCTTCTATATGTGTCCATGTGACAGGACAGCCAAGTTCATTATCCTTACTGTAGCGCATCAGGATGTGTCCATCGCAAACCCATTTCTGCAGAGAGACAAAAAAAAGTGTTACTTGAACTTTCCAAACCCTCTCTATTAGAATAAGGAAAAATCTGACATCATTAAGAAATTTTAGATTTACACAAAAGACCCCTGTGACCTCGGCGAACATCAAAACATGCGAGTATATAGTAAAGCGTGATTACTAAAGCCAATACAGACAGCATTTCATACGACAACATTAGCACTACATTATAAAAACAATACTAAAATTATCATTTGGCACCCAAAAAAATAAATAAATAAACAACCATTCTCTTTGAAATAGACTAAACATGATGTTAAAGGTCAAATTTGACACAAACCCAACCGACCTACAACCAAGCCACAGTGTGACTGAACACATCATAAGGATTGTGAAACCTGTTAATGAGGCAAAGGAAATTTCATAGTACCTCTGTAATGGCTCAGTATCGAATTCAAACTTCAACAAATGACGTTCTCTGGTCCCCCGCGAGGGTCTTTAGTGACTAGAGTAACCAATTACTTTACACTTAGATTTAATCAACTACTGTCCATAAAACAAAATCACAAAATCTGAGGTACATTTCCAGATATTTATTCACTCATTCATTTGCTGAACCGCTTAATCCTAATTAGGGTCGCGGGGAGGCTGGTGCCCACCTCAGCTGACTCCGGGCGAGGGCGGGGTACACCATGGACACCTCGCCAGGCCATCGCAGGACTAACACTCAAACAAACCTCCATACTCACATTCACACTCGCGTCTGAGGGAGATTTGGAACAGCCAATTAACCTACTGTGGATGTTTTTGGACTGTGGGAGGAAACCGGAGTACCCGGAGGAAACCCATGCAAGCACGGGGAGAACATGCAAACTCCACACACAAGAAACGCCCGAGCTGGGAATCGAACCCAGGACCTTCTTGCTGGGAGGCGGACGTGCTAACCACGAGACCGCTTTGCCGCCTTCCAGGTATTTATTTTTAGGGAAATGGTTTCCTGACCCAGAAAGATTTACCTTCTTTGTTTTTAACATTAGTTATGTTCCCGTTTGCTGTACTGAAGTTAGCGCATAAAAGATTTTACTGAACAATAAGACATCAAACTAAAAGAGTTGTGTCATGATTTTTACCCAAATTTGGTTGTACAAGTCATGTAAATACGCAACGAATGTCCAAAATTCTAGACCGTCGTTGTTAAATAACCTTTTAACTTGCAAATTAAAGGGAGTTGAGTTTTTGAACATGACATAGAAATGGACTCCAACAAGAACTTTTCATAATCTTTTTGAAAAAACCCCTGTAAAGTCCAAAGAAAGTTATTGCATTAACTTAATTCATGTCTCCCAAAGTCCAGGATTCAAGTTCCAGGATAGGATCAATGGGTTGCCACCCCCACCCCAGTGTAGCTACCTGGGTAATCAAAGGCTGACCATGTCCCTCACTGTCTATGGTGAGATGCTGTAAAAGAACCATTGCTGACTTTCGAAAAGAGTAGATTGCATAGCTGTCAGCATGTTTCTTGCCCTGCAATGGCCTGGCAAGCTGTCCAGGGTGTACTTTGCCCTTGTTAGAATTGGCCGAGATGGGTGCCAGCCTCTGTGCAACCCAAATTAGGTTTAAATCTTCTTTTCCTTTCGGCTTTTTCCCTTTTATTCAGGGGTCGCCACAGCGAATCACCTGATTCGCACATTTGATTTGGCATAGGTTTTTTTTTTTTATGTCCGATGCCCTTCCTGACACAGCCTTTTAGCATGGGACATAAACACGCTGACGGCTTTGCAGCTACTCTTGACGAAAGTCAGCAATGGTTCTTTTACATGCCTGTCACCATAGACAGTGAGAGACATGGCCGGCCTTTGATAACCCAGTTAGATGCACTGGGGGGGGGGGGACAGTGACAACCTTGTGGAGAGTGGGACTCGAACCCCCAACCCTAGAATCCAGCGATCCAGCGCCCTATATCACTAGGCCACCACTGCCCTCCGAATTAGGTTTAAATGATTCAGAAAATTAAAGAATGAATAATTCATGTGTAGTTTCCTATCTAAAGCAAATTTCCATCTGTATAAAGGACTGCAACCTCTTTGATACTCCATTGATGTTATTTAAGCTATTTTCTCTTCGTACTTATGACGCTGCCCCTTTAAGTTAGGAATAAAACAAGGGAATAATTAATGCCAGGGTGATGTGATGTTATGACAGTGAGTTACAGATGCCAGAAGAAAATTGATTATGCTCCTACAACTGCATACCACAGTGTGTTACATTCAGATTACAACACCAAAGCGATTTGAGGATAATTAAATATTTGTGTCTGTGTAAATATATTATATATACAGTCCTCCCTTGCCACCTCGCGATTTGAGCATTGCGGTCTTGGTACATCGCGGTATTTTAATAAAAAAAAAATCAAAAATATTCATAAATTCCAAATTTAGGTTGAAACTCGCATGTAAGCAAGCTGAAGGCAGGGCAGGCTGCATCCATTGTTTCCAAAGGACAGACTCAAGTGTCCCTCCTCCCCAGTTCAGACAGGGACCGCCCACTCAACTCAATCTTGCAAGCTGATTGGATTAGACGCGTGACATTCCTGCAAATACTTGCACATTCCCGCGGGATTTTTTTTTTTTTGAACTTGTACTGTAGTGTTTGTGAAAGTCCTGCACTGCGGAGAAGAGCTAGTGTTAGGTGAGTACAGTACTTAAAGTATTTATATATATAAATTCTATTTAAATCTTAATACATTACAGTATTTACATATGCATATAAGTAACATTTAATATACACTTCTTGTATTATATAGACGCGAAAACGTATAGAAATGAGACAACATGGAAGAAATGAGAGGGGCGTTCCTACTTCGCGGTTTTTCGAATATCGCGGCCAGGTTTGGTCTACATTATTCGTGATATTCTAGGGATGACTGTATATGTATATTATATTATATTGGGTAAACAGGATAAATGTGTGTGTGTATATATATATATATATATATATATATATACACACACACACACACACATTCATCCTGTTTACCCAATTATAGTGTAAACAAACAGTTTTTCAAGTAAAACAGCTATTAAAATTGCTCCCTCACTTACTCCTCAAGTCATGTTGAAACCTCACAGCACAAAATCAACCCTCCACCCTGAAGACTTCCTCATGAAAGAAAACCAAAAGGAACAACTTCACACCAAGTCGGCAGAGAATATCATCAACAGACTGTCCACTGTGCAAGTTTTCAAGAATTAGTGTTCCGATAAAAACTCTGAATAACACAGATGCAGTATCGCTATGAAGATTTTACCATTACAAAATGCTGATGAGAAACAGAAGTAAACATACCAGTGTTCAGATCCTGTAACAATTGGCACAAATTGTATTTTTAACCAAAGCTCAGGTCTTCTGGCAGATCACTATGCTCAAACTACTGTGAATTGATCTAATTGTCCCGATGCAACACAATGCTGATTGGCTGGTATGAATTGTCATGTTGATTGGCTGTTCTGCAGGAAGTGCTTATTCGGGGGTTGGTCTCTGGCGGGAACTTTCCACATTCCAAAACCCAAGAGAAAAAAACAAAAAGAGTTTTGAAAAGTTGTCATGTCTTTTTTTTTTTTTTTTTTTCAATTTAAATGACAACAAATTAAAGTTATATTCCAAATTATTTTGGTAATGCTTCTACATTTTTTCCATGAAAAAAAATGGCTTAAATGTTTAAAACATTGACAGTACAATGTAAAATCTTACGTGCGCCTCTGGTTTTAAGTACTGCCCAAGTCTGTACATCATATATTCGAATGAGTGGATGAATAGAGACCTCTGATATGCCTATTATAAATGCAGGCATGGCTCAGTGGTCAAGACTATAGCTTCTAACACTGAAGGTTGGAGGTTCAAGCCCTTCACCCTTAATTCCTCAGTTGAATAAAGATGATAAACGGAAGTCGTACTGGATACGAGAATCTGCAACCATTATACAGCCTATAGAAAATTAAAATCAGCACCATCCGAACAATCAGATTCAAGAAGTTAACAGTGCTGTGCTACTAAAAAGGTCATGGGAGTCTCATACCATCAATGCCATTACTGGCTGAAGATAGGGTACATCCTCAACACCTCTCTTGACCTAATTCTTTCACACCTATGGGACAATGTAGGACACCTGGTTAGCCTAACCTGCATGTCTGTGGACAGCCTGAGGAAACCCATGCAAAAACACAGCAAGGGTGCTTTGTTGTGAAATTTGCATGTTCTGGCTGTACTCACCTGTCTTTAGACCTTCCGAGGAAACCCATTTTTCTTTTTGGAAACCAAATTTAACAAAAAAAAAAAAAAAAAAACCCTCACTGAACCTGGGACTGCTTGCTGTGAGGCAGACATGTGAACTGCTCTGACACCTTCCCACCTTTAAACCATCAATGAACTGCAATCCTGTTAAAATGCTCTTACGGAAGCAAGCACACAATTCCAGCATTTAATCATAGACAGGAAAACGTTTACCATTACTAGCATTAATAGCGCACACGATTGATGAGTCCAGACTGCAAATAATCGGTCCACCGCAAAGAACTAAACTTTGCTGTGACAATACAGAATAAGACTCCACCAACAAAGTGTATTTTCTGTGCTACACCTCATTACAAGCATCTCCACCCAAGAGGAAATTAGTAGTAAAAGGTGTAGTTACAGGTTTCCATTATTTGTCAAAAGCATTAAATCCGTTGCTTACATTTCAATTATTATAGATTAATCAGCGTATTGTTGCATTCACACGAGGTGTATGAACTCAATGAAAGGAATGCAGTCAACATAGGAGAGATGAACTGAAGTCTGGTCACTGTGGTTAACTTCACATAAAACACGAAACGCGTTTGTACAACACGGGGAACGTTGCAGCAGCAACACACACACACACACACACACACACACACACACACACAGGGAGAGAGAGAGAGAGAAAAAAAACACCAGTAGGCACAGAGACAGACAAACTGTCCTGACCACCACTGCCTGCGGAAGAGGTCAGTCACAACCTGCTGACTCACCACACACGCGCACACACACACACACACACACACACACACACACACAGGCAAATTCACCCAATACATAAATACAGATAATGCAAAAAGATCTTCTTTAATATTCATATTTTAAATCATATCACCAAATTAGGATACGAGATATTTTACATTAATACAGTGGATTACAGACTGCATCATATTCCATCTCAACTCAACTTGTGAACGATTTCCAATGGATGAAATCAGGACATGTGCATGCTAATTAGGACAGTCGTTTTGTTTAAAACACTAAAATGTCATCATCCAGCGAGCAATGTCACTCAAACCAGATAAAAAAAAAAAAAAAAGAAAGAAAAACCTTCGAACGATGCATAATGTTCTGAAGGGATTTTGTTCCAGGTGGAGGTGTGGTGCTAAACCTGTCACGAACTTTGGAAATCACACAAGTATGTGGGCGCGCGCGCGCGCACACGAACACACACACACCACCTTCTTTCTGACGAGCTTTCCAGGAAGCATTTTGCACAACAACTGTAACCTAGTTAACATCTCTAAAAAGTGCACTGCTTCATGATGCAACATGGGAACACACGTACTCGAGCGTTTAAAAGGCATGAGGTGGAAAATAAACCACAAAATATCACTCACTCACTCACACACACACACACACACACACACACAAGAAATACTTAAAAAAAAAAATAATTGAAGTCACATTTGTAGGCTGGAGAACTTTTCAGAAAGTATGAATTACTCTGAAAAGGTTCGGGGTTTCCCTGATTGGTGAGGGGAGGAACATCAAGCGCAAATCACTGCAAGATGATGATTAGAAATACACTGTCTGATATCATCGTGCGTGGGGTGGCACAGGGGGATAGTGGTTAGCACTCTGGCATTGCAGGATGAAGGTTCTGGGTTTGAGCCGCATGGCTGATTGGGGGGGTGGGGGTTCTGTGCGGAGGCTGCTTGTCCTCCCTATGCTCCTGTGAGTTTCATCTGGGACCTCAGGTTTCCTCCAGCATTCCAAAAGACGTGCACATGGCTACTCTAAATTGCATTATTCTCCTTTCGGCTTTTTCCCTTTTCCAGGGGTTGCCAGAGCGAATCATCTGATTCATGTTTGATTTGGCATAGATTTTTATGTCGGATGTCCTTCCTGACACAACCAATTAGAAAGGGGGACAGTGACAACCTGTGGAGAATGGGACTCGACCCCCCACCCCCACCCCAACCGCAATCCAGCGCCCTTTACCACCAGGCCACCACTGCCCGGGCTACTCTAAATTGCCTATGGATATAAATGTAAGTGTGAATGAGTGGTTGGGTCTATATTACTCCTGCAGTAGACTGGCAATCGGTTCAGGGTATAACCCTGTCTTTTGGGAGCCACACTGCAAACATTTATGATATGGCCATACCACAGCTTCAGACAGCCTGGAGGAGGATGCTTATTCTTCAGTCCTCAGATCCCCTTGACGACATCCAGAGTCGAGGGTCAGATGAGAGATCAGAGCAAACATGCAGCGATACCTTTAACCCAGACGGCCCTCTGCAATGGGGCATAACCATAATAACCATAGCCTAATAGTCAATAGCGTGAGGCCGGTGGCGTAGTGGTTAGGGTGTTGGGCTCAGGATCGGGAGGCTGAGAGTTCAAATCCCAGTGAGACCCCCACTGTGCTAAGACCCCTGGGCAAGGTCTTAACCACAAGTGTGCCTCTGTTCACCCAGCAGTATAAATGGATACCAGTAAAAATATACTGGGAAGGTCATCTGCGATGGACTAGCGCCCGATTCAGGAGGAGTTCAACTCCTAGTTGCTTCACGCAATGGAAACCGGGGATAAGCACCAACCTGATGAGCCACTGGACTAGAGTGTAAAAAGCCCAATTGTTAAGAGTAGTGAGTTTGGGACTAAAAAGTTGTTGGCTCGACTCCTAGACCTGCAGGAAAAAATGTGTGATGGTGGGAAGCTCCTCCCCTTCCTCCGCCTTCATGACTGAAGTGTTCTTGTGCAAGACACCCAGCCCCCAACTGCTCTCCAGGCACCATAATGTGGGTGCCCACTGCTTCGGTATGTGCTCATTTAGGACGGATTAAACGCAGTTAAAATTTTCCTCGCAGGACAAGAAAATAACAAAATAAATGTAAAAAAATAAAAATAAATAAAAATGAATACAATTATATCACTGGGAATAAAGAAAGAACATATGTGAAACATATCACTCTACATTTCCCTGTTGCATTCATTTAATTTTAAGGCAATGAAAAGTTGAGAAAATTCTGTCGCAATTGTTTACACACAATAAAATAATTAATAATAATAAAAAAAAAAATTGTGTGCCAAAAATTCTGACTATTATTGAACTACAAGCATAACATAAGCCAACATTAGCCCCGTGAAAATTCCGAAAAATTCACATCATAATTCCGACAAATATTACACTTTAACCTCGTAATTCTCCACCTACAACTGGTAAAAACCCACCAAGAAAACTCCCTCACCATTTCAACTCTCCACCTTGGGGTATTCTTCTCAACCTCCAGTTCTTTCCCTTCGTACAAAATGTCAAAACAATATTTCCCCTTTTGTACTTTTAAATCTGATCTTCACAGTCTTTGTAGTAGGGTGGTACAGTGGCGTCATAGCATGACCACCACACAGAGGTTTTTCAGTCTGAGTCCTTGGTTTGACGAGAGCGTTTCTGGTGTGGGTTTCCTCCAGGTTCTCGAGTTTCTTACGACAGTCTATTAGGCTAATTAGCTGTTCGAAATTACCCCTAGGTGTGGCTTTGAGTGTGAATGGTTTTGTGTGTGTGTGTGTGTGTGTGTGTGTGTGCTGTCCTGAAATAGACTGGCGAGCTGTTCAGAGTGTAAGCTGCCTTTGACAAGGTTAAGATAGGCCCCAGCCTGTACGTGACCCTAGTAGCATTAAGCAGCCACCCGCTATTGTTCAAAGCTGCATTCAACGTTCATTATGTTGGCTAATTAATGGAAAAGAAGGTATCATCAACTTGGTCTCAGCCAGTTGGGAGGACGGCATATCGTCAACACAGACAGTAACATTATTTTTAATCAGATTTATCGTCCAATGGGTTAGAATAAAATCAAGCGGATTTCTTGCTGGGTGACACAACAATCATGGTCAAATGTTGTAATCAGTATTTCTGTAGGTGTACAACTTGCCATGTTTGATCTGGCACAACCCTACTCTGACAAACTCACACCCTCGCAAATGAGCACATAGCGCACACACACAGGGGGGCAGGCGGTGTACCGGTCAGGGTGCTGGGCTCATGATTTAGAGGTCGTGGGTTAAACCCCCACCATGCTAAGACCCCTGGACAAGAACGTAGCCACATGCAGCCACCTAGAAATATAAATGGCTACCAGTAAAAAGACTGCGAAGATAAGTTACGATGGACTAACCAACCATTCAGGAGGGGTTGAACTCCTGGTCAATTCATGCTACAGGAACCGAGATAAGCTCCAGCTGAGATGAGTCACCAAGCTCGGTTGTGAAAACCCCAACAGACTAACTTAACTGATGCACAGTATATTAGATAGAGGTGTACTAATGGTTGTAGGTATATGAAGATGCAGCAATGCTTTCAAGAGACCAGCTCACTGACACTCTTACCAGACAACTGGGTGTCCTTTCTTGCATCACCTTTGGTAGATACTTAACATTGTATACCAGGAGCACCAAACAAGATCTGCCATTTCTGAGCTGAATGGACCAAGTCGTGTAGCCATCACATTGTGGTCCCTGTCAGTCACTCAAAAACAGAGTTGCATGCTAAACTTCTCTACATTCACTAGGATTGTGGGGAGACTGGTGCCTATTTCAGCCAATACTGGGCACCCTGAACAGCTCACCAGACATTCTTAAAGCCAACACACACATACAACCAATCACACTTACACCCGAGTTCAATTTGGAACAAACAATTAGCCTAATATGCATATTTTTTTATTGTGGGATGAAACCAAAGTACCCAGAACAGCTTAATCCTAATGAGGGTCGCGGGGAGGCCAGCGCCCATCTCAGTCAAATCCAGGCAAGGGCAGGGTACACCCAGGACAGCTTGCCAGGCCATCGCAGGGCCAACATTCACACAACCATGCGCACACACCAAGGTGTGATCTGGAGCAATCGATTAACCTACTGTGCATGATTGTGGGAGGAAACTGGAGTACCCGGAGGAAACCCATGCAAGCTGGGTAGAAATTAATTTATTTCTTCAGGTTATGGAGCGGTATGATCTATGTATCTATGGGAACGGTCACTTTCCGTGGTTAAATGTGGACCAACACCCCCCCACACACTCCCGCGACCGCTGATTTCCGCAAAGTAGGATCGACCCCCCCTGACTGACGTATATGTGTATATAATATCAATAAATACATATTGATGATTTCCTTTTGGCTTTTTCCCTTTATCAGGGGTCACCACAGCGAATGATTCGCATGTTTGATTTGGCAGAGGTTTTTACGTCGGATGCCCTTCGTGACACAACACTTTTAGCAAGGGACAGAAACACGCTGACGGCTTTAGAGCATACAAATGCTTATAATAACAATTAAACTTTCAAAAATAATGCATAAGATATAAATAAAATATAAATACACATACATACAGACGCGCGCACGCACACATAGATGCGCACATCACAAAAATGTGAGGCACTCCACCGAATGTAGACGCTTGTCGCATGTGACATATGGTGCTTGTGAGACAAAGCGCGGCTTATCCAGACTTCCGACCTTTCAAGTGAGAAAGTGCGCGTTGAATACTTGTTTAGTACTCAACCTTTACTTGCTCACTTGAAAGATCAGAAGTCCAGATAAGCCGTGCTTTGTCTCACAAACACCATACATCATTTGCGACAAGCGCCTACATTCGGTGGAGCGCCTCACAAATGTAAGGAGTTTTGTTGGGGGGGTTTGGGTTGTTTGTGTTTTTTTTTGTTTTTTTTGCTCGTTTGGGTTTTTTTTTTTTTTTTTTGCATAATTGGCCTTATTTTGAGGCATTTTTCCTTAGTGTCCTTATTTTTCGAGGAATATTTTTGAAAAACCCACGATGCACTGAAGCCACAGAAACTGATGCACGAAATAGTGAGGGATCACTGTATTTTCAAAAACAAACTTTGGCAAAAAAAAAATAAATAAATAAAAAAAATTCAGGTGTAATCCTGCACTCATAGTTGAAGCAAAAGCTTTGACGCCAACATCTGATACCACATGATACTCGTTCATGCGACCATGTTAATGACATGAAATACCAACGATTTGGATAATTTTAATAAATGATATCACTGTAACCCAAGCAGACTGTAACAAATGTTCTGTGATAACATCAAGAGGAAGCACTCTTATAACATTTAAACTGTGTATCTTTAATAGAGAGAATAAGAACAATATCAGTGAGCACACTCATTATACAATGACCTCAGTGTGCTCTGAACTGTCGGGTGCAAAAAGTATTCGTGAGTGTGAAATGAGTCTGGAGAAAAACCCGTTACTCGCGAGGTGTTAACGGTTCAGACTACACTGGTCCGCTCAGGAGTTTTAACCATCACGCTCACTGATGCTGCCTACACGAACCGTTAAAATGCAGAAATGTCATACACACAGAGCCAAATACAATGCTCTGTTGTGTCTTTGACTGCTCAATACTTAGCATGCTATTAGTTTTACTATTAGCATCAACATCAGATTTATTACTGACAAGTGCCAAAAAAATAAAAAAAACATACTCGGCTCCATAGTGGTGCAACAAGACCACGTTCAAATTATCATGGAGTTACCAATATTAAATTCTTACTGTGTAGCCATTCGAGGATATTCTGTCAATAATAGCGGCTCTAGCCAATCACAGGTGTGTCTGTTGCCTCATGTATATGTGGAAGAGGGAGAATAGCACTGGGTGTGTCATGAAGGGCAGTTTGAAATGATCCAGTTGGCTTTGTGTGTCTCAAAGAAAGTAGATCAGTCATTTACTCTGTGGTGTGATAAGAGAGTACTGGAGCTGGGGGATGACAACTGGCAAAATTTTAAGGACGAGAAATGTTTTCATATGTAAATTTGGTCTGAAAAAATTATCCACTGATGCATCTTGTGGAAAAAAAAAAAAAAAAAAAAAAAAAAAAAAAAAAAATCAGCCCTTGTTTTGATCAGCACATGAAGGCTGAAACAAAATAGACCGAGATCTGGTTTAAAAATATCCTCTTATGAAATGAAATGGTCTATTCCTCTCCTTCTCCATCCTACTCCTGCTTTGCTAATGTATGAATATAGAGGGTAATGTTCTGATACCGTCCAAACCAACCTGGGAATATAAATAATAAATAATATTTAATTCACCAAAATAATAATAATAATAATTTATTCATTCGTTTTCTAAACCGCTTAATTCTAATCAGGGTTGCGGGGAAGCTTGTCCCATTTCAACTGAGTCTAGGCCAGGGCAGAGTACACCCTAGACAGCTCGTCAGGCCATCGCAGCGCAGAAACAAGCTGACGCCTATGCAGCTCCTCTTGGCGAAAGTCAGCAATGGTTCTTTTGCAGGAACCTCCCACCATAGACAGTGAGAAACATGGCTGGCCTTTGATAACCCAGTTAGTGCACTGGGGGACACCTCGGGGGTTGGGGTTGGGCAGTGACAACCATTGATGGTGCTGCTTGAACCCCAAACCTTGGGATCAGTAATCCAACACCTTTACCACAAGGTGCCCAATATTAATAATAATGGGGGGGAAAAAAAAAAAAAAAAAAAAAAAAAAAAAAACTTTATTCAGTTTTAGCATGTTTTTATTTGGAGCTGTTTGACGACATCAACAGGTTGTTGTTATTAGTGTTTGAAACCTTCCAAGTTTTGCAGGTCACAGTAACGCACTGGAGTTTTATCTCAATCCCAGCTTGCATGCTCTATTATCACCCGCCCACACGAGCCACTAAAAGCCGAGTGGAGTTCAGCAGTGAGGCATCACCCTTCTTATGGTATTTGAAGAAATGTTCAAGCGCAAAAGATGCCTTCAAAATAACGAGATTGAATTTTTTTTTTTTTTTATCAAAACAGAAATACAGGGATCCCTCGCTACTCCGCGCTTCAATTCATGCGGCTACAGTGCATCATGTTTTTGTTTTTTTTTAAATATTCATCGAATTAAAAAATAATGAAATTAAGGAAGAATAGGGGAAAAGTTAAGAAAAATGCCACAAAACAAGGCCAATTATGCAAAAAAAAAAAAAAAAAAAAAAAAACCAAACCCTCCCATCAAAACTACTTACTCAGATGCGTGCCTCACATAAAAATGTGTGTGCGTCCGTACGTCTGTATATTAATATTTTATTTACATCTTATGCATTCTTTTTTGAATGTTGAATTGTTATTATAAGCATTTATAGCGATGAATATGTATTTATTGATGTTATATACACATATACATGTACAAATACGTCAGTGGGGGGGGGGGGGTTCGATCCTACTTCACGGAATTCGGCGGTCGTGTGGGGATCTTGGTCCCAATTAACCGCAGAAAGCGAGGGATCCCTGTACTGTGCAGAGCAGCAAACAGTAACAAACGAAACAAAGCCAGTATTTGGGGTGACAATCCGCTTTAAAAAAATAATAATAATAATAAATAAATAAATAAATACAGTGTATTCTCAGGTAGAATATGTGCAGATTTATATAAAGGACATTATAATGCAGAACCAGCCACAAATCTCCTGGAGATTTTGACAGTCGAGTTTACTTCTTATTTTTACAGCAAACTCCAGGAGCCTTCATTATGTCATTGTCTGAAAATTGGTCTTTTGTGTTATAAACCAAGTAATTTACACAGATTTTTCTTTTCTTCCCCCCCCCCCCTTCATTTAGTTGTCTTCTGTAAAATACATTTTGAGAAATATAAAATGTTTTTGGTCCGTCTCAAAAATTCACGGGTTATATAATAAAAATCTATAACAGGGTTTATTCATAAAGCTAGAACGTGTCCACGGAACACAAATACCCCCCAACTATACGTCAATAAAAAAAAGAAGTTATTATCTTTCAAAATTATTAGAATGGTTATGTCTTCTTGTATTGACTTCAAAAAACCCTCCAAGAATCCTTTAGAAATGTATTGATTACAAACTATTACTTTTCCAAGGTTCCACTCCATTCACATTCCTCCGAACGCACATCGTGGACACGGACATGAAACAGGTACGCAAAACTCTGCCATCCCCAAACTTATTCCGACTGTAGGTGTTATACTTCAGGAGATACGCGTCAGATAAATATCACGACAGAATGATGCACCAGGGCAAGTCTACTTTTATACTGCTGAAAGGACAGAGCCACAATTTTGGTTAAAACCGAGCCCAGGGGTCGTAGCACGGTGAGAATCAAAAGGAAATTCAAACCCAAGACCTCTCAATCATGAACCCAGCACCCGAACCACTACACCACCATGCCACTAGTTGGCAGGCAGTAAAAACAAGGCGCCTAGAACTTTTTTTTTTTTCGTTTTTGCAGTACCATGTATATACAGGGATCACTCACGTTCCACGGTTAATTGGGACCGACTGCCGAATTCCGACCTGCCTACTGCCTACGAAAGTAGGATCAACCCCCAATGACTGACGTATACATACATGGACATGTCTGTCTTCCTTTCGACTTTTTCCCTTTTACTCGGGAGTCGCCACAGCGAATCATCCGATTCGCACGTTTGATTTGGCAGAGGTTTTTACGTCGGATGCCCTTCCTGTCACAACCCTTTTAGCAAGGGACAGAAACACGCTGTCGACTTTGCAGCTACTCTTTACCAAAGTCAGCAATGGTTCTTTTACATGAACCTCTCACCATAGACAGTGAGAGACATGGCCCGCCTTTGATAACCCAGTTAGCTGCACTGGGGGCAATGACAACCTTGTGGAGAGTGGGACTCGAACCCCCAACCTTTGGATCAGCGATCCAGCGCCCTATACCACTAGGCCACCACTGCCCCGTATACATACATGTACATGTGTATATAATATCAATCAAATACATATATTCAACCCTATAAATGCTTATAATATAATAATTAAACATTACAAAATAAAGCACAAGATGTAAATAAAATATAAATACACACACATACAGATGCGCATGCACACACTTAGATGCGCACCTCACATAAAATGTAAGTAGTTTTGTTGGGGGGTTTTGGGTTGGTATTTTGTTTGGGTTTTTTTTTTTTGCACAATTGGCCTTGTTTTTGCGGCAATTTCCTTATTTTTTTAATTCGATGAATATTTAAAAAAAAAAAAAAAAAAAAAATGCAATGCACTGAATCCACATGAATTGAAGTGCAACGTAGCGAGGGATCCCTGTACTGTATATACAGAATATATACATACGATATATACACATCCATATGAGCGACCAATGGTTTTCTACCACTGACCTAAATTCTAGGTTCTCCGACTCGATAGAAATGCAACTCATAGCTGATAACAAAATTACAGTCAACCCTTGCCACTTCCCGATTTGAACTTCCCCATCTTGGTGCGTCACGGTATTTTAATAAAAAATAAAATAAAAAAATATTCATAAAAAATTCAAAATTCGCGCTGAAACTCACATGTATGCAAGCGGAAGGCAGGGACCCAGGCAGACTGCGTCCATTGTGTACAAACGACAGACTCAAGTGCTCCTCCTTCCCAGTTCAGGCAGGGACCGCCCACTCAACTCAATCTCGCAAGCTGATTGGCTTAGACGCGTGACACTGTTGCCTCGCACATTCCCGTGGGAATTTTTTGTGATTTTGTGATCTTATAGTGTTTGTCAATGTCCTGCACCATCTAAGGCATCCAATGAGCCCAAGAAAAAGCAAAATATGATGACAGTGACACAAAAAGTGAAGTTGTTAGATATGCTGACGGCGGGCAATACGTATGCCCATGTAGCACGCCATTACGGCATAAATGAATCTACCGTGCGTTACATCAAAAAAGACGAAGATTAAGTGGAGAAGCGCTATTGTCAGAGACGAGTACAGTACTTAAAGTATTTATATATAAATTCTATTTAAATATTAATACATTACAGTATTTTACATATGCATATAACTGTGTAACGTTTAATATACACTTCTTGATATTGTATAGACACGAAAACATACAGAAATGAGACAACATGGTAGAAATGAGGGAGGTGATCCTACTTCACGGTTTTTCGAATATCGCGGCCAGGTCTCGTCCTACATTATCCCCGATATTCAAGGGATAACTAATGATGACACTGTAAAATGTTTCCTTCCTTCATTTGCTGTGGTTAACAATTATGCAATTATACAGTGTGACCAGAAAAGGTAAAACACATTCTTGTTCCTTCTACTTTAAAAGCCTTAAAAGAAAAAGGCGGCGGGGTGGGGTTGGCGGGTTGGTCAGGAGACACACCGATGTCATTTCCGCTCACTGCCAAACAAGGAAAATGAGTTTATTCGCTCATTGGTAATTAGTTCCATTAAGCCCTGCTGAAAGAACCATGCACGAGGCTGGGCGGGGTTTGAGTTGAATCACATGTCTAGAAAATTCCACATACAGTACGAACACAATGTACTAAATGTAAGGAGATAATGTAAAACTGAAAAGTGGTGCTGCTGTCTCATAAGTCTGGTATGCAATTAATGACTAGTTATCACCAACGATTAAAAAAAAACGTTGCATCTTAATTCATGCAATTATTTCCTGTACTGCTTAATCCTAATTAGGATCGCAGGGAGGCTGGCACCCATCTCAACCTTGAGCGAGAGCCGGATACACCATGGACAGCTCGTCAGGCCATCGCAGGGCAGAAACACACTGATGGCAATCCAATAGCTTACTCCTTTCAAATGACTGCAGTGGTTTTATTATATGAACCTCTCACCACAGACAGTAAGAGACATGGCTGGCCTATGATACCCCAGTTAACTGCACTGGGGGACACCAGAGACAACTCCATGATAGTGGGGCTTGAACCGACGACCTTCGGATCGGTAAACCAGTATCCTACTACCAGGCCACCACTACCATTTCTGTGTTATTTCTACTCGATTTAATTAACAAGAGACGACTGGGACGTTCTCAAGTCCACCCTACCATCACTGCAACACCCAGTCCTCCTGATTACAGACATGCACTGCACTGCACTGTAGAATCCATCACATGACATCAGATATACTGTCAGACCTGTAAATGATTTACGTATCCAATTCCCAACCAAGTATAGCCTTCCTATCACATATGACCACCAGCAAACAGGAAAGGACAGAAATATGCACATGTCCCCCAGTCAGGAAAGGGAAAAAAAAAAAAAAAAAAAAAAAAAAAATCACCATCCTACCCTTTTTACAAACAAGTCCACAAACAAACAAACAAACAAAAAAGCTTAAGAAAAACAAGACACATGAACTCCAAAATCCGGAAGAGTACCACAACCCATCCTCGTATCTGAATGTTCATCCACCAGTGATGCAGAAACTTTCCAGCTTTGCTTTAATCTTATTTCTGAACAGAAATCTTGTGATCCTGAGGTGACGTTTTCCAGGCTATCCTGCCACGAACAAACTGCACTTTATCAGCCTACTGACTTACCACCTACAGAGCAGATTATATTTATACAGGTGGAATCAGAGTCTGTAATTATCATTCGTCGTCATGGTAACAGTCCTTATACTGTAATAAAGCAAAATTGATACTGAAACAGTATGGATACCGAGCTCCATTAATCATAAATCTATAGCTCACTGTGTGCTTGGTAACAAGTTTATTATAAGCCATGTTACGATTAATATTATTAGTAGTCGTACTAGTATTGGTAGTAGTACAGTCATGCTTCACCTTACGAAATTAATCCGTTCCAGAAGTGGTTTTCGTAACGTGATTTTTTCGTAAGTAGAGTCGCATTTTACATGTAGAAGGCCTGATTCGTTCCAAGGCCCCCAATAATACCCCCTAAACCAGGGGTGGGCAATCTAATCCGCAAAGGGCCGGTGTAGGTGCAGGTTTTCACTTCAACCAAACACAAGCCACACCTTCCACCTGTTTCCACCAATCACTGATCATCAAAAGAAAAAACAAAAAAACCTAGATTGGACATTACTGTTTCAATTCTGAAGTGGAGCCATCTTGGTGAGCTCACCTTGCTTTAAGTCTTAAACAGTAATTTAATTTGTCACTTGTTTTAATTATTGTCACTTCTTTTTGCCTGTTTGGGTTCACTTTCACCTTCAGCAGTGCTTGTTGACGGACGTTTGGTGAAATATCAATCCAACGACTATTGCCTTTGACGACTTCTCATAATTTTCCTAAACTGCACAAGGCATACGTCATCAAAGTGGACAACTTTTTCGGAATTTTTTTTCCACGAATTCGTAAAGTTCGTGAAATTTCGCCAGCATTTCTTTGATTCGTACTGACGGAATGATGGCTGCTTCCTCCTCGACCACCTCAAATAAAATACAGGATGGTACAAGTGTACTGTATTTATGTTCCGGGGGATTCGGGCGGCTGCAAAGCCGAGCGCGCATTGTTTGAATTTTTGAGATTTCGTGTTTCGTAACTTGAATTTTCTTTCGTATTTAGAGATGAAAATTTTACGTAAAGGCGTTTCGTAACTTGGATTTTTCGTTAGTTGGGTCTTTCGTAAGGTGCGGTATGACGATTATAATCCTGTCACTAAACGAGAACCCTGAAGAGTTGTTTATTTACGTACACAACCTCGTGTACTACACCTTTTGCATGTATAGGTACATGTTCCAAAAACGTTTCCAGCTTTATTTCATTATTATTTCCAGAGATTTCCAGGCCTGTGCATTATCCACCTGTTGATCAGATTAGACATCTAAAGTCTGACTTCAATCCCATATAATCCCATGCACCAACATGTGAGCAGCCGATCTGAGACTTTCTCCACAGGAAGGTTTTGAGGCCTGGTAAAAGCTCTAGTTTTTCTATATGATGTGCAGCCAACCGGGTTATCAAAGGCTGTCCGTGTCTCTCACTGTCCATGGTAGGAGGCTCATGTAAAAGAACCATTGCTGACTTTCGACAAGAGGAACTGCAACACCGTCAGCCTGTTTCCACCCTGCGCTGGCCTGGAAAGCCATCCAGGGTGTACTCTGCTCTCACCCAAAGTCGGCCGAGACAGGCGCCAGCCTCCCCGCGACCCTAATTAGGATTAAGCAATTCATAAAATGAATGAATGATAAATAAATTAAGTCCAACATGCTTTCACAGTTTAACCCACTTCATCCCGAATCAGAGCCGGATGGGGTTCAAGTCTGGAGACTGTGCTGCCGTTCAGGAGATGAAACCTACTGGACAATCTTGTTCTTTTCTTTTAAAGAATAACTTTTGTTCTATTTCAGGTCGTTCACTAATTTTGAACTCATTTCATTTCAATAAAACATTTAAAAAAAATTCAAAAATAAGAAAATTGGGTTGTTCTAAAACTTGTAACCGGTCATGTACGATTAAAAACCGTTGTACTATTTCTGGAGATAACTTGCCATTTTGTGATATCACACTATCAGCTTTCCACCTGTTGATCTGATTACATTTGTTCACACACTGTATAACCCAAGTGTGGGATGGGACACGTTGGGTCTAATTTTAGTCCTGCTTACAAAATTGTGGGAAACTAACTTCCCAGGAAGGATTAATACAGTGTCATTAAATCAAAATAATAACAAATGGTAGGAAAAACTTCCTATTCGGGGTGGCATGGTGGCGTAGTGATTAGCACGTCCGCCTCACATCAAGAAGGTCCTGGGTTTGAGTCAAAAGCTGAGGGCATTTCTTTATGGAGTTTGCATGTTCTCATCATGCTTGCGTGGGTTTCCTCCGGGCACTCCGGTTTCCTCCCACTGTCCAAAAAGCATGCACAGCAAGTTCAATGGCTGTTCTAAATCAAACCGAGTGTTGGCATGCGATGACCTGGCAAGTCATCCCGGGTGAACCCCGCCCTCGCCTGGAGTCGGCTGACATGGGCGTCACCCTCCCCGTGACCCTAATTAGGATAAAGCAGTTCAGAATTTTTTTTTTTACTTGTTTCCTGATAACCACAATGTACAACCTCAAAAACCCTCCCATTCCCGTCATCATCATCATCATCATCATTATTATTATTATATTCTTCTTTCACAGCAAATTTTTCCAGATAGAACCTGGAGGTCTCCATTCCTGCCTGCCGTTTTCCAGCTCGCCACTTGTTGATCGGATTTTGTATCTGCCTGTGTTTTCTTGTCCGGTTGACAAAGACTTTTTTTTTTTAATAATGCAAAACATTTTGTTTCTTTGGAAACGTTCTGTACTACACCTAACTTTTACTACATTTACATTTCCAGGAGCTGAGCTTTATAATCCTCCCCACCTCGGATTACATTTAAACGCGTTGGCGACAATCTGGACGGTGAAGATGATCATCAATGGAAATCTTGCAAGAACTTAACTGTTTCTTTATTACGTGTAAAAATATGATCCTGCTATATTGTGTTTCTCTGTCTGATGGGAAATCCAATTTACTGACACTTCATTACATTTACAAGGTGCTGAATTGCATCCACCCACTCACCCACTCACTCACTCACTCACCCACCCTACTCACTCATTCACTCAACCCCACCCACTCATTCACTCAACCCCACCCACTCATTCACTCAACCCCACCCCACCCACCCACTCACTCACACAACCCCACTCACTCACTCACTCAACCCCACCCACTCACACACCCACCCACTCACACACCCACCCACTCACACACCCACACCCACCCACCCGGATCATGGGGGAATTGCTGCCTATCTGGATACACCATAAACAGCTCACCCGACCATCACAGGACAACATACTCAACATCTCACCCTGATACCTCATTTCAATTTGGAACGGCCAATTACTACTGTGCATGTCTTTGAATTGTTGGAGGAAATTGGATTACCTCAAAAGAGAGGAAAAAAAAACCCCACATGCAAACACTGGGACAACATGAACAGTCCACGCAGAAATACTCGAGCCTGGGAACCAAAGTCTGTCATTACTTGCTGTGAGGCAGACGTCCTAACCGCTACTCCACCGTGCCGCCCATTATTCCCAGATGTTGTTTATTATTTCTTCTTTGTCTTGTCTTGTTGCTTTTATTATTAGTATTATTATTATTATTGATTTACATTCTGCTTACACAGCTGATCAAAGGCATTTTTCCCCTCTTTGGGAACTTTCTGCACTTTTTTTTTGTCCACTCATTGCTATATTACACAATCCCTCCATATTATTTCCTGGGTTGATTGATTTTTGTTGTTGTTGTTTTTGTTGTTGTGATCAGCTTTACCACCTGATGAGTTTACAAGTACAATCAGCTGCTTTAGTTTTGATCTGATCAGGTGTACTAACAAGTCTGGATGATTACAACTTCATGAACTACTTTTTTTTGCGAATGAATACCACAAAGTTAAGAATTATAGAAGTCATAAATACCATCTTCCCCCACAAAAAAAATCCACAGATGTTTAAAAATAAGCAGAAGGAGGAGGAGGAGGAGGAGGAAGAGGAGTTTATTAATGGTGTAGTGATTATCACGTCCACCTCACAGCAAGATTGTTCCTGGGTCCGAGGCCTGGGGGAGCCTCAAGGCGGCCATTTCTGTGTGGACTTTGCTGGAGCCACTCTGGTCTCCTTTGGCAATCCAAAGACATGCACATTATATTAACTGGCTGTTCCGCATTGTGTTTAAGTGAAAATGTATGTTGGGTCCGTGATGGTCTGGCAAACTTATTCTCGGTGTCGGCTGAGACAGGCTCTGGGTTCTGGATGACCCAAACTGGGATTGAGTAGTTCAGAAAATGAGAGTGGGGTGAATCTTGGGAAAGAAAGGCACACGTGTGTAACTAAAGCCACCACTCTGGAGCAGGTGGAGGAAGAGGAGGAAGAGGAGGAGGAGGAGAGGGTGTTAGATAAAGTAGGAGAAATAATCCATTGAGGATTGGGACAGGAGCACGACCTGATCTGACCTCATCACAAAATACTTTCTAACATTTAAAACAGAACAGTCTTTAAAATCAGATTTAATTCATTGGCATCAATTAACACTGGAGTTTTATTTCTCTTTATAATAAAGAAACATGCCGTCGGGATTTATACTCTCTCTCTCTCAGTCTCTCTCTCTCTCTCTCTCTCTGTCTCTGTGCACTGACAGCCACCTGAGTTTCTTCTCTCCCTCCACTCTCCTCTTCTCTCCTTTCCTTCTCGACGACGTTATTTCGTTTGGCTAAGAAAATAAATAAATAAATAAATAAATTTTTTTAAAAATCACACACACTTACCCAAGCGACCCAGAAGTCCTTGCTGACACCGGCGCGAATTTACAGCAAAATAAAAACAAAACAAAACAAAACAAAAACAAAAATATCGATTTTCTCTTTAAAAACCCTACTTATACCGCTGTTGGCGACCTCAGCGCTTCTAGCAGCGGTGACGCAGGCATGACGACACGTTTATTTACATACGAACCACGCCCCCGAGCACGCTGATTGGTCGGCTCGTTTTGAATCGCAGCAACAAAACTACAAAATAACACGATTTTTTTTTTTTTTTTTGCGCTCGGGAAAGTTTTCGAGACGCTTTTCTTCTTGTCGTGTAAATTAATTGTAAATTGTTTACCTCCATTTGAATATATGTAAATAAATTTCATTTGTAGTTTGATTCGGAGTGTACAACAAAATGGCCTCGCGACGGACAGCCAATCAGAGAAGGGCTTACACACGAGCTGTAGTGGTGCCCGGACACGAGCGTGGAAGTGAAGAAAACAGTGATGATCTACTTCCGAAAACAGCACAAAGTAGTATCAGATGATAATATAGCAACACAGAGAAGTTTTAATAACCATAACAAGAAGGAGAAGGTTGAAGTAAAGTCATATTTCTGACGGTAAAGCGCTTGTTTTCAACGGCGTCAGACGTTGTTCCAGGTGATGGAGTTTGGCGACATCTAGTGTCCATATTCGGTATCTACACCATAGTCTTGAATCTATGTCTGTTGGGGTCATACTGATCTTTGTTTCCTTTCCGACACAAAGGAAGTAAAATCCAGGTTAGAATCGCTGCTGAAGTGATATTTGTTGTATTTAAAATATTAGTGTGTATAAAAATAATAAAACATAAGTAATACCAAGGTTGGCAATGGTGGTCTGGTGGTAAAGGTGCTCACTTATCCTCAGGTTGGGGGGTTCAAGCCCAACTCTCAACAGGTTGCCACTGCTGTCCCCCAAGTGCACTAACTTGGTTTTCAAAGGCCGGCCGTGTCTCTCACTGTCTATGGTGTGCGGCTCATGTAAAAGAACCATTGCTGACTTTCGACAAGAGTAGGCTGCAAGGCCGTCGGCGTGTTTCCGCCCTGCGATGGCCTGGCGAGCTGTCCAGGGTGTACTCTCCCCTCGCCTGGAGTCGGCTGGGATAGGTGCCAGCCTCCTCGTGACCCTAATTAGGATTAAGTGGTTTACAGAAGATGAGCGATGAAGAAATACCAATTCCAAATAGAAGATACCGAATGACAGCAAGGCATGTCATTCATTTTCCGGACCGCTTAATCCAAATTAGAGTCACGGGAAGGCTGGTGTCCATCTCAGCCAACTCTGAACGAGAGAAGAGTACACCAAGCCATCGCAGGGCAGAAACACAGCTGACGGCGACTCAGCTCCTCTTGACGAAAGTCAGCAATGGTTCTTTTCCATGCTGCTCACCATAGACAGTGAGAAACATGGCCGGCATTTGATAACCCAGTTAGCTGCGCTGGGAGGGGACAACAAGTGACTAACCGCCGACAGTGGGGCTTGAACCCCCAACCTTAGGATCGGCAATCCAGCACCTTACTACCGGGCCCCCACTGCCCCCACCTGGAATACTCTTTCATATTATTCAATTATAAATTACTTTCAAAGACAAGGAATGTCAGAGCGAGCGGCTTGACGGTGTGTGTTCGTCGTCTTTGAAAGACACTGTCAAGTCGCTCTCGCAACAGCTCAAATAGGTGGAGATCCAGTGACCGCTTTGGCAACTCCATTATTGATAGAATACCAGATGGCGGCCTCTTATCTAAACAGTTTGCGGATAGATTGGAGCACAGTCATTATGGTGTTGTAGGAGGAAAATGGCTCCAATCAAGTGCCATCCACAGGGGATGGCATGGTGTTCCGAAATGAGCGATCGTCTTCCTGGCTCAAGATCCCTGTCACCTTGTACAAGTCTCACAGCTTATCCCTACCAAAGCATCCCCAGACCATCACAATTCACCCACCATGCTTCCCAGACTGCATCGGGCACTCCTCCGGCAGTATAGCTTTATTCTTCTGCTTGCAAATATTCTTTTGTGGGTGCGTGTCTGACCCAAACGAATAAACTTAGAGTCAGCCATCTATCACATTTAACACCACCACCACCACCACCACCACCACCCCTCCAATCTTCTGCTGTCCAAGGTCTGTGTTCGGTTTCCCATCTTAATTGTTTCCTTTTATTAACCTGTCTCCGTTATGGCGTTTTCGTTGCAATCCTGCCTGGAAGTCCGGCCTCCACAAGTCGTCTCTTCTCGGTCGAGGTTGACACTGGAGTTCTGCGGGTATTATTTAATGAGGCAGCCTGTTCAGAACCTGTCTGACATGTTTCTCAAACTAGAGACTTGTCCTCTTGCTCAGTTCTGAATGCTGGTTAGAACCAGTTTGCAAATGTTCTGTGAAGGGGTAAATGTACAAAACTGTAGGAGTTGCTCGGTTTCTTCAAAAAGAGTCTTGTATGAAAAATCCTTAAATTCTCAGAGGGGGGAAAAAAAAAAAAAAATTAAAAACCTGATCAAATTTCCAAAGAAAAACTTTTTATTCCAGTTTGAGTCTACAATTAAACACACGAACGTTGGATCCTCCAGACTCTCGGAATGATGAAATTTACTACTTCTCCCATCAGCATAACTTTATGCTTCCTTCCCCCCCCCCCTTCCTTTGGCAGAACTGGACCTCCAAGACTATACCTTTCCCAGGTGTCCATGATGTCTAGTAAGACGTTAGTCTCTACTGCCACTGCAGATTTCACTTTTGGTAGCAAACTGATTTCCGTGCGGTTTCAAAGAGATGAAGAGATCCGACATGCTCACCTGGGTCATCAGCGTCTGTCGGGTTTGGACCTTTTGAAAGACTAGGGATGGGCAGTGTTGGCTAGGTGGTAAGGTATACATGGATCACTGATCCCAAGGCTGGGGTTTCAATTCCCCCACTGTGGGATCCAATAACTGGGTTATCAAAGGCCGGCCATGTCTCTCACGGTCCATGTAAAAGAACCATTGCTGACTTTTGAGAAAAGTAGGCTACGTACATAGTCGTCAGCCTGTTTCTGCCCTGAGATGGCCTGGTGAGCTGTCTAGGGTGTAACCTGCCCTCGCCCAGTCGGCTGAGATGGGCACTTGCCTCCACGCAACCCTAATTAGGATTAAGTGGTTCAGAAAACGAATGATAGACTAGGGATTGTGTCTTCTGTAGATATGAGCACCAAAAAAAAAAAAAAAAAAAACACCAACCCATTTTGCACACACTAGTCAGCGCACCCTTTTCCCAACATCTAGTCTACTTCCCGATTCCCCAAATACCACGTTCTCCCCAGGGATAGCAAAACAGTACCAAGTCCTCATCTACGTGAAAGAAATAGGTGGCAGGAATTGTACTTGGAATAAAATGTCTCTGTGGGCCCATAATCTTATTATCATCTGTTTGAAAGGCCATCTGTCACAATTCCCCTCAGTATTCGGTGTCCCTCAAGGCTCCAACGGTAATAGGTACCTCTGAAACCTACCTTTTCACCTCTCCAGCAGTCACCTTGGCAAAAACGAGTGGGAGGAGAACGTCTTACATCAAATGTGCCGATGTCTTTGGGTTGCGATCGTGTGGTTGAATCCAAGGTGACCTTTACAATCCTCAGACTGACAGTTGAACAGTCAAAGAGAAACGACACCTGGGGATCCTTGTACAGGTACAGACTTGACCCTGTGAGTCTGTCTGTCTTCCTTTCGGCTTTTTCCCTTTTACTCGGGAGTCGCCACAGCGAATCATCTGATTCGCATGTTTGATTTGGCAGAGGTTTTTCCGTCGGATGCCCTTCCTGTCACAACCCTTTTTAGCAAGGGACAGAAACACGCTGACGACTTTGCAGCTACTCTTTACGAAAATCAGCAATGGTTCTTTGATAACCCAGTTAGCTGCACTGGGGGTGGGGGGGGAAGACAGTGACAACCCTGTGGAGAGTGGGACTCGAACCCCCAACCTTTGAATCAGTGATCCAGCGCCCCATACCACTAGACCACCACTGCCCCTAGACTTGACCCTGTGAGTAGCAGGTGTAATTCTCATGACCTCAAGATTGAAAGGACACCCTAGTGTAAGACACCGCTCTCCAAAGAGTGTCTCTCCTTCCTGAGTACAGACGCTCCCCGACTTGCGTTTTAGTTCGGTTCCGGACGGCCGAATGCAAGTTGAAAAAAACAAAACAAAAAAAAAAAAAACGTAAGTTGTTACTGTATGTTCCAGTGACGTGTGACGTATGACGTTCATACATCCATAAATATCATTACCGTATCTCATTAAACACCCCAAAATCAATTATTATAAACATAACATTGTAAAATAATATAAAATATATCAAACAATATCAACATTAATTTCAAATAAATACATTTTAATCAAATTCACTCAAATACAGTATCAAATATAACCTTTAACATTCTCTGTGACGCGATCTTTCTGCTTGTAAATGGTTCCGATGGTCGACGGAGCCGTTTGGAAGAAACGTGCAACAGTCGCATGTTTTTCACCAGAATCAATTTTCTTGATAATAGCCATCTTCGTTTCTAACGAGACGGCTTGCCGCCTTTTCTGATTACCACCATCACTAGTAGGCTTACGCTTCTGACCAACCAACCATATTTGCTTTGGGTTACCAAGTCCGCAAACAACAGTGTAAACACAAAGATCACAGAGACGACTTCTTAACACGTGGTGAACCGGGAAGGAGGAGGGGCACGTTCAGTCTGTAGTTCGTAAACAATGGACGCAGCATCATGCGTAAGTAGCGTATTATGTCATGAACTACGTAGGTACATCTTGTACTACAGAGAGCACGCTAAACTCAAAATGACAATTTTTTTTTTTTTTGAAATGTAAAATCTAAAACTACATAAAACGAATGAACGTAAAGCGGGGAGTGTCTGCATTATACAGAAAAACACCAGTCAAGAAACTTCACTGTGGCAACCAGCATCTCCATGCACTTTCTGCAGGTTTGAAACAGGAACCTTCAGGGCTTCAATAGTTTCGGGTCGAGGATGCACATATGATTTCAGGTGGCACAATAGGGAAATAGGTAAATAAATAAACAAACATATTGAGCAAGGTCAGGGGAACAGGTTACCACCCAACAAGATCATCCAACCCGGAATTGAACTGCTGCATATTTTGGGGGTGGTCTAAGACACCTGGAGGGAAAGCACTATCCGCTCCCTGGTATGAATGAGCTCCCAGATGCCCGGTGATCTCTGTGAGTGACAGAAATGAACGCATCCCATCCCTGCCTCCCATAAGCACTCAGCCAATTAGCTCACATGGATTCCCAGTCACGGGAGGCTGTAACATTAACCGTAGCCCCATGTCCTGAAACCAGGCATCAAGTTCTTCAAGATGAAGGCGTTCAAATGGGATCTGACCACCAACACACCTTAGTCTCACCATTCCTTCCTTACCCAGTTGTGTGTGTAAATAATAGCAAGCTTGACCTTTTTTTTATTTTAATTTAACTTTGAAATGTGACATGGGTTTTGTTTGGGTCCTTTATGAGGAGAAAATGGATATGGAACCTCCTGGAAGTGTGAACTGATAATATATTACAGAAATCACAGGTCATTATTTGGAATATCTGGCAATGCAGTCTCAGTATATTAGACCAGTGAACCCCCCCTCCCCCTCCCCCTCCCCCCAAGAGAGGTGTGGATGGTAAGATTTCACATCATACATGGCATGAAATTGAATTCTTAAATTTATTTGCTTCAAGATCGCATTTTAAAACCTCACATTGCTCACACAGTGCAGTCTTCATCTCACGCTCAAATGAAATGGGGGCGAGGGGAAGAAACAAAAACAAAAAAAAACAAAAAAATTGAGGCTTCAATGGTTTTAATAATCATACATAAATAAACTGGGAGGTTTATTCAACCTCACAGAGGGTGGCTTATCATTTCTATAATCCAAAAGCTCGCTATTTACAGATTAAATGCCGCCCATCATCCCTTCATTAATAAACATTTACTATACAGTTGTGGAAAGAAGTTATGCGCAACTTACGGTCAGGACTGAACAGCCATTCCTCTTACTGTGCATTATATATATTAAACTATTTAAGTACAGTATAGACTTATATATATATATTAAAAAAAGAGGAACAATAAAAAAAAAACAGCAATAGAGTGTAGTGATAATCAGTTTGCCTCTAAAAAAAGTGAAACTGAAAATTATTTAAAATATTTAAAATATACATAACATCATTGGGGGGGAGGAGACACACAACAGAACCCAACCACAAGCTAATCTCTATTTTGCCCCGCCCAAATTCTGTCTTACCAGTTTATTCAATCGTATCCGGCATGTCTTCACCAAAATGTTAAGATGTTTCATCATCTGGATTGATGTATTTTGTAGTGCCGATTAAACTGGATTATTTTTGAATAAAGCCCCACCCTATTAGTTTCTAACCGTCTTGTGTACAGTATGTTCAAGAACACAACTGTATTGTATTCAACCGAATGACTGTATAATGAACGCAAAGCCAACACTATTGGCGGGCGATACGTTTGCATTTTGAAAAATTTTATTTCAGCAAATAATCCCTCGGATCCCATCTAACCATCTGTCCGAACATTCTGTGACTTTCCTAACAGGAACCGTTGAAACTACTTTCCACAAAAATAGTTGCATTTTTGGGGGGGGGGGGGGGGTTAAAATTAAAAACAAGAGCTTAAAATGTGTGTACGGTACTTGAAGAGAACGAGTTTGATGCAACATGACTGCATTCTTACCTTGGCATGAGCGCCAGCAGGTTCAGTTATATACTAAATAAAGCTCAAGCCTTATTGAAATGATCTAAAGCTGTTTCAGCAAGAGGAGTACTAGAGTAATTTTCCTTAAAGCTGAGCATAATGTTTAAGAAAAAAAGAAAAAGACGACGTTCATGGAACGTTAGGGTAGCCACAGCAAGTCCAAGTGCCACAGAATCGAGCTTTGCACCATCACCTCCGGTGCTGCAGTTTCAGGTCTGGAGTGGATATTCCTCTTTACTGAACGGCAGGGTGGAGCCGGGCTTTACCCACGATAGTCCCGACACCTGCAGCCCTTTTGACTGATCTTCAGGTCGTCTCTGCAGGAAGAAGACATGATGTTAGGAGCAAGGATTTTACCTAAAGCTTACATGCAGATGTTCCATTTTCACGTTTCATTCAGCAGGTGGTGATAAATCACTCAAAGTAATAGCACACGTCATGGTGCCAAAACATACATTTTGATATCTACATTATGTGGGAGCACACTGCCATTCAGGCCGCATTAAATGTGACTGAATACTAAAAATAAATAGAACCAATTAAAATTGAACAGGAATGCGTGCAGAATATAAACATGCAGGCACAGAATAAGGATTCTGGGAACGCGATGATTATTACAATACAATAAAAACATCAGTTATGACTCATGGCACAATTTATTGTATTCGATGTGATAAGCGCCGGGGCACTTTAAAAGTTGAAGTGGGTGGGCGATTAAAATGTTACCAGCGGAGTGGAACTGTAAGTGATTATTAGCATCGAGGTAGAAAACATGAATAATAACAGAACAATAAAAGAGTCTTACTGGTATTTGTGTTATTTATTTTGTGGTATCAATCAAATTACTTACAAGAAAGCTGAAAATAAAATGAAAACAGCATTAAAAAAAAAAAAAAAAAAAAAAAAAAGACCCCTTACTTTTCCCTCCCAGTGCTGTTCCTTTAAACATTTTCCGGAAAGTAAAATTGAGCCAATCAACACGAATATAAACTTTAGCACATGGCACATTGAACCACTCAACACGAGCATAAACAAAAGCACACAGCCAGGAATCTCTTTAAATGTATGAAGTTGGTGATCAGGAGAATCGGGTGAAAAATACTCATCACTTTCTGATGGGTCCATATCTGGCTCATCGCTCCATTCATTCAGAGCATCCCGTAGTTTTGCTGTAGCAGTTTCTAATGGTTCATCGGTTGTTGGACATTTACCAAGAGAACACAGCAAAATATTTTCCTGTTTTTTTAAAGCACGGCAAAACGATCAAATGTGATGTTACTGATTAACATTATAGACATTCCCCAGTGGCAGGGAGTCTTGAAATACCGTGTAAACTCACTTTTACAGGCAGTCAACGCCTCATTTTACCGTTACAGAGACTGATCCAATAAAATTGCTAAGCTTGATCTACCATTTTGCTCCCAGTAAACATGGGCGGTTATTAGACGCAAGATCAAAAGCAGCAGGGCGCTTATTACATCGAATACAGTATATTAATTTAGAGAAAAAGTCTTTTCGCCATTGACTACATTTCATATTTCATGCAAAATAAAATCCCGTGAAGTGGAAGAGTAAGTGCGGGACTCAAGCCTCGTGTCACTCACACAGCCAAAATTACTTCACGGCAGACAATTTTCTCGCCTTCAACAAGAATTATCCCTTAAAGGATCCTTGAGAGCTGAGGCATTACCCTGAAAACCGGGAGGGTGTGGCGTACATTCCCAGAAAATCTGATTGTGTTGAAAATTGCTGTTGGACAAGCACCAGGTCAATTCACCTGAGACCCCCAAGTCTTAACCATCTGCTCTGTCTTCTTTAACATTTGCCCCACCCACATATGCACAAGATTGCTTCCAAAATAATCCAAAATGCCTCCATAATCCGAACTACCATAATCATCTATCAACCGGCTATGCAAATCCTGAACATTTGTCTCTTTATTGCATGAATAAGCATGTGCACCGATGTTCAAGGTAAGGTAGCTGTAAAAGTTCAGTATGATACATGAGGCCATGCGTTAATATGGATATACTGTATAAAGTACCAAGTTGCTGTAAGATGCAGCTGTTTTTTTTCTCGTTTTTAGAGAGTCCAGCACTCACTTTGTGTGTGAACATCTTCTCTTTCGCCTCATCGTGCACAGTTGGGTTCCATGGAGAGAAGCTAGATAGGAGACAGGATCATTTTGACACTGAAACAGGTACATCTCATAACATCACACATCAAATTAAAGGCTACTCCATATCCACCATACTCACAGTAAATAACCAGAAACTGAAAACTGAGCATGACCTTTGACACTTGGAGCACACCACACTGTACATCTTGATATTTACTTGCCTTATTGCATAAGGATCGTCGATCTTGGGCAAGTTGAAAAGGTGGCTGTTGCATAGTTTCACACTGTCCACCACTTTGCTTTTGAAGAGCTGAATATCCTTGTCATATCTGATTGGTGAGGGAAAGAAAATTAACTGGTCAACAAGATACTCTCAAAAATATTCCTAAATCATTAACCAAGTTTTACTGCCAGCTACATACATACATACACACATACACACACACACACACGTCTGTGTGAGCCTTAGGCTTACAAATCGCTGGAGGCATACAACCAGTTCGTCTGTGGTTGGGTGACAGACGTGTGCCATACAAATATCAATTCTTCAAATGTGTACGCACTTCTTCCGTTCACCAGATAATTTACAATGTCAATGTAGGTGACATCAGGGAAAGTATCTCGGTCTTTCGTCCACTCTTGCGCTGGTATGTCTTCGTACGGGTCGCTTCCGCTAATCAACAACAACTTTTCCTCGTACCTCTCTCAAGAAATTAACTCTAAAGTATCTCTGTAGTTCGTCTTCACCTCGGAAAATGTGGTCATGCTCACGCATGCGACAATGGCCTGACACAGTGGCTTTTACTTGCTTGACCCAAAAAATGGCAGACATGCTGATTACATCCGGGTTACTGCGCATCAATGAAAAGGGTTTATATCTTACCCGGGTTTGTACGACCCGTCACGATCTAGAACTTCACGGGAACACAGGCACATGGCGGCACGTATATAAAAAGCGAGGCGCTTTTGAATGAGGTAGCATAGTGCATCATGGGATATCGGAAGTGAACCGATTGAGAAATTATCAAAACAAGTGATCGTGTTGTCAAGTACATAGCTCAACAAAGCTGTGAAAATGTTTTTATTAAAAGATTATTATTGAAGTATTAAATATTATTATTTACTATTATAAAACATAACTGGCTCTTCCGCCAGCACTTAATGAAAAGTATGAGTGCTTATAATAACAATTAAACATTGAAAAAATAACATAACATGTAAACAAAATACAAAAACAGACGCTCTCCAACTTGCCAACATTCGATTTGCAAACATCCGGAGATACAAAGCTGTCCAAGGTCGAATGTGAAAGTGAAATGAAATTGAAGAACAAGTAGAAATAGAAATGGAATAAAATCTACAGAAAGATAGATCATAAATATAAGTATGAAATATGATTAAACATTATCCTCAGGTACACTTAATACTAGACTCCGGTAGAGGGGGGGGGGGTGGCTGCACAGACACACACAGATGCAACCATGTATTCAGTTTTGATGGGAGATTTTGGGTTGTTCTTTGTTGGTTGAGGGTTTTTTTTTGCAATAATTAGCCTTGTTTTTATGACATTTTCCCACCTATTCTTCCTTAATTTCCTTATTTTTTAATTCGATGAATATTTTAATTTTTTTTTTTTTTTTTTTTTTTTTTAAATGCGATGCACTGAAGCCGCATTAATTGAAGCATGAAGTAGTGAGGGATCTCTGTATGTAATGTAATATATACATATAAATATGTAATAAAAAAAAGCCTCCTGGCCAGGGATTGTTTCACAGACCAGATCAACACATGAATACCAATTGTTTCCATGTTTTGAACATAGGAAAATAAATCACACACTTACAATACAGCAGCTTCAGGGTTGAGTGGTTCCCCAGTGTTAATCTTGTAAAAGACCGTCCTTGCGTACATTAGCACCTGCCAGATGTGGTTGTGGTTTCGCCTGCAAAATCAGAAACACACACGTGTTATATAATGATGTTTCACGGATTTTAAGGTGCTTACTTTGAGAGTATTGTTCATTCTTACAACATAATTTGTGTGTACAAAATGGTTGATTTCATCCCATGGATTACGAGCAAAGGCAGAACCAATAGTTCTCTGTTGTTCTTTCTTATAAGGCACATGAATTATTTGGGCAGAGTTGTCAAGCACTGCAACGATGCCTACAATTTTGAAGAAATTGATGTAAATGTTTACCTATTTGAACCAGAGAGGGAGGAGTCTCTTGTGGAGACAGTGAGACATTACGTGCTAATGACTCTGAGGACGAGAAAACTGAGGCGATGAGTGTGGTGGCGAATCCAAAATGGTTTACACCGCTAACGTTTGGTCGACTCGCCTTCCCTGTAGTCAGCTTGTTTAGGATAAAAAAATAAAAAAATTCAAAAATAAATAATGCATTCCGTGATTACTGCACTTGTTGTCTGCACAGCTCAGCACTGACTGATCATGTGTCATGATGCATGGGGTCAGGCCCAACCAATCCGACAAGTTCTTGCCACTATCAAGGAAGCATCATGTCTCTGAGCATGCACAGTGTCACAGCACTCACACACGCACACACTTTTAGAAGGGGAAAGGACTGATGTTGCAGTAAAGAACCACTGATTTTATACATGATTATTTTAAATAGCTAGTAACACTAATTCATCACAGGTACCCTTTAACTAAGTATAGGTTTTTATTATGATTATTACTATGATTATTACTATGATTACTACTACTATTACTACTACTATTACTACTACTATTACTACTACTATTACTACTACTATTACTACTACTATTACTACTACTGTGATATTTACCGAACCCCAACAATCTTTTTTTAAAGTGTAGAAGTTAGTACTGTAGATATTTAGAAAATCAGCAGTCCATCATTCCACTCACCTCCACTTGGTGAATGCTCGCCTTACATCCAGCTCTCCAGAAACAGGGTCCACCAGAGGGTGAAACACCGGGATATCAAACACCACTTTCTGCCACACAAACAGTTAAAAAGCTTTCTGGATCCTGTTGGTTTAAAATATCCCCTTCCTACACTGTTTTTGCTTGTAAAGTAAACAGCAGTTTCAATGATGGCAACAGAGCACATACAAGTCAACACACGTTTCACTGATATCCGTTAAACAAACGTGAATGAGCAACTCTGCTATACCTGTATTTATGTTTTTTTGTTTTTTTTTTGGGGGGGGTGCATATGTGAGTGTTGGTGGAAAAAAGTACTTACAGGACACTCTCCATCAGGATAGTTATCAGGAATATACACCGTGAACTTAAAAACACCATCCTGGTACAAGCCATGACGAATGAAAATAACTCCAAACCACACTGCAGGCAGACGAGACAGTGAGAGCTCTATTCATACCCCTGGTAACTACCATTCATGTGGTTGAACAAAGTAGGACGATTGATACATACAAAAATATATTCAATATTTCTTTACTTACTCAGAGCTGACCTATAAGAAGGCTGAACGTAGATGCCTGGAAGCTTCTGCTTTATCACCAGCGTACTGGAAGAAAAAAAAAAAAAAAAATCTTATATACACATTTATTGATACACTTCTACTTTTATTGCCTTAGTAGCAAGCCCCCCGGACTGTACTCACTAAGGTGGCAATCAGAAAGATTCCGTTTATATTAAAAAAATAAATATATATATATACACATACATACATACATACATACATACACACACACGCAAGACCTTTCAAACCACCAGTGTCATGGTCTAACGTGATCGAGAACGATGACATGGAAGACAGTCAGTTTAACCAATTTGGAGCTCTAGTTCTGTTTTAAATGCAGCCTAAGGCACTGGAACAAAACTCAATATCCTCAAATTGATATTTGTGTTTGATTTATTAATAAACAAATAAGCTGCGATAGCCTGTCAAGCTGGACAGGGTGTACTCTGCCCTCACCAAGAGTAGGCTGAGACGGGTGTCAGACCCTAACTAGGATTAAGCAGTTCAGAAAAATTAACGATGGAATAAACAAGAGTTATCAGCTGACATATCCCAGTCTCCTCACATCAGAAAATACATGAATTGCAATAATTCCAACATCAAAATGCACAACTACACTGCCCATTTTGCTGACAATTCAGTCATTTTTAATTCTATTTATAATATTGGATAATTAAAGTGAATCTAACTTTAAAGCCAGTACTGTGAATCAAATAGAATTGACTCATGAGTCAACGGTTACATCTGTACCTATTAGCCTTGAACTGTAATCAGTAAATAAATACAGTGCGTACAATTCTGCAAGAAGCGAATACTCCAGGTAAAATGGTCCATAGGAGGCGTGTGTGCCATTCGCGGCTTGTGTCACTGAAGCTGGTGAAGAGGCTTTAGTGACTGGAACTGCATTCTTGGGGATGGAGGGGAGCTGCTTCTTCCCAAAGGGAGGACGGGCAGGACTGGCTTTCTGGTCACCCGGACCACCCTGCTCGTCACTCTCCGTTCTCTAAACAAAACAGCAAAGAAAAACCTCCTTTACAACAATTATTTTTACAGCATTGCAGCAAGGGACATGGATCGTACCCAAAGCTTATTAAAAATGTCTCATTCTCTAAAAGCACCCGACACAGTGAGCGACTGGTCAGAAGATTTAAAGTCCAACATCAGATGTTTTACTACTTAACTAATGTATGCACACATTTGAATTCCCAAGGCGTCGTCAAATACACTCACTATCCGAGTTACGCAAGAGTTGTGGCAGCACAACCAGCATCTCACACTCACAGCATTCTACCACTACACTCAGTGAGTAGATACCGTCGCAGTAGCATCTCTTTTACATTCATTTACTGTACACCGTTACCATGGCCCCCCAAGAGGAAGGCCGATTCATCAGATGGCAATTCTACCAAGAAAGCAAGGAAAGCACTGTCGTCGAAGACGAAGATGAAAGTGAAAGTGAGATCTCCATCTGTCCGACTCCACGGTGTCTACAATTTTGAAGGACAAGGACCGCATTAAGGAAGCTGTGAAAGCAGCAGTGCCGATTAAGTCAGCTGTCACCACAAAACCGAAGGACCGTTTGCAGAGATGGAAAAGTTACTATACACGTGGCTGGAAGATAATAGGCAAAGAAATGTGAAAGTGCAAAGTAAGGCTACAGGTTTATTTTGCATGTTGAAAGAACGTGCAGGTGAAGAATACGCTTCACATGAATTCATAGCGAGTGCTGGGTGGTTTCGGTTTCGTTGTAAAATATTCGACTTACAAACAATCCGACTTACAACTGGTTGGTCGGAACTGAATTAGGTCGTCCCTCAGATAGTGACTGTATATTTAAATCAAACGTAAACCTAACCTTCAGCATCACA